>OX637644.1:8462596-9065831 GCA_951802225.1 Euspilapteryx auroguttella | reverse complement strand
GGAGCTCGTTGAACGGAACATACTGAAGAGTACGTATCTCATTGATGCTGCAATTATTGATTTTGTTCTTTCCAATTAGTGAAAATAATTCCCAGATTTGTCTCTATTTTATTATAATACATAGTTTTACTAATATTAAAAAAAGTAGGCGTTATTAATTTATTTCAATGTTGTGCCCCTGTAACGAACGATCGAGTTTATTCCGCCAGGCCAGTCGCCCGCGGAGGAAAAGAAGCAAAAAGAGGAGAAGAAGCGGTACCTGCTGCGCAAGCTGAGCTTCCGGCCCACCGTCGACGAGCTCAAGGAGAAGAAGATCATTCGCTTCAGCGACTACATTGACGTTACGCAGGTAACTTACAAATTCAAATTCTAACATTTAAATTTAAGGTTGTCTTATTTAGTTAAAACTCCAGCGCCCTCATTAAAAATTAAAATACAGGGTATTTCTGACAAAGCGGCAATAAATCAAAGAAGGGATTTAGCAGTTTTTATTTTTTAGATTTCGACCCATGTTGCTTTGGGAAAGTTGTAAGGTATATATCTGCTGAATTCCTGCTTTGATTTATTTTTTTATTTACCGCCTTGTCAGACACACGCAGTATATCATTTTAGAATAGAATAGAATAGAAAAACACTTTATTGCATACAAAGTAATATATACAAGAGTAAGTACAGCCAAATTGTATTTGCATGCAATGGGCGGCCTTATCGCTAAAATCGATTTCTTCCAGACAACCCACTAGGAACTATATGCAGATGGATACATATTAAAATGTTCTAAAAGTAGGCGATATAACAATAACAAAATAAATAGAATAATTTTTAAACGCTTAACTTACAAAATACAGATTCAAATAAACATACATTCAATTAAAATACAAAATATATACACATATACGCATACATAAACTCAATATATATGTCTCTCTATATATATATATATATATATATATATAAACATAAATACATACAAATAATAACATAAATAAATAAATGATATAATTGACATGATAACAAAAATGTATCTAGCTGACTAACAGATAGTGTGACTTAAGAGCCAGTTTACAGCGATGCTAGCGCCATTCGCGAAAAAAATTAATATTTTCTAAACTAAGGCGAATATCAAAAATGTGGCACTGTATGACACTAGATAATGTAGCCTAGTATTTTTTGAGCACAGCAAAGTAGTCCTAAGTAAAAAGAACAAAAAAAAAACATAGATTGTTGCCAAAAGTGGCCACTTTTAGCAACACTTTGTAGCTTTCTTTGGTCTTCAACCTAAAAGCTGTACAGAAGTGCCCTAAAAATACTAGGCTACATTATCTAGTGTCATACTGTGCCACATTTTTGATATTTGCCTTAGTTTAGAAGACATTAATTTTTTTCGCGAATGGCGCTAGCATCGCTGTAATCTGGCTCTTAACTGCTTCCTTAAAACGCGAAATTACGGATTTGTCGGATACTGACTGGTAGAGCGTTCCACAACAAAACGGATTTCACAGTAAATGAGTTCTTGTAAAAGTCCTTGGTAAAAGAACTTGTCCTAGTCTGGTGTGGGGGGATCTTAAGCGTCAGTGAGTACGACAGCATCCTTGTCACAGCATAACAAAGAGTACGTACAATATGGGCACTCCCTGCCTTCTTGAGCAAGTGCGGCCCACCCGCGCTCGCTTACCTCTCAGTTACCGCTCAGTACAAATAGCACGTCTGTTATCACTCACACAAGAATGATACGCGTGCACGTACACGAGTTTCAGCTGTGCGCGATGCAACGCGCCATTTTTTATGAAGTGTCCGAGGTGTGCCCTTGTTGTATTATCTTCTATTATTTTATAAAACGATTTTCTGCCATTTTAACATAGAAAACACATAAAATAATATGTAAGGTACTAGTATGTGAAGGTGTGTGTGTCGTCCGGCAGGCGCACGACTACGACCGGCGCGCGGACAAGCCGTGGACGCGGCTCACCCCGCGCGACAAGGCCGCCATCCGCCGCGAGCTCAACGAGTTCAAGAGCTCCGAGATGGCCGTGCACGAGGACAGCAAGCACCTCACCAGGTGCCTGATACTCTTAACACTTCACTTGTCTCTACTTGCCCCCTTTGTTTTGGTAAGGGGGAGCGTCGGGGGCTCTGTGTGGCCGTCTTGGCGTTAGGGAACGGGAACCATAGATTACAGCGCCCCTGCCGTCTACCTTACCTACACTTACATATATCTTGGCCAGATCGTAAAATTGACAATTTAATGGAATGGCAGCCATCATTGGCCAGATCGTTTAAATCGTAGTGTTTAGCGATATTAAACTTGAACAAGCGAGGGTTGTTACAGCACCTGAAGCGGAATAAGCCCATGATAATATATTATGCTTTTCATTCCTTCCCACGATAAAAATTAGTACATTATTATACAAGGGCCTAAAGTGATGAATTATGTACCTATGAGGGTTTCAAGTTCGAACCCGAGTACTGTGAGAGTTTCAAGGGTTTATTATTCGCCCGAACGAAGCGAGGGAATAATGGCTTGTAACTTGAACTAGCGAGGATTATAACAAAACCAGAAGCGGAATATCTTTACGCCAGTATTATATTATATTTTTCATTCCATCCGACGATTTTTTTTCCATAAAAAGCAGAAACCAAGGTACAGTGGCGGACTAGAAGGCCGTAACAGATTTGTCTATGGTTTTGTCAGCCCAAGACTGTGTTACCAAATAACAAGAGCTATTTTGAAATACAGAAAAACCGTCGGTGTTACGCCGACGTATCCGCAACTGTACATACCTAATTCTGTTGAAATAATCAGTCAACTTATTTTTCAATCCACTTCACTTCAATCTTTTATTTTGTAACAATAACTATCAAACAAAGTAAAATCAATCAAAGTAATTGCATTCTCATA
The DNA here is from genome assembly GCA_951802225.1 of Euspilapteryx auroguttella. Taxonomy (NCBI): domain Eukaryota; kingdom Metazoa; phylum Arthropoda; class Insecta; order Lepidoptera; family Gracillariidae; genus Euspilapteryx; species Euspilapteryx auroguttella. Next base: position 9,062,932 of record OX637644.1, on the reverse strand, counting down.
TTACCTACATAGTAGGTACCTATAGCTACTAAAAACACGTAAACAAAAACAATTATTTTGCCGCGTTTTTTTTCTTATGTCAGTTTAGGCCATGGAGCTAGTCTATTAATGGGGTTGTACACGGAAAACTTTTTGTAGATGACGCTCTATATGTACGACCCTTAACAAACAAGTGAAATACAATAACAAGGCACTTTTTTATGTTTTTCGACGTTATTTTACACTGTATTGTATTGTATCTTATGTAACGTAGAAGAGAACATAGTTTCAATAAGAAATTAATGAATGAGAAAGCTTTTTACGTGGCAAAAACGTGAACTTCGTGAGCAGGTGAACAATGGGTTAACTTAAGTTAATGTTAGCTAGGACTATTTGCTTGCCTTTATCTTAAGTTCACATTTAATAACTAAGGTGTATGGACACAAATTCATACGAATAAACCATTATAAATGACTTTTACAAGTAAAACAAAATATAACCTAAAAACAATCAAATGTCATCTCAAGATGGGTCAGAAACCCTGTGCGAGGACTGCAGACCCACATAACAGCGTTAAGATATATAATTAGTAACAAACCTGTAGTAAAACTAATACTTCGGTAGTTGAAATCTTCAAAATGTCGAAAACATAACCTCGATCCGTTCGGTTTCTTTGAAGTTCTTTAACCTCCTAGCTTCCTAGCCGGGAATTGTTAGAAAACATAAGATTTTCATTTTCCTTACACCCAACAGCTACATAGTGAGTTCTTTCGATAAATAATTGGACTACCAATGCAAATCACATAGGTACTTACAAAACTTTGTTTGTTGTGGGCCGACCGTAGAAACGACACTAGCGGGATAAATTGGCAGTTTTGTTCCCCATTAAATTTCTTTGGTTTAGGCACATATGCACAGATTAAATAACTTTTCAGTACATTCACAATGTATGGAAATTCATATTCAACCAGCTGTAATCCAAAAGTCAATAAAGTCACTTTTTCAATACGTGTACAGGTACGAAAAGGGCTGTTTTCGAGCCGGTGGAATAAATCAATACATAGTATAAAATAAAGTCGCTTCCCGCGTCTGTCCCTATGTATGCTTAAATCTTTAAAACTACATAACGGATTTTGATGCGTTTTTTTTCAATAGATAGAGTGATTCAAGAGGATGGTTTATAAGTATAATACATGCTTAAAATAATAATAGGTTAGGCGTTACGAAGTTCGCCGGGTCGACTAGTAAAATATAAAACATGAAAAATGCAGATACCTCCGTAATTCTGTTGACCTAAGTCGTCCTTTTGAATAGATGGGATGAAAAGAAGCTTTTTAACCCCCGAACGAAAAATTCAGAGAGGGGTGTTATAATTTTAACGTATCTGTCTGTCTGTCTGTCTGTGTATCTGTCTGTGGCATCGTAGAGCCCAAACGGCTGAACCGATTTTCGTTTAGTTTTTTTTGTATCATAGATAATTTCAGGCCGAGTGTTCTTAGCCATGTCTGATGAAGATCTGATCAGCGGTTTGAAGATGATCAGCTCTTGAATAATGGATGAGAGGACCTAACTAGCTACCTTATGTCCGATCGATTTGAAATTTGGTACCATGTTACATGTATGTTATAGAAAGTATTTGGTAAGGTAACCATGACCTGATCTGCCGTTCGAAGATGATCAGCTCTTGAATAATGGATGAGAGGATCTAACTAGCTTCCTGGCGTCCGATCGAGTTGAAATTTGGTACCATGTTACATCTATGATATTGAAAGTATATGTTAAGGTAACCATGACCTGATCTGCCGTTTGAAGATGATCAGCTCTTGAATAATGGATGAGAGGATCTAACTAGCTTCCTATGTCCGATCGATTTGAAATTTGGTATCATGTTACATCTATGATATTGAAAGTATATTTTAAGGTAACCATGACCTGATCTGCCGTTTGAAGATGATCAGCTCTTGAATAATGGATGAGAGGATCTAACCACCTTCCATTTGTCCTATCAATAAAAAATTTGTTACAGTGTTACTTCAATGATATTGGAAGTATATGTTAAGGTAACCATGATATTTTTAAGATGATTAGCTCTAGTTCTAGTTAAGTTGATGAGGGGTCTGACTGGGTCGGGGGTTTTTTAATTTTTAAATTTGAGTTATTGCAAGTGTGGTTATTATATACGTTGAACGTGTTTTTGAAAGTACCAAGTAAATGTTGAGGTGTGTGTTTTGTCAGGTTCCACCGGCCATGACGGCCGCGACTGTCTCTCGGGCCAGCCGCCGCGCAGAGTGCGCGCTGCGCCTGAGCGCCGTCCGCTGGCTGCTGCCCGCTGGCTGCTGCCCGCTGGCTGCTGCCCGCTGGCTGCTGCCCGCTGGCTGCTGCCCGCTGGCTGCTGCCCGCTGGCTGCTGCCCGCTGGCTGCTGCCCGCTGCCTGCCATCCGCTCCCTGCCGGCCGCTGCGCTCCTCCACGACCCACGCTCACATTCACCGAAGATTCGTATGCAATAACTTACCTTCGAGTAAAGTTCTGAACGTTCTTAAGTTGCGTGACTGACCCAACACCCTTGCAACGGACCGTGAGTGCAATCTTCTTTATTGATCAGCTAACGTATCGTAGTTCTTGACGAGTACAATTTATTAATTATTATATCGTTTTAAATTAATCATAGTTTTACTGTAAGCGTACCTAAACATTCTTCAAATTGACCTTGCAGAAAGGTTAGTGATAGTGTATTATGTTGCGGCGGGCGGCGGGCGGCGGGCGCGGCCGGGCGTGCGATCTTACATTGTGATTTCTCGTATATTGTTAGCTTTTAGCTTCGTAGTCATTAAGCTAGAAAATTCAATTTTATTAAACTACACTTTTATTTATATCTGAGTACATTTTTATATTTTATGTCACAAATTTTTAAATATTATTTTAATATTTAGGCGTTTTGTTGTGAATGTTGAACGATAGGGTTTAGTTAGGCTTAAAAAACATACAAATGCAAACTTCGTTTCTATAAGTATTACAATAAAAAAACACATTGTCATAAATATTACGCTAATAAATCTCGAGACGCTTATTTTGAGGTGTAGGGGAGGGGTCCAAGAAAGCCAAGTGATACTATTAAACAAAGCTCTTCGCTTTTTTACTGATATCCATTTTCTGTCTTATGTTGTACGGACGGAATATTATGGACGGTATACAATACTGAATATCATGAGATACTTACTACCTATACCTATAATACTACAGGTACTGATGTTTCAAACCTATTCAAAACGCACCGAAAAAAAAAACGATGGTGTTAAATAAGTGTTCTATCTGTAATCGTGGGAGTAGCCACGAGACGGGCGGGGGAGGGCAGGGGAGGGGCGGCGGGGGGCGGCTCGCGCGCGCCGCAGTGCTAGATTGTTCATGGGTTTGACTCTGCAGAAGTTCTTCCATTGCTGTGCATAATAACAATAAATGAGTAGTTCGTAGCACTTCGGTTCTTCGTTTAAACAGAAATTGCACACTATACAACACTTACAGTAACAGCTTCTCTGTTATTGGATACTTTCCGTTGCTATAACATTTTCTTTGTCTATATTATATAAGTACATTCTTATATCAAAATTTCAAACGTCAAATATTAACTCAAAAATTACGTTCGTAACATCAATTTATTATAGATCATACGTTTTATATGACACAGTGAATTCAATAATGGGGTTCCTAGACAATGTTGGTCCCTTGTTGAAGGTAGTAGTAAAGTGCAGCTGCTGATAACGAATAAATTACATAAATCTTTGTTGTTGTTACACAATCACAAAACGATTTGCGGCTCAACTTACAATATATACACAAATATGTATAGAACTTGTAGTATATATGTACAATATTTCAGGTCTGTAAGCACGAACGGCAGGAACAACTTGTTTATCTTGTCCCTCTGCATACATAGTTAAGACGTAGCGTGATTACCTTAACACGAAATTAAACGAATATTGACTAAATAAAATAAAATACTATGAAACGATTCGATAAATTGTTATTAAACTCTAGCCGTGTTATGTCAAAATATGCAGGGAGTCCGGGGAAGTTATAATTTATGAACAACTCAAAAGCTAACAATAAAACACAAAAAAAAAAAAAAGTGTCTGCATTTTTTGTGGTAACTTAGAAAAACCGTAAAAATTGCAAAAAAAATATTATTTTTTTTGTTTCACCTACTTTTAAAAAAAAAGTAAAGGCAATACTTGGTTATTTTGTTCGTAACTTAGGTAGCCTAACTACTTGGCCTTCGATCAAGACCTTAATGAAGCTTCTGTGAGCCTTAGATAATTTAACTGTGAATTTAAAAGTAGGCGGGGTCGAATTTTGCAAAAAAAATTATAAACATCATATTGGGGTGTGTTCGTCGATGAAATTGATCATAGAATACACCCTTGAAATGATGTTATAACTTCCCCGGACACCCTGTATAATAGCCTAACGCGTCCTGTGTTAGATTTGTTTTTCTACAAGAGGCGCTTAGTGTTTTTTTTTTTTTAATTAAGACCATAACTGTTTCTAGAGTAAATCATGCCTTGCGAGATTACCGAATGTATGATTATATTTATTGATTTTATTTTAAAATATTTTATTATTGTTAGTATAATGTAAATTTAGGAAAATTTAAAGTCATTCGCTGCAAGCAATTACTCGTGTCGTGTTCTATTTTGTGTTACCTATTTGTAATTTAATAACTAGCATCCTATGTTTATAGCTACATACATAGAAGTTTCTTGCAATCTTTTTGTATTACGAAAGGAGATTGACCATTCTGGACCAAATGCTGCCCACGCATGTGAATATTTTTTTTCTTCTTCACATGAAGAGATATATATATGAAAAATAAAAAATAAAAATTAAAACCACGGATTTATAATATATACGTAGTACCTTAAAACTTATTTTTTTGGTGATCTTACATTTGATATATAGTTTTTTATCGTTTATGTTAAATAATATTATTATTATCTTACCTATTCTACCTCCCGAGTCCGGTTCCGACCTCACTAGTCTCGTTCGAAGCAATACCTACTTAACTATCTGTCTTGTCTTCGTTTGTGGGGGGGGGGGGGTCGCACCAATTGTAGGTCGACGGCACTTTGCCCACTTGGGATCTTTTGTACCATCCCCTTATGGGTGAACCCAAGCCCATTTCACTATTTTAGGTATTTTAAAATGTTTATCCTTAAATAAATGTTGATATTTTAAATGATACACCGTCTTTTATTTTTAAAATAAGCTGTTGGTTAGGATTTTTCGTCAATGTAAAATAGATTATTTTTCAATATTCCTTGGATAGATTCTTAAGCGCTTTAGGTTACAGACTACTGTTAGTCTAATGAACATTATGCACTATGATTCAATGCTGGGCAGCCTTGGTCCAGCGTCCATACAAAAATGGTCAATCTCCTTTATCTTCGACATACAAAAATCAACTATCATCTAAAGTAAAAACATTCCGGCATCCGTACAACTCGAATTACATAATAATTCTGTTGTTAAAGTAACGTATCTAAATAAAATGTGTAAATTCAAAATCATATAAAACGTACGCCAATGCTGTACGGTTCTAAGAAATAAATAGTACAGGTCAATATAAAATGTATCTTACAATATGGTTCCTTTTAGATTTTTCTCAATAAACAAACATTACTAGCTGTGCCAAATTGTCATATTCTAATTTATATTTTAATACGGCGGATAGAAAAGCCTTTGACGTTCAGGATCTTACGAAGTATATGGCACGCGGCGCACGCCAGATATGCGCGCGGTCAAAATATGTCAGGTTTATTTTGAATGGCGGGTGGAGTACGTATACGGGGGCGCCACCTGTCGCGCGCAGACATAGCTGGCGCGCACTCTTTGTTGTAAGATTTCAGATGAGTAAAGTAAATCTGTTTCTTATATTGTAAGAATGTTAGAGGACCAGCAATTTTGTTCATGTGCAAACCTTCACCTTAGAAAACTGAAAGAACAGGCGCTTGCAGCTACTCGACCTTATTTGATTGACTTTAGTAATAAAGTCATCTACAATTGACGATTTTATAAGTAACATTTATGTACGTACGTTACATATTTTTATAGATAGGTAACATGTTTAATAAATTAATCAATCTTTTTATAAAAGCAATTATAGTTGTTCAGTAGCGGTGCCATTATAATGTTACATGCTTTTCCAAATTAATTAATACCTATATCGATTTGGTAAGATGTTGACGTATTTATATTCTTTAATTATAATTAATTTCTTGATGAGGACTGAATTGTTGATAAATTGTAAAAGTCAATTTCGTGGCGCTGATGCTCTGAGTGTGTGTTTTCAATAGTTATTTCGCTGAGAAGTCGGCCAGCCGCTCGGGCACTGCCCTCGGCACTATTGATTCGTGAGTACAGCTACTACATAGAACAATGGTTATCATAAAAAACCATTCCATTTAAGATAAAGTCAATGCCAAATGACGACTTATTTTTCTAAATGATTTTGTTAGATTTCCAATAGTAAATAAAACTTTCGTTCGATACTATTCGTAAATGTTAAGAGATTCTGAATTTCCAAAGAAGTAAGGCTCAAGTAAATTGTTTTTTTTTCTGCTTCATGCCGGCGCCGGACCTGTGTAAACACTTAGGTTTCCAACAGCACATTTGTAAATATTTGTTTAATTATACGTATATTATTGATATGATATTAATTACCTTAAATATTGTGATATAATGTGTTTAGTTGTTATATATCCACACGACCACTAGGAACGATTTATTTTCTGTTTTGGTGCTCTTCCCAAGTGCGAGCGCAAACACGCAAGGGCCAGGCGCGGCGGCGGGGGGCGGCCGGCCGGGCGCGCGGCGCTGCGGGCTTGCCGCGGTAAGCAGGGGCCGCCCCTCGCCGCTGACCACTCCTGCTGCCTGCTGGCGGCTCTGAAGCCATTGCGGCGTTGAAGTGAACAATTCATTACGTTGTGCAAGTCATTATTATACTAAGTATGTTAGTAAACTCAGAATGAGACATTTTGTATAATGTAAAGTGCGTGCTATATTTTCGAAGGAAGTGAACATGGCGTTACCATGTAAATAAGTCAGAAAAGGAAAAGCAATTATACGTCGACAAACATTCTGTAAATATTTTATACTTATAATATAAATTATTACGTACGGAATCTCTTTTTATTATTTCCGATGAATATTTGGCATGTTTCAGTGCTATTGCAACTATGCTATCAAATGTAATATGTTTTCATTGCTTACTTTATGTGTAATTATATCGAGGACATGTTATAAAAAATCTGTTTATGATAGCCATAATTTCTTGTTTTATATATAATTCTGTAAATACCATGATTAAACATTAAGTTTTATACGTGACTAGTTTTGATTCCAACCATGGGTGGACATTAGGGCATGAATACCGGAATCTCGTAATATCGGAATCTAGGCAGAATTTTCCGATATTTTCAATTCCGATATTGAAAAAGCCAATATCGGAATCTCGTTAGAAGAAGACATTTATTTTTATTAGAGTTGTTTTAAGCGTTCTGCATGGCTACAATATAAAAAGTACTGTTCATGTAATTCTAGCTTTGTCTATAGACAATTACTATTTTTCTATAGTGGCAACATTAGGCTATGGTTACTTTCTCTTTTCCAGTTTTTTTCAGTGTAGGTACCAACGTTTGGCTCTCTACAATAAATTATATTTAAAAGTGATAAATCTGTTTAATTCTGATACAGAATTTGGTGCCGAAACCCATTTAGGACAATGAACAAAATTAGTGACAAAATTCAGTGAAATTCATCGTTTTATAAGTGAAAATCTTGCTTCGAAGTTTGGAGTTGGCTGGTAAATTTTTTCAAAAGGCCGCCATTACCGATTGCGTTTTGTTTTTTTTTTTCGCCTTGCTGTTTCCTGTTGCAATCACGTGTGATGTCAATCAATATTACAGTAAACTGACAAAGAAGAAAATAGTCGGCTGTCAGTCAGTCCCGTCAATCACAACAAAAACAAACTGTTGACGAGAGATCGAGTGAGTCGAATTTTCTTTCAGCTTTATTTACATTAGATCTGCAACAGAACTGACCATGGCAGAGTCTAGAATGAAGCAGTTAAAATGCCAAATCAGCCAGTTCAAGGGGCAAGTGACGAGAGCGATGACATTTTCTACTGAGCAGAAGGAACAAGTGCTCGTGGATGTTGAAGGGGCGCAATTACGCGTGGAGCAACTTGTCAGAGGCCTCACTTTGTACATTGACATTTCCTCGTTAATCAACCTTTAAATTCTATTCCAGAACCTGATCTAGGTAACACTAATGTAAACGCACTGCGATTTTGGAATAAGTGTACAAAATTAAGACAAGACTTTTGGCGTGCATGGCACAAAAGTTATTTATCACAACTTTTAAGTCGGCCTAAATGGTTTAAGTTAAAAGATAATGTCAAAGAAGGGATGTTAGTGTTACTCATAGGTGACAATGTATCTCCTTTAGAATGGACTCCTTTGGCCTGTGGCACGAGTTGATACCGTTTTTCAGGGACCAGACGGTAAGGTCCGTGCAGTCGAGGTCGTGACTAAAAATGGGCGCTCAAAGAGAGCGATAAATAAAATAGCGTTGTTACCCATATATGACGATTAGGTATTTAGGTTTTAGTTTTACGGTCTATGACTGTCTTTTTATTGCAAAATGTATGTTGAGTTATACTAAGATGCTAAATATGTTATAAAAATGTATAATTTTATTTTAAATAGATGTTTTCCCATCGCGGGGGCAGTTTATGTTCATGTAATTCTAGCTTTGTCTATAGACAATTACTATTTTTCTATAGTGGCAACATTAGGCTATGGTTACTTTCTCTTTTCCATTAATCAGTGTAACGAACGTTTGGCTCTCTACAATAAATTATATTTAAAAGTGATAAATCTGTTTAATTCTGATACAAGTACCCTGTAAATTCGTCAATTCTTACCTTTTTTTAATCAGAAACATGCTTTCAAAGCAGTTCACTTAGGTGTTTGGTACTTTGTAGGTACTGGTACAATTATTAATCTTTGAATGGTACTCACATAGTAAAAAAAAAAAAATAGATCAATAAAGTTATATTTTTTATTATAAAATTCAAAATCATTTATAATTTAAAAAAAAATTTTTTTTGTTCTCATTTGTTGTAATAAAACTAGAAACAGATCATCTCAGCTTGATTGCTGACTCCACAAATCATGTTATTCAAATTAAATTAAATTGTATACAGTTACGATTTAAATATTAGTTTCTTGAGTAATTTTTATTGAGCTTTTACGATTCCGATATTAATATCGGAATTCCGGTATTGAGATAAAATGTCCGATATCAGTATCGGAATTGAAAACCTTCCGATATTACATGCCCTAGTGGACATGGACATCGTTCACAAGTTTGCCAGCCCAGGAAGAGTTCTTATTGCTATCAATACTTATTATTATCCTAAAGAAACTAAAAAAAAAACACAGCTTTGGGAGTTAAATTTAAGTATTAATAATTAAGGCGCCACACGGTGCGAAACTAGCGCCACTTCGATAAATAATAATCATATCTTCTAAACCATTGCCGAAATCAAAAATATGTGCTTTGACTCCCTAGATAATCTTGCTTGAGAATTTTTAAGGTACTGTTGTGTAGCTTTCAGGTTCAAAATCAAATTAAAAATCCGTTATGAAACTAAAATGGCCACTTTAGGCAACATATTTTTAATAATTCGATTACAAAAATCATGTAAGTACTAAATTATCAAAACAATAAAAATCGTCTTGTACAATTATCAGTCTTAACAATATTATACAGTGCTAATTTTTTGGCCACTTATAATTTAGATTTTAGGAAAAGTTAGAAAATCTTCCAAAGGACAAGCTATGTTTAGGAATATTTTGTCTGTTCTTTTGTTCGATTTACTAATAATAGTCCACATGGACACAAATTACAATATGGCATACGACAATATGGTGCAGTGGGTACGTAGTAGTAATAATGATCATCATAGCTTAGATGGTAATTTAGTTTTTGAACTGAGAAGTCGTTCCGAGACTTTCGATGGCGCCAGCTATGGCTCTATATGAACTCGAGAGAAAGTTAACTGTAGTACGGGCCCCTGAAGGCAGCTGCGGCGGCGGCGGCGGCGGCGGCGCGACCTAATCCAGTCTGCCTTGCTTGCCGCGAAGAGAGCGCGCGCTGCCCGTGCTGCCCGTGCGTGCTAGAGAAATTCACGTGTTTACAACTTTGCTGTCTAAATGATACGTAATTACTGAGTGATACGGTTTTTGATAAGTGAACAGTGTGTGTGCTAGAAAAAATCCTGACAGTATTGAATGTGCAACGGATGAAACAAAGGGTTGCAACGATATGACGTTCTCAGGAAACATGCAAGAAAATAAATCGAGAGCCGTTAAGGATGCATGGCAGTCAGAGGTAAGGTTTATTTTACTATACTAGCTGACAAGCGAACTTACCTCCTTAAAATACTTAGCTAAGTCATGATTATTTATAGAGATGCGCTAATCTGAATTTTTGAGAATAAGTATTTTATACTTAGCTTTTGTTTATCAGAGATAATGTAATGGTACCTACCTACTTGATTATTTTTATTAATGTTTGTTTGCTTTAATTTCTTGTAAAAAAAAGGTAAAGACATGTTTCCGTTTAGTTATTTATGAAACTGTATTCCTTGGTATCACTCTAGATTCGAAATTTCAGTGGGGCCCCCATATCTCAAATCTTGCGGCAAGGCTCAGTTCGGCTGCGTACGCAATCTGGAAAATCAGAAAATTAACTGATGTGTCTACCGCGAGACTTGTGTAATTCAGTTACTTTCATAGCTTAATCACCTATGGCTTGCTTCTATGGGGAAGAGCTGCAGATCTTAACTAAATTTTTATACTATAAAAACGCGCAATTAGAAACATTTATCAGCTTAAAGCTCGCGAGTCCCTCAGAGAAAAATTTAAAGAAATTGATATCTTGACGCTTCCTTCCCAGTACATCTTCGAAATTATTATGTATACTCGTAGAAACATACATATGTTTGATAAAAAATTTGATAAAATTAAGGACCTTAGAACGCGTAGCAAAAACAAACTAAGTATTCCACAGAACAGACTAAAACGGACAAACAAATGCTTCATAGGAAACGAAGTAAGATTCTATAACAAGATCCCAGAAGAGATTTTTATCCTGAATGATAATGAGTTTAAAACTCGTATCAAAAAAGTTCTGATTAAGAAAGCTTATTACAATATTGATGATTATGTAAACGACAAAGACGCATGGAAGTAGTCTAGCTCTGCACTTAAGATATTTTCATTATTTCATGTAAGTACTTTCATTTTTATTAATCTGTATAATATTCATTGTATTGTCACTTAATTGAATTGTAATTCATCATCATCATCATTTCAGCCGTAAGACGTCCACTGCTGGACATAGGCCTCCCTCAAGGCTCTCCATCTGTACCGATCGCAGGTGGCCTGCATCCAGCGTGGACCCGCAGCCTTGCGCAGATCATCCGTCCATCTGGTCGGTGGACGTCCTACGCTGCGCTTGCCGATCCGTGGTCTCCACTCGAGAACTTTTCGGCCCCAGCGGCCATCTGTTCTGCGGGCTATATGACCTGCCCATTACCACTTCAACGAGCTTATCCGCTTGGCTATGTCGGTGACCCTGGTTTCTCTGCGTATGTCCTCATTTCTGATTCGATCCCGCAGAGAAATCCCGAGCATAGCCCGCTCCATGGCTCGTTGAGCTACTCGGAGCCTGTTCATAAGCCCTATAGTGAAGCACCACGTTTCAGAACCGTATGTCATCACTGGCAGCACACATTGGTTAAATACCTTCGTCTTCAGGCACTGAGGAATATTGGACGAGAAGACGTTGCGTAGTTTCCCGAACGCGGCCCATCCGAGCTGGATTCGGCGATTGACCTCCTTCTCGAAGTTGAATTGTAATTGTTATATCACAAAAGAAAAAAAAGAGAGATAAATTGTAAAGTAGAGTTTGTTACCCCCTTTCTTCTCTACGCTGTCAAATCATTGCGAAAGGGAGTAGAATCATTTGACAGAGGAGGGCTCGTTTGGGGGCCTCTCCAGGCGACTATTGTCGTAAGGCAAGCCAAACATTTGTTTGCCTGAGCCAATTGGTGGGCACCCTGAACTACGTCGCCTCTCACAGTATAGGATACTTTACCAAATAAGGTATCAAAAGCGATTAGATTAGATGTAGTCTAATTGACTTATAAGTGATATCTTGTATCCTATAATTGAATAAAGATTTATTTGATTTGATTGATTTGATTTGACTGGTACTTACATGATAAGAGGCATTAATTCATAATAAGATCAGAGTGTTCTAATGCTTAGACACAAATCGCCATACCGACCGGTCTTGTCGTCCCTGTAAACCATGTCGTCTGATCACCTTATGCGGTGTGACCACTGAACACCTTGTGGGAGAACAAAATAATAAAACCCTAAAAAAAATTGAAAAGCATAAAATAAAACTTTTTATCAAAAAATAAAACCGCCGAAAAAACTGAAAAGCATTAAATAATTGGGAAACATTTTCTATTAGGACTTAATTTACTCACTTCTTAAAGTAATTTTGGTTAACCAAGAAATTTTAAGTCGGTGCCACACCACACAAGCAAATTCCTTATCTACCTATAGCGCGATGCGCGGTGGCACATGTTTTTCGGTTATTTCTTTGAATTTCAGGTAATTTAGTGATCGATATTCGTTGATTCTGTGGCACCGACTCAAAATTTCTTGGTTAACCAAAATTACTATAAGAAGTGAGTAAATTAAGTCCTAATAGACAATATTTCCCAATTATTTGCACATGCACATAATTTACCTAGAATTCTATAATTTTCGGGGGGCCTTACTCAAACTACCTACCCATTTTTGGGTTTTGTTCCTAGGACCTCGCGCTAGTCCGACTTAAAAGAAATCCGGGTTCTTTTGTTTCCTTTTATGATATCTTATATTTTAGGTTAGCTGGCGTATTTACTTAAAGAAAAAAAAGTATTATTTTTGGACATGTAAATCAGGCTAACTAGCACGTTTTTTTTTATAAACGTTTACCTAGATCAGTAATTTTCTAGCATAATGCATTTTCAAAAATAGTTTTTAAGACAAACTATTAATTAGGACAGATTATGTAAGGTACGACTTTAGCAAAATGTCCTTGTGACTCCTTAAAGTGCAGCCGCCTCTCACTTCCATTTGGATGTTTATGTGTATTCGTAACCCACTTAACTTATCTTTTTCTAAGCGAAGCGATCTCAGGAGCGATAGATTAATTATTTTAATACGTAACATTAAATTGCATTTAAATTTTGAACCGATACTTTTTGCACGTTAACCAAATTGTAAAACTACCTATAGATAGGTATACTAAGTTGATTATTCTTTGTATGTTACCTATCTCTCTCTCTCTATTCCCGTTGCTCCTCCGTGGAGCCTGGAGCCGTCAGAAGACAACTCCATCGCTGTCGGGCTTAAGCCAGATCCGGCAGTTCCTCCCTACCTACCTGTGAGTGTTTCCTTAACTACTTTTTTTTTTTGCATTTTGGGTGTGTTGATTGAAATACGTCATAATTTTTTTTATTATAATTTTGTAATTAACAGAAATTTTCTGGTAAAGATGAATTTGTAGATTAAAGAAGTGTTTTAGGTCTCCATAAGTAACAACTTTCCCAAAGCTACAATCAATGTGTCGAAATCTGTAAAAAAAAAAAAAGAGCCGGTCTATAGGATTGGTTCGATCAGCGGACGCTACGTTGCATTTAAAATGCAGCACTTTTTACACTAGTACACTAGAACTATGTATTTGATATACTTGCAGTAATACCTACGGAACTAACAGCTGGGCTTTTAGTTTTTTTATGTGGTAGGTCAGAGCAAGAATCATAGCGTTTGAAATTAATTGATATTGAACTGAACGTATTCGGTTGTTTTGGCTGTCTGTTGACATTTAACTCTCAATTATCATATGTAAATACCGTTAGATTAGTTTAAGTAAACACGGCAAGCGAGCACGGTTCTCGGCATCAGTGAGGTGGCGATGACCACAAGGTCCCCTGTGAATGAGAGAACTGTGTCAGTAGTGAGTGGACACTAAAGGCGCGGCGCGGCGGCGCCTGGGCCTAGCTGGCTGGCTGTAAGATCGCATCGGCCTCTCTGGTTCAAAATCCGTTGCGTAGATATATAAAGATTTAAGCATACATACAGACAGATATCTAGAAGCGACTTTGTTTTATAAATTGTAGCGATAGTGAAGTGAGTGTAAGTTATATTAATAGTATTTTATGTGTAGTTCAGTAACAAAATGTTTTATACATACTATGACAAAATATTATACATCTGTGTTTTTCACCTGTCTACCGCGAGACATATCTAAAATACCGCGGAATTTGATACCGGGCGCAAGTATGTATATAGGTAGGTACAAATATTATATTACATGAGAACTAGGGTGACCTAGGCTGAATGGATTGTGTTGCGAGTTATAAGATAACGCGTGCCTGAACTATATTCATGTAAAGGTAATATATGTTTAAATCGGTCAGTAAATAGACAAACTCAAACGTGATACGCTAACTTCATTCTCTCTCATTTGTCAGACATCATACACATAGCGTCACACTCAACCAACACACTGACCTCTGCTCTGTGTGATAAAGATAAATGACAAATAAAATAATACGTAACGTGTTTCTTTTTTATTATTAGACAGATATAATGAGATTTAACAGTTTTCTCAGCACCGCGTTAAATTAAGCATGAAATTCTTGTAAATATCACTATCACGGCAACTTATCTTGAAAGTTTAGAGATCTAGTGATGTCGAGCTGGTAACTATAATTTTTGTAACAAATAGCAGTTAGGAACGCCGTTTAACTCAAATTGGCGGGTGTAGCAAAAGCCATTATCTGCGATTGAACTCGTGCCTCGTGCAAAATGAAATGAAAGTGAGGGCCGTATTAAAAGAGATCATAATAGAAACCTGAGTGAAAAAGGCTCACGCGACTGCGGCTGCGGCGGCAGCAGCGGGCGTAGAGGCGCTTGTGGCTCGGCTTGCTTTGTTACTTGCCCTCTTGCAAAAACGTGAGACTAGATTTAGGTCGCGGGTAGCAAGTGCCAAGTGCGCATTGTAGATTGCAGCTTTTTACGTCGTCCGCCGGGCAATAGTTTGCAATAAAGTGATTGCTATCGGGGGGGGGGGGGGGGGGGGGGGGCGTCCCTTGTTCAATTCCCGGGCGGGATGAACATTAATTTTCGTTGGCAGGAATGGTATTTGTGACACATACCTACATCAAAGTGAACAGGATGTAAAACTACCTAACTACCTTTCATGAAAATCCTCAAGCTGTGCCTTTGTTTTGTACACTCTAAAACTGGTAAAAGGTAGATAATACTGCTTCCTAATTGATTTTTACTTACACTTTAGTATACTTACTCTAAGATATTCTGTGCTTATACTAGCCCTGATGAAGCTTAGGTATATATATGTCACCGGAAAATAACAAGAACCGTAAATTTATAAATTTTCTAGGAAATTTATAAACTTTCGTAGGATTCTAAACGAGAGATAAATTGTATCATTTTACGTCTACATTTTCGTAAATTGATAAACTTACTAAACTCACTCGTAAAATAATAAGTAACCAATAACCAAACGCCGTGTATGAGACGAATTGAAATTTACCACAGAGCTATGAAAGTTTTATGGTAGCCATAACCAAACGCCGTGTATGAGACGAATTGAAATTTACCACAGAGCTATGAAAGTTTTATGGTAGCCATAACCAAACGCCGTGTATGAGACGAATTGAAATTTACCACAGAGCTATGAAAGTTTTATGGTAGCCATGACCAAACTGTTTTATTTTGGAAATATGGGGTATCCGCACTTTACCTAGTTAATGTTCGTATTACCGGATGTCTCGCCGTTAAAGTGCGGAAAACAGAAAACTCCGACCGAAAATTCAAATCTACGGCAAGATTGTAGGTTAGGTTAGGTTTGGCTTGTGATCTTTAACCAGCGTAGCGAGTTAAGCGAGCGGAGTTTGGGTTACCTGTGTTAAACTGAAATGTAAGGCAACAATTTTTTGAACTTAACTGTATGCTTAGTCGTTACTCTGCAGATTACCTAGGGATTTTGCAGATTACCTAGGTAGGTAATGTTGAGAACAATATTTTATTTCGAACTCTAATGGATTCAGCCCGTTAGTGCACTTTTACTGAGTTTTGCACATAAGCGGTAACATATTAACCTATAAACCTACCTAGTTTGTAGTACCAGTAAAAATACTTTTAGTGTAATTGAATTGTTTGGCAAGTCTGATTGTACGTAAGTCTATGGACGCAAGCATTTTCACTGTCAACATCGACCAATCAGAGAGCAGTATTTTAAGTTCCGTATTTTAAAAAGCGTAAAATTAAAAGCTCTTCTGTGATTGGTCTATCCGTTTAGAATCTTACGAATTGATATTCGTTAGTTTATAAATTTACCACGACGACGCGTCGAAAATTTATAAATTTCTCTCTCGTTTAGAATCCTACGAAAGTTTATAAATTTCCTAGGAAATTTATAAACTTGCGAATCTTATTATTTTCCGGTGACATATACTTAAGTACATAACATTTCATTTTGCATATTGCTACAAAATATTATCTTGTTACTTGAGTCTTTACAACCGTTTGACTCTATAAATGCCAGCTTGAACTAATGTGAGATCAAGAGTCACCCTTTACGGACAAACGTATTACAAAAATAATTTCTTTTTGAGAGAAGAGAAAACCCGCCTTCAATAAATTGACATGCTTACATAGAACTGAGAACTCATTTTTTTCTGAAGTCGGTTAAAATAGGTACTAAAACCTTCTGCTGAATGTAACAAATACTTTTGTGAAAAACGCATCTAAATCGGTTCAGCCAAACTCGAGATAATCGCGGACAAACATACATACATACAGGTCAAACTGATAACCTCTTTTTTTAAGTCGGTTAAAAAATTACATTTAAAATATTAGGTTGGTGTTTTTGTTAAGAAAATAGTTGAGCCATAATATACCTAAGTACTTTGTTATCTTAGTAAATCTCAAATTAATGTTCCTTACAAAACGATCTGACATTAGGTACGAAGTTGTAGATCAACCCACGATATCGTAAAAATTATGGCACACACTCTTAGTTAACACTACCTACATACTTGTTTTTAACAAAAAAGATATCACTACGGCTGCCTTAAGTGAATAAAAAAAAAAAAAAAACCACTATTGATGTTTGTCCGGTGTGACGACTGTGTAAGAGCTACAGATCTTATTTTCATTTATGCTTAAATTGGATTTAAAATACACCTTTTCTCAAAAATAGAAACTCGATTATAGAAAAAAAAATCTTAGTAGAAAAAAATCCCAAGGTGACCTCCCTTTTTAAACCGACGAAAAACAAAAAGGAGGAGGTTCTCAATTCGTCGTGTATTTTTTTTTTAATGTATGATCACGCATAACTTTTTACTGTGTGGACCAATTTTGATAATTCTTTTTTAATCGATAGGGTAATACCTTGAAGTTGGTCCCATACAAATTTGGAAATAAAATTTCAACCCTAAGGGTGGAAAAATAGGGATGAATTTATTGTTAACTCACAGATTGTATTGCCGTGTTGTGATTTACATGAAAACTCAAATTTAAAAATTTAAAAACCCCCGACCCAGTCAGACCCCTCATCAACTTAAGTAGAACGAGAGCTAATAATCTTAAAAATATCATGGTTACCTTAACATATACTTTCAACACCATTGAAGTAACACTGTACGAAATTTTTAATTGATAGGACAAATGGAAGGTGGTTAGATCATCTCATCCATTATTCAAGAGCTGATCATCTTCAAACGGCTGATCAGGTAATGGTTTGGTTACCTTACCATATACTTTCTATATCATAGATGTAACATGGTCCCAAATTTAAAATCGATCGGACATAAGGAAGCTAGTTAGATCCTCTCATCCATTATTCAAGAGCTGATAATCTTCAAACGGCAGATCAGATCATGGTTACCTTACCAAATTATTTCTATATCATAGATGTAACAACGTACCAAATTTCAACTCGATCGGACATAAGGAAGCTAGTTAGATCCTCTCATCCATTATTCAAGAGCTGATCATCTTCAAACTGCAGATCAGGTCATGGTTACTAAATACTTTCTATGTCATAGATGTAACATGGTACCAAATTTCAAATCGATCAGACATAAGGAAGCTAGTTACTTAGATCCACTCATTCATTATTCAAGAGCTGATCATCTTCAAACGGCAGATCAGGTCATGGTTACCTTACCAAATACTTTCTATATCATAGATGTAACATGGTACCAAATTTCAACTCGATCGGACATAAAGAAGCTAGTTAGATCCTCTCATCCATTCTTCAAGAGCTGATCATCTTCAAACAGCAGATCAGGTCATGGTTACCTTACCAAATTCTGTCTATATCATACATGTAACATGGTACCAAATTTCAACGCGATCGGACACAAGGAAGCTAGTTAGATCCTCTCATCCATTATTCAAGAGCTGATCATCTTCAAACCGCTGATCAGATCTTCATCAGACATGGCTAAGAACACTCGGCCTGAAATTATCTATGATACAAAAAAAACTAAACGAAAATCGGTTCAGCCGTTTGGGCTCTACGATGCCACAGACAGATACACAGACAGACAGACAGATACACACGTTAAAATTATAACACCCCTCTCTGAATTTTTCGTTCGGGGGTTAAAAACTGCTAGGTATAATAGTCTTTTTTAAGAATGCTAATAATCATAAAGCCGATAGACGTCCAACTCAAAACTTTGTTCCTGTCATTGTGCTGTCATAATGTTTAAACATCAATGGCATCAATGTATTGCGTCCCTCTTCGCACTCATGACTACAAAGTTTTTTCTGTCTCTGTTTTTCCCAACAAAACTTTTTGCGCTTGCGTGTTCGAAGCGTTTGCCGAAAAGGCGGGCGAACGCTACACACATACAAACCATGCCACTTTCTTTGCATTTTAGTTTTGTAATTTAAAGCAAAACAAAAAATTATTAAATTGGGGATTCTCGATGATTTAGGTACATAATGTATTACTCTATAAAATCTCCCAGTTTCAATCAACGTCCGTCCTTATAAACAAAAAAAACTTGATAAAAAAATATCCAAGCACCTAAAAATTTCCAAAAAATATTTAGAAAATGTATTTTAATTATATAAACGTCTTTATTAATATGAAAGAACTTTATTTCCAATTTTTGTTTTTGCGTAATTTTTTTTTGTAATTTTTTTTAATTTCTCAATAATTATACACAAGTAAGCAGGATTTGTTATGTATATTGATAGTAAGTACGTTTAAAATGAAGTACTTACTTACTTAAGTATTCTTGTATAAAAATTCCCACTTTTGCATTTAATATTGTATTTTAAAGCGAATTTTCAAACTTTTAATGGCGAATATAAGCAAAAATATAAATGGAAAACTGGGGATTATTAGATACTTATTCATATCTATGTCGTAAAAGCAAATACCTAAAACCACAAGAATCCCCAAAATTAGATTTATTGTGACCTCTTCCATACATTACATCGTAGTTTTCCCGGACTAATGTAAGAAGACACTTTTTACCAGCTGGATTACTAAAATTATAGTAAGTAAGTATTCTCTAGATTATGTATTATATAGTCTATAAAAGTACAGGGTGGCCCATAAGTCCTTTGAAATTTAAATTTCGAATAAAATTCAAACGGTGCGCAAGAATGGCGCGCGGGGTACGGGGGAAGCACTAACGGTCTTTCGGAATTCAGTCGCCATGGAGCGTTTCACTGGTGCGGACCGTGCTTTTTGTGTGCGCGAGTTTTATCGCAACAATAATTATTATTCTGCTACCGTTGCGCGGCGTAAATTTCTAGAACCCAATCGAGAACCCAAACTGTCACTTTAGGGCTATGTAAGGGCCTTTCATGTTTGCGATTTGGATTTTCCCAACTCCAGTAGCGACAATTCTGCTTGTTGACATGGCCGTTGATGTGCAAGTGAGCCTCATCAGAGAATAACACGTTATTAAACGATGTACGCCGCGCAACGGTAGCAGAATTATTGTTGCGATACAACTCGCGCACACAAAAAGAACGGTCCGTACCAGTGAAACGCTCCATGGCGACTGAATTCTGAAAGACCGTTAGTGCTTCCCCCGTACCCCGCGCGCCATTCTTGCGCACCGTTTGAATTTTAATTGAAATTTAAATGTCAAAGGACTTATGGGCCACCCTGTATTATATAGTCTATAAAAAGGTGTGAAGTTGAAAGAATTATTTCTTTCAGCGTTACAATATTGGGGCGGTAGACTCGAAATATAGTAGTACACTTAATAGCAGAGGTCCGTAGCCCGCTATGACCTCTTTAACGAAAAAACTTTTTATTTCCTAATTTTATTTCCTAATTTTTATGGGACCAATTTCAAGGTATACCCTGTCGATTAAATAAAAAGAATTATCAAAATCGGTCCACACAGTAAAAAGTTATGCGTGATCATACATAAAAAAATATATTATATATAAACGCGACGAATTGAGAACTTATAAAATTACTTCGTATACCCTAAATTACTTTTAGAACTTAGTAATTATTTTATGCTTTTCGGTTTTTTCGGCGGTTTAATTTTTTGATATACTTAAAGTTTTATTGTAAGCTTAGAACTTTGCGATTACACTGCCATTGGTAAGAGTATTTGTTTTACTTTTTAGTAAGTCGGTACCACTAGGACCCTTTTTATTAAGTAAGTAAGTACCATACATATTATACCTGACCTAATTTATGGTTTACCTGTACCGTTCGATTCCCAGTCAGTCCATCCCAAACACAGTATTAAAGTGGGAATAAAACATTTTTTGAAACGCATAACATGTACTCTACCTACGTATTGCGTTACATTTCAATAGATGGGCTACGGTTGGACGAGCAGCGGTCAGCGGCGCTGCCGCGCGCACCGCCCGCCCGCGTCCACGATGTCCGTCAGCAGCGACATCCGGTTCACTCGGCGGAAGATGTCCAGGCCGTGCCGCGGGTGCTGCGCTGCGCTCGCTGCGCTGCTCGTCTTACTGCTGCTATCAGCTGTCGCAATCTACCTTGGTCGTGAGTACATATCTACTTGATATTAAGTTAAGGTCAATGATAGTTAACATGGTTAATTTAAAACCTATTCCCGCAGGTACCAATTTTTTAGCTTTTAAATAGGTAAGTAGTGTTGGTTAATAAGATAAGAAACAAAAATATATGCTAGTTTTGCCCAAATAAGAGAGCAAAACCAGCAAAACCGTGCCAGTCATGCGTGCTCTCCTGCTTGTTGTATTGGTCTTGGTACCTGCTGGTAGACTGGTAGACAGTGTTGCCAATTGCTATTTACCAGATTCCCCAAGATCACTGGTCAAATTCCCCAAATTTGGGGAGAAAAATATCCTGATTCCCCACAAAATCCCCACACAATGAGATAGTGAACTATTTACGAAAAAACTTAAAAAATCAACCATTTATTAATGACGAACACTTAAAAAATCGCATTATCACTTTAAAAAAAATAATCTCGTAAGTATATTATAATCCTCCATCGGTTTTCTCTTATGTTCAGGCTTAATACATGTAAAAACTATTAAAGTGTAAATTTAACATGCTCGAGCAAAAACAAAAAAAAAAAAAACAAAACTTTTCTAATTTACTTAAAAAAAAACAAATAGGTATTTATACATAGGTATATGTAACATAGCAAAGACTATCAACTAGGTCATTAGCAAAGACTACTAAGGATATCCAACTTAATTATTATTCTCTATTTTAATATGCTATTATTATTATTATTTTTAATATCTTTGAATGTTTAGATTTACATAACTATAACAAAAATTGTGCTATATTATGTTAATTAAAGGCCTAGTTTAAGATTTTTTGCAGTGCCCTTACAGGGTTTCATGTTGAGACTAATATTTTTTAAGAACACCTATACACATGAAAGCAATAAATGATTTGAATTAGAAATGATTTAGGGTGGGGTTTTTCACTATTGTATTTCGCTATTATTCAGTAATTTAAACGAATAAGGTAAATAATCACTTCCCTAAAGATAAGTTTGAGCCTTTTTAAAAATTAAAATAATTATAGGCAGTATTTTATATTTGATCAATGGATGTTTTGGTTGAAAGTTTTTTTGAATTGGTCAAATGCTAAATTCCCCGCATATTCCCCGCACAGTACCTCTCCCCACAAATTCCCCAATCACTTCGGGATTCCCCGCAGTTTGGGGAATTCCCCACACATTGGCAACGCTGCTGGTAGACGCGCACGACTCCGATCATTATATGTCACTCACTCTGTATTTTTATACATAGGTACGGCTTTCAATGCCATACATTCTAAATAATAATAACAAAGCAGTTGAATTGAGAGTTCAGTTTATAAGGTTAAAGTAAAATAAGCCAATTATTCTGTTCATGTGTGTTGAAAATCGATGAAACCCTGCTTACCTACCTGCCTTATTAAATTTAAGTAGGTACCTTAGATAAGAACTTTGCCATAACAGCACAGGCAGGTCGAAAAAAGTTTAGCTGTTCCCTGTTCCATTGGTTCGATCAGATCAGCTGACGGGGTCAATCAATGTACAGGACAGGTAGTTATTTTTGAGATAATGACACAGTGAAAGTACTTAGTTCAAAGTACTTAGTTAGAGCTTCGTAATTGGTTTCCGAAAAATATTTTTTGATACTTGTACGTAACTGGCTGCCTAAAAAATCTATTTAATGCTAAGCAACAATAATGGCCATACTTTTAGGTATTTTAATACTGAGACTTGCATATTTTGCAAAACAACCATACAAAATCAGTTTCGCGGCATAGCGGTGACAAACTGGCAACTCGGCCTAGAGCCTGGCTTCGTCAGACGACCGACCTTGTGAACAAGTGCACGAGATTCGATATGATTGATATGAGAGTAGGTGGCACTACCTACGCCTTATTGAATAAACTAGCTTTTGCCCGCAGCTTCGCACGCGCTTTTTCATTAAAAACGTTAATTACTGGTTGATTTACTACTCAGGATTTTGGTGACATTATTTCTGATCGCACCTATACCCCCTAAAAATATCTACCTATTTACAGGTGTAATATTTTGTTTATTTCAGTTCCCGTGGCAACTCCAGAAATTCCTTTCTACACTCCACCATTCAGACACTGAAACTCATATTCCTAACATTTATATTAGCTGGTTGGGTAAAATATTAGCTAGGTAGTTGGATTATGTACAGTGGCGGACACGGGCGGCGTAACACTTCTGGTTTTTCTGTATTACAAAATAGCTCTTGTTCTTCGGTAATACAGTCTAGGGCTGACGAAACCATAGACAAATCTGTTACGGCCTCCTAGTCCGCCACTGTACCTACGCGAGTAAAATTTTTTTAGGCGCTTTATGTTTTGGGAATGTTCCGTTACCATGTGAATTTTGGTGAATCTTTTTTTAAGAGGCATAGCACAGCTAAAGTAGCGCCACCCGAGAAAAAAATAAATATCTTCTAAACTAAGGCAAATATCAAAAATTTGAAACAGAATTCCCCTAGATAATTCAGCCTAGTATTTTTAGGGCATTGTTGTATAGCTTTTAGGTTAAAGACCTCTTGACTTATTAAAAATATCCCCAAATATATAAAATATCCCCAGACTTATTAAAAATATCTATTATCAAACCTTTGCATAAATCAGATGAACAAACTAATAAAAATAAGTACCGGCCAATTGCTCTTTTATCTACATTTTCTAAGTACTTACAAAGTAATTTCTATGAAAAAAATAAATTGTTGTTTTTACTAACTTCCCCTAAAAATTTCCATATTTTCTCAAGTTTTAAACCTTCCACTACTAAAAACATTTCAAAACCAAAATCAGATATATCGGCCTGGCCGTTCCCGAGTTTTTGCGAGACTATCGAACCACGATTCATTAATATCAATATATATAAAACTCTTCCGTTACTGACTGACTGACTGACTGACTGACTGACAGACAACGCAGAGCCGAAACTACTGGGCGTAGCGGGCTGAAATTTTGCATGTAGGTTCCTTAGGGAGTGTAGGTGAGCACTAACAAAGGATTTCCCAAAATTCCCATCCCAGGAAACGGGAAAAAAACTGGATTTTTGTGTTATAAGAAATCTGCGCGAGTGAAACCGCGGGGCAGCCTCTAGTCTAATTAAAACACTTTAATTGTTTTTCGTTTACAATTTCAAAGTTTAGTTTATTAAATAATTTTTTTAAAATATCCTGCATGGTTCGGCACTAAAAAAGGAAAAAACCAATTACATATTATGATCTTGAAACTATAAAAAAATCTGTAGAGGAAGTACGAAGTAAGTACGAACTGGCAAAATAAAAAGACCAAGAAAATCCAAGTGACGAGAAAAATATTTTGTTACACAGAATAAGCTTAAAGTCAAAATAATTAAAAGATCTAGCACGTTTTTATAACTCTGTATTATTTTTTAACTAGTCGACCCGGCGAACCGTACCGCCTAACCTATTACTATGTTGCTCATGTATTATAAACTTATAAACCATCCTCTGGAATCACTCTACCTATTAAAAAAAACCGCATCAAAATCCGTTGCATACTTTTAAAGATATAAGCATACATAGGGACAGACGCGGGAAACGACTTTGTTTTATACTATGTATTGATAAACTGACTATATATTTAACTAGCTTTTGCCCGCAGCTTCGCACGCGCTTTTTCAGTAAAATCTTTAATTACTGATTAGACTTGGGTACTCCCAGCTCCGGAGAGGGATTGGACTTATCTTGTCCGGATCCGCTCTGGGATTCTACTCATCTTATCGAGCCGGGTCCCCTTTCTTATTCCGATTCCCATACACTCCAAGCACTTCGCGCGAGTCATCAAATCTGGATCCGTCCGCGTCTAATCTCAGCCCGCCGCGCGAACATTGACAGTGGGTGTGACCGAATCGTCGACCGGGCCCCGCGGCCGCCGCCGCCGGGCCGAGCGAGCGCGAGCGCAGTATCCGAACGATCCTAATCTTATTCTTATTCCCATCCCATCCCAGTCTTCCTCAGAAGTCTGAGACGACGTGACGTGCGAGTTCGTCCGAGCCGAGCTCTCACTCCGGACTTATTTGGGATCCGGCTCGATAAGAAAACTGTGGAGTGATTCAGATTTTATGATCCGGGAGAGGATCTAGCTCATTTAAGTCTTCTTGTCCGGAGTTACCCAAGCCTATTACTGATTGATTTACGACTCAGGATTTTGGTGACATCATTTCTGATCGCACCCATACACCCTAAAAATATCTTTCTTTATTTCAGTTCCCGTGGCAACTCCATAAATTCATTTCTCGCTCCACCATTCAGACACTGAAACTTCTAACATTTCTATTAGCTGGTTGGGTAAAAGTAGTTGGATATACGTACCTACATATCTAATATATGTACCTACTCGAGCAAAAAAAAGTTGTACTTGTAGACCAAATTTCACGTTGGCATACTCAAGGAATTCGATTTTTCATACTAAATAATTAGTCCTGTAACCCTATTCCAATGGGAATTTAGTTTATTCCTTTCTTCAACACTCTTTCATCCAATGAGGAACCTGTATACAAATTTCACGTCGATACACTCAAGGAAGTCGAGATTTCAATCTCACAAAAAGTCCCGTTATTCCAGTTCCCATGGGAATTTTGTAAATTACTTTCTTTCAACATTCCTACATTTACTGAGGAACCTGTACATCAAATTTCACGTCGAAACACTCAAGGATGTCGATTTTTTATTCTTACTAAAAAATTCCCGTAATTCCCATTCCCGTGGGAATTTTGTAAATTTCTTTCTTTCAACACTTTCATTCACTGAGGAACCTGTACACCAAGTTTCACGTCGATACACTCAATAATGTAGATTTTTCATACTAACTAAAAAGTCCCGTAATTCCCGTTCCTGAGGGAATTTTGGAAAATCCTTTCTTAGCGGATAACATCTACCTGCATGCCAAATTTCAGCTGAATCCGTCCAGTAGTTTGGGCTGTGCGTTGATAGATCACTATGTCAGTCAGTCAGTCAGTCAGTCAGTCAGTCACCTTTGAGTTTTATATATATATATATATATAGATTCTAAGTGCAAAATTCCGTCAGCCTCTTATTCTAATAAATAGAATTTCATTTTAAATTTAATCGATTAAACTCTCCAAAACGTTTAAAAAAAATGTTATACACCCCTGTAATCATGGATGGGGCGAATGCGTCTACAAAAAAAAGGAAAATTAGACGCTATAGCCCCGTACATTTTTGCTCAACGAATTATTCTAAATCTTGCGCAGAATTTGGTTTACAAAGTAATGATTCGCTACATTACACTAGTGCTCCTATCAATTACCTCTTTTTAAATTGTTAATAGGTCTTCCGATCACATAATACTAGAGAAAGACGCATTAGCCCCACCTCGGGCTATTATTTCTAAAATTCCCAGCTTTTGGAGAAATGCCATTTACACATAGAATTTATTCAAAATTCCATGAAACAGTATTAAAATATAAAATTGCATGAAATTTACTATTATGTATAATATATTGCAGTATATTATGTTTGCTATAATCAAACAAATATTTTATTCAAAGTATGGTGACGCATTAGCCCCGGTTGACCTTATTGATTGTTATTGTTAATATTTTTTTTAACATTTATAATAAGGAGGTTATGTTTAGAAACGCTTTATCTAGAAAAGATAGAGCGTTTCTAAACTAAGATTTTTTTTATTTTTCTCGCAGACATGTACTTGTTCGGTGATCCATTAAATCGTCAGACGTTCCGCGGGTCGTTCATCGTGTCAGACTGGGGGGACTGGAGTGGAGGGGGCGAGGGCAATAACACCAGGGAAGTTCAGCTAAGGCGAGGACTCTTGGACATGTACAGAAATTCTGAGTTGAGATCCTGTTTCATGTCCGCCGAAATACTTGCACTGGACAGGTGAGTAAAAAAACTTGAATTCAATAAAAGGTTTAAAATTTTCCATAAAAAGCAGATACTTACCTAGATATGCTACTTAATTCTCTTGACCTTATCAGTCATTTACTCCACTAAATCCACTTCACTTCAATCACTAATTTTTTTAAAAAATAAGGAAATTAAAATTGAACATTAGTAGGTATACATGTTAGGTAGCTGAGATCAATAATGATAGTAAGTAAGTACTAAAAAACACGTAGGTAAACAGAAGTAAACAGTAATTTGCAGCCAGTTATTTTTAATGTCAATTTATGCACAGATAAAATTTAATTAAAATTTTGTTTGCTTCGTTCGAATCCAAATTCTACTAAGTACATTAATGCATCATAATTGACCAGGGGACAATAATAAATGCATTGAAATCCGTTATTGCCTTGCTATAAACTGGAAGTACATAAAGAGTCACTTTTTGATTAAGAGAACAGAACATTAACCAAAAAGTACTATTTTCGAGTGGATGGGATGAAAAACAACTTAGTATTTAAGTGGCGAAACTGTGGAAAACTAGCGCCACTATTTATTTATCTATTTAGTTGGGTAGCTTGTAGCTTCAAAATTAAATAAAAAAACCGTTATGAAACTAAAGTGGCCACTTTAGGCTACAAACGGGTTTTTTTTTTATTTTGAACCTGAAAGCTACACAACATGGCCTTAAAATTCTAAGAAAGATTATCTAGGGAGTCAAAGGGGCATATTTTTAATTTCGGCCATGGTTTAAAATACATTAATTATTTATTGGAAGTGGCGCTAGTTTCGCACCGTGTAAGCCCGCCCGCCCTTAAAGTGGAAGTTTCTGACGCCAGGGTTTCAACTTTTATTTTATTTTATAATGTGACGTTTGCTTTAATAGCAGATTATGTAAGGCATATTTTTTAAACCCCGACGTGAAAAGAGAGGTGTTATAAGTTTACGTGTCTGTCAGTGTATATAATAGTAGATAGTAGATTTAGTAATAACTAGTAGACCCGGCGAACTTCGTACCGCCTAACCTATTATTATTTGGTGCATATATTATACTTATAAACCTACCTCTTGAATCACTCTATCAATAAAAAAAAAACGCATCGAAATCCGTAGAGTACTTTTAAAGATTTAAGCATACATAGGGACAGACGCGGGAAGCGACTTTATTTTATACTATGTATTGAAGCATCCTGCAGATTTTCTTAATTTCATCCGAGAAGCCTTAGATTTAACTTATAAGTACATATACCTACCCAATAAAGTCATACATAATGCCTGCTGGAGCCAATCTACCCTTATAGTATACTGGCCAGAAAGAAACAGGAATACAGATTTATTTTTATCATCACTCGAAAAACTCTTACAAATGTTAATAATTAAAGATAGTAAAAAAAATAATAATAATTGGTGGTGATCTAAATATAAATATTCTTAATACAATAAATTATCAAATACTCTTTGAATCTTTTGGCAAGATATAATTTCCATCAGCAATTAAATGGCCCCACTAGAGTTACTTTAAATACCTCCACTTGTTTGGACCTATTATTTACAAACTTTCATAATCCAAAAATTGAAATTTCTACAATAGATTATGGCCTATCGGACAATAAAGGTATTCTTATTAATTTCCCTAGAATTTCAGAAAAAAAACTGTATATTTCCATAAAATAAGACAATTTAAAAATAATAATATTAATAATAGACCAAATAAACTGGAGCACAATAATAAAAAAAGAAAATAATATAAATAAAAACTACGAGTCTTTCCATAATACTTTACAAACACTAATAAATAAATATTTTCCTTGTTTAAAAAAACAAATAAAAAATAAACCTAAAAGAAACTGGTAACACCAGGTATAAAATTTTCTTGCAATCACAAGCGTCTCCTTAAAATTTTCCTTACCCAAACAAATAATCCTCTCCTACACAACTTCTACAAACGATATGAAAAAACTCTTAAAAAAGTAGTACAAAGATCAAAAAAAATATTCTACATACAAAAAATACAAAAATCTGATTACATAATAAAATCAATGTGGCAAATTGTTAAAGAACGCACAAACAAACTTTCTAAAAAAGTAAGGAAAAATATAAAAATAAAAAATAATAACGTATTATTAGAAGATCCATACGAAGTTGCTAATTTATTTAACACCTATTTTTCTTCAGTAGGGCATGAAAATAATTCTAACAAACTGCCATCTAGTAGTCAAGACAATTCCACAGAAAACTCAAAGGGTCATTCTGCTCAAAAAACTTCCGAAAATTCAATATTTATTAACCCAGTAAACGAAAAGGAAATCTATAAAATATTACGTCATCTTAAAAATAAACATAGCTTTGGGTATGACGAAATACCACCATATTTAGTAAAAAAATGTGCGAACCAACTTGCTCCTCACCTAACATCTCTTATCAATCAATCATTTACTGAAGGTTTCTTCCCAGACTTATTAAAAATATCTATTATCAAACCTTTGCATAAATCAGGTGAACAAACTAATAAAAATAAGTACCGGCCAATTGCTCTTTTATCTAAAATTTTCTAAAGTTTTCGAAACAGCCATGTCAAATCGTCTTTACTCATACTGCGAGAAATTCAATATTTTTGATGAAAATCAAAATGGTTTTAGAAAAGGCCATTCAACAACGTTAGCAGTCAACAAATTTATAAACGCAACATTAAATATTATTAATAGTAAAAAATACGCAATAGGAATTCTACTCGATATGAGTAAAGCCTACGATAGGGTTTCTTATAAAATTTTACTACAAAAACTCTATGCTTTAGGAATCAGAGGAACAGCTCACAAATGGTTTGCCTCCTTTCTAAATAATCTCATGAATGCGATTATTTAGATACTGAATTACAATTACTTTATTTACATACTGAATTCAGTATGTAGAAATAGAACATATTAACAAACAAACAGGATTTATAAATAAGATAAGATCAGAAAAAGAAATAATTAACATGTCAATTCCACAAGGTAGCGTCTTATTAATTTTTTACTGTTTGTTGCTAAAAGTGGCCACTTTAGGTTTATACTGTTTCATGTATTACTGTTTGTTCCTAAAAGTAGCTACTTTTAGGAACAAACCATAAACATTCTCAACCTAGATATTATTTTAAATACTTGAAAAAAATACTAGGGACCAAGATTTTATGCACAAGGGAGCACTTTTTTCTGAAAAAAAAACTTACTTTAGAATTATTTTTTTCAAGAGTAGCGCCACTGTTCGGGTAAAAGGACTCTTAATTTAGGTCTTGTACGAAGGCTAAGTAGGTAGGCTACCAAAATAACTTACAAAAGAATTAAATATTGACTTTATTTTTTAATAAAAGTGGGTTAAACTGAAATATTAAATTAAAAGGTAAAACCGAAGGGTCTTTTGGTAGTTGATAATTTCTGAAGTAATAGACGTAGAGAAATAAATCTAAATACCAATTTGGAGAACAACTCAAAGCTAACAATAAAACACAAAAAATAAAAAAAGTATCTGCATTTTTTTGTGGAAACTGAAAAACCGTAAAAAATGTACAAAAAAAATTTTTTTTTTGTTTATCATCTTTAAAAAAAAAGTAAAAGCAATACTTGGTTATTTTGTTAGTAACTTAGGTAGCCTAACTACTTATCCTTCGATCAAGACCTTAATGAAGGTTCTGTGAGCCTTAGATCTTTAACTGTAAATTTAAAAGTAGGCGGGGTCGACTTTTGCAAAAAAAAAATATTATAACATCATACTGAGGGGGGGGTGAGGCTGCGACACCCCATATGGGGTGTTTTCATCGATGAAATTGATCATAGAATACACCTTTAAAATTATGTTATAACTTCCCCGGACACACTGTATACAAAATATTTATGAAAAAACTTAAACTATACTTACTAAATAAAAGCTATTATTCCATACAAGAGTTTTTCGAGGAAAAACAATAATTATTACATTTTAAGTTAAGTTCTTGGAACTCTGCGTTAGATTTAAGTTAGTTTTTAAGATATTCCAGTGCCCTTACAGGGTTCATGACATGTACAAAAGGTGTTCTAAAGATTTATGAGTAGCAGCTCATAAATATTTAGAACACCTTTTGTACTTACCACATGAAGGAAAATAAACTATTCTATTCTATTCTAGAAAATCAGATTACCTAACAAGCAATTAAACTTAATCTAGCTAAAATTTAAGCCTGCATTTAGATTTTTTTTAAACTGAAGTAGGTACAGACTGAGACTGAAGTACTTACTTCCTACAGTTACAAAATTCAAGAAATATAAGTAACACTTACTTACTACAGACACGACATATAAAAAAATTGAAGTTTTATAAACGTTATATTTTTGCAAAATTTAAAAACTAGGTAAGGTAGGTAGGTAATTTAAAAGTAGGTAAGGTCAACCGGGGCTATTGCGTCTACGGGGCTATAGCGTCTAATCCAATTATGACTACGCGTATGACGCGTGGTGTTAAATGGCGTAATTTAGAACTATCTGTGCCATCTAGTTTCTATATTTAGCATTATAACTTCAAGAGAGCACCATTAGATGTCATGGCAGAGCCCATTTCTTTTAAATAATCGGCAATCTTTAATGATTAATGATAATTTAAGTGATTAAACAAATGATATACACCCCTGTAATCATGGATGGGGCGAATGCGTCTACAAAAAAAAAGGAAAATTGGACGCTTTAGCCCCGTAAATTTTTGATCAACGAATTATCCTAAATGTTGCGCAGAATTTGGTTTACAAAGTAATGATTCGGTACATTACTGGTGCTTCTTTAGATTACCTCTATTTAAATTGTTAATAGCTCTTCCGATCACATAATACTAGAGAAAGACCCATTAGCCCCACCTCGGGCTATTGTGTCTAAAATTCCAGCCTTTGGAGAAATGTCATTTGCACATAGAATTTATTCAAAATTCCATGAAACAGTATAAAATATAAAAATTCCTATTATTTATGGTATATAGTAGATTAAAAGGGCGTATATTATGTTTGCTATAATCAAACAAATATTTTATTAAAACTATGGTGACGCATTAGCCCCGGTTGACCTTAAGTATAGTGCAGAGGGCCTATTACGGCCGCTTTTGCATTATTGCATTGCGTCCTCTTTGAGTTTTTTTTGTATTGACTTTGACACTTTGAGGACCAAAAACAATACTTATTGCAAAAGCGGCCGTAATACGGCCATTGGTATATCATCCTTCAATATTAGAAATTTTAGTAAGTAAAAGTAAGACGTGCTGTACTACCTGTCACTCGTGGTAGTTACCTATGCGCGATCTAATGGACGGGAGTACTTAAACGGTATAAGTCTATAATAAGTTGTCACTTTGTGGGCGGTGTCCGAAACTAGCGCCACTCCCAATAAATTATTAATATCTTCTAAACCATAGTCGAAGTCAAAAATATGCGCCTTTGACTCCCTAGATAATCTTGCTGAGAATTTTTAAGGCCCTGTTGTGTAGCTTTCAGGTTCAAAATCAAAGAAAAAAAACCGTTATTAAACTAAAGTCGCCACTTTTGGCAACAAACGGTTTTTTTCTTTAGAACTTACTAGTCGACCCGGCGAACTTTGTCCCGCCTAACCTGTAACAATGTTGTGCATGTTAAACCTTCCTCTTGAATTACTTACTCTATTTATTAAAAAAAACCTCATCAAAATCCGTTGCATAATTTTAAAGATTTGAGCATACATAGGGACAGACGCGGGAAGCGACTTTATTTTATAGCCCCGTTGTGTAGCTTTCAGGTTCAAAATCAAAGATAAAAAAACCGTTATGAAACTAATGTGGCCACTTTAGGCAACAAACGGTTTTTTTTCTTTAGAACTTACTATAGTCGACCCGGCGAACTTTGTCCCGCCTAACCTATAACAATGTTGTGCTTGTATTATACTTTTAAACCTTTTCTCTTTAATTACTCATAAATATATTAAAATAAACCTCATCAAAATCCGTTGCATAATTTTAAAGATTTAAGCATACATAGGCACTGACCCGGGAAGCAACTTTATTTTATACTGACTATGTATTGATTATACAGTGTGTCCGGGAAAGTTAATCAACGAATTCAGCTAAAAAGATCGTAGACGTTAGTATATTTAACGAATCATTATCATAAATATCGGATTCCTAAAAGATACCACCTACTTGATACTTTACTTTGTATGCGTATTGCCGTCGTCCGTGGCACACGGTTTACGGAGAAAGTCTTCAGAGAAACCTTCTCAAGCTGCGACAGTGTCGGGGGAGCCAACTGGAACAGATGCTAATCATAGAGCCCGGATAATAATACCTACCTGTAAGATAAAAAATAGGATCTAGGTAAGTACTACATCTAGAAATTGCACAACGTCCTGTAAATTAATTTATAACAGTGATTCGGAAAAAATACCGTTAAAATCTGTCGTCATCTTATTTGATCAGCCAGGCTGTCAAGCAAGTTAAAAGAAAAAGGCGCCAATAAGTTATTACGACGACAACTACTCAAACTTACTTTATTTTTGCTTTAATTTTCACAATTACCTAAACGGTTAAGGTTGTTATTTAATTATCTAAAATGTTAAATGCTCATGAATACGTGACTTACATTACATACAACTGTATCTAATCTTGGCAAAGAAGGAAGGAGGCTGCGGTGCGCGGTAGCGCACGGTTGCCGCGTTATCGCGGAATCGACAACATGAGAAAGTTTCGATACGTGCCCCCGTTCGAGGCCGCTTGTACTTTCTATGATCTCATTGTTCTCACGTACAGAAAGGTTATGGTAAAGGACAATGAACATAATACGTGGGCTCACTTTGAAACGACTTTTCTCTTTACGTGTTCCGAGTATAAACATGGAGAAATTGACGTGAAATTTCCAGCATACACGTTAAATACATTCATCTTTAAAATAAACGCGCTGACCATGTTTTGGCTTTTATCTAAGAGTCACGAATACGAATAGGGCTGTTTAGATTGGAGTAAATTTCGGGGATTCCTTTAAACCCTGTACAACCTTAGTTACTTTTTTTATATTTATGAATAGGAAAAACTATTGCACTCCTTTACGCCTAAAACTCATCATATTATAATTTTTTAATACATAAGTATACTTACTTACTTACATTTTTTTTACTAAATTGTAATGTTGTTCTAATCTATAAAATGTTTCGTAGTATTCAACACAATTTTTAAATGTCTTCATTGCACTTAGCTCTCATGTAATTAGGTAAGTGGTAAATACCTAACCTACTAAGTATGTCAACGAACATACTTCACGATAATAATAAATGTTGGTAAAGTTTCTTGTTGTACATGGTATACCTAAGTACTTACCTACACAATACTTTAGAAACGGTCTGATATATTGTGACGTTTTATTTTTCTTTTATGGTTTAGTGGGTGGTGTCAGTAGACAAAGGCCTCCACTTTACATCTTCTCCAAGTTTTCTGTTGAAACGTAAGGATATCTTCCTTTTGTTGTAAGAGGTTAATTTGTCATACCTACATACCCCGCACCGCAGTGACAACTAAGTATATTGGGAGAGGACCCCCCACAAGGTGGTCGACCTGGTGAAAGCTGCGGGAGTACACTGACTGAATTATGGTCGCTCAAGACGGGTTATTATGGTGTTTTAAGAGGGAGGCCTATGTCCAGCTGTAGACGTCTTTCAGCTGAATGATAATGCCAAAAGTATTTACATCGGCCTCAATACTATAAGACTATCATTCCGCCTCGGTCTTCCCATTAAATAAGAAGATCTTCTAAGTACAAAGCCTCACACCAAGCCATTTGTCGACCAACCTTCCTTGTAGGTACCGTTCCCCTTTTGGTCTTAAATGTTTTATTGACATGTGTCCATTTAGAGGCTGATCATAAGGATTTTTCGCATTCAACAGCATTAAAACACCAGACACATGCCAAAAATTTGCAGGGGCCCAAGACGGCTTACCCTGTGTTAAATAAATTTATTCTTTGTATGAGTATATTAGGATCCTAAAATCATGAATATATATAAAATTCTTCCGTTACTGACTGACTGACTGACTGACTGACTGACTGACTGACTGACTGACTGACTGACTGACTGACTGACTGACTGACTGACTGACTGACTGACTGACTGACTGACTGACTGACTGACTGACTGACTGACTGACTGACTGACTGACTGACTGAGTGACTGACTGACTGACTGACTGACTGACTGACTGACTGACTGACTGACTGACTGACCTACCGACCGACCGACCGACCGACCGACCGACCGACCGACCGACCGACCGACCGACCGACCGACCGACCGACCGACCGACCGACCGACCGACCGACCGACCGACCGACCGACCGACCGACCGACCGACCGACCGACCGACCGACCGACCGACCGACCGACCGACCGACCGACCGACCGACCGACCGACCGACCGACCGACCGACCGACCGACCGACCGACCGACCGACCGACCGACCGACCGACCGACCGACCGACCGACCGACCGACCGACCGACCGACCGACCGACCGACCGACCGACCGACCGACCGACCGACCGACCGACCGACCGACCGACCGACCGACCGACCGACCGACCGACCGACCGACCGACCGACCGACCGACCGACCGACCGACCGACCGACCGACCGACCGACCGACCGACCGACCGACCGACCGACCGACCGACCGACCGACCGACCGACCGACCGACCGACCGACCGACCGACCGACCGACCGACCGACCGACCGACCGACCGACCGACCGACCGACCGACCGACCGACCGACCGACCGACCGACCGACTGACTGACTGACTGACTGACAACGCAGAGCCGAAACTACTGGGCGTAGCGGGCTGAAATTTTGCATGTAGGTTCCTTAGGGAGTGTAGGTGAGCACTAAGAAAGGATTTCCCGAAATTCCCACGGGAACGGGAAAAAACGGGATTTTTGTGTTTAAGAGAAATCTGCGCGGGTGATACCGCGGGGCAGCCTCTAGTTTTATATATTACTCACCGTCAGTACCGAGGACGGTGTGCGGGTCCACTTCGAGGTGTCGTTCGAGCCCATCTTCACAGCAGTTGGCACGCGCGAGGTGGCGGCGGTGCTGGCGCGGCAGCTGCGCGCTGCCCCCGCCGCCGCCGAATTCCTGCCGATTGTCGTTTCTCCTGACACATTGCATATAGAGGTGAACCTTTAGTTCAGTAATACCATTAAGAATAATTTAACACCTAGGAAATACACATAAAAACAATTGAATTGGTTAAAGGCAAGCGTGATAAGT
Organism: Euspilapteryx auroguttella; assembly: GCA_951802225.1. Taxonomy (NCBI): domain Eukaryota; kingdom Metazoa; phylum Arthropoda; class Insecta; order Lepidoptera; family Gracillariidae; genus Euspilapteryx; species Euspilapteryx auroguttella. Next base: position 9,026,580 of record OX637644.1, on the reverse strand, counting down.
CTTACGTGTAATTTTTCTCAACTTTATGCTAAATTTGTTTTAAAAACAGGATGACTTTACAGTTTACAGCTCAGCTTAACTTCAAGAAAAAGTAATAATGTTCTCGTTAAGTTTCTCCCATTAAATATTACTTCATTGAGTCAACAAATAGGCATAATAACCCAAAACAGGTGCTATACTCTGAGGCTATACTCTATATAAATATTGACTTCTAAGCTAAAACAAATAAGAACAAGAACATGCCTGTATTTCAAAAATAAGGTAGGTGGTGGGTGGGTATGCATGCATGCATAATAAAAACGGAAATTTAAACTTTTTTTTTTAGGAAAACGCAATGATATCGTCTCAAAAGGCTGAAGAGGCGGAGCTTCTCCCAATGGAATCTCCGAGCACCGAAGCTGCCGCTGTGCAGGTTGTGGAAGAACTAAGAGAATGTTCACCTCTCTCCCTCACATTATGTTCTAAGCTGCCTTACAATTTGACTGCTTACCCAAACCTAGTGGGCCACTCAAGTAAGGAAGCTCTGATGAGGGACTTGGTGGCATTCCGTGAGCTGCTGGATGCTGAGTGCTCTACTCTGGCTCAAGTGAGTTTTTGTAGTAGATAGAACTTACTTAGATCAGTCGAACGAGCCTCATGCTTTGAGTAATTGAATATTTTTCTAAAGAAAGTAAGACTGAACAATTTGCATGCAAGCGAACGTTAAAGTTTAAAGATTACCTATGTGATTTTTCATTATAAGTTCCTATGCAATCTACCTACCACAGAACACTTATCGTTAAATGGTCTGTGTAATCTACGCATGCCGTTTAATTTATTTTTTTATTTGATCCTAGGACTTTGTCTGCCAAATGCTACAGCCGCGTTGCACGGGCGGGCGGCTCGTGCGGCCGTGCCGCGCGTACTGCCGCGCGTTCCACGCCGGCTGCGGCGCGCGCCTGCCCGACCGGCTGCGGCCGCACTTTGACTGCTCGAGGTTCCCGGAGTACTTTGGCCCTGGCTCTTGTTCTAATGAACCAGGTACTTACTTGTGAAGTAATAAGAAACGAGCACAATAACAATAGCGATAATTAAGACTATAGCATGGTTGGTTAGTTTCCATTTCAGAATTAGAATTATGAAGGTAAGTACTTATTTCTACGGAAAATTAGGAAGAAAGTATTTTGTCATACGGTCACGTCAAGTACATTATAATAATACAATAGGTGTTTGAGCGAGTCTTAATAACAGCGATATCGGCAATAGAGAACAATTCAACTCCCTGAAGTCGGCCGCCAGCCTATCTAGTATGACGTCAACACCGGTGCAACTTCACTCGCTCTCGTACTCGGATCCCTCTTCTAGCTAGGCGTGTCTTAAGCAACTTAAATCTTTTATTAATATTCGTATGAAATATATGTGATAGGTTACGTCGAATAAAACCATATTAAGAAGTATAACTGCTCTTCATATTCTACAATACCTGGGAGGGCCAAGTCACCGGGTAAACATTGGCCTTCTTCGCCGGATCTACGCGTCAGGAACCTACGCCTCAAGAACCCAGAAGGAAAAACGGTCAGATCCTTATTTCCATCCCGTCTATCCCTGGTTCTTAATGTGCTGATACCGTGTTGTGACTTAACCTTTCAGGAATACGTGTTAAAATCAGTTATACTTCAGTTAAACGTTAGAATTGTTTGAGGATTAGTGTGCCAGCCACGTGGTTTGCAATTGTAAGTACACTTATATTCTTTAAAAATGAGTGAAGCTTCGGAATCTGATACTGCTGCAACTATAGTCAATTTAAATAACGATAATGTTACTGTTCGTTCTAAAAAGAAAGATCGCCTCAGCGACCTAAAGCGTCAAAGAGGTGTGGTCAAAGGTCGCCTAACTTTGTTTGATAAATACATTTCCAAAATTAAACCTGATCAAAAACTTACGAGCACTCAGTTAACAGATTTGCAAATGCGAATGTCCGCAGCATCTTCGTTTTTTGAAACTTTTAATGAAATTCAAAGTAAGATTGAAGCTTTAGTATCTGAAGAAGTCGAAATTTCATCTCAGTTAGAGTACAGAGAGTCATTCGAAGAACAATATTATAACTTGATGTCGATTGGTAAAGGTTACATAGAAGAAACTGCCGAAAACTCCGGATGTAGCCGTGCTAGTTCGAATACATTCGCTTCAGTTAAATTGCCGGAAATAAAGTTGCCTTCCTTTGACGGGTCTTATGATCATTGGCTGGAGTTTAAAAATTCTTACACTACTATGATACATAAACGTTTAGATCTGGACCCTATACAGAAGTTCCATTATTTAAAATCATCTTTGACCGGTAATGCGCTTCAGGTGATAAGCGCGCTCGAGTTTACGGCTCCTAATTACCAGCATGCATGGGAGTTACTTGAAAACCGGTTTCATAATAACCGTTTGTTATTGCATAATCATGTGAAAGCGCTTTTCACTATGTCGAGCATAAATAAAGAAACTTCTTCGCAAATCCGAAAACTAATAGACACAGTTTCACGCAATTTAAGGGCGCTGCAGACGCTAGGCGAACCTACTAGCGAATGGGACACATTATTAATTTATCTTATCGTTACTAAATTAGACGATGCAACGGAGCGCGAATGGGAGAATCATAAAGGTAGGTTAGCTATCGGATCAGAGTCTAAGTTAAAGTTAGATGAGTTAATTAGCTTCCTTAAAAACAGAGCTGACACACTCGATATGATTTCCGCGAACCACAGCAAAAATACGATTTCTAAAACACAAGATAATTATAAGTCGTCCTCAAATACGTATGAAAATAAAAAACAGCAAAAGGTTTATAGCTACTCAGCTACTACGCGCGTGAACAATAACAAACGAGCTGAAAGACCTGCCCGCGTGTGTGTGCTGTGCAACGGCAATCACTCTCTTTACACGTGCATCAAGTTTCTTAATCTTTCAATTACCGATAGATTTAAAATAGTCGAAGAAAAATTACTTTGTCCTAATTGTTTGCGTTCGGGGCATACGTTAAACGAATGTTTGTTTGGCCCATGTAGGCAATGTCAAAAAAAACACAATAGCTTGCTGCATGGCGCGGGGAAGGGCGAAAGGGACGAAATACTACCAGTACCAACAGTTAGTGCGCATTATTCACAATCAGCTGATAAACTGGACAGTTTCGTCAATTCCGCCGCTCACTGCTCGGTCACTCACGCTAATCACGTCTCGCACACACGGGCGCTGCAACCGGTCCTGCTGTCCACTGCGCTCGTAGATGTGCTGGATAGTAACAACAAGTACCATACAGCCCGGGCGTTACTCGATGATGGGAGTCAACACTGCTTTATAAGTGAACGACTTATTAAAAAATTAAACGTTTCAGTACAAATACAGTCCACTGTTCAGATTTCAGGTGTGGGACAGTCGGTCTCACAATCGAATAAATTATGCGATATAACTATACGATCAAAAACGAATGATTTTCATACGCAGATAAAGTGTTTAGTTTTACCTAACCTTACGGCATGCCTGCCCACCGTAGGTATAGATAGAAACACAATAAACGTACCGAGTTCTATTCAACTCGCGGACCCTACGTTTTACAAGCCTGCAGAAATAGATTTATTAATCGGGGTTGATAAACTATGGGACTTGTTGATGGCTGATAGGATTCGGTTGCCTGAAGGGCCAGGTCTCCAAAATTCGAAGTTAGGCTGGCTCATTTCAGGCCCTATATTTACAAAGAATTTGCGCATTAATCAGGTTCTTTGTAATTTTACGCAAGTATTAAACGATCAAATGAAAAAGTTTTGGGAACTCGAGGAGATACCAAACTTAGGAACTATTCTTACGGAAGACGAGCGCTTTTGTGAGGATTTGTTTAAAAATACGACAGAACGCGATAGTAATGGCAGGTTTTTAGTTCGAATACCGCTAAAAGAATCACCGGACGTACTTGGCGATTCGTACACCACCGCTGAAAAACGGTTTTTATCTTTAGAGCGAAAGTTAAACCGTGCTCCAGAATATAAACGTATGTATACCGATTTTATGGATGAGTATAGAAAGTTAGGACATATGACTCGCATTAATAGTTATAGTTCGCCATGCTACTTTCTTCCTCATCACGGTGTTTTCCGCGAGTCTAGTACTACAACTAAATTACGCGTAGTTTTCGATGCGAGTGCCGCAACAGCGTCTAAAAAGTCACTTAATGACATTCAGCATGTCGGCCCGCCTTTACAAAATGATATTTTTTCTATATTACTCCGGTTTCGGGAATACGCCTTTGTGGCTTGTGCTGATATACAAATGTGTTTCAGGCAATCGCTTATACAAGCGGACCAGCGGAACTTACAACTAGTTCTTTGGCGCGAAAACTCGAATGATCCGTTAGATGTATATCAGCTACAAACAATAACGTACGGGACGGCATCCGCGCCTTATTTGAGTATGCGATGCATTAAACAGCTGGCTTACGAATGTGACGACGCTGAAGTGGCAGATATTATAAAAAATGACTTTTATGTCGATGATCTAATAACAGGTCACGAAAATCCTGAAATTTTGCTTAGAATTTGCGAGAAAATCTCGCAGGTTTTACTTTCCGGTTGCTTCCCATTGCGGAAGTGGACCTTTAACTTCGATGTCACATCAGATTCGTCAAAAACTCTTTGTTTAGGTGAACTTTGTCAAAGCAGTACGTTAGGCTTAGGGTGGTTCAACAAGAGTGATGAATTTCATTATACTACTGAAATAAACGTGACGTCAGATGATGTAACAAAGCGTAAAATCTTATCTTTAATCAGTCAAATATACGATCCGATGGGTTTAGTTTCGCCGGCGGTAATAGTAGCTAAAATAATTCTACAAAAACTTTGGCTCTGCAAAATTGACTGGGATGACCCAGTTCCTAATGACGTAAAAACTATTTGGTTTCAATTTATTAACACGCTGAAGTTTCTACCTGAAATTAGGGTTCCGCGCTTTGTACGCAGTCTATTTAGTCAGCATTGCGTACTTCACATATTTTCTGATTCGAGCCAAGACGCGTACGGAACGTGTGCATATGTGTGCACTTATAATGATAACACGGATGAAGCGGTCGTAAAGTTACTTTGCGCAAAAAGCAAGGTATCACCTTTAAAAACAGTTTCTATACCGCGGCTTGAGTTGTGCGGAGCATTAATAGGGGCTAGACTGTACAAAAAGATAATCGACTCATTAAGATTAAAATTCGAACGTGTTTATTTTTGGACGGATTCAACCATAGTTATAGGATGGCTACGAATGTCACCCCATTTGCTGAAAACTTTCGTTCAAAATAGGGTCTCTGAAATTAATCAATTAACTGGTGACGCGCCGTGGTTACACGTAGGTACTGCTGATAACCCAGCTGACTTAGTGTCGCGCGGAGTTAGTTTCGAGGCTTTACGTCATTCCGAGCTCTGGTGGAATGGACCCTTATTTTTGCGTAGTTTTCACACATCTCAAGATAATAGGCACTGTGACGTTAACAGTGACAACCTACCGGAGCTAAGAGCAAAGGTTAATGTCCTTACTTGCATACAACCGGTCTTAACATTGATAGATTTCAGTAGGTATTCATCATTTATTCGAATGAAAAGGGTCGGCGCTTATGTACTTCGCTTTATTCACAATACGCGCCCGGCCACTAAACGCGATAAGAGAACAGGTGTACTCACAGTTACAGAGCTCAATGATTCAGTTTTAATGTTGGCCCGTTTGGCGCAACTTGAATATTTTACGAATGAATATAATACATTATTAAAAAAATTACCTCTTAATAATAAAATAAGTAAAATTGCAGATAAACTCTCTGCCTTAAATGTGTTCATAGACGAACAGGGTCTTATACGAGTGGGTGGGAGACTCACTAATGCGATTAATTTTAATTATAATAAAAGACATCCAATATTATTAAGTAGTAAACACGCTTTCACAAAACTTTTGTTCAAATTTGAACATATAAAATTATTACACGCGGGAGCTCAATTACTGCTATCTAACGTGAGAGATTATTGGTGGCCGCTAGGCGGCAGAGACTTGGCTAGGCAAACTGCACACCAATGCGTGATGTGCACTCGAATGAAAGGCAAGACGCTGACACCCTTGATGGGCAACTTACCTCAGACCCGTTTAATACCAGGTTACGCGTTCATGAATTCTGGGGTAGATTACTGCGGCCCTGTGATGGTTTTGAACCGCAAAGGAAGGGGATCACGATTAGTAAAAGCCTACGTTTGCTTATTTATTTGCTTAGCTACGCGCGCTATCCATCTGGAGTTAGTAAGTAGTCTTTCTACTCAAGATTATTTGCTGGCTTTAAAACGTTTTGTGTCTCGTCGCGGCAAACCCGCAACTATAAATTCTGATAACGGAAAAAATTTTGAAGGGGCAAAAAATGAGCTTTCTGCCTTTTTAAAGGATAACGAAGATTCTATCATTAATGCTGCTGCTAGAGATGATATAAAATTTAAATTTATTCCCCCCTATTCCCCCCATTTCGGCGGGATTTGGGAGGCTGGCATAAAATCCTGTAAACATCATTTATTACGTGTAGTAGGTAACGCAAAATTAACGTTTGAAGAATTCAGTACAGTATTGGCACAGGTAGAAGCTGTCTTGAATTCTCGTCCCTTGACTCCACTTTCCTCAGACCCTGCAGACTTCCTTCCCCTCACACCAGGCCATTTCCTAATCGGCCGCCCACTGACCGCTCCTGCCTGCGACGACCTGACGTCAGTTAAACCTCATCGGCTAGATCGATACGGCATGATCGAACAAATAAGGCAGCACTTCTGGCGACGCTGGGCCAAGGAATATGTCTCTGAACTGCAGACACGTACTAAGTGGAAGAAAGACACTCAGGATCTATCCACGGGAACTTTAGTCGTCATCAAAGAAGATTCGCCTCCTCTTAAATGGCGTTTAGGACGAGTAATTAAAGTCTACCCAGGAAAAGACAATATATCAAGAGTCGCTGACATTAAAACTACAAATGGAGTCATCAGACGTTGTTTTTCGAAGATATGTCCTTTACTACAAGAGGAAACGAATAACTCCTAATGAAGCGGAGATACCAAGCGTGACTCGAGTTGCAAGCTGGTGCTTCCAAGGCCGGGGGCATGTTCGAGCGAGTCTTAATAACAGCGATATCGGCAATAGAGAACAATTCAACTCCCTGAAGTCGGCCGCCAGCCTATCTAGTATGACGTCAACACCGGTGCAACTTCACTCGCTCTCGTACTCGGATCCCTCTTCTAGCTAGGCGTGTCTTAAGCAACTTAAATCTTTTATTAATATTCGTATGAAATATATGTGATAGGTTACGTCGAATAAAACCATATTAAGAAGTATAACTGCTCTTCATATTCTACAATACCTGGGAGGGCCAAGTCACCGGGTAAACAATAGGTAATAATAATAATTTTATCTACAACACTGAGCGACCTTCAAGCAAAGACAGACGATCTGGTGGTGGAAGCTGCAAAAGAGGGGCTTCGTATTAATACGGCAAAGACCAAAGAAATGCGCATACACACGCCAGATCAGGATCCACTGAACATTAAGGGTGAAGTGGTGGAGCGTGTGACAAGGTTCACCTATCTTGTGGGAGTGGTGAGCCCTACAGGAGGTACGGAAGTTGATAATGAGAACCGCAACCGATACCACTGTGGAGCTCTAACGTTATCACCAGACGGACCAAGCTTCGGATCTTCGAGTCCAATGTAAAATCAGTGTTGCTATATGGGTGTGAGACATGGTTTGTGAGAAAAGACCTGACCAATAAGCTCCAGGTATTCACAAACAAATGCCTGAGAAGGATACTAAAGATATTCTGGCCACAAACCATTACCAACACAGAGCTATGGCGCCTGACAAAGCAAAGGCCAATTGACATGGAAATCCAAACTAGAAAGTGGCGTTGGATAGGACACTCGCTAAGAAGAGCAGATGGACGTCCTTGCAGGGAAGCTCTGTTGTGGCAGCCCTCCGGAAGACGCAAAAGGGGACGCCCGAAGGCAACCTGGCGCCGGTCCACGCTGCAAGAAGCAAATAGTGTGGGACTTAACTGGGAGGAGTTACCCGCTGTTGCTCAAGACCACCAAAATTGGAGGAAAATTCTTGAAGCCCTATGTCCCCGCTAGGGTTAACAGAAAAAGAAGAAGAAGAAGAATAATAATAATACGATGACGTGGGAGAATGTAGAGAGAGGTAGAGATGTGGACGCGCCCCGGGAGGAAGCCATTTCGAGAGACCGAACAAAATACCGTTTTACATCATCATCATCTTTATTTCAGCCGTAGGACGTCCACTGCTGGACATAGGCCTCCCTCAAGGCTCTCCATCTGTACCGATCGCAGGTGGCCTGCATCCAGCGTGGACCCGCAGCCTTGCGCAGATCATCCGTCCATCTGGTCGGTGGACGTCCTACGCTGCGCTTGCCGATCCGTGGTCTCCACTCGAGAACTTTTCGGCCCCAGCGGCCATCTGTTCTGCGGGCTATATGACCTGCCCATTGCCACTTCAACGAGCTTATCCGCTTGGCTATGTCGGTGACCCTGGTTTCTCTGCGTATGTCCTCATTTCTGATTCGATCCCGCAGAGAAATCCCGAGCATAGCCCGCTCCATGGCTCGTTGAGCTACTCGGAGCCTGTTCATAAGCCCTATAGTGAAGCACCACGTTTCAGAACCGTATGTCATCACTGGCAGCACACATTGGTTAAATACCTTCGTCTTCAGGCACTGAGGAATATTGGACGAGAAGACGTTGCGTAGTTTCCCGAACGCCGCCCATCCGAGCTGGATTCGGCGATTGACCTCCTTCTCGAAGTTGGACCTACCTAACTGGATGGTTTGTCCTAGGTATACGTACTCGTCGACAACTTCGAGAACCGAGTTCCCAACCATAACTGGGGTAGGCAGAACATGGACATTAGACATGACCTTCATCTTGTCCATGTTCATTTTAAGGCCCACCTGTTGGGAGACTCGGTTGAGGCCTTCGAGCATCGTGCTGAGTTCCTCCATCGACCTTGCCATGACTACGATGTCGTCGGCAAACCGAAGGTGAGTGATGTATTCGCCGTTAATATTGATGCCCTGCCCTTTCCATTCTAGAAGTTTGAAGGCGTCTTCTAGAGTGGCGGTGAACAGTTTCGGAGATATAACATCTCCCTGTCTCACGCCTCTGTTCAAGGGAATAGCCTTCGAATTCTGTTCCTGTACTCGGACAGACATGGTGGCGTTGCTATACAAACACTTCAGCACTTCGATGTACCGATAGTCAATCCGGCATCGTTGGAGAGACTCTAGCACCGCCCATGTTTCGACCGAATCAAAGGCCTTCTCATAGTCCACAAACGCTAGACATAGCGGCAAGTTATACTCTTCGGTCTTCTGTATAACTTGCCGCAGCGTATGTATGTGGTCTATGGTTTTACATGGCTTGTCTGAAATTTTGAACTTTGAACTTTGTTAATTAAATTACATATAAGTAGGTACCTACATAATTACTTTCTAAAGTAATTTAATATTATTTTCAAAAAGGCTGTAACGAAAGACTTCAACGGCTGGCACTATCGAGACGAGTATGCGACGGTACTCCGGACTGCGCGGGCGCGGAGGACGAGCGCGAGTGTGCGCACTGCGCGGCGGCGGGCGGCGGCGGCGGCGGCGCGGGGCTGCGGTGCGCGCGCGACGCCCGCTGCCTGCCGCGCCATCTGCACTGTGACGGCACTCCTGATTGCCCTGACGGAAGTGACGAGTCTGGATGCCGTTAGTCTTTGAAGTTTTTTACCTATGTAATATGTAATACAAAATTTAAAGCAATCTCTTTACAAAAAAGTTATCTAAGTACTCAGTCGGTAAGGTAGGCAATTGAATTAATTGATATGTCTTGATAGAGATGTGCCGACTATTCGGTAAAGCCGGCAACTTTTGTAGTCGGCGACTAGTCGGCGATTAATCGGTAAAACATGTCGACTATCTGGCAACTAATTTTTCAATAAATATATTAGTAGGTACTTACTTACCTTTCTATAATTTCTTTAAAACATGGTTTAATTTCGATTGATCACTTCCTTTAAAGTACACTTAAATACACAGTAGGTACATTATAATAATGCTAAGTATTTCATTTTACTCACACACAAAAGTATCTCTGACTTATCTCTGCTAAATAAACTAAGAATAAAAAAAATAAAAGTTAACATAACATATTCAGACTTGCCTACACAGCGGCGGTTGCGCTTCGCGTACGGTATAATGAAGCAAGGCGCAAATTGAACGTCTTCGAGACCACGGTCGACCAGGCCGATTAGTCGGCTTCATTACAGCCGGATAGTCGGCTGATCGGCTAGTCAGGCAAAGTCATAGTCGGCACATCACTCGTTTGTTTTTTTTTGTGAAGTACTTACCGTTAGCGCGTATCGTTAGAATCTGTTAAAATAATACATATTCCCAAACAGTATGGATAGCGGGCTCCCTAGGCTCCTGGCGGCGCGAGACGGCGGAGTCCACCCTGGGCGCGGTGCGCAGCCGGGCCGGGTTCGCGCTGTGGGCGGCGCGCGGCCGCGCCGGCAAGCTCTGCGCCGCGCCCTTCGAGGCCGACAAGCGGGCGCTGGCCAGCCTAGCCACCTCGCTCTGCAGAGCGCTCACTTTCAAGTAAAATACACTATTTACTTAGACTAAGTAGATATTTAATAAGTAGTTTACAACTTTAATTCGGTAAGTAAGTATACCTACTTACCTTACTATTTAATCAAAATCATTTCAGTAATTTCCGACATGACGCAGACAGCGGAGTGGGGCCGTCTTTTTGTCCGCTATTGACCGTGGGTGCCCGCGGCTCCGCATTCAAAAGAGGCATGCCGCGCCGCCATCGCCAGTGCCCGGCAGGCACGGGCTTTGTGTCCGCCGTGTGGGTTCGAAGTATAGAATTCACTTTGCACTATATCGTTCTCGAACAAAATTACCACCCCGCCTCGCTGTGTGCAGAGTTTCTCACCCAGATCCCAGATACTTAGTAAGACTGTGGGTCGCGGGAAAATGCTAGTTGCTATTGCTACCAAAGAAAGACGAAATAACTATGATATCTTCGATACAGATCTGCAGTCAGCGCGGAAGTGGTGCAAGACTCAGAAGTCGAAAACTCTTCGGAAACTCCAGAGTACGTCGAGGTGGTGGACCCATTTGCGCCGGAAATATCGTTCCTCAAAAGCGAATGCCCCGAGAGGAAAGTCGTAAAGGTCGTTTGCGACCAACTGGGTAAGAAATAAGTTTTTTTTTTATAATAATTTAAAAATAGCATAGCTTACAACTCTCTCAGTACCTCCATTAACAAAGCGCGACACAGTGCTGCAGACCAGACCAGTTAGTGACGCACCGTAGGTACCTATAGGTAATACTCGCGATGCCACCAAAGGTGGCGACGATCGCAATCTACGCGCGGAGGAGGAATGATGAGGTTTGCGACTTCTCTTTTACGACAACCCTTTATTTATCGTTCTCATAATTTGCAGTAAAAAAATGAGTGTCTTTATGAGCTACCCAACTAGCAACGAAGGTCGTATAAGATTTACTCTTTCGACTAAAGATCGTAAGACACTTGTATAAACGATCCTAAAATGTTAAAAAGCTGTATAAAAGCGGCTATCTGGATTATTTTGCATTCAACGCTTTTTGGCTCTATAAACATGTCTAGTAAACGTTTATACGATGAAATCATATCGCATTTACTCGATTGTTGTATAAATGTATCTCTTGATCGCCATTATACAACAATAAGTCGTAAGACAGCTCTTTAAAAGCAACTGAATTGCTAATTTGTCGTCAAACTAGCTATTAAAGCACAATCTATCGACATTTAATTTTGACAGCATAATTGTGGAGTAAACGCGGTTCATACGATAAAACAGCATCTTAGTTACTTTAACAGCACTTTATGTCGTATGATAGCTCTATGGAATGCTTTTATTCGACTTAACTAATTAGGTTGAGTAAAAGCTTTCAAATTATTCTTTTACAGCCTTTTCGGTCTCTAAAGGTTATTTGAAAGCCATTTTACATCGAATAGTGGTATAAATGCTTTTTGAAATCTTTTACAGCACTATCTGCCATTTTGTTACATGGTTCCAAAATAAACAACGTAATTTTCTTTTTTTATTCGCAAAATGGATTATAATCGATGGAAAAGGATTAAAAGAAGTGGAGGATTCTGACGTAAAGTAAATAAGATGTATACACGATTGAAACAGTCAAGATCTTCATTGGCTATAACCACGAGTGAAGAGTGTTTAATTGATAGGCGTGAGGGTTCCGTAGCGTATAATAATTACTACTACTATTAGGAACTATTAGGTATTCTGTAATGTAGGGTAACAACGGCCATAAATTGCAAACGGTGGTCTACCTTTTGCAATTTATTGAATTTGCCAGTATGTTTTTCTAAGTCATGGGTGTTTATCTTATACTTATTGTGTTTGTTTTTATAATTTTATAAGTTAGTTGGTAGGTACCCAAAGAATTTGACTAAACTATTATTATTATTTTTTTATAATAAAGAGATACTTAAGTACATAAAATAATAATATATTAACTTTAACACACGCACTCCCATGGTTCTGGCAGAATCATCAGCGTTGCATCAATGCTATTGCATTGCTTGCAACATAAGCTGAGTCGGGGCCATTTTGCGCCTACAACACTTACAATACATTTGTTAATTTTATTATTTGTGTTATTTTTTTTTTGTGTATCTTCACGTAGTTTATAACTTATTATTGTATGTTTTGCATGCGCAAATAAAGATTTGTCTACGTCTATGTCTATGTCTAAGTAAGTACTTACAATTTTGTTTTGTATTAAGTGATCCTACTTGCAATAATAACATTCGTCGCTTGGATAGTGATAATAAATTGAATATTCTGAACAATTCGGACACCAGAAAAATGAGGTGCGCAGTAATAATTTTATTCTCTTCTCAGATAATATAAAATGACGTGGTTTTGATCCATTTTTAATTACAAAATGACATGAGTAACATTTAAGCATTATAAAAAAATGTGTTTTCTTCCAAGGCCATTTTGCTTCCTTAAGCTTCTTTAAGTCCTCTTTTTTATGAATTTATCTATATCCAAGTAGACTACCATTTTTACATTGTCACCTATAAAAAAAAGCGAATTTTACCTAAAATATTGTATTCTATGAACTTACGCAAACCAAATTCAATGTAACTTAACTATTCAATGTGGTTTTTTTTAAGTTAGGTTGATGGTATAGGCAGTTTTTAAACACGGCCGCGCTCCCCGTCTCAAACAGAGGCGCAGATCGGCGCTTGTCTGATTGGTCAATCTTTCCAAAATTTAAAAATGTTTCAAAATCTGCAAAAATTTAGCGAAGTTGACGGTATATTAAATTTATTGATAGTAAAATAATTATTTTATACTAAGTAGCTGACCCGGCAAACTCCGGATCGCCCTAGATATAAGTTAGCACGATTATTATAACATTATCTACCCGCTAAAAACTTGGCTGTATGTACTTTGTTATTTTGCCCGCCCAGAATTAAAGAATTTAATAAAAACTTTTTATCAAAAAATTAAACCGCCGAAAAAACTGAAAAGCATTAAATAATTGGGAAACATTTTCTATTAGGACTTAATTTACTCAATTCTTAAAGTAATTTTGGTTAACCAAGAAATTTTAAGTCGGTGCCACACCACACAAGCGAATTCATTATCTACGTAAAGCGCGATGCGCGGCGGCACACGTTTTTCGGTTATTTCTTTGAATTTCAGATAATTTAGTGATCGTTATTCGTTGATTCTGTGGCACCGACTCAAAATTTCTTGGTTAACCAAAATTACTTTAAGAAGTGAGTAAATTAAGTCCTAATAGAAAATGTTTCCCAATTATTTAATGCTTTTCAGTTTTTTCGGCGGTTTAATTTTTTGATAAAAAGTTTTTATTTTTTGTTTTTCAGTTTTTTTTGGGCTAATTTTTTTGACCCCAGCCAATCACCCTTCACAGGGTGGTCGCACCCCACAAGTTGGCCACACAACCTGGTGAAGGTTTAGGGACTAACAGGATGAGGTTCGATCACGACTGGTCGGTGAGGCGATTTTTGAGGGAGGCCTATGTCCAGCAGTGGACGTCTATCGGCTGAGATAATGATTATTAACATTCATACAAAAAAGATTCACAATTATACCTAGCAGTTTTCATGTAAATCACAAAACGGCAATACAATCTGTGAGTGAACAATTAAGTCACCCCTATTTTTCCACCCTTAGGGTTGGAATTTTATTTTCAAATTTTTATGGGACCAACTTCAAGGTATACCCTGTCGATTAAAAAAGGAATTATCAAAATCGGTCCACACAGTAAAAAGTAATGCGTGATCATACATAAAAAATATAAAATAAAAAATAAAAATATACGCGACGAATTGAGAACCTCCTCCTTTTTGTTTTTTCGTCGGTTAAAAACAACGTCAAATCAATCAATCTTTTGATTAAAAATGGATACAACAGTAACGGAAAACTTAGTATTGGAAATTATAAGTAATTGTTGTTTTTTACTAACTTTCCCACAATTTTTCCAAATTTTCTCACCTTTTCAACCTTCTCTGGACTACTACAAACATTTCAAGACTAAAAGCTAAATCGGCCCAGCCGTTCTAGAGTGTTTGCGAGACTAACAAACCACGATTCATTTTTATATATTGGTAGATAGATAGTAGGTAGTAGAAGTAGATAGTAGATTTTGCACTAAGGAACCCTAAACTATCTGTAATGGCGTCCCTAGAAGTCGTAAGATGGAAATCTAAAGTAAAAGTAAAAGTAAAAAATGATTTATTCAATACAGGATACAAGATATCGCTTATTGAAAGTCAATTAGACTAATCTAATTAATATTGATACCTTATTTCGTAAAGTATCCTATACTGATAGAGGCGAGGTAGTTCAGGGTGCCCACTAATTGGCTCAGGCAAACAATGTTTGCCTTGCCTTACGACTTACGACAATGGTCGCCTGGAGACGCCCCCAAACGAGCCCTCCTCTGTCAAATGATTCTACTCCCTTTCGCAATGATTTTACAGCGTAGAGAAGAAAGGGGTAACAAACTCTACTTTACAATTTCTCTCTTTTTTTTTTTTTGTTCTTATATATGTGACAATACAATTCAATTTACAATACAAAGAACATAAATTAATAAGATTTAAAGTACATACATGAAATAATGAAAATATCGTGCAGAGCTAGACTACTTCCATGCGTCTTTGTCGTTTTCATAATCATCAACATTGTAATAAGCTTTCTTAATCAAACCTTTTTTGATACGAGTTTTAAACTCATTATCATTCAGGATCAAAATCTCTTCTGGGATCTTGTTATAAAATCTTACTTCGTTTCCTATAAAGCATTTGTTTGTCCGTTTTAGTCTGTTCTGTGGAATACTTAGTTTGTTTTTGCTACGCGTTCTAAGGTCTTTAATTTTATCACATTTTTTATCAAACATATGTAAGTTTTTACGAGTATACATAATAATTTCAAAGACGTACTGGGACGGAAGCGTCAAAATATCAATTTCTTTGAATTTTTGTCTGAGGGACTCGCGAGCTTTAAGCTGATAAATGTTTCTAATTGCACGTTTTTGTAGTATAAAAATGACGTTAATATCTGCAGCTCTTCCCCATAGAAGCAAGCCATAGGTCATTAAGCTATGAAAGTAACTGAAATACACAAGTCTCGCGGTAGAAACATCAGTTAATTTTCTGATTTTCCAGATTGCGTACGCAGCCGAACTGAGCCTTGCCGCAAGATTTGAGATATGGGGGCCCCACTGAAGTTTCGAATCTAGAGTGATACCAAGGAATACAGTTTGATTTACCAGATTAAGCTTGTTATTGTCCAAATGTATGTCTGTATCATAAGCAGTCACATTTGGCAAGGAAAACTTAATGCAATTAGATTTCTTTGCGTTCAAAAGTAAATTATTAGAAGTAAACCATTGAGAAATCTCCACTAATGTTTTGTTTATATCTAAGTTGAGGGAGTCACCTCGTTTAACTTTAAATGTTAAAGAGGTGTCGTCCGCAAAGAGGACAACATCAGTAAGTTTATCTAACATGTAAGGGAGATCATTTATGTAGACTAGGAACAGGAAAGGCCCCAATATCGATCCCTGAGGTACACCAATCTTGATAGGACAACCTGCAGACACCGCACCACCCACGTCCACTCGTTGGTCGCGATCAGTAAGATAAGAGGCAAGTAGATCAAGTGATTTATCAATTAAGCCATAGTGCTGTAATTTAAGTAGCAAAGTCTCATGATCAACGCAGTCAAAAGCCTTCGAGAGGTCACAGAAAACCCCAATAGCATCGTGAGAATCCTCCCAGGCTCCATAGACATCGCTGATGAGTTTGTGACCTGCATCTAAGGTAGACCGCCCTTTCCTAAAACCAAATTGATTTTTGTGTAGGAAGTTATTGACTGAGAAGTGAGACGCTAATTGTGCAAGAATAAGTTTTTCAAATATTTTACTTAAGGCTGGAAGAACCGCGATTGGTCTATAATCAGTGGGGTTTTCGGTATTTCCAGATTTAAAAATTGGAATGATTTTGCTGTACTTCAATAAATTTGGAAAAATGCCTTTTTCGATACAAGAGTTAAAAATTAATGCTAGATGAGGCGCTATTAGTGTTATAACAGGTTGGAGTACTTTAATTGATATCCCCCATAAGTCTTCTGTCTTTTTTAAATTGAGTTCCTTAAATATCTTAATAATGCATTGCGGTCCAACATGGCGAAACGTGAGTGGAGGCGGGGCGATGTCAACATGTTCCTTAAGTATAGATTCCGCGGCGCTGGCAGATGCGTTAAGGTCTTTAGTGTTTTGAAATGGGATGTTAGCAAAGAATGATTCGAATTCATTCGCAATTTCCGACTTATCTGTTACGACTTTACCATTTAAGTTTAAAGCTTGAATGCTTTCCTTACCGTTAGCTTTACCAGTTTCTTTATTAATAATACGCCAGACAGTTTTACTTTTATTTCTAATTTTATTAAAAAAAATATTGCACCTTGGGTTATATTATTTGAATTTAGGTAAGGATCCCTAATTTTTTTGAAAATCTAATATAGCCTATGACACTCGGGGTTAATGGAGCTTCCTACCAGTGAAAGAATTTTTCAAATCGGTTCAGTATTTCCAGAGCCTATTCGTTACAAACAAACAAACAAACAAACAAACAAACAAATCTTTCCTCTTTATAATATTGGTATAGATATAGAGCATCTCTGCTTTTCCTAATTCCCGGCGTCGCCCAAGTACTAAAATTTGAATTTTTATTACTGCAAACTTTTTTGAATTTAAATATAAGATCGAATTCAATCCGTATCGCGGAAAATAACTCTTGATATAGTGTATTGGGATCATCTGCCTCAAAGCTCAGCAAGGCAAGGCGCATCTGAAGACTATGATAAAATCTTTCCATACGACTTTGTCATCAAAAATCAAATCTCATTTCAATCTTTTGACTAACAGCTGAGAGAATGCTCTGTGATGATAAATCTTGGGGCACATTGAAATATAACCTACAATGCTAGGTAATAGACGGATTTTTTTTTTTGCGCATATGAAAGTAAGACCCTACGACCTAACTTTAACAGGTAACTAATTACCTGTCATCATTTGGCTTGATGGCTTAAAAACGTAATAGTTAATACGATGGCAAAATATACTTATATTTATTAGGTTTGACACTTCATCTGACATAAATTACACGTATAAAATAAAAAGTCTATAAGCGCTGCTTGGGTGCAGTTACACGATGAAAAAGTCGAGTGATTACAACCAAATTGCTTTATAACTATAAATAAGTCGAATAAAAGCGGTTCTACCGACTTGGAAAAAGCAGATGTGTCGAATAATGGCATTCTGATGGCCACTATGGTACTAAGTAGCATTCTAGTTGCGATAACTCGATATTTATTCGACTAAATGGCTACTCATACGATAATCTTACGATATTAACTGGATCTAAAGCTGAGAGAAGTGCGCCCAAACAAACGTTGAGAGAACGTGCTCAGAGCATTTACACGACTTTTTAAAGATCCTTCTTACGACCAATAGCTGAAAGAGAAACGTGCTGCTGACTTTTTTACGACACGATTTGCTGGTTGGGTAGTTAACAGCGATGCTAGCGCCATTCCCGAAAAAAATTAATATCTTTTAAACTAAGGCAAATATCAAAAATCGGGCACAGTATGACACTAGATAATGTAGCCTAGTATTTTTAGGGCACGATTGTATAGCTTTTAGGTTAAAGACCAAAGAAAGCTACAGAGTGTTGCTAAAAGTGGTCACT
Source organism: Euspilapteryx auroguttella (assembly GCA_951802225.1). Taxonomy (NCBI): domain Eukaryota; kingdom Metazoa; phylum Arthropoda; class Insecta; order Lepidoptera; family Gracillariidae; genus Euspilapteryx; species Euspilapteryx auroguttella. Next base: position 9,008,203 of record OX637644.1, on the reverse strand, counting down.
TTTAGTAACAATCTGTTTATAATTTTGTTCTTTTAAGTTAGGACTACTTTACTGGGCTCAAAAAATACTAATCAAGATTATCTAGTGTCATACTGTGCCACATTTTAGATATTTGCCTTAGTTTAGAAGATATTAATTTTTTAGCGAATGGCGCTAGCAACGCGGTAAACTGGCTCTTAAGGTGTCTATAATGTAAAAAAACAGCTAAATATAAAAATTCCCGTTAAAATAGAGTGCGGCCTACCAACGGGTCGCGGAGCGGCGGCGCGCGCGGGCGTGGAGGCGCTGCCGCGCGCGGCCCGGCCCGGCGACTGGCCGTGGCTCGCGGCGCTGCTGCGCGCGCGCGTGCACGCCTGCGACGCCGCGCTGCTGCACCCCGCCTGGCTCATCACCACCGCTTCTTGCTTTCAGGTTCGTCAGTCAACTGTTCAAATACAACTTGATACATACAAATTCAAAAATAGTAACAAGATCGAGCCCATACTGAATCCGCACATGTGCAGCGGCCGCACGTATGTATAAGTTCTTGTAAAGTACGGACGGAAGTGAGCCTGGCCTGACTGTAGGTAACTAACGTATTTATATACGTATGCGAGGAGCCTTCGTAGCTATTATAAGTTACGTACTTCTCTTTCACTCAAATTTATAGGTAAAATATTTCGAATTACATAGGTACCTATATGCATTTTGAGGTGATTAAGGCGACCTTATTACTAAAATAAAATATTTAAGATAAGGAAAATTTATAAATGTATTTATTAAGATGCATAGCACTAAATTAGCGCCACCTGCGAATAAATTTTACATGTCGGACCCACAATACTCCTGACGATACCCCTGAGCGAGTGACCCTTAAAACTCGTACACTAAGGCAAATATCAAAAATTTGAACCAGTATTCTACTAGATAATGCAGCCTTGAATTTTTAGGGCACTTGTATAGCTGTTAGGATAGAAACCAAAGAAAGTTACAAAATGTTGCTAAAAACGGCCACTTTTGGCAACAATCTGTACTTTCTTTTGTATTTAACCTAAAAGCTATATAACAGTGCCCTAAAAATACAAGGCTACATTATCTAGGGGCTGGGCTAGCTGTGATATGGCTATTTTTATTATTATTTTCTCATACTGTTCGGTATCACGGGATGGAGCCCGGTCCTTTGAGAGTATCTCTAGTTGGTCTGTGTAGAGGCCCTTTCGAGAGTTTTGCTATATTGTTTATGGATCACCAACCAGGCACCGCCACTAAATGCACAAATAGATCATGCACCCAGCGGCAGCACCCAGATGTAAAATGTATAACATGAAATGGTTTATGGGGGTGAGCTGTTTAATGGACCGGTTAACTGGTGTTATAGAGTGAAATACCGGTACGCCTGCCTTTAATGCAATATTTCACTAATTATCATGGTAGGCGTTGACTCGCTGTCCACTGGGTGGGCTTCCACTAAGTCACCGCTCTGTTGTCGCCGGGTCGCAACACTGGTCGTGGACAGCTAAGGTTGTCGAGAAGTGAGACTACGGGCAGCATAAGATGCACCCGGCGTTATGAGATTTTACACTTCCAACCTGGAGTATAGGCTTCGCTCTTGCTACTCCACTCTGGCCGGCTGATGAAGGCAAGCACAGAGGCGGGGGGTGTGTGTGTGTGTGTGATGACTGCATGTAAGTGTGCGTATGATGACTGCGTGTCCCCCTGAAGGTATAGGGTCCGTGGTGTCGCCACTCACCATCGACTCGCCACAAGCCGTACCTGCAGTGACTAATTGCAATGGAAGTTCCAGACCAAAAGTTTGGAATTTCCACTGGGCGATGGGGTCGTCACATCCCTACGCCTTTATTATTATTATGTTTCTCAATACTCTTCGGTATCACGGGATGGAGCCCGGTCCTTTGAGAGGCGTGCGAGGGGACGAATCCAACTCGTAGAGGCCCTTTCGAGAGTTTTGCTATATTGTATATGGATCACCAACCAGGCACCGCCACTAAATGCACAAATAGATCATGCACCCAGAGGCGGCACCCAGAAGGTGATAGGAACTATTGTAAAATGGATGACAAGAAATGGTTTATGGGGGTGAACTGTTTAATGGACCGGTTAACTGGTGCTATGGAGTGAAATACCGGTACGCCTGCCTTTAATGCAACATTTCACTAATTATCATGGCAGGCGGTGACTCGCTGTCCACTGGGTGGGCTTCCACTAAGTCGCCGATATATTGGCAACGGGTCGCAACACTGGTCGTGGACAGCTAAGGTTGTCGAGAGGTGAGACTGCGGGCAGCATAAGATGCACCCGGCGTTATGACATTTTACACTTCCAACCTGGAGCATAGGCTTCGCTCTTGCTACTCCACTCTGGCCGGCTGGTGAAGGCAAGCTCAGAGGCGGGGGGTGTGTGTGTGTGATGACTGCATGTGAGTGTGCGTGTGATGACTGCGTGTGTCCCCCTAGAGGTATAGGGTCCGTGGTGTCGCCACTCACCATCGACTCGCCACAAGCCGTCCCTGCGGTGACTAATTGCAATGGAAGTTCCAGACCGAAAGTACTGGAATTTCCACTGGGCGATGGGGTCGTCACATCCCTACGCCAATTTATTATTATTATTATTATTGAATCAATCGCTAAATAATGAAAGTAAGTACTTACCTACCTAAAAACACTGTTGTACTTATATGTATACTAGTCGACCCGGCGAACTTCGTACCGCCTAACCTATTACTATTTTGCTCTTGTATTATACTTATAAACCTTCCTCTTGAATCACTGTATCTATTAAAGAAAATCGCATCAAAATCTGTTGCATACTTTTAAAGATTTAAGCATACATAGGGACAGACGCGGGAAGCGACTTCATTTTATACTATGTATTGATTTCAGGGTCAACCTAAGGCGGAATGGACTGCTCGATTAGGAACAGTTCGTACCCAAAGCACGACCCCGTGGCAACAAGAGCGGCGGATTGTCGGCATGGTGCGATCTCCAGTTGAAGGGAGCATGCTTGCACTGGTGCGCTTGGAGGAGCCCGTGGCGATGAGTGACTTCGTCCGGCCGGCGTGCCTGCCCGGGCCGGAGCCCGCGGCCGGCGACACCGAGGTCTGCAACAGTCTCGGCTGGGCTAGGAACAGGGACCAGCTGCAAAGAATACACATTGTGCCAAGCCCGATGCAGACCTGTGAGAACGTTAGCATTGCTACTGTAAACGGCATCTGCGCAGAGCCGCTTTATAATCAGGATGACTGTGACGTAAGCTATTTACTTACTTACCTACCTACACATATTTATCGTATTTATCCCTTTTGCAGCAGATGCGTTACGGAGCCTAAGGGCCGCATAAAGCGAAACAATTTTCGTTTATCTAAAGCACTGTCAGTATTAAAACCGCTAGCTGAACGAAAGCACTTTGTCTCATAATAGGAGGTCTTGAAAGTGAATGTACCTATATACCTTCTCAATTACCTACTGACTGTAGATCTGCCTTAAATTAATCAATAAGTAGGTAACTAGATATAAATGTATTTAGGTATACTCTCAGAGTAAGGAAACCGCCGCTAATACTCTCCACAGGCTGAAGTTGTTCACAACCGAGATTTTCCCAATAACTTTAATTTATCTATGGTAGAAAATAGAAACATACTTGTTTACCTATTTTATTACCTACTTACTAGCTGACACGGCGAACTTCGTACCGCCCTGCATTCTGAATTTTGAGAATATTCTATAGATAGCCTAGCCTAGTCACCCGGGGATATTGTAAATTCCCAATAGTGAAAGAAATTTTGAAATCGGTTCAGTAGTCTTGGTGCGTATTCAATGCCAACAAACAAACAATCAAACATTCCTCTATATAATATACTGAGTGTTTCTGACAAGGCGGTAATAAATCAAACGAGGGATTCAGCTCACCATACCTAACAACTTTTCCAAAGCAACATGGGTCGAAATCTCAAAAAAATAATCAGCTGTTCCATACATTGGTTCGATCAGCTGACGGGGTCAATGTATGGCACAGCTGATTTTTCTTTTGAGATTTCGACCCATGTTGCTATGGGAAAGTTGTTAGGTTTGGTGAGCTGAATCCCCCCTTTGATTTATTTACCGCCTTGTCCGAAACACCCTGTATAAGTTTATACATATATCAAATCCAAATACTCGCTGATCATCGTCATCACCATCATCATTGCGGCCTCCCCTAGAGATCACAACAAGGACGAACCTTTTGGGGGGGTTTATCTCACCCATTATCACACAGCTGCAACTGCTTAAGATTCAAATTCTTTCTGCTAAAGAATTTTAGGCAGACGTAGACGACGATTTAGGAAGGGTCAGTCCTCCAATGACCCTACGCAGATCACCCAGGTGGAACCCACTAAAACGTGATTTTGTGATATTTTGATCTGGGGACGCAAAATAAAAAGTGTAAAAAATTGTATGTAACTCAGGCTAGCAAAGTTAAAATAACTTGATACCCTATCTAAAATTTACCCATATTTTAGGAAGAAGAATATGCTGGTAGTTCAATGATGTGTTTCGACGAGAAAAGCAAGCATTGGTCTCTGCGAGGGGTTAGTGGCTGGCGCATCGCCTGTTCCAAGATTGGTATCGGCCGGCCGAGGATCTACGACTCCATTAGCTCGCACATTGACTGGATCCAACGAACAATTACAAATTCGGGGAGGTGACCTCGTTGCGCCATATTTAAGTAGACTTGAACTAGACACAGTATAGGTACCTATGTACAGGTCGGAAATGAACGTGTCATCTAAAGTATAGTATATTGTAACACTGCTGTGGTATAAGTTTGGGACTTGCAAAATACAATTCATCGGCAAAACTTTATTTACGCATTTATAGGTCTTCTAAATCGGCTTACCCATTGAGAATAGATTCTTGGTTTTTATCTGCTTTGCATGACTAATTGCTTCGGGAGATCTATTAGCAGTCCTAAATAAATATTGTTGTAAGTACAAAGAATAATATATTAAAAGGGTATATTTAAAATGTTTGTATGTATAAGTATAGCTTTGTTAGTGTATATAATTAAGTACTTTCTTACTAAACTAGATATTTGCGGAAGGTTAAATATAAGTAAGTACCTATACATATTTTAATATTTTATAAATGTAAAATTCTATAGCGTAAAAGGCGTAGTGTAGGCTACAGTGTAGGCATAAATTACAGTAGGTGGATAATATACAGGGTGTTTCTGACAAGGCGGTAATAAATGAAATGGGGGGTTCGGCACAGCATACACCTAACAACTTTCCCTAAGCAACATAGGTCGAAATCTCAAAACTAAAATCAGCTGTTCCATACATTTGCTCGATCAGCTGACGGGGTCAATGTACGGGACAGCTGATTTTTGTTTTGATATTTCGACCTATGTTTCTTTGGGAAAGTTGTTTGTTATGGTGAGCTGAATCCCTCCTTTCATTTATTACCGCCTTGTCAGAAACACCCAGTATAACTGATGTTGTTATTTTGACTGAATCTTGAAAAAAACCTAATGTGGGTATGATGAATTGAAAATATGATTTAAATTAATTGTCTTATTGAAACCTAAATTAAGTTGGTTTGTACAGACAAAAGGTACTATCAATGATTCCTATCAATAATGTACCACAGATAAGACTTTTATCCGTTACCAACACACACAACACATGCACAACACACAAATTATGACAACCTCTACTACAACCATTGAAATTACAATTACAACACATGATGACCAGTCACCGCACCTCTCCGGCATCTGTCTGGCTGGTCTGACCAGAGACATGGTATATCGCTCGCTCGCTTCTCTCAGGGTCTGACTGACCAAACCAAACCCTTGCAATGTAGATAATACAACTCTTTCCTGTAACTTGTAAAAACGCTATTCCACTTCTTTGAATTTATATGCTTTTCATATTAAGTGATTTAATGTATTGAGTGTGAATTAAAACTGAAACCAAAATTTTAAATAAGTAAACAATTTCAAGTAAAAATAAGTACTTAAGTACTTATAGGTACCATTATTTACTTATTTGTAATTTTTTGTTAGTTAATAGGTAGCCTACTTACCTAGCAGTTTAGATCCTTTTAGATTATTTTCTGTGTGGCATACTCATGTCAAGATTTAAGAAATTAGAGCGTGAAGCTTATCTTATTTACATTAGTTTTTCTGAGAAAAAATACAAACCTGTCCAAAATATTTTTGGAGCTGTATCAAGAGTGTTTCTTGTTGTAATGAAATACCTCATAAAATGTACTTAGGTAATGATACAGCGAACACAGGTGTTGATATCTTTGGGTCAGTATTTGAGCCAGTCGTGCGCTCCGCCCGTGAATGTCTAAACTTCTGTTTTGTAACTAAATGTTTGTAACATTGATTGAACTATTCGTTTGTAACTCCTTTGAGCACAGCTGTCGCTATTAATACAAAATTTATTAATTACAAAATGTTTCTTATATCTTTTGTTTGAATTGAACGCACCAATACGCATACAATCCCTACCTACGCGAATAGTCTGAGCGCATATAGCATAGCATACTACTTCGAAGCTAGGTAATGTTCGAAAGGGGCGCTCAATAACACGCTATCAGTCTGAGCACTATCATAGTATTTGTAAGCTGGAAAATGTTTGTAAGGCGCACTTACAAACTCGCGAGTAGTCCGAGCGCTATCATAGCTATTTAAGGTACTGGAACCAAAGATGGCCCGCAGCCCAAGATAGCCCACTTAAAAAAAATATGTGTTGCCCAAATTTATAAAATATAAAGTCCAAAAACAAAAGTGCAATAGCATTAGAAATTTTTTGGGCAGTAATTTTGGAAATAATCGGACTTTGGTTGACTAGTTGTTAAACGGATAGCGTTATATAATTTCTAGGCTGTAATTTAATTATAATTTTTTTACTCATACACGTAGGTGATTTTCGTTTTTGACTTCTAAGAGAACATTATATTAGCTTGAATTATTGTAGTCGCATTAAAAAAAACTTTTTTAGCATAACATCAAAATTGTTTTTTTTTGCTTTAACAAGGCGAAGTTCTGTAAGATGGCCCGCTTCCAGATCTCCCATGATAGCCCGGCTTTACAAAAGACGATTTTAGGCGTATTGAGAGATTAGTATACTTACTCATAGGTATATAAAAAATATATGTTAGATAAAAATAATTTTATAAACCCGTGGATAATTTAATATAGGTACTTACATATATAATATATAATTAAGGTCAGTGTGGGCAAGTCCGACACATACTTTTCTCCGAATCCACTTTGAGATTAAATAAGTACTGATATTTGCATTCTACGCCGATTTATGTGCTCGAAGGTAATAGAGTATGAAATGTTTTTTTATTTACCAATGCAGAAAATATATTCACTTTAATAAGCTTCGAGATATAGATATTTAAAAAAAAAAATTGAAAATAGACGGACTTCCCGCAAATGAAGGGCAAGTCCGTCTAGAGGTTTATTATTTAAAAATCTTCTATGGAAATACCCTTGAGTAATTCTTTCAGATGATAACGACAAATGGCTTGGCACTTTGGTTTTAATTACGTTGTAAATACAGTTGAGATTTCGATGATAATCCAATTTTATCATTTTTAGGGCAAGACCGTCATATCCAAGCAAGCAGGGGTTGCAAACTTTTTTTTATTTAAAATAAAATAAATAATTGTGTATAGAAATGACCCCCATTATAATGAATTGTGCTAAAGGCGATTTCGCCGTGAAGTCCATCTTCATTATACAATAAAATCAAGCTCAAAGCTGTTCAAAAGTTGATTTTTAACAACTTGCACTATACTCAATGTTTACAATATCTGATATTAAGGGAATTCCGTCATAGACGGACTTTCCGATTTTTACTAGACGGACTTCCCAACTTTAATATTTGAATCTTATGATTCTTTTTGGATGAGAAAATTGTTTAAAACAAGTGATTTTATCAAATCTACTGTAAGGAAAACAAAGAAGGATTGTTAAATTACCTATGTAGAAACAGGAAATGGTAAAACTCCTTCAATTTTAATTTTTTCCAAAATTATTTCAGAAGTACGTCACTGCTAAACTTCAAGTTCAAATAGGCAAAAAATTTTTTTGCCAAATTTCTCCTAAGATAATGCTTCTTCTTCATCTTCTTCAGTTGTAGGGGTAGAGAAGTGCCTGCACTTAGCTCGCGAACTTGGAGCCATTGTGCATTTCCCCACATTTATAGGAGCCATCCGAGCTCATCAGCAAACTGCAGGATGAGTGTCCTTCAAGCTGTAATCCTCATGATTAAAATCTTCGCTAAAACAAATTCTGAGAATGCAAATAATTAGTCATGAATTGATCCAAATTGGTCCACAAAGTAAAATAATTAGTCCACTTAAACTTTAGAAGTTATAGCCAAATGTTTGTGAGGATTATGGCTTGACGTTCAAGCTGTAATCCTCATCTCTCGTCCAAGAAAACAGTAGGGCCTATCGACTTGGTTCAGGTCTAAATAATTAGTCCTCAATTGATCCACACGACATGCCAAATCTCAGAATTGGTCCTCCAGAGGTTCCGGAGTTATAAGGGCATCTTGGTGAGGATTATGGCTTGAACATTTGGTACCTTCAATTATCTCCGGAACGCCTATAGCTATTGGTTTGAAATTTTGCCAAAAATTAATCCTCAATTGGTCCACCAGAAATACAATCACTTCGAACTAGGTTTTCTTTGAAGAAGTACGTTAAAATCATCAGTTTTACTTTTCCATACATTGCGATCCATGTACAGTAGTGCACAGAATAATTGATAAACATTGGTAGTAACCGGTTACCTAATCGATTCTTTAGAAGAGTGAAAGAGGTTTTTGTTAAGTAGTATAGATCTTGCAATCTACGAGCGCACCTGATCATTATTTGTAGTTGTAAACGTAAGTACATAATTGCGTTAGTGTGTGTGCGCGACGGAGCGGTCAGTAGCGAGCGAGCCATCGCTCGAGTCACTTGTGCATAGTGTTTTCACGCTGCTAATGTGCATGTGCGTAAACAGATTGGTCACCCACACAACTAAAGGCGCCGTGCGCTCGTAGATTGCAAGATCTATATGTAATTACGTATAAGACGACACCAATTGTATTTTCAACGGGTTTGTTTTGTGACCCCTGGTTGCATTGCAGGTATAAATAAATAAATAATGTCTGCCGACACGGAGGGCATTATACACTTTTCTCTGCTTTTTTATGCGCCCTAGGCTGTTATATATTGCTACTAGATTTTGCCCGCAGCTTCGCACGCGCTTTTTTGTAAACGTTATTACTGGTTGTTTTACTACTTAGGAATTTGGAAACATTATTTCTAATCGCACCCGCCATACCCTCCTAAAAATATCTACCTATTTACAATAATATATTTTGTTTAAGCCGCCTCCGTAGCTCAGTAGCTTAGCGCGTTGCGCCTTTGTGGTTGTTTTCTCTGCCTTACCCTTCGGGGAATAAAAGGCGTGAGATTATGTTATATTTTGTTTAGTTTCAAAAACACTTTATTGCACACAAAGATACAAAAGAAGTAAAATAACTAGTTACAATAAATAATAGAACATTTGAATTTGCATACAATGGGCGACCTTATCGCTAAAAGCGATTTCTTCCAGGCAACCCAAGTGGGTCCGCAAACCGTATGTAGGCGGATACAAATTTCATTTATCATAAAGTAGGCGATGTAATAATAATAAGAAGATAATATTATGATGCATAATTAAAGATATATGTACTTAAACATACATATTAAAATAAACATAATTCAATTAAGAATACTAAATATATACACTACATAAACTCTAAATAAACCAAATAAACATAAATAAAATACATAAACAATACATAACACTATATAATAAAATAAATAAATGACATCGAAAAAGAAGAAAGAAGATGAAGTTAAGAAATAGTATGTCTGTACTGAGTTTTAGAAAACCAGTTTTTTTTTGTTTCTTTACATTAAGATACCCTATGTTACTGTTGAGAATCAGAATGCGGACTCTGTACTTAATGTTATATCAAGATGAACAACTATGGTTATTGCAATGAAGCAACAGTGATTATTGAACTATTTAAATAGATTACATGCTGTATAATAGATATCTTTAGAAACTTTACTACCTACTAAATAGTGTAAGGTTGCCAATTATAATGAAATGAAAACGTAGTTTAATATGCATAATAGCTCTTGGTCTTTGGTAGGTAATACAGCCTAGGGCGCACGAGACCATAGACAAATCTGTTACAACTACGAATTCTAAGAATAGATTAGGTACCTATGTAACCGGTTACTACCAATATTTATCAATTATTCTGTGCATTACTGTACATGGATCGCAATGTATGGAAAAGTAAAACTGATGATTTTAACGTACTTCTCCAAAGAAAACCTAGTTCGAAGTGATTGTATTTCTGGTGGACCAATTGAGGATTAATTTTTGACAAAATTTCAAACCAATAGCTATAGGGGTTCCGGAGATAATTGAAGGTGCCAAATGTTCAAGCCATAATCCTCACTAAGATGCCCTTATGACTCCGGAACCTCTAGAGGACCAATTCTGAGATTTGGCATGTCGTGTGGATCAATTGAGGACTAATTATTTAGACCTGAACCAAGTCGATAGGCCTTACTGTTTTCTTGGACGAGAGATGAGGATTACAGCTTGAACATCAAGCCATAATCCTCACAAACATTTGGCTATAACTTCTAAAGTTTAAGTGGACTAATTATTTTACTTTGTGGACCAATTTGGATCAATTCATGACTAATTATTTGCATTCTCAGAATTTGTTTAAGCGAAGATTTTAATCATGAGGATTACAGCTTGAAGGACACCAGGATGAGGCCAGGATGCTCCAACAGCTCAGCTAGATGGTCAGCTGGGCCGAGAATGGACAACCTGGTTTCGATAGTGGCTGGACAGGCTAACAACATATGCTCCACCGTCTCATCCACTTCCATACAAGCCCTGCACAGAGGGCTGTCTGTCGCACCTATATTGTATAAATGCTTATTTAGTGAACAGTGTCCAGTAATTAGCCCTACAAGAGTGGTAAGACGTTTGCGGGACAGTTTTAATAAGTATCGTGTGAGCCTGAGATTGTTTGTAGGTACAAACGCTTTAGTTTGTCTACAGTCATCGCGATTCGCCCATTCCTCAGAATGGTCGATTGCTGTTGCCTGAAGAAGTTTTTGTCTTATTGTTTCTGGGGATATATTAACAAAAGGTTCGGGGCCAATTGGCACCATGTTTGCTCCTATTTTTGCCAACTTATCCGCCTCGACATTGCCTGGGTTGTCGTTATGACTTTTTGTCCATTGTAATGATATATGGTTTCCTTGTTGGGTACACAGCCTTTGTAGCTCTTGATGACAGTCCAGCAGTAGCTTGGACTTGGTCATTGGCTTACGCAAGGCGCATAGCACCGATGCACTGTCTGTGACAATGCGGATAGTGCTGTTTACCGTGTCCCTTAGATTTTGCACTGCATGAAGCACGCTCAGCAGTTCCGCTTGAAAAACGGTCGCGTCTGCCCATGCTTATAGAGTATTGAAAGTTAAGGTCCGAAGAGAATACTCCACCACCGCTGCCTTGTTTATTCTTTGCTCCATCTGTGTAGATGTTTATGTTATATTGGTTGTTACTATCATTTTGATTGTTATTTAAAATAATAGCATAATTTTTTCTACATATAATTGTTTTCATAATGCGATCACTGCCCATTAAAGAACAGGGAACTGATTTGTTGGCTATGCTTAAAATACGGCCGTGACCTGTAAGTGCTGTCTGTCTCGCCCAGAGGCCCAATGAGTCCAGCCTTATGGCAGCTGACTTGGCCTCTTGTTTTATGACCATGTCCAGCGGGGCCAGACCGAGCAGCACCTCCAGCGCTGCAGTGGGTGTTGACTTCATGCAGCCCGCAATGGACATGCATGCTAGTCTTTGAAATTGTCGCAGTTTGTCTTTTGTGGTGATCAGCTCTGTGCGCGGCCACCAGACGACTGCACCGTAGGTAAGTATAGGGCGCACTACTGCTGTGTATAGCCACTTAAAAAGATACGGTTTTAGGCCCCATTTCTGTCCAACGAGTTTTTTACATTGAAAAAGTGAAATCGTTGCTTTGTTAAGAGTCATGTCTATGTGCTTGTTCCAGCTCAGTTTTTGGTCGAGCCAAACGCCCAAGTATTTGACCTCATCTTTTAGTGTTAGTGTTTGATTAAAGAGTTTGGGTGGGTGTATAGTACCCAGCTTTGTCTTTTTTGTGAATAGCACCATTTCAGTTTTGCTTGGATTTACAGACAAAGTATTTTCTGTGCACCAGTTTTCTATTATACGAAGAGCTATTTGCATTCTCTGAAATAATATATTTATAAACAAGCCACTTATCATTATAGCTACGTCATCCGCGTATGCTATAGTGTAGAAGCCGTTATTGTTTAATTTGCACAAGAGATCATTTACTACTATTATCCACAGAAGAGGGGATAGAACCCCTCCTTGCGGACAGCCTTTCACGACTTTGCATTTTGTGGTGTCAGTTAAGGTTAACGACACTGTCCTTGTCTTTAGCATATTGTCGATCCACGAACTTATCATGGGATCAACGCCTAGATTTTTGAGATTGTTGCTTATGCTGGAAAACATAGTTTTATCAAAAGCGCCTTCTATATCTATGAATACCACTAAACATGATTGTTGATTTAATATTGAATTTTCTATTTTGTTTACCACCGCGTTAAGAGCTGATTCAGTAGATTTACCCGGTTGGTACGCATGTTGATTAGGGTGTATTGGGTTAGTTTTTAGCGGCCCATCCCTTATGTCTATATCGCATATTCTTTCTAGTGTTTTAAGTAAGAATGATGATAAACTTATTGCTCTGTAAGCTTTTGGCTGAGTGTAGTCCTCCTTCCCTGGTTTGGGCACAAAAACTACTTTAATTTCCCTCCAACTTTTAGGTACATACCCTAACGCCAGACACGCTTTGAATATACATACAAGGCGAGGCGCTATTGCAGCTACCGCCCACTGAAGGAGGGCTGGTATCACGCCGTCCAGGCCGGGGGATTTAAATGGTAGAAATGAGTTTAGAGCCCATTCTACCTTTTCTTCTGTGATCATATTAGTGACTGACTCCCAGTTTTCGTTAGGAAGGCTCTGGGCATGCAAGAATTCATCGCGACTGCAGTCATCCCGGGCGAGCACGGTGCTGCCCGGGAAGTGTGTCTGCAGTAGCAGACTGCTTGTCTCTGTGTCACTTTTTGTGTAAGATCCATCTGGTTGTTTTAAGGACCCTAATTGGATATGTGTATCATTTGATACTATATTTCGGACCCTGGAGGCTTCTGCTTCGTTTTGTATGGACCCACAGAAGTTTCTCCATGCCTCTTTATAATTAGATCTTGTTTTCTTTTTATAACAATTTCTTGCCGTTTGAAAAGCTTTCCAATCTTCCGGTCTTCTGGTGTTCTTTGCGTGGTTGAAAAGCTTTCGCAGGTTTGCTCTCATTTTTTCCAATGATTTGCACCACCAGTTATTTGGTGTTGGTTTTGGTAAAATGAGAGGGCAAGATTTTTCATAACTATCTATAATACATTTATTTAGATTTTCTACTGCATTTTCAATCGATTCTACTGAGTTCAGGTTCCTAGGAGTTCCTAATGCATCGAGCCCCGTAGTTAGGCTTTGAATATATTCATTCTTGTTTGTTTTCCTAGGATTTCTAAATTTTCTTGGTTTCGGTACAACGGTTCCTAAGTTAAAGGTTACCCACCTGTGGTCCGAGCAGGACAGCTCTGGGGATACCCTCCAGCCCGTCACCTTTTCCCTGGCCAAAGTGTTTGTAATTGTGATATCTGGTATAGTTTGGGCTCGGGTTGTTACAAAAGTAGGCTCCGATCCTCTATTCAGTACACTTAAGTCGTAAGTTAGTAAAAACTCAATAAGGTCCTTACCACGTTTATTTGTTTCCCTGCAACCCCATAGCGTGCCGTGTGCGTTTGCGTCGCAGCCTACTATGAGCGGGATCTTGTTATCACTACATTCCTTAACTAGAACCTCCAACTCGGGGAGAGGCACTGCCCCTTCTCCAGGAAAGTAAGCCGAGGCTATGAAAATTTCCTGGTACTGACCTTCTTCTCCCGTCATCAGTTTGACGACCGTGAGGTCGGGTGTGCTAAGGTGTGTGATTAGACTTGCTGTATAGTATTTAGGTATAAATATAGCTGTTCTTACCTTATCATTGGTGTTACAGGTGTACATATTGCCGAACAAGTTATTAAAACTACATACCCGGTTCCGGTGTATTGTCGGCTCTTGTATTACCGCTATAGTCCTGGGCTGCTCCTCAAGCTTCCTCCGCAAGCAAGCTGCACCAGTACAACTGCTGAATATTTGCTTAAATCACTGTTATTACCGCCATTTTTGTTATTATGTTGGTTTTGTCTTTGTTTTTCACTATCAGTGCAAACCGATGTGAATTTTTGATTGGCTGAAGCCTTTATTGCTACGCTGGTAGGTTCTTCGGAGCCCGTACAGACCCAATGAGACGCGTCGGAGCCCTTTTGGACCCCAGTTGGTGCTCCTGAGCCCGCACAGACCCCCACAGACGCATTGAAGCCCGATGGGACCCGCGGAGTCGCCTCGGAGCCCTTACGGACCCCCAGCGGCTCCCATGAGCCCGCAAGGACCTCTTGCGCTGTTACCTGCGATACCAGATCTCTGGCAGCTTCTTTAGCCTTTTTCTTAACCCATTACAAAAAATTGTAAATGAGGGTAGTTTTACTTAAAATTATTTAGTTTGGTTAGGCTTGGTGTAATTACGTGAAAATTGTTGTATTTAAGTGGATTTTCTTTTTGATAACAATAACACTTATAGCAAAACACCAAGGCTACACTTTAAAACACTTTCCACTCACTTTCCGCGATTTTGGCGTCAAAAACAAAATAATTTGTGGAGCCAATTGTGCTGTCGCCGGTGTTGCCAGCCTGCTTGTTGATAATGCTTCTAGCGACATCTATGATAATTAGCTGAAAAGTAATTTACAGATCTGCTTTACCGATCGAATCGTAACCGCTAAATTCCTTTTAGAACGGAAGTTATTGCCGCTAGACAGACTTACCTCCCAGACGGACTTCCCCACATTGACCTTAAATATATAATTTATTTTGTTAAATTTATAGCTGTTTGAAATAAGGTGGGCCTTAAATGGCTCCAGTAGGTACCTTAAGTATCTTGAAAGCTGGGGAATGTTTTAAAGTCACTAACTCGTCTGAGCGCTATCATAGTACTTGGCAGCTCGGGAATGTTCTCAAGTCACTAACTCACAAACATCTGAGTTCTATCATCGTACTTGGCAGCTCGGGAATGTTTGTAAGCCACAATCACCTCACGGGCAGTCTAAGCGCTATAATATATGTGTCGTAGAAATTAAAAAATATCTTTATTAAATTTTTTATTACAACAATAAATTGTAAAAAAAAAGGATTAGCTTTTTATAAGTTACATTAGTATTAGGTTATTATTGCAATGTGTTTTTAAGATGATCGTTATATGGATCTAAAAGTACAGGATTATATTTTATCAACTCTGAGATTTGTAGAAAGGTATCATCTTTATCTTTTTTTCTAAAATTATGACATCTTTGGAAAACTGCTACAAGCACATCTGAACACTGATTGCTGGAACAAAAGTGGTAAAACAGCTGTTGCTCAAAACTAAAGTTCTTTTTAAGACCATCCTTGAAGAATCTGTAAAAAAGTTGCCCGTCGCGTTGGCTTAGTGATTCTACATCCTTCCACTTCTTTCTAGGCAACCCAAACAGTAGCCCCACGGTCGTTCCTTTAGCAACACAGCTCACTTGCCCTGAAATGTCACTGATCCTCAGTATAGCTGTTGATTCTGCTCTATCGTTTTGCCAGTTGATCTTCACTGACTCCAAGTTATAGTCAGTGAGCACACCCCAGAAGTCTGTATAATAACTTATAAAACGTCCTTCTGTGAGTTTAAGTGGAGATGCTGTTTCAAATTTTTTTTCATATTCTAAGCTGTTATTCATTTATTTAGCCTTCATAAATTTAAATAGCGATTTACTTAATACATAACCAAAATAAGGTTAAGGAAACCCGTTTTGATTTGACGTTGTCATTGTGACGTAGCTAGTGATGTAGCCAAACGACTCGATTTGAATAATTTGTTTTTAATAAAAATTGCATTGGATTTAAATTATGATTAGATAATTTTACTAAACATTTTTATTGTAGGTAATTTGAAATGAAACATTGGTACGAAAGGTCATTTATCGCTTCAATACATAGTAATAAAACAAAGTCGCTTCCCGCGTCTGTCTCTATACGTATGCTTATATCTTTAAAAATATGCAATGGTTTTGGATGCGTTTTTTTTAATGGGTAGAGTTATTTAAGAGGAAGGTGTATAATTCATGCACAACATAGTAAGGTAAGGCGGTACGAAGTTCGCCGCGTCGACTAGTTTTACTATAAAATTCGCCAAATTAAAAAAAAAACTAGAAAAGCGAAAGTGATTGAATCTTATATCAATAACTAATCTCCTGAGAATAAACTAAAATCGACAGATGAGCGATCACCGCCAGTATAATAATAGCGATAAGGCCGCCCATTGCATGCAAATTTATATTGTCTGCACCCTTAATTAACAATTTTACTTTTTGTGTCTTACTTTGTATGCAATAAAGTGTTTCTATTTTTTCGATTTCAATTCGATTCATCGAAAGAATCTGGTTAGTTGTAAAAATAATTGGTTACATCGCTATTGAAAAAAACAGACTGAGAACCAGCGTTGCCAATGTGTGAGGAATTCCCCAAACTGCTAGGAATCCCAAAGTGATTGGGGAATTAGTGGGGAGAGGCACTGTGCGGGGAATATGCAGGGAATTTAGCATTTTAACAATTCAAATAACTTACAACCAAATCATCCATTGATCAAATATAAATTATACTGCCTTTATTTATTTTTGTTGATAAAAAGGCTCGAACTAAAACTTATCTGTAGCGAGTTTTTAAACCTTAATCGTTTAATTTACTGATTAAATGGAAATACAATAATGATGAAATGTATCACCCCACACTAAAATCAGTCAGTTCAGTTGGTTATGGTGGTAACTCTCGGTATGGCGCTCAGGTATGGCGCGAAATTCAAATTTTTTCGTGTTTTTTATTTATTCTGGCGAAAGTACACATTTTTAATAAAGTTTAAATGAATTCGCGTATGTAAAATACCATCTCCCACAATACAACGTTTTTGGAAGACAGACCTACAGATTTTGTGTCTAAGGGGTGAAAGGCCAAAAATAAAGTTCCTTGAATATACACAAAAAATCGGTAACTCTGTCTTTCAAAAACGATATATCACAATGTGGGAGATAGGTTTTTACGTACGCGAATTCATTTCAACTTTGTTATATATGAATACTTTCGCCAAAATAATAAAAAAACGTGATAAAATTTGAATTTCGCGCCATACCGAGAGTTACCGCCTTATCCGTCTTTGCAAATGTACCTATGTAAATATTTGGTTATTTTAAAAGTTTTGATATAGTTAATGTTTTTTGTTTTTGAACGAGTAAGTTAAATTTACAATTCATCAGTTTTTACCTGTATTTAACCTAGTTTTTACTTTTAAGCCTGAACATAAGAGAAAACCGGAGGAGAATTATAATTTACCGGATGATTTTTTAAGTAATATTGCGTTTTTAAGTGTTTGTCATTAATAAATGATTGATTTTTAAATATATAGGTACCGTAAATAGTTCATTTTCTCATTGTGAGGGGATTTTGTGGGGAATCAGGATGTTATTAGG
Source organism: Euspilapteryx auroguttella (assembly GCA_951802225.1). NCBI lineage: Eukaryota > Metazoa > Arthropoda > Insecta > Lepidoptera > Gracillariidae > Euspilapteryx > Euspilapteryx auroguttella. The sequence goes on along the minus strand of OX637644.1, from coordinate 8,990,363 downwards.
CAGAGAGCGTTATAGTGGGTTTGTTAAGTCCAATAAATGTATGGGAACCAATATTTTCTGCATTAAAGCATGAAACTTGGCACACTTGTTGAATAGGTGGCCCAGACTGAGAATCGCCCGGGAGGAAGCGGGAGACCCCCTCTTTGGGAGGGGGTGAAGTTTTCTTCTGCCGCGCGCGCTATTGATCCCTATTGCTGCTATTTTATAGCTACTAGGGCAAGTGTGGTGTCATTTTCGGATAATTTAAGGATGAGGAATCCATTTCTGATACATTTTTTTTTACATTTCCATAGAAAAATATCCGAATTTACCATAAAATAGATAAATGTCGACGCAAAAAAAAACTCTTCTAATGTCGATATCTTTTGAATGAGTATAGATATCAACAAAATAAAAATATATTTAAAAAGCTGCATTCATGCAGTAAAATATAGGGTTCAATATACTTATTGTTTATATTTATGTGTTTAAAAAAATAGTTAACACACCGATGAAGAGGTTATAAAAATATTTAATGCCTAATTTCGGTATAAAATTAACTTGGTCACTTCAAATTACTACCTAATACCGAACAGGGTCATACAGCCTGTGATAAGTAAAAACATCCTGTATTAAAACATAGGTTGTAAAACAAAAAAAAAATACATTTCTCATACATTTATCTACCGAATTAGCTGACAAGTATGGAAGAAACAAAGGAAATGGTTGTGCTTTTGCCACTGGGAAGAGTTGTTTTTGTTGAAGGTCCCGACGGTGCACTCAAAAACAAGATAGACTTCGTCCATCATGTCGACATTATATTGAAAGATGTCTGAGATCAACGCGGTTAGACTAGCGGCGGTTTCCTTACTCTGAGGTTAGACCCGAAAGCAACCTCTACTGGTATAGGACACATTGATATCAATGTTAAGCTCGAAAGGTCGCGCGCGACTTGTAAAGTCTACACTCAGACCAGCAAAACCGGCAGACCAAAACCCAAAATCGGAACACTTTCAATTAGAACTCCAAAACTGTTTCGATTGCCTAGGTAGGACACAGCGTGGATGATGTAAATGACGGGTTCTTGAGAAGTTGTCAATGCGGTTGGAGGTGGAACTTACTACTAAGCACACTTGATCTGATGGAGAAGAGGCGTGATACGTCTCAGCAGACAAAGGCACCGGATGACTCTGCCTGCAGGCAGCTGAAGAGGCAAATCTTTATATCCATTACAAGAGACATCAGGCTATTTTATACAGTGCATATAGTATATAATGCACAGGCACTCAAAAACGAGATAGACTTCATCCATCATGTCGACATATAACCGTATATTGAAAGATGAGCGGTTGCAACACAGTTGTTGTAACTAAAGCAACCGCAATCGTCTCCACAGTTTTTTGTGTATAAGTTGCTTTTTTGCCTTATAAAAACATGTTTTTATTTTGCCTAATAAAAACAATTCTTTTTTTTATTTTGCCTAATAAAAACCTTTTATTTTTTTTCTCCCCAAATTTGGGGAATGGGCAGGAAAACAAGTTAGTTAGAGAAAAAAGTTATTGTATGGTATTATAATAACAAGAAAACAAAAACGAAGATAAAAAACGCTTTATTGCTATAAAAAAGCAACTAAAAATAAAACAAACCTTATAAAAATTTTAACAGAAAAATAATAAGGGCAATGGGTGGCCTTATCGCTTAAAGAGATTTCTTCCAGGCAACCCACTGCACACAATAAGTTATTTTGATGAATAAAACGAGTGTCCTAATAAAAATATAATAATACTTACCTATTTCTAAAGATTTTCCGTTCATAAAAAGTACACATACAGTCAGACATGTCTGATATGCGCTTCTTTCTTTACACACTCATTTTCAATAATCTTGCTCTGCACTCTGCACCGCATTGTTTGTTTTTGCCTGGGTTGATCTTGATCATCACTTTGTGATGGAGTGTTTGTTAATGAAAAATCCCTGCTTGTGGATTTTTTTTGAGACCTAAAAATATAATATGTTTTAATTAAAAACCAATAAAAGAGAGTAAGTATTATAAAACCTGGGTGTAAACAATTTATACGTACGTAAGGTAAGTAATATCCTGCAGCAACAATGGCGCTTTTGGTTTTATGACAAAGTGGAATTTTCATGGAATTTTATTTGTTTACATCATTGGTTTTATTTACCCAAATTTACGGTTCATATATTCTGTAGGTTTTTATATCGAAACTAGAGGCTGCCCCGCGGTTTTTCCCGCGCAGATTTCTCATAAACACAAAATTCCTGTTTTTTCCCGTTCCCGTGGACTCCCTAAGGAACCTACATACAAAATTTCAGCCCGCTACGCCCAGTAGTTTCGGCTCTGCGTTGTCTGTCAGTCAGTCAGTCGGTCGGTCGGTCGGTCGGTCGGTCGGTCGGTCGGTCGGTCGGTCGGTCGGTCGGTCGGTCGGTCGGTCGGTCGGTCGGTCGGTCGGTCGGTCGGTCGGTCGGTCGGTCGGTCGGTCGGTCGGTCGGTCGGTCGGTCGGTCGGTCGGTCGGTCGGTCGGTCGGTCGGTCGGTCGGTCGGTCGGTCGGTCGGTCGGTCGGTCGGTCGGTCGGTCGGTCGGTCGGTCGGTCGGTCGGTCGGTCGGTCGGTCGGTCGGTCGGTCGGTCGGTCGGTCGGTCGGTCGGTCGGTCGGTCGGTCGGTCGGTCGGTCGGTCGGTCGGTCGGTCGGTCGGTCGGTCGGTCGGTCGGTCGGTCGGTCGGTCGGTCGGTCGGTCGGTCGGTCGGTCGGTCGGTCGGTCGGTCGGTCGGTCGGTCGGTCGGTCAGTCAGTCAGTAACGGAAGAGTTTTATATATATTGATTGATTATGTGAGGCCTGTAAGAAAGCAAGAAATATGTTTTTAAATTATTATATTCAAGACAATAATAATTATTATAATTTATTCAAATATATATTAACTAGAGGCTGCCCCGCGGTTTCACTCGCGCAGATTTCTCGTAAACACAAAAATCCTTTTTTTCCCCGTTCCCATGGGAATTTCAGGAAATCCTTTCTCAGTGCTCACCTACACTCCCCAAGGAACCTACATGCAAAATTTCAGCCCGCTACGCCCAGTAGCCAGTCTTTTTGCCGTTGAGTAAGGAGCGTAACAATATGAAAATTACTTTTTATTTTAGCCTGGCTTCTATGCTTTAGTCCTTATTCTGAAGGCGACTCTAAAACTTTATTTGGATAGGTAATAGGTACTTACATCGCTATTTAAATTTATGAAGGCTATGATATGAATAACAGCTTAGAATATGAAAAAAAAATTGAAACAGCATCTCCACTTAAACTCCTTAAAATATCCTTTTACGCTACAGAGAACCAATCAGAATAAGAGTTTACTAGCAAGAAATGATCTTGCCAATAAGAGTAAAGAAAGGTTTCATAGTTTTCAATTATACTAGGTTTTTTGCAAAAAAAACTGCTTTATGTCAGGATGATTGAAAAAAAAGTAATGCTTATATCAAATTATCCGTGTTTTCGCAAAATCCCTAGTTTTTTTTGCAAAAAACCTAATTATCAAATCTTACTACGACAGATACAACACACAGGCGGCATTGCTCTACGTAAGCTTTATGATGGTCCGACGAATTTTTTATAGGTAGGTATGTAAAATCAGTAAAATTTTGTTCATGTGGATAACGTAACGCGACTAAGGGCTCGTTCATATTGCTAATCGTTATGCACAGGAAACATGTAATTTGTGCGTTACGCGGCTCTAAATCATGATTTGTTTTATCGACTTACATTTTTACCCCTGGATTAAGGATTTGTTATTTTACTTGTTACTTGTGCATTATTTGAGTCTTATCTTAAATGAAGTTTATCCTATGATACTAAAGTTTTCTTTTGTCATAAATCGATTAAACTAAACAATAACAAATTTTAACTTAAATAACCAAACATGCAACTTGTTCCTATTTATTGTTTCATTCTGAATGCGCCTTTATGTTCTTGTGCGTAACAATTTTTGATCATGTGCATAACGTCACGAACAGGATTTCATGTGCGTTGCGTACAATTTTTTTTGACTTCTACCCTTCAACATTAATACATGATAGATAACATTTAGAATAGCACATGGGCTTTAATTTACGAATAAACTTATATTGTAAATGGGGAAGAAAACTGCCAATTTATCCCGCTAGTGTCGTTTCTACGGTCGACCCATAACAAACAAAGTTTTGTATGTGATTTGCATTGGTAGTCCAATTATTTATCCAAAGAACTCACTATGTAGCTGTTGGGTGTAAGGAAAATTAAAATCATAAGTTTCCTTACATCTCCCGGCTAGGAAGCTATGAGTTTAAAGAACTTCAAAGAAACCTAACGGACTGAGGTTATGTTTTCGTCATTTTGAAGATTCCAACTACCGAAGTATTAGTTTTACTACATGTTTGTTCCTAATTCGATATCTTATCGATATTTAGTGGGTCTGCAGTCCTCGCACAGAGTTTTCTGACCCATCTTGAGATGACCTTTGATTGCTTTTAGGTTATATTTTGTTTTTCTTGCAAAAGTCATTTAAAATGGTTCATTCGTTTGAATTTGTGTCCATACACCTTAGTAACTCAATGTAAACTTGAGATAATGACAAGCAAATAGTCGTATCTAACATTAACTAAATTTTACCCATTGTTTACTTGCTCACGAAGTACGCGTTTTTGTCACGTAAAAAGCCTTCTCATTCATTAATTTCCTCTTGCAACTATGTTTTCTTCTACGTTCCATACGATACAATACAATACAGTGTAAAATAACGACGAAAAACACAAAAAATGCCTGGTTATTGTATTTCACTTGTTTGTTATGGGCCGAACATATAGACCGTCATCTACAAAAAGTTTTCCGTGTACAGTCACGGACTAGGTGGCCGTAACAGATTTGTCTATGGTTTCGTCAGCCCTAGACTGTATTCCCAGAGAATAAGAGCTATTTTGCAATACAGAAAAACCGGAAGTGTTATGCCGAACGTGTCCGCCACTGTACAACCCCATTGTTAGACTGTTCGAAGTTCGCCGTTGCAGCTAATTAAAAATAAGCAATAGAAATATGTAGTATGTACATACATACATACGTTTTTTATTATTTAACAAAAATAAGTATTTCTTTTTACAATTTGTTTTCTGACATGACGGTATAATATGATCAAATTAAAATTGGTTATAGGATATCCCTAAGCAATGGGGTCTGAACTAAAAAAATATATCTCAAAATCCAATAAAAAAGAACCTTATTTGACTAAATTAACCACTGGTTACAACATGAATTGTTTTTTTGCGATGAAAAAAAAAAATCGAAAATTGTTGATAGGATAGTCATTTCAAAAATCGATTATTAATCGATTATTCATAAATTAAAAATCGCGATTATTAATCGATTTTTTTAAATAAAAAATCGATTAATGATTATTTTAAAAATCGATTATTTTTTTACTAGTATCTCTAGTTGGTCTGTGTTTTTACATCCCTATTTTCAACGCAAACAAAATTCAGAGACAAAATTCGTATCGTAAAAAAAATCATAAAAATATTGCTATGTTACCTATGTGGTGTGAAATTAATTATTACGTAATATTTAGGAAAAGCATGTGGAACCTCTAATTATTACAATGCTATTTGATTTACTACTGAAGAATTGAAATGAGAATCGGGTGGGTACATCAAGTCGTTAACAAATGGCCTGGAAAGAAGAACTTTGGAATGTATAGATTCCTACCTATTTTTTTCATTCTTGGAGCAGCACTGGAATTTTCTATGATTAATTGGAGAGTTGGAGAAGTAAATTTTTATAATACTTTCAAAAAACGCCAAGCTCATTACATCGTTGACGATAAAATAAAGAAATTTTCTGAGATTTAAAATGCCAGCTGGAGTCACTTGGGGCCAGTATGTTACTTTCTCAGTTGTGGCAATGTTGACCATGCTTGCTGGCTCCCAGTTGGTACACCAATATTATCGACCCTTGCAGAACCTTGATGAGTACATTGAGAGAGAACTAAAAAATTTGCCAGAAAATGTAGAGATAAAAATTAGAAACGAGTTGAAGGAGGAAGGTATTTTAAAATAAATTTGTACAGCTTTGAAGGAACGGAATTGTTTATTTAGCATTGGAAATACTTCAATGCAGTAGAAGAGAAGCATATTTTCAGCTGAAACATAATTTTGCAACTTTTTATAAATTTTGGTTTCTAAGCAAATTTTAAGCTGCGGGCTGCAATGTGTTTGTTATTATAAAAACTTAGTTAAAATGTTGTAGATTTTAAATAATAACCCTGTTATTCATAAATAGAGCATTTTAGTTATTTGACATATGTCAATTTGACTGGATGTACATATTTACCATACAACAAACCAGAGAAGTAGACCTCCAGTAAAGCTACTTAAAATGTACTGTATCTTTATGAATAAGAAGTAACTTACTTTAATAATAATTAATAAATGAAAGAAAATTATTATGTCTATGATTTTAAAAGAGTATTTTATCTTTCTTTGTAGTATTTCGTTTCCCCACCTCACTGGTATTTGGTAAGTACTTATAAGGCCATGGCCACACTGTTTTTTTTTTAAACTGCTGCTTTATTGTACAGTCACGGACTAGGAGGCCGTAACAGATTTGTCTATGGTTTCGTCAGCCCTAGACTGTATTACCAAATAACAAGAGCTATTTTGCAATACAGAAAAACCGGAAGTGTTACGCCGATCGTGTCCGCCACTGTACAATTCTTGTTAATCAAGTACACAAATTTGTTAATCAAGAAAACCAATAGTTAATAAGCAACCATTAGCATTTTCATTCACAACTACTTATGTAAAGCATTTTCATGGTTCACATTCAGTTTGCAAGTAAAAATAGTTTAGTCGCATAATGCCAGATTCGCCAAATGCCAAACAAATTTTAAAATTTCATAGTGCAAGCTAGGTAAGTTTGTCTTGGTGATAAAATACAGTGTGTCTGGGGAAGAAATAACATAATTTTAAGGGTGTATTCCATAATCAATTTCATCGATAAAAACATCCTATATGAGGGGTCGCAGCCTCACAGCAGTTTTTTTTTGCAAAAGTTGATCCGCCTACTTTTAAATTCACAGTTGAAGATCTAAGGCTCACAGAAGGAAGCTTCATTAAGGTCATGATCAAAGGCTTTGTAGTGAGGCTACCTTAGTCTATACCAATATTATAAAGAGGAAAGATTTGTTTGTTTGTTTGTTTGTAACGAATAGGCTCCGGAAATACTGAACCGATTTGAAAAATTCTTTCACTGGTAGGAAGCTACATTAACCCCGAGTGTCATAGGCTATATTAGATTTTCAAAAAAATTAGGGATCCTTACCTAAACTCAAATAATGTAACCCAAGGTGCAATATTTTTTCCGTTGTTTACATATTTTTACAGGTGGTTTGTTGTTGGTGTTTGTTTTTTATTCGGCTATTCTGGGCAGTCAAAAGAACATAGTCTATGGAGCCAAGTTTTTTGTAGCATCTTATATTCTATGGCGTAACGAAGTAAGCCGGGAAAGCTCGTTACTAATAAAATAACCAAGTATTGGCTTTACTTTAAATAATAACGAAATATTGCTCCGAAACATGAATCCGAACGACTGGCGATATTGTTATCGTACCTTATACATCAGTGTACCGTCAAATATGCCAAATTGCCGATTTTTCTGAAAAAACGTAATTTCTCGTTTTTTTTGTATGGATGTATAGGTATATTTTTTGCCTACTACACGCCCCAAGCTCACTCGAAGGCATTTCTATTGCTAAAAAAATTAGGTCTACATTTGATCCCACTTTTGTTTGATTTTAATGGAGGGCAAAGTTTAGAGGACTTTTAGCCAACTTTGCCCATGCAGATTTCAGACGCAAATATACTTTAGCCTTTAAAATTATGAAAAAAAGGTCTGGAATTTTTAACAAGCGAAAATTTCCTTTTTCTTATTAATTAATATAATTCCAAACATCATGATAAAATGATTGGGCAAAGTTACGCTGGTAAAATTTTACTTTTTCAACAAGCAACATTGACCGATTCCAAAGTGCTTAGAATAGAATAGAATAGCCTTTATTTCCAACTTACTTTAAGGCGCTATATGAGTTTTTAAGGTTTTTTAGATCAAGACATTCTCTTAATCTATAGGAGGTAAAAAACTGGAATTTGAATATAACCTTTTTTAAGGATATAACAAAGACTAGTGGAATCAAAAAACCTCGATACATTATTTCTTGAAAGATAACCTTTCCAAAAAACAGGAATAGCTAATTCTTCGAAATTACTTACTAGTTTTTGTTAAAACTACCTAGGAATAACGATAATAAACAAAATTTAATTCTGGTAATTCAGATTTGATTTTAAATTAATAATTTAAAAGATATTCAATATTTATTACTTTTTCCAATAAAATGTAGTAACCGATGTGGGCGACTGACATATGACTGGCCCTTTCCCTCAGTATGCTATATCAAAGAGATAGACTCTGTTCATTCGGTCGTTTGATTTATTTGTCGTATATCGTCTTAACAATGTTTTTTTTTTACATTAAAGCTTAATTTATGCTTTTATATCTTGTTTAGATTATTACACAGTTCTTACAAAATAATTCCTAGAATTTTAAACTTAAGTAAGTATTCTAGTTTTTCAAAATCATCATCATCATTTCAGCCGTAGGCCGTCCACTGCTGGACATAGGCCTCCCTCAAGGCTCTCCATCTGTACCGATCGCAGGTGGCCTGCATCCAGCGTGGACCCGCAGCCTTGCGCAGATCATCCGTCCATCTGGTCGGTGGACGTCCTACGCTGCGCTTGCCGATCCGTGGTCTCCACTCGAGAACCTTTCGGCCCCAGCGGCCAACTGTTCTGCGGGCTATATGACCTGCCCATTGCCACTTCAACGAGCTTATCCGCTTGGCTATGTCGGTGACCCTGGTTTCTCTGCGTATGTCCTCATTTCTGATTCGATCCCGCAGAGAAATCCCGAGCATAGCCCGCTCCATGGCTCGTTGAGCTACTCGGAGCCTGTTCATAATCCCTATAGTGAAGCACCACATTTCAGAACCGTATGTCATCACTGGCAGCACACATTGGTTTACCTTCGTCTTCAGACACTGAGGAATATTGGACGAGAAGACGTTGCGTAGTTTCCCGAACGTCGCCCATCGGAGCTGGATTCGGCGATTAACCTCCTTCTCGAAGTTGGACCTACCTAATTGGATGGTTTGTCCTAGGTATACGTACTCGTCGACAACTTCGAGAACCGAGTTCCTAACCATAACTGGGGTAGGCAGAACATGGACATTAGACATGACCTTCGTCTTGTCCATGTTCATTTTAAGGCCCACCTGTTGGGAGACTCGGTTGAGGCCTTCGAGCATCGTGCTGAGTTCCTCCATCGACCTTGCCATGACTACGATGTCGTCGGCAAACCGAAGGTGAGTGATGTATTCGCCGTTAATATTGATGCCCTGCCCTTTCCATTCTAGAAGTTTGAAGGCGTCTTCTAAAGTGGCGGTGAACAGCTGTTTCGGAGATATAACATCTCCCTGTCTCACGCCTCTGTTCAAGGGAATAGCCTTCGAATTCTGTTCCTGTACTCGGACAGACATGGTGGCATTGCTATACAAACACTTCAGCACTTCGATGTACCGATAGTCTATCCGGCATCGTTGGAGAGACTCTAGCACCGCCCATGTTTCGACCGAATCAAAGGCCTTCTCATAGTCCACAAACGCTAGACATAGCGGCAAGTTATACTCTTCGGTCTTCTGTATAACTTGCCGCAGCGTATGTATGTGGTCTATGGTACTAAAGCCTTTTCGGAAGCCGGCTTGTTCGGGAGGCTGGAAGTCATCAAACCTTCGTTCGAGACGATTGGCGATGATCCTGGAAAACAGATTATAAACATGACAAAAGCGAGATGGGCCTATAATTCTTCAAAAGGGCTTTATCGCCCTTCTTAAAGAAAAGCACCACCTCACTTCTGTTCCATGCTTCAGGCGTGGTCCCTTCGAGTAGGACAGAATTAAAGAGCCTCTGAAGGACTTTGAGTACCGGTGTTCCACCCGCTTTCAGAAGCTCTGACGTGATTCCTTCCTCACCCGGTGCCTTGTTGTTTTTAAGCAGTTTCAGGGCCATCCTTATCTCGTACAGGCTGATGTCCGGGATATCTTCGGTATAGTGTCGGGTTAGTTTGGCTCTAGGGTCGTTGGCCGCACTAGTAACAGGCTTAGTGACCGAATCGTATAGCTGTCCGTAGAACTTCTCGATTTCCCTCAAAATTTCCGCTTTCGTCGACGCTATACTGCCGTCATCCCTCTTCAGCTTGGTCATTCGGCTTTGCCCAACGGACATATCTCTTGCGAACACTTTGGAGCCTTTATTTCGCTCTATCGTATCCTTAATACGCGCAGTATTAAAGACACGGATATCGTGTCGCAAGGCCTTCGAGATCTGTCTATTGAGCCGCCTATATGACGCAGCATCATCGGGAGACTGCAGTCTAAGCAAGCGTCGTTCAGCCATAAGTTTGAGGGTGTGAGTTTCAAAATAAATAATATATAATAAATTAATTTGGTGAAAAATAGGTAACTTTTAATTTAAATATATTAATTAAGTATAATTTATAGTAAGTAAGTTACTTAATTTAATTATAATAAGTATACATTTCAAAAATAATTTAAAATATTGTAGTAATAAAGTAAATAAGTATGTGTTATATTATTATCTATTTCGTGCATGTTCATGCTGTTATATATTTTTTCATTTGTTTCTTATTATTGTTATGTATCTATTTTTTATTATTAACATAATTAATACTTAAAAATTAGATTTTTAATATTATTAATGAAAAATTATCTTAAAATTGACTTTTTTGAGTAGGATAAAGTTTTTTAAATTTCTCTCGCTGTAGTGGGCTTGAGCGGTCTAGCTAGGTGTCATTCGAAGGAGCCTTAAATGTCAAAGAATTTGATATATGAAACATATCTTAGTCTAGCTTAGTTAACTAGTTATCACCATATTAAGAAGCGTTTCGTTGGCGCGGAAAGAAGGTTAAGTTTTTCAGGGATTTTGTGTGACTAACAACAGACATCGGCAGTTTTCGGCCTTCATAGGATTCGACAAATTAAAATAAAGGTCTGAACACCGATTCCGGCTGTTTTGGACGCATAGTTACGAAAATAATTGAACCTAAAGGAATCTTAATTGGAGGTTCGCGCGGCCATGGGACTGAAAGGTCATTATCTAGTAAAGTATTAGAGGTAGCCAAAATTTTATTACTTCGACATTTTTTGACAAATTGAACCTTGCTTTGACAAAAAAACCAGGTCTCTAAACCTTCCAGAAGTCTAGATCTCAATGTCCGCGCGGTTCTCCTTGTTTCGTTCGCGCGAACACCATCAAACCTTCATAACTTCTTTATTTATGCTTTGACAAATTCCTGGTTTTCACCATTCAGTTTTGACAAATTTCGACAGAATCTGAGCGTAATCATTATTTTATTTCAGAACTTGGTTGCGCGGTCGAAACGGCAATGAAATCCTGCTTGTTCTCTAGGTTGACATCTTTCCAAAATATGTCTTATTTTTACTTTGTAAAAGGGCCCCAAATTCTTGTGTGCCCAAGGGCTCCCAGCCAGTTTAAGGCGCTATATGAGTTTTTAAGGTTTTTTAAATCAAGTATAATTCTCTTAATCTATAAGAGGTAAAGATCTTGAATTTTAACATTACGTTTTTGAGGATATAACAAAGTTTTTTATAATTGAGAAACACTTGTGGAATTAAAAAACCTCGATACTTTATGATTAAACGAACTTACCTGTACGTGAAGTTCTATCATAATTATACGAAGCGCTTCGTCCGAAGAGATTAGTACATACATAAATATAATAAGTAGGTTAACACATGTAGTACCGCCTTAGGTCTCGCCACTTCTGCACTATATTAGAGAATTTTTATTTTTTTTATTTTTTGAAGGTAGTTTATAACTCTCCCGTTCCCCGGCGACCACGTCCCGCGCAGAGCCTCAGTTAGTTTAGAGTCAAGTCCTCAAAATGATATGACATATTTTCCTTGTAAATGGGGACTGAAGGTTTGGGACGGGCGGGAGATTTAGTACTAATCTCTTCGGACGAAGCGCTTCGTATAATTATGATAGAACTTCACGTACAGGTAAATTCGTTTAATCATAAATTATACTTCGCGCTTAGTCCTCGAGATTAGTACATACATAAATATAATAAGTAGGTTAACACATGTAGACCTTGAGAGTAAAGGAAAATATGGTCGATTGTATTTTTAACAAGAAATCTTCATATCATTTTCACAATTCCAAAATAATAATATTCGTAAAGATAAAGTTCATTTTACAAGCCAAATCAAAAAATCTTTATTTTATCCGTATTTAACTAAAATACCAGTTTTTTTTTTTTTTTAATTAGTTACAGCTGTTGCCCTTTATTAAATGGCTTAGGCAAGGCATCAAGTAGCGAAAGTTTACCGCTACCTCTCCAGCTTGCCGTGTTCTTACAGTTTTCACACTAACGACGAACCAGCGTGCGCGCAGTGGAAAATAGACTAGTATCGTACACTGTCACCATGAGTATTTCCCCAACGGCTGCCGAGATTTCATCGAATTGAAATTAATTTTTGCCCTTGCGAAAATCTTTAATTCTATAAAGCAATCAAAGTTATAGCTCGGCAAATGCTGTGTTTTTTTTATTTTTTTTAAGAAAAAGTAAGTTTAACAAAGTCCTGAGTTTTTGTAAGTCTATGTCCATAAAACAAATATTATTTGTATTAGAATAAACGAAAAACATTTGCATTGTGTAAATTGCATGCTCAAAATAATTATAAAAGGGTAAGTTTTTCTAATGAGAGGTCTTCATTTTTAACTGGTTTAATATAAGGCTAAACCCTCTTAGTTTTGCTATAAGTATTACTATAATTTGATTTATCAATACATGGGTGAAAATCCCAAGCGAAAAAAAATCATGGCAAACCTGATTTTGGTAGTGCAATGTGCTCGTTGATCACTAGGATATTTTTTTTTAAGTAGTGTAAGTACTTCTCCACCTTGGCAAAAAAAAATATGGAGTAAGGGCTTCTATAACACCTAAAAAAAAATTGTCAAAGTGTCATTTTATCATCACCGTGGCTTGTCCTGAACCCAATTTCACTCGTAAAGTATCTTTTCTTACAAACACGTTTACGATTTTGATTTAAATCGATTTGCGTATCGTTAAATTATTAGTTAGTATATCGATAAAAACTATTATTGTTTGTTTATCTACTTTCTCACACATTTGACAAGTACTCGAATTTTGTCCTGAGAAAAGTTATCATTTCAGAGGACGGTAAGTTTTAGCAGAATAGTTTTGACAACACTGCGTTGTTACGCCCCCCTTCTGTTTCCTCACCACGGATTAGTCCGGCTAAAGCTCTCGGTGCGTACGGGCCGCTGACAACATCACTGTGGATTCCCGCCAAAACGTAAGTTTATCATTTCAGTGATGAGGGGACAATTTTTTTTTCATTTCGGTGGCCGTTATATCTCGTGTTTGATTCATTTAATTTATTTTCAAATTTCTGTTTACATTAGACGTATGTATTGTTTTGTTTCAGTAATATTTATAGTTTGATAATTATTTAATTTGGAGTAAAATTTTAAATTAACCTTTGTTTTATCATCTCAGTGCTATCATTTCAGTGGATTCGGTGGACTGTTATACCGAAAAGAGTCCACCGGAATGAAATATATCACCGAAATGATAGAACCATCAAGTTTTGGAGATCCTTGGGTCAAAAATTTAATTAAGGTTTTCCTTCCCAATCCTTTACCGTGTCAGTACCTACGTTAGGTTTTGCCGGCGTAACCATTTAATATACCAAATTATAATACGTACCACTAAATAATGTCAACTTAATAATTATAAAAATTGTGTTAGTTTATCGTTTAAAATCTTTATGCTTAATTAAGTAGTTTCGCCCTAGGACAATATTATATTAGGCGGTTATTGTGCTATATTGACAATTCAAATAATCCCCAAAGTAAGTACCTATCTAAAGCACGGGCACACCTCGGTGGGACACGAGCGATCCAAATAATGAAACAAACGCGTTGCAGTTGCAACGCACTTAGTCTAAGCTCGTGTACGAAACACTTTCCATGTCTTGTGTGAGTGAGATAAGACAATGCTTTTTGTAGTTTGTACTGTGCTGTACGGTTAGTAACAGAGGGGTAACCGAGCGCGGATGGCCGGCACTTTCACCGGGAGGCAGGGAGTGTCCGTCCATACTGTACGAAGTAATTTTTCTTCTGTGGCACAGTGTAGCTTAAAAAATACGTATTCTATAAACTTCGATCATCAATATCAATTCCAACTACCTAGTTAAAGGGTTACCGCAGAAAAAAACATCTCGTCAAATAACACCTTATTTCATAACTAGCTTAGGCTCTTATTTCTGTTTTGTTAGGTATCGGTCCAACAAACCACACAATCAACGTAAACACGTGCATTTTAATACCAAATTTACTATTAAAAAAGTATCTACTAAACAAAATGTTGGCCCAAACACGCGCCTTCTTGTCATCGCTAAACTGTAGATGTTTTATTTTGACAAAAGATCATAATTGACATGACATTTTTTATATTTGCGATCTAATTACAAGGTAGAAGGTAGCATGGTTGCAAATTAGTTTCCACTGAAAAATATTTTTAACCTTGTCTAGTCGTCATTGTTTCGTAAACAAATGAACTGTGGTGTGTGTAGTAGTATCTCAGACTATGTAGATGTAGGTGTATCATTGTATATACGCGAACAGTTTTTAACCCCCGACGAACACCTCAGATTTTTTAACGTATCTGTCTGTCTGTGTATCTGTCTCTGACATCGTAGAGCCCAAACGGGTAAACCGATTTTCGTTTAGTTTTTTTTGTATCATAGATAATTTTGGCCCAAGTGTAACACAGTAAGAACAGTTCTTAGCTGAAAATTTATATCAAAAAAACCCTCTAATAAAATTGTATATTATTTAAATAGGCAGTACTTAAACTTACAAATACAATGTTTACACACTCGAAAACTAAATTCGAGCTATTGTTCAGTTTTTTTTTTAATGTAGGTAGGTATCATCTTAGTACGGAACCCAAACTAAGAAGTATGGTTGTTCTTAGCTGTATCATTTCGGTGGGCTTTTTTCATTTCGGTGTATGGTCTATCATTTCGGTGCACATTTTTATCATTTCGGTTGACACTTTTATCATTTCGGTGGATTTTTTTCATTTCAGTGGACTCAAATAAATTCAACCTTTAATATTTCAGTAAGTTTTAATGTTAATTGGTGGCCATTCTCGCATATTTTCCAAAATAGGTTGAAGTTTTAATAATAATTAAATCTACGTCGATAACATTTAAAATAAAAAAATCCACCGAAATGATACAAAAAAACAGTTTGTTGATTTTGACCCACATAGTATAAAATAAAGTCGCTTCCCGCGTCTGTCCCTATGTATGCTTAAATTTTTATAACTATGCAACGGATTTTGATCCGGTTTTTTTATTAGTTAGAGTGATTTAAGATGAAGGTTTATAAGTAAAATACATGCACAAGATAGTAATAGTTTAGGCGGTACGAAGTTTGCCGGGTCGACTAGTTATTAATAAATAAAACTTTATCCCTCTATATATACAGGCGAAATACCCTTTCAACGTAGATCATAAGAGTTTAACTAATTTTGTTATAGCAACGAAATCGTTATTCTAATGAAGGAGGCATTCCCCCCGTATCGTCAACGCTTCCCTGATAAGATGCCCGCCAGCAAGGTAATCGAAGGCTCTAGCTAGGTATTTGATGATTACTGGAATAAGTTTTTTTTTTTTTTTGTAATAAAATTAAAAACCTTAGATACGAAAAGTTAAATAAAGATGAGATTCCATGATTGTCTAGACCAATCATGTACTTACTACTAAAATACCTGTAGCTTAATCTGATTCTGTTTTTCACTCTACACCATAGTTCTAGGGTAACTCTTTAATAGAACACGCTTCAGACTTTTGTCAGGCGACTACAGATTTTCTATATGCACAATGTGACTTGAAAAGTCTATATCAAGGATGATCAAACGCGTTTGTATTAAAGATTAATGCCTACAATAGCCGTTTCGTTCCAAATTATTCGATGTCTAGAAGTTTTCTTCGCGATTCAGCATATCTGCAATAGTATAATCGTAGGATGTACATTTCAATTTATATTATAATAAATGAAAATTAAAATATCACGTTCTTGTTCTGAACATTACAAGGAAACAACATCTCAAGTCAATAATACTAGCATGTTGTCAGGTGAGGGAATTGTATTGCCTTCATACGATTCATATAAGAGATAGCAATCATGTTATCGATATGCATTATTATTTGGCAATATACTAACTTTAAAGTTATACCTTTAAAGTAAGGAGCAGAGCTCTGGGTAAATGTGATGTGGTTTTATTTGAGCACCAACCACTGGCTGTCTCGCCATCACGTGGTGCTTCTCCCCCGTAGTTGAGAGCTTTCAGAGAACATATTGCTGCCCTGAATAGTTATCGTTTCTAGAACGGCACTCAATTAGCAATTATTTTGCTAAGCTGCCAATTTAATCAGAGCATAATAAAAAGTCAAGAATTTTTACAAATTAGGGTAAAACGTCCTATTACCGCGGTAGTCAAAATCACGCCCTATTACGGCTCTATTTTATCTTTTGCAATTTATGATTCGTTGTGACTGTGTATGGTAAAAGTGACTACATAGTGTCCAAGGGAAACTAACACGTAACTTATTTCTCAGCACTCGTGCGTTTAAAATCGTTTAAAATTACTTAAATTAATTATTTTGTGTAACGTCAGCGAAGCAAGAAGCTGTTTCATACAAACGCAGACTGACTTGCGGTAGAACATTGAATTTTCAGACTTAGTTTTTAGTTCAAAAAAAACACTTTAAGATTATGTTAGGTACTGTATTCGAATACTTTTTACATTCAAGTAGTGTTAGTTAATCAAGTTGATTTCTATTTAAAATCAAATAAAACTAGTAAATATGAGTAAACAAAAGTCCGCCGTATTAGGAAGACTATTTGAGGGTTCCGCCTATTACGGAGGGTACCATCGGTAATAGGAAAAACGCAGTGTCGGTATTTTTAAATTTAGTGGTATAATAAATATAAATAATAATGTAACCGTATTTTTCATAAAGATACCGTACATTTTAAAAAGCTTTACTGCAAGTCTACTAATTTGGTTTGTTGTACGGTAAACACGTGACATCCTGATTAAATTTATTTATTTATTTATTTATTATTACAACTCCTTACACTAACAGTTAAACTAAACGTGTAAATCATAGTAAAAAATATTAAAATTAAACTAAACAAAAATATTTACAAAACTAGAAGTTATAAATTAATAAAAACAATAGTCCATCAAGAAAGAAATCGTCAAAATTACTTATAAAATTAATTGAAAATAGTTTAAATAATAATGTCATGTTATAAGTTCATCTATCACAATATTATGTAAAAATAGCAAAATTAATTACCATAAATTGAATACCTAAATACAATAGTCAATTTTTAAATAAAATAAGTAATATACATTTAATTAAATAAAATATTAAGATTTACTTAACTCAATTAATTATTTATTAAATGGAGCTTTTTGCCACACTGGACTCTATATAAACGACGGCTCCATGCAAGAATATTGATTCCGTTGATGTAAAAAGATCAAGTGTCGCGTCATGATCAAGTATATCATTTATAAGTTTTATGGTCGTGTGTAGTGGGGTATGGGACAATGCTATGGTGTGAGCGGGATTCATATGAAGAAGCTGTTGACGGCGAGGGCGAAGTTGGTAGCGGCAAAGAGGCGGCACTTTTATGGATATCTGAGCTAGCAGCCATGGATTGTAGGTACCTCCACGAAGCACATTGAAAATGTATTTCAGTGCTGAAATATTCCTGCGCGCTTCTAATGAGCGGTATCCAACCATTCCAGCAATAAACAAGGTAGGATATAAATATGGATAGTATCCATACATTTTATTGTACAATGCTCGTAAAAAAGACTTTTGTACGCGCTCTATCACAGTAACAGATGCTTTGTCGCCAGGGTTCCAAATGATGCAGTTGCTTTCAAGTTTACTGCGTACAAATGCGTTAAAAAGAAGACATAAGGCACTTCTGCATTTGAAACTTTTCATCTGCCTCATTATGAAACCAAGACTTTTCCTGGCTGCATTGCAGGTACTTATGATGTGCTCCGAAAATTTCAAATCGACCTGGAACCAGGTGCCCAAGTCACGCACTCTTGATGTTCTTTGCAGAGGCTCTCCTGCTACTGTGTATTGCATGTGTAGCGGTTGCCGTGCTCGCGAGTATGACATTACAGAGCACTTGGATGGATTCAGAGCTAGGCTATTTTCTTTGCCCCAAGAGTGGATAATGTTGATGTCCTGCTGAAGTTTATGACAATCACTGTCGTCCACAATTGGTTGAATTAGCTTCACGTCGTCTGCAAACATAAGGCACATAGAATGTAGTATCGAGGATGGCAAATCGTTGATTATAATTAAAAAAAGGAGAGGCCCTAGCGAACTTCCTTGTCCAATACCTGAATTAACACAGTATTGTGTAGATTTACACAATTTGTATTGCACATATTGCGTACGATTATTCAGATATCGGGAGAAAAATACAATAAGATCTTTTGTAAAACCAGCCACTGCAAGCTTACGTAAAAGCGTATCGCAGTCAACTCTATCGAAAGCTTTCTGGAAGTCGAAGTAGGCCACGTCGACCTGTATTTTCTGGCTCAAATTTTCAGCTAATGTCGTTGTTAGATTGAACAGATTTGACGTAGTAGAGCGTTTAGTCAAAAAACCATGTTGCTCATCGCAAAACCATCCGGCTAATTGCTTGTATAATTTCGAATAAATGACTGTTTCGAACACCTTTGCAAATACACATAATACCGCTATTGCTCTATAATTTTGTGTATCATCCTTGGGACCGCTTTTGTGCAAAGGTATAACTTTTGAAACTTTCCAAGATAGTGGGTAAGAGTTAGCTTTTATGGCTAGGTTAAAAATATGTTGCAGCGGGCGAACGAATACTTCTAAGCAATCCTTGATTATAAGTTGTGGAACACCATCTGGTCCCTGCGTCATTTTGGGTTTGAGGCACTTAAGTGCTCGATGTACATCTTTCTCGCTGATGTGAGAAATTGTTACGTGAGGAGACTCTAAGGTGGCCGGCAGTTTTGACGCATATGAACACGCTTCCTCAGCATTAAGCTTTGGCTTTTGAGGAAGAAAAATGCCCTCAAAATACCGAGAAAATGCGTCTGCTACTTCGCGGTCGGACAGAGGATCGAATGTCCCTGGGTCTGCTGAGGCTCTGTTGCGCTTAACAAAGCTCCAAAACGTATTAGGATCACGCTTTATGTTAGCTTCAATATTTTCCAAGTATAAGCAAAAACATTCTTCAGACTTCTTGCATACCAGCTTTCTATAATAAGTAAAAAAAGCGTAATACATATCATTGTTGGTTTGCTTATAAAGGGTATGATATTTGTTTTTAAGTTTATTTAGATTAATCAGTTCTAAGGAAAACCATTTCGGATACCTGCTCGAATTATTTTTTGTAGATTTTAGCGGCACAGTTTCCTCGATCACTTTGTTGAGAGTGGAATACAGAAAATCTACAGACTCATTATCGGTGTTTAATTTATAAAGATCTGTCCAGTCCAATGAAAATAATTTAGCGTATAGTAAAGGAAAGTTTGCTTTGTGAAAATTTCTTATCTTAGGAGAGCTGTCATGCTCAGATGGATGTTGATAGGAACATCTTACAAAATTAGAGCGAGTAGAGGTCATGGAGAAAGTAATGTCGAGGGGAAGATGGTGTTTTTCATTAGCAACCAAACCTGATGGCTCTTTAGCCACGACAGTTTTACAAGCAAGGGTATTTGTTAACACAAGATCAAGCACACGACCGAGATCGTTAAGTATGTTGTTTTTTTGGAACAATTTATTTGATGTGATAAAGGAATCGTATTCTTGTTTTATTGCAACAGATGCAGAACTTAAGTTAAAATCACCTATTACAATAGATGGTAATGAAAAATTGTTCATAATATTTTCTAAACAAGTAAAGATTGAGTCATACCTTGATTTAGTTACTTTAGGTGCTAAATAAACCACGCAAATTATAAAACGTATTCGGCCCTTTGTGATAAGAGCACACACAATTTCGTCATCCAGAGCAGCGCCGCAGTCCAGCTTTCTTAAAGTGACCGGCGCACGCGCCGCGAGCAGCACCCCGCCCCCGCCGCCGCCCACGCGGTCGCACCTCAGCGCAGTCCAGCCATCAGGAAATAATTCAGCATCAAACACGCTGTCGTCGAGATTCGTTTCAGTCAAGCAGATAATGTCATTGTGGAGTAAACTTAATTGGTTTTTAATAGTCTGTAGCCTACTTTTCAATCCACGAACATTTTGATATAAAATATTGATTGTATGCGTTCTTTTATTGATTTTCTGAACGAAAAAATGTCCGGCCAGTATTCCTTCGACCACCACGTAAAAACATCAACCACTCTTGAAGAGAAGTATTCTTGGGCCAGTTGTTCGGTGTCATAAAAAACTCAAACAGTTTCTCGGGAACACCTATAATAAAGCACCTGTGAGAAGTGTGTTCTGGAGCTGGAATTTTGACACTATACTGTGAGTCTTGTTGCTTTTTGTTCATATAGGCAAGTATATTCTCCTTAGTGACTTCTTCATGAAAATTCCACACATGGATATATTTCTTTGGCTCTAAAGTTTTTAAACCTATGTCTTCTTCACCAGTTGCTTTGATGACGAGTCGTTTGTTTCGCTGTTGGGTATGCGATTGCGTCATCATAGAAGTCCGATTTGTTGGTAAGCTGGCTGGATTCCTGGAGACTCTACTAGGCGGTTTGCTATGATCAGGCGATAATTCATGTGCCTCTATGTTAGATGGTTGGCTGGGGATAACTGGTTGTTTTTGCTCAGGAATGCTAGCCGCGGAGGCCACGGATGTAGTAGGAACAGAAGAAGTCTTAGCTGTGATGTTACTATTTGTATTAGCAATAACATGGGCGTAGGGTGCTGGTTGCCGTGTAAAGTCAGTGTGTTCTTGAATCTGTAACTTTTGTAAAAGTATTGCGTTATCAGCTTTTAATTCCTGCATAACTTTTGTGTGCTGATCAACGGATAATTTCAATACAGCATAGTCACTGCTGACCTGTTCGACGGTGTCGAATAAGCCATCGACATCAGATCTTAGTGCTGTGTATTTGCTGCTCAGGTCATGCAGTGTTTCCTTAATATCTCGAAGGCATTCCGATAGTGACGTAAATTTTAAATCCTGCTGATGGAATTGTGATGAAACTTCGTGGCGAAATGATTTCATTTCATTTAGTAATAGTTCCAGGCTGTTATCCCTGGCACTTGCGCTCATGTGATCAGGCTCTACATTGGCAAATTCGAAGGATTGGTCTTGAATTGTTGTTGATTTCTTACGCAGAGTTACGTTGTTGTTTTCATGAGTTAGATGAGATGTTATCTCATTAATAACACATGAAATTGAAGGCGATAGTGGTTGTCTTACTGGCGTATTCACATTATTAGTTTTTGGTCGCTTGCAAAAACATGCCGGACATTCCCACTTGCTCTTATGCTCCAAAGTCATCGTGTTTTCAAATCGTTTCTCCGATACATTTGCACAATCCAGATCATATTTTAACTGACAATGAGCGCAGGTAAGAAACTGGCGTTTAGGTAATTTTTGTTTGCAGCCCGCACAATTTTGAGAATGTGACTCCATCTTGTGTATAAATGTGTAACTTTTGATTATTCACTGGCTAGATGTTTTAAGCCAATAATATAGGTGGTAAAAAAAAAAAAAAAAAAAAAAAAGTATAACGAGTGGTTCACAAGTCAGGATCGAACTCGCACCCCTCAGGCGCTTTACATGCCTTAACAACTAGGCCAAATTGATTCCGGATACTATAGTGAAATGAGCGATATTGTGATTCTATTTTTATTCCGTTGAATATGCCAGATTAAATTCGTAGGTAGTTTTATATTCCACTTCACTTTCACTGCACTAATATTATTGCTTTTGTTGTTTATTTTAGTACATTTTACACTTTTTAAACTAATTGTTTAGAACTTTAATTATTGCTTCTTTAACTGATATAAATTTCGTTGCAAATAATTCGTGTTTCGTTTTTTTTAAGTAAATTATTTACGGGAGCTACAAAATATGTTACTTGTGGGTCTCAGAGGCGCCCTCTATCTCTAAATTGACATACGTCAAATAACTAAAATGCACTTTAACTTTTTATGAATAACAGGGTACTTACCCTTCAAATAACGAAAATGCACTTTAATTTTTTATGAATAACAGTACTTAGTTACTAAATAATTAAAAAACTTATACAAAAATGTATACTAAGGTTAGGTTTATCGTATTTTCCCATCAATATAATAATTTACTTTGTTAATAAAATAATTTGTTTTATTTATTATTGTATTTTGGTTTACTGTTTTGTTGTTGTTGTTTTTTTGTGTTTTATTTTATTGCATGTTTGTGTCAACGTTGTTGTAAAAAAATGTATCTTTCTTTTTTTTACTTTCTCCGCTTGGGTAGAAATCCATTTTCCATCTTTCTTTACCGTTTTACTAAACCTTCACTGACTACACCCCGCTGCTTCGCCAGTTAAATTTTCCTTCAAACATGTTTTATTTGTAAGGTTTCATTAAAATCTATTTCGTAGTTTTTACGTGAAAGAGTTACAGACATCCTTTATTACAAACTTTGTCGTTTATAATATTAGTAGGATTATTAAAACCTTCGTCCGGGCCTTTTTCAAATTAAAGTTTGAGAAAAACGAACAGCAATTGTTTTATAACGAGGTTAAAGAGGTTATCGATTCGACCTGTATGTATGTTTGTATGCATGTTTGTCCGCGATTATTTCGATTTGTCAAAACCGATTTTCACAAAAGTATTTTTAAAATTCAGAAGATGGGTTTAGTACCTATTTTTAACCGATTTTAGAAAATAGGAAGTTCACAGTTTAGGTTTGTATCAGAGTATTGATTAAGGTTTCAGGTACACGTTCCGGGATCTTAATAATATGTCTTTTCCATCCGTCCGTCTGTCTGTCTGCCAAAGGCACTAATTTCCGAAACGGTTCGATTAATTTTAATGAAAAAATTTCACGATATTTTATTTGTCGTCCAAAGAATACTAACAAATATTAAAAACTTCAAAAAATTATGGAAATTTAGAGAAAAATGTAAAAATTGTGCCAAAATCTTCCTTTTTTGAACAAACTTTTGTCGAGCCTCTACTGAGATATTGACCTGGTCAACAGAAATTAAATAATGATCATTTGTAACTTCACTTAATGTAGATTAACAACAAATATTAAAAATTATGTTAATATGCTAGCCAAATTTGCACAAATTACGCTTTTATGGGTATAACCTGCGCACATAAAGAAACGATCTCAAAATGGGGGCCGTTGTATGGGCTGTCTCTCTTCTCAACTCTTACCTCATACTAATTTACGCGTGATAGCATTCGTTCGGCCACCATTTTCAAATCGAGTCTTTATCAGCGCGGCTTATAAAAAAAAAATTGTCCGCTTAATTAATTCATTCCGTTCCGTTGTGCATAAAGATGGGAGAACGTTACGATGCCGTAGATTGATTGATTTATTGTTGTTTTGTTATTTGCCTGTTCAGGTCAGGCAAAGGAACATTAGCCCATACAGCCAAATATTAATTATTCGTGTTACCTAAACTTATTATATTACTGGAAACTTCTTAGCGCGAGGCCGTTTATTAAATAGTTGATACACAAAATATTATCAAAATAGCCCCTTACTAGGAAGAATCTGTATTTATGTACATTGCCAGTAACAATTACAGCCATTGCATACCATTTTCTGATTGCACGGAACCTTGATCTGAGATGAAAATGTTTCATCGTGCGTGTGTTGTCATCCCATACTCCGTAATAGGCTGTGCTTACCGCCGTAATGGGCTTCAAACTTTTTTTTGCAGTCGTAATAGGAATTCCGAATTGTCAGAAAATATATTTATTTCAAATTAATTATCACTCTTAAATAAATAAAACGACAACTGAAATAGAAAATATAATTATCCTGAGTGTCAAAACAAAATTCAAATATCTGCTTAAATATTTATAAATGCTTAATTTCTTACCCTACTTTAAAATGTCGTCAAAACGCGCCGTAATAGGGCATGTTACCCTAATGTGCCATCTTTTAGGTTCAGGGACAATAAACAATGCACTAGCACAATAAACCGGGTCGAATTTTCACGTAGATTCTCTATTTGTTTATAAAAACTTTTTATCAAAAAATTAAACCGCCGAAAAAACTGAAAAGCATTAAATAATTAGGAAACATTTTCTATTAGGTCTTAATTTACTCACTTCTTAAAGTAATTTTGGTTTACCAAGAAATTTTAAGTCGGTGCCACACCACACAAGCAAATTGCTTAACTACCTATAGCGCGATGCGCGGCGGCACACGTTTTTCGGTTATTTCTTTGAATTTCAGGTAATTTAGTGATCGTTATTCGTTGATTCTGTGGCACCGACTCAAAATTTCTTGGTAAACCAAAATTACTTTAAGAAGTGAGTAAATTAAGACCTAATAGAAAATGTTTCCTAATTATTTAATGCTTTTCAGTTTTTTCGGCGGTTAAATTTTTTGATAAAAAGTTTTTTTTTTTTGCCTTTCAGTTTTTTTGGGCAATTTTTTTTTGACCCCAGCCAATCACCCTTCACAGGGTGGTCGCACCCCACAAGGTGGCCACACAACCTGGTGAAGGTTTAGGGACTAACAGGATGAGGTTCGATCACGACCGGTCGGTGAGGCGATTTTTGAGGGAGGCCTATGACCAGTAGTAGACGTCTATCGGCTGAGATTATGATTATAACCATTCATATAAAAAAGACTCATAATTATACCTAGCAGTTTTCATGTTAATCACAAAACGGCAATACAATCTGTGAGTGAACAATAAAGTCACCCCTATTTTTCCACCCTTAGGGTTGGAATTTTATTTCCAAATTTTAATGGGACCAACTTCAAGGTATACCCTGTCGATTAAAAAAGGAATTATCAAAATCGGTCCACACAGTAAAAAGTTATGCGTGATCATACATAAAAGAAAAAAATATATACGCGACGAATTGAGAACCTCCTCCTTTTTGTTTTTTCGTCGGTTAAAAATATATTCGCTTTTTTTTTTTTTAATTACTATATTTATTTCAATGACACACAAAACAGCATTATACATCAATTTTTTTTTTTTTTTTTTTGATTCGAAATCTTTTAATATCTCTGGGAAATATTACAACGAGATCACAGGAATCTATGGTAACGCCCAAGAATTAATAAGGCATGGAAGGATAAAGCAAGCTTTTTTCCCCGTTCAGGTATATTAGCAATAAATATTTTGTAATTTGATTATTCTGGTAAAAACCTGAACGTCTCACCAAGTAAGTCATATATATACGGGAGGAGATAAAAAATCTGTGTTGCAATTTGATTAGATAATTTTAAAAGCTTCATCAGTTTTGTAATTATTTTCTAGATCTTACAGCATTGGTAAGGAATATGTGCATTTCCAAAATCTAATAATGCAACATAGTGCATTCTAAATAATAGTACTTTGGATCTAAATTTAAAGTTATGCTGAGGTCTATATGCTGGAAGGCATAAATATATATGAATATATCTTATACTATATGAATATAAGTACTTATATTTTTATTTTTGTTTGGTTTCAGTTTTAGAGTACGTACGTATAATATATACCTACGTAGGTAAAAATGACAATGGCATGGTTGTAATAAAGAAATAGCATTAATTTAAGTAAGTATGTGACTTTATTTAAATTTATTAATTTAATTGTATTTTAAAATCTTTTTTTGAGCGACCATGTGGTCAGACGACCTAATAAATACCGCAGGAGTGCACCGAATGATGGTCGAACAAGACCGGTCACCGTGGCGACCGTTGGGGAGGCCCCGTCCAGCAGTGGACGCCTCTAAGCTGATATGATAAATCGTGACTTGTGAAATAAAATAAACCATACGACCTATGTACTATGTTCCTATTAACAGCGCCGGCTGCAGTAATGCGGCGGCGGCGGATGGCCTGATGGTCACGTAGTGCGCGCGCTGCGGCGCGGCGGCGGCGGCGGCCGGTCCGGGGCGCGCGCGCCGGCTCATGATCCCGCCCGCTCGCTGGCGCAGGCTCGCTAGGCTGCGCTCGCGCGTCCGGCGCGCGCTGCATGCAGCCGCGGCGCTGCCGGCGGCCTGCGGGCTGGAGAGCCCGCTGGCGGCGTAGTAACTACTAAATTATCTGTGACGTTAGAAACGAACTAGGTTTCTTTTGAGGTGCAATTACTTTAGTGTCAGTTTTTACCACCGAATTTGCACAGACTAGCGTCTTGTGTATAGCTTCATCGACTATGAAGGTCCTTTACCTTGCTTGGCAGGTACTTAAGTATAATTTTTTGGCTTATTTAAAAGCAAAAACGTAAATTGCCATCGCTTTTTGTCATGCTTTGCATGATCAGGCACTGTCGATTTGTTATAGCTTGGCTTCGATGCCTCTGTTAACATAAGAATTTTATAATACCCGGATGTCTTTAAAAAAGAGGAATCTGGATACGGATACACGTGGAGCTCCAATTTTTGTTGGCTATTAAAAACTGCGGGTAGTTTTTTTTTTTTTTTTACTAAATTACGTTAATATTTTGCTGAATTTTGTGATGACGTAATAAAACTTATTACAGACCTTGCTCCGGTCGTATTAGAGTTCTGCGTCTAATATATAGGTACAGTGTTTTCTTACCTTAGGAACCGCTGTGCTTATCCTGAACGCCCTCGGGCGTGTCTTAATTGTTTCACAACAATTTCGTAGTTCGAAGCTGGAGCCGAGGCTGCAGCGGAGGCAAGGTGGCCGCGGGGGCGGCGTTAGGTGGATCCCTGTCTGGGGATTCGAGCTGAAAAGCCGAGCCAGTACGGATCCCGATACTTCTTCGGTGCTGAGACCCAATTGTAAAACTGGGCGGAGGTTTAGGCTCTATCTAATTCTAACCTGATTTACGGCACTGATCTGAATGCTATCGTTAAAGATTGGTAAGTAAAGATTTCATATTTTATTATTATTAATAACGGTATGTGGCGAAGATGTCCTAACGACATTTCTGATACATGAATCACACACGGATGAACCCGTTCATCGGTAAGGAGTAAGTCATTCGGGTAAGAAGGTTTGTGTCGAAAAGTTTTAACCACCATTCCTGTTACAAAACTTATAAGACTACGTATTCACGTTAGGTGAAGTTATTTTGCGGATAGGTCCATCGACTTTCCTGAGCGTAAAAATAATTTTTATATACAGCGGATAAGTCCCAACGACTTTCCTGAGCGTAAAAATAACTTATATACAGCGGATAAGTCCCAACGACTTTCCTGAGCGTAAAATAATTTAAGTACAGCGGATAAGTCCCAACGACTTTCCTGAGCTAGCGGATAAGTCCCAAAGACCGTCCTGGGCGTACAATTGAATTTTGGTACTGCGGATAACTCTACGTCAGGACGGACGTACAATTACTTTAGTAGGTACAGCGGATAAGCCCGAACGACTGTCCTGAGCGTACAAAATAATAATTTCAAAAATATAGTTTTTAAATAGGTATATGCAGGAAGGATTACCTTGGATCCGCAGAGCTGGCCTATAGCAAAAGCTGGAGTTTCTTCAAAAGTTTATCACTATGTATTAACTTTATTTTAACCTTACACGTTTTTCACGTTACTGATTCACTTAAAACTTTAGAACGTCCTTTAGAAATTTTCCGAAAATATAATTAATTTTAATTTTGTGAAAATAAAATAGTGAACCGAGTGGCTCGAGCACTAAAATGCGACTGAGGCTCTACGCGGGACGTGGTCGCCGGGGAACGGAAAAGTTATAAACTACCTTCAAAAAAAAAAAAAAACTCAAATATAGTGCAGAAGTGGCGAGACCTAAGGCGGTACTACATGTGTTAACCTACTTATTATATTTATGTATGTACTAATCTCGAGGACGAAGCGCGAAGTATAAATTATTTCGTCAAAGATAACCATTCCAAAAAACGGGAATAGCTAGTTCTTCGAAATTACAGTAATTTCGAAGAACTAGCAACAAAAACTAGTTAGTAATTTAATTACTAACTAGTTTTTGTTGAAACTACATAGGAATAATGATAATAAAGTAAATTAAATTCTGGTAATGTAAATTTGATTTAAAAGTTATAATTAGAAAGATATTTTATATTTATTACTTTTTCGAATAAACCGATGTGGGCGACTGACATATGACTGTTTTTTTCAGCCTTTGATCCTCGGTCGTTTGATTTATTTCGCGTATATCGTCTTAAGACGGCCCTGGTTGTGACGGTGCACAAATTGCAAGGATGTACATTCAGTTCCGCGGTAATCAATCTGGGGCCTTAAATCTTTGCAAAAGGCCAATGTTATGTTGCGTTGAGTCGAGGGAAATCTCTGGAAGGCATGGTTTTATGTGATATTGACGCAAAAAAATTTTGCTTAACCATCCTCACGATGACAGAGCCTTATCCGAAATGACACAGATGAGAAATGTGGTCTCTTAACCAGTTTAGTATGGAATGGAGTCGCATACAAACAAACATACCAACATAAACTGAGAACTTACAATATTTTTTTGAAGTCGTTTAAAATACACGTAGGGTAAGCAGTACTAATGTTGCCCCCCCTCCAATGATTGGCCCCTTCAATGAAAAGTATATTTATTAGAGTTGTATACCAGAAATGAAAAAAATATTTATATTTTTCTTTATTTAAAACACTACGACGAAATTAATAGTTTTTAAATGCAACAGCTAGCAATTGATTAAAAAAATACTTTGTGTTGGACTACAACAGAGGGTGTGTTTTCTTATGAAAATCGTAAGAAGTACGTAACTTTTAGAATGGTTTTACTCGTTTTCTTCTTGTTTAAATTGCAATATATATTTCCTTATATGCTTATTACACTTCTATTCAGGTTTATTTACGGTAATTCGTGAAAAACACTAAAGATTTACCTTAAAAATAGGTAGGCCAACCAGCGATAAGTATGAAGTATCAATTAATTGGCATCTTTTCCAATCATTGTATTTATTGCTTTATATATTTTTTTATATTTTAAAATTAAATCAAATGTTGTCAACAATTGCGTTTAAAATGCTTAATCTTTTTATATAATAAAATCAGAGAAACTAGATTTTGACAGGGCCAATCATTGTACTTTTGTGTGATTGACCATGCCAATCATTATACTTTTCCCTATGCCAGTTTTGTACTAAAGTTGTCCTGAACAATACTCAATACTCAATATATTTATTTTGCCTTCTACAATGTTAAAGTACAGATAATAATGTACATTTAAAAGTTTCAATTGTAGACCTTATTGGGTATGCAAAAAATACAAAATTACAAAAAATATAAAAGACATTGTTTTACATTTGATGTACCAATTGGCACACACATAGTGATGTACCAATTGGCCCTAGGAAAGTATAAAGATTGGCCATGCCAATGCCCAAAAAGTACAATGATTGTCATGCCAATCACTGTACTAGGGTATGCCAATTTTTGTACATGCCCTGCCAATGACTGTACTTTTCGCTCCATTTTTATATTTATATTGATAAAGTTGTTTATAAGCTAGCAAATAACGATTTCTGTTGTTTAATCTTATTCTCAGATAAATGAGCTAGCATCCTACAATTTTGAACCTTATTTGGCACTTAGAAATGTTCAAAGTCAAAACTTCGGTTTATCCCAATGCGAGATAACCGCGGACAAGCATACATAAACTGAGAACTTCCTTTTTTATGATGTTGGTTAACACATTCCGGGGCACAGTTCAGTCTTGAGATATTGTGATATGACACCTCGAAATCTCATACAAAATTTTCATACGTCCATGGCCGTTACGTCATATCACATAAGATTTTCAATAGTAAGCAAAAAATCCACCAAACCAACTAGGTTGAGCGTGTTGTGACACCCAGTTCAAATTGTTATATTTTTGTATGGCGCTTTAACGGCCACAGGCGGTCTGCCATATCATGTACCTATCATAGCGTGTATTATGACAATATAAAGCCGTGTAGTGTTTGATATGACACCTACTAACACAGAAATGTGTGCGATACGACACCTGATCACGTGCTCCATACTAACTGTATGAAACCAAAACGGCTGTCGACGGTCTGTCCGCTAGGAGCACCTAAAGTCGACCGCCCACAGGCGTACTGTCAATTTACACGCATACAAGATAACGTCGACAGGCGGAGTGTCCCGGAAAGTGTTAAAAACCTTTACCAGAATGTAACAAATAGTGTTCTGAAAACCACATCGAAATCGGTTCAGCCAAACGTGAGATAATCGTGACCAAACATACATATACATAAACTTTGAACTTTCTCTTTTATGATGTCGGTTAAAATACCAAAACCTTCATCAGAATGTAACAAATATTGTTCTGAAAACCGCATCGAAATTGGTTCAGCCAAACGTGAGATAATCGTGACCAAACCTACATACATAAACTGAGCACTTCCTCCTTTTCGAAGTCGGTTAAAATAGGTACTAAAACCTTCCCCTGAATGTAACAAATATTGTTCTGAAAACCGCATCGAAATTGGTTCAGCCAAACGCGAGATTATCGCGGACAAACGTACATACAAACATACATACAAGTCAAACTGATAACATACATGTTCCAACTCACCTCTATTCGATCTCTTCTCGGTCGCGGCGTTTTTGTAGATTATTAGGGGGTGCCTTAAAACCACGAGAATAATATGCAAGATAAAATATTTTAAAATACAGGGTGTAAAAATATTTGTAGTAGTGTAATAATAGGGAAAAATTTATTTAATTTCAAAGGGCGACGAAAACTCCTTTTCCAAGAAAACAAATTATTAGTTTTGTGTACATAAATTAGAAAGAAAGTAAGTATAATAAGAAAGTAGAATATATTGCTCTGGATCCGATGTGTACATAAATGATGTAAAACTAGAGTAAAACTTTGTTTTACTCTTGAAATTTTTGCTGTACTTATTGCAAATGTGGCCTTAATCCGTAATAGTACCCCTGTGGTGTGATCAGAAATGATTTCTTGGTATATATTTGTCAATAACAAATCAAACAGTTATTTTGGTACCTTTAATATAAATAACACTCTTTAACAAAAAATAAAACCGCCGAAAAAAAACTGAAATGCATAAAATAATAATCGAATACTTAATAAGTTCTTAAAGTAATGTAGGGTATATCAAGTAATTTTAAGTCAGCGCGCCACACAAGCAAATTCCTTAATTACGTAAAGATATGTGATGCGCGGCGCGCGGCAGCGCAAGAATTTTGTTTTTTTTTTTTAAAGTTAATATTGTTATTTCTTTAAATTTAAGGTAAGTACCTAATTTAGTGATCTTTGTACGAGGAATCTGTGGCGCCGACTCAAAATTACTTGGTATACCCTACATTACTCTAAGAACTTAGTATAATTCGATTATTATTTTATGCTTTTCAGTTTTTTTTTCACCGGTTTTATTTTTTGATAAAAAGTTTTATTTTATGTTTTTCAGTTCTTTCACGGTTTTATTATTTTCACACCGCAATAAGGTGATCAGACGACATGGTTGACAGGGACGACAAGACCGTCGGTATGACGATTTGTGGGAGAGGCCTATATCCAGCAGTGGACGTCTTTCGGCTGAAATGTTTATTATTTTATTTCATACATAACATACATAATCTCACACCTTTTTATTCCCCGAAGGGTTAGGCAGAGGTACCAGCTCAAGAGCACAACCCACGTTTAGCCGAGTTTATGCTTTATTACCAACGTGACAAGGGGCCAGCTTGTCGCCGCGGTTATAACGACCACTACTGCGGCCGGGACCAACGGCTTAACGTGCCTTCCGAAGCACGAAATCATCTTACTTTTTGGACGTATATCAAAAATAAACGTGTCGAATTGAGTACTTACCTCCTTTTTTTTTCGTCGGTTCAAAAAGCGCTTGCGACTTGCAAAGCTGCGGGAAAAAGCTAGTGCTAAATAAAAAAAAAACCCTCCAAATCCGAATGCCATTCGGCGAATGGTTATTTCCCACATAGCAATGTCTCATGGAGGGTGCGTGGGTAGTGAGCGAGGCTCAGTAGTGCGTGGGCATCGAAGAGTGAGTTTTTTTTTTTGTAAACGGAAGGCAATTATCGATACCTATTCAAAATGAAGTGGGTTGAAGAGGCTGTTGCGCGTGGCTTCGCTGCTCGCGCGAGTCGCGCGCTAGTTCCAGTAGACTTCGAAAGTTCGTATCGCGCAGTCGCGTCTCGCAACTACTAGTGACCGAGCGACCGAGCGTTGTTCCGGCGAACGAACGATACAAACCGACCCACCGACATGGAAGTGGCGGGTCAATGGCGGCGGGAGTGGGCTGGGACCGCCGAATATGGAAAGGTGAGGCCACCGACCAGATCACCCTCCTTCGAAGAACTATACAGATTAGTATCGGTTGCCAAAAAGTCATTTCGATAACTGATCATCTTTTTTTTAGGTTTAAAATAAAACTGAAAAATTAATTTACAGCTTTCCATTTATATTTACAGTTAAGTATATATTACATTTATTTACAATAACTCAAATTTAAAAATTTAAAAACCCCCGACCCAGTCAGACCCCTCATCAACTCATCTTAAAAATATCATGGTTACCTTAACATATACTTTCAATATCATTAGTAACACTGTACCAAATTTTTAATTGATAGGACAAATGGAAGGTGGTTAGATCCTCTCATCCATTATTCAAGAGCTGATCATCTTCAAACGGCAGATCAGGTCATGGTTACCTTAATATACTTTCAATATCATAGATGTAACATGGTACCAAATTTCAACTCGATCGGACATGAGGAAGCTAGTTAGATCCTCTCATCCATTATTCAAGAGCTGATCATCTTCAAACGGCTGATCAGGTAATGGTTACCTTACCATATACTTTCTATATCATAGATGTAACATGGTACCAAATTTCAAATCGATCGGACATAAGGAAGCTAGTTAGATCCTCTCATCCATTATTCAACAGCTGATCATCTTCAAACGGCAGATCAGGTCATGGTTACCTTAACATATACTTTCAATATCATAGATGTAACATGATACCAAATTTCAACTCGATCGGACATAAGGAAGCTAGTTAGATCCTCTCATCCATTATTCAAGAGCTGATTATCTTCAAACGGCAAATCAGGTAATGGTTACCTTACCATATACTTTCTATATCATAGATGTAACATGGTACCAAATTTCAACTCGATCGGACACAAGGAAGCTAGTTAGATCCTCTCATCCATTATTCAAGAGGGGTGGATTTCAACAAGTGCGTTTTTTGTATCATTTTGGTGGCATTTTTGAATTTAGGCATTTTTAGAAAACTAATATATTTTTCTTGAACTGCATTCACCGCGTTTTTAAAATACGTTTGGGCCATCTTTCTACTACGAATAGTTTTCGAGAAAACTTACTTGAATTCCACCAAAATGAGAAAGATTCACCAAAATCATATTTCTGTCCACCAAAATGTGAATGGTGTACACCAAAATGAAAATCTTTGACACCAAAATGAGTTTTTGTATGTAAGATGGGTAAAAGAATAGTAATATAATTATCAGGCAGTACCGTTTCTTTAATGCTTAATAATAGTGTAATTATTCTATGCTACCTATATTTATATTATAGGTTCTAATGATTAAAAGAAAAACAAAGCAGTCTTAATATATTAAGGGGTCGATTCAGCTTATTATTTTTAATAACAAGAAGGTAGTTGGACATTCGATTCATATAATTCAAAATTTACAAAATATATTTTTTTTACTAGTTGTGGAGTTTCAGAAGCTGAATCGACCCTGTGCTCTGCTTTTCTTGAAATGTATTTTTTTATCCTAAAGTTATATAAATTTTTAGCGTAGTTACCTATATTAAAAAAGGTTGTATTTTTTGTACCTAAAATTGTTTTTAACATTTATTTAACTAAAGTATCACTATTTAATATTGCTTATGTCACTGATATTCCTCTGTATGATTTAATAACTGCTGACAAACTGTTATTACCATACTTAGTACTAATCAGCACAAAGTCGAGTGTGATGAGCAGAATCGACCCTTACAGTAATTACTGATAATGTTTTGTTATTCTGTTTTAAACATATTTTTATTTTTATTTAATGGACTTGACTGAAGTCTGTAAACAACACGCGTGGTTAAGAAACCAATATTTAAAGAAAAAATTAAAATCTTTGTCATAAAAGTACATATTATCCAATATAAAATGTCATTTTGGTGGTATGATCTCATTCTGGTGGCTCATAAAATACCACCAGACCCACCAAAATCAAGCACCAAAATGAGAAACACGAATGTTTTTATTTTATAAAATATTGATCTTAATACCTGATCAAATAATATTTTGCAGGAGTAATAATTTTTCGTAAGCGCATCTTTTGAGTATGAGAAACAACCACCTTTCTTTTTAATAAATTCATAAAAAGGCTCCCACCAAAATTAGATTTAAAATGTCTCCCTACCACCAAAATTATATACTTGCGTGTCTGGAGGAAAAACGCTGCAAGCTGCGCACGTCTATCTATAGTGAGCGCAAGAGCATGGCTGAGGTGTGCAGGGAGCCTGGAGCCCCGACCTTAGTTCACGATTCGTCAAGAGATAAATAATGTTGAAAAAAACCCACCAAAATGTGACTGTGCGTCCGGACACTGCTTTGTTCAAGTGATACTTATTGTGACTACATAGAACATGAACACCATTTATTTACGACATATTGACTCATTATTAATATTAACATGCAGGCAAATATAAACTAAATATTGAGAAATATTTGAGTAATTTGGGAATTTGCTGACCAAAACGGGTCGCGGACATGCCACCATAATGATAAAATGAAAATAAATTAATTTTTTTTAGGTATAAAGAAAAATAATTATAATAAATCATCATTGGCCTCTGTTGACGAACGATGTATATTTTGGTTTAAAATTAATTAGGAGTCTGTAGAACCTTTTTACAGTACCATTTTCATCGCCACCGCATCAAAATCACGGTTAGGAATTTCACCCCTCTGATCATCTTCAAACGACAGATCAGGTCATGGTTACCTTACAAAATACTTTCTATATCATAGATGGTACCAAATTTCAAATCGATCGGACATAAGGAAGCTAGTTAGATCCTCTCATCCATTATTCAAGAGCTGATCATCTTCAAAGTTTGAAGATGATCAGCTCTTGAAAAATTGATGAGAGGATCTAACCACCTTCCATTTGTCCTATCAATTAAAAATTTGGTACAGTGTTACTTCAATGATATTGAAAGTAAGTATATGTTAATAGTAGGGGAGCCCAAGAGGGGATTTCGGGATTTACTAAAGCGCGGCAGATTAATACAGAGGATACCTTGTACCCGGTTAAGTACCTCCACAAAACATGAGGCCCCTAAATAAGGCCGCTCGCGAAGGATAGAGGATCAGATTAGTTAAAAAAATTTGACCATCAGAAATTCTTGAGCGCGTCAGATTAAGGTAGGGTGAGTTAATTAAAGCCCTGTAGGTCCGGGCGTAAGAATAGGTCTACGGTATACCCTGCCTGTCGTAAGAGGCGACTAAAAGGGGTCTTTGGGGCCGTGGGTGTGAAGGGCGGGGGCCCGACACACTCATCAAACGGCCCCAAGATGGGCGGCGGCACAACTTGTGGCACTGTGCCGCCGCAGCTACAAAGGCGAGCCGGGGAGGGAACAATATGCCCTCCCCGTGCACGAAGCTGATATCAGTTGAGCGTGGGAAGAACCTCGGACGCCAGTAATGCGTGGTTCCCGGGGTCCTTCCCAAAAGCGCCAAGACGGCCGCCGGGGGGTTTTAGTGGGTGCGAGCCCCACATACCCCCGACGCTCCCCCGAGCGTCAGGAAATGCGTTAGGCATTTCCCCCCGTTACAAAAAAAAAAAGGGTGAGTTAATTACATACTAAAAAGTGTATATTCCACTAATCTGACAATTTGAGAGTGACGTAAAGAAAGGGAAGGGCAACAAAGTTGTAAAAAAAAACGTTATCTCGACATTCTTGAGCGTAACTAATTTTTTTTTTTATTTTGAAGGAAATAATTCAAGAATAATGAAAAATATATAATCTGACGATTTCCGCAAGCCGAAATAACAAAAAATCGTCGATTAAGATGATGATGCGTGCAGCTGCGTGATGCCTACATTTCCTACTCCGCGTTTCTATTCCTCTCTCACTCTTTCTCTATATATTACTCTCTCACTTATTTATTTGCATGCTATTTCCTGAGCTTTTCAATTAATTAAGTTCAGTAATTAAAAAAAAATAAAAATAATGTTTTTGAAAGTGTTTTCTTGGAATAACTTCGTTATCGATCAAATTCAAAAACGAATCCGCCCTTAAGATCCGCGATCCGGCATTTATGATATGGGCCTCTGTTTATATTATTTAACATCCACTAATGTAAATATTGCCTGAAATAAATGATTATTATTATTATTATTATTAAGCTTAAAAATACCACGCCGATCGTCGCCAATCCGTTCAAAATCGATTGATTCGTTCGAGAGATATCATAAACGAAAGAAAACCGAAA
This sequence comes from Euspilapteryx auroguttella, assembly GCA_951802225.1. Taxonomy (NCBI): domain Eukaryota; kingdom Metazoa; phylum Arthropoda; class Insecta; order Lepidoptera; family Gracillariidae; genus Euspilapteryx; species Euspilapteryx auroguttella. The sequence goes on along the minus strand of OX637644.1, from coordinate 8,953,506 downwards.
AAAGTGATTTTTTTCGGGATTACTCCGAAATGTTTGGTTCGATCCATTAAAATTGCAATGATAAAACTGCGTCTAATGACGCCAACCGCGTGAAAATTTGGTTGATCCATTCAAATGTTATTGTGGTTTGAAAATTCCTAAAATAGTGTTCTATTAAACTTCTATCAGACTTTCGAGCTGGGAGAGCTCAAATGCATAGAAATATTATTTCTTTAAACTCAGCTAGCTCAAAATATCACATAAATTATATTTTGGGCTCAAAAATGTCATAAGTACAATTTTAGCGCCCAGTAATGGAATTAGCGGGAAGTTGCAGGGATGGCCTTTAAGGTGAACCGTTTTTCTAATTTTCTTTTGTCAGATCAGGCGAATCCCTCTAGATAATCGTCAGATTATGAGACAGTACGTTTAGAACATAAAGATAAACCATATAATATCTTAATCTGACGCGCTTGAGTATTTCAAAATTGCGAATTTTTTTTGCAAATTATGAAAATGGCCTCGAGTTTGCGTCCCATCGAAATCGTCAGATAAGTGAATGAGAGCTTTTTTTTGATGCACTTAACATACCCTTAGAAAATCTGACGCGCTCGATAATTTTTTTTTTTTTTAATTTTCAACCCTTACATATAACCACCTGCATCATGCAAATGATCAGATTAACATACGTACATTATTAAAAATACGTAGGGCATTGATGCTATCAATATCTGACGCGCTCGACGATGTCCATGCAACAGTTTTTTTTTAAATATTTAAAAATCTATAGCCGCGTCCCCCACCGATGAAAGGTATATATCATATAACATTTTTTTATTCTTATCATGTAAACTTTGCACCCCAATAGGTCTCTACGACGCTCGAGTAAATCCCCATTTAGCATCGTGGGCTACTATAAGGTAACCATGATATTTTTAAGATGATTAGCTCTCGTTCTACTTAAGTTGATGAGGGGTCTGACTGGGTCGGGGGTTTTTAAATTTGAGTTATTGTATTTTTTTTGGTTAGCAAACAATTCTTTACTAGACTTTCAAATTTGCGTTTTTTTTAGGGCACGCCAAATATAGTACTGAATCAATTAAAATAGTTTTGAATAAATCGGCGTTGTAAAAAAAATGCCTATTTGTACATCAATCAAGAATATGAAATCACTCTGCTACTTTTTAAAATAAAAATAAAATACATTAATAAAAAAAAATATAAATATTAAAAAAAAAATTAACCACCGAACGAAAATTCAGAGAGGGGTGTTATAATTTTAACGTGTTGTCTGTCTGTCTGTGCATCTGTCTGTGGCATCGTAGAGCCCAAACGGCTGAACCGATTTTCGTTTAGTTTTTTTTGTATCATAGATAATTTCAGGCCGAGTGTTCTTAGCCATATCTCATGAAGATCTGATCAGCAGTTTGAAGATCAAGAGCTCTTTTTTAGGTGATGAGGGGATCCAACTCGCTTACTTATGTCCGATCGATTTTAAATTTGGTACAGTGTTACTTTAATGATATTGAAAGTATACGGTAAGGTAACCATGACCTGATCTGCCGTTTGAAGATGATCAGCTCTTAAATAATGGATGAGGGGATCTAACTACCGTCTTATCGATTTTAAATTTCGTACAGTGTTACTTCAATGATATTGAAGAAACTATGATCTTTTTAAGATGATTAGCTCTAGTTCTAGTTAAATTGATGAGGGATCTGACTGGGTCGGGGGTTTTATTTTTTTTTAATTTGAGTACTTAATATACCAAAGTGTTTTAAATATTATGTTCAACCTGCTGGGCTTCTATTAGTCACTGAAACTTACGATTATACTTTCTACTCTATCACTATTCTATTCGATTGGGTCAAAAAGCGAGTCTCGTAACTTTGTGCCTGTAAGAATAGTAGAATGAAGATACTATCAAAGTTTTGAGAATGTGAATGCGATTGGGTCGAAATTTTGACTTATAGATAGTATCTTCATTTTACTATTCTTACAGGCTCAAAGTTACGAGACTCGCCATTTTTGACACAATCGTAATAGAGTAATATCAATAGAATAGAAGTAAAATTGTTAGTTTAAGACACTAGAGGCCCTGATTCCGTCTCAGCGCTCAAACAGAAGACGCTTCCGCCGCGCCGCCGCCACCCCGCGCCGCCGCCGCCCCGCGCCGCCGCCGCCGCGCAATCAATGCAAATTTTATCGTTTCACTGTACTATTGTTAGTAACACCATGGACCCAATTATCACGAGAGGACTGTTCATGTCCAAACAAAATTGCGTAATTTGCAAGAAAAAACAAATGCGCCATTTAAAAATATATTTCAAAATAGTTTCCCACCTCCACAACCTGCGGCGCCACTTTCTATGAGTCTAAAAACAAATGCGCCATCTAGTCGATTGTCCATTTGCAAAATGTTTTTTTTTGCGACTAGATAGCGTTTTTGTTTTTTTTTTTTGCATAGAAAGTGGCGCCGCAGGTTTGTGGAGGTGGGAAACAGAGCTTTTTTGCGAAATACGCGATTTTGTTTGACCATGAACAGTCCTCTCGTGATAATTAGATCCATGGTAATACATTGCTTGTTCTGAAGATCGAACGTGACGTCAGCGCGGCGGCGGCGGCGCAGTGGTGGCGCGTGTGAACAGTGTTGCGGTGCGGCGGCGTCGTCTCACAGACCAACTAGAGATACTACGTATCGTCGTCTGTTCGAGGGCTCACTCGTCCGTGGTCGCGCGCCCCTCTCGAGATAGTGACGTGGCTGTGAATGACTTGGCTGGCATCAAACCAAAAAGCACTTATTTCTTTATTTATCAGATTTTTTTAAATGCGAACTATAATTACCGAACATTTATTTTATTTGTAATCGGTACTTAAGTAAAAAGACTCTCTATATCAAAAAAATAATTTTGAATTCAAAGTCACACAGTAGATTCGTCAATACATAAAAAAAAATTATGGTGCGTGACGTTTTCATCAATATATATAAAACTCTTCCGTTACTGACTGACTGACTGACTGACTGACTGCCTGACTGACAGACAACGCAGAGCCGAAACTACTCGGCGTAGAAAGCTGAAAATTTGCACGTAAATTCCTTGGGGAGTGTAGGTGAGCACTAAGAAGGGATTTCCTGAAATTCCCACGGGAACGGGAAAAAACGGGATTATTGTGTTTATGAGAAATCTGCGCGGGAAAAACCGCGGGGCAGCCTCTAGTCATGAAATAAATTAATACAATGCAAGATAGCTCGGAGCGCGCACGCGTTGATGTCTTTTCTATGAAAATACGAGATGTGTACTGTACAATTGTACATACAATGTATAGTATAATGTATAATATTATTATTTAACATCCGTCGTAATTTGATCAAATCCCTTAGTCAGGGAATTGGTCATATTATTAATGTTTTCATCATATCTCTGCGACATTATGTAAGTATATAACCTTTAAATAAATTCTAATGGGGCGAACGGGTGCGTGTGACGCGATACTATCGACACTTTAGATAAATATTTAATTAATTTAGCTAGATAATCTTGGTTAGAATTTTTAAAGCTTTATTGTAAACTAGAGGCTGCCCCGCGGTTTTTCCCGCGCAGATTTATCATAAACACAAAAATCCCGTTTTTTCCCGTTCCCGTGGGAATTTCGGGAAACCCCTTCTTAGTGCTTACCTACACTCCCCAAGGAACCCACGTGCCAATTTTCAGCTTTCTACGCCCAGTAGTTTCGGCTCTGCGTTGTCTGTCAGTCAGTCAGTCAGTCAGTCAGTCAGTCAGTCAGTCAGTCAGTCAGTCAGTCAGTCAGTCAGTCAGTCAGTCAGTCAGTCAGTCAGTCAGTCAGTCAGTCAGTCAGTCAGTCAGTCAGTCAGTCAGTCAGTCAGTCAGTCAGTCAGTCAGTCAGTCAGTCAGTCAGTCAGTCAGTCAGTCAGTCAGTCAGTCAGTCAGTCAGTCAGTCAGTCAGTCAGTCAGTCAGTCAGTCAGTCAGTCAGTCAGTCAGTCAGTCAGTCAGTCAGTCAGTCAGTCAGTCAGTCAGTCAGTCAGTCAGTCAGTCAGTCAGTCAGTCAGTCAGTCAGTCAGTCAGTCAGTCAGTCAGTCAGTCAGTCAGTCAGTCAGTCAGTCAGTCAGTCAGTCAGTCAGTCAGTCAGTCAGTCAGTCAGTCAGTCAGTCAGTCAGTCAGTCAGTCAGTCAGTCAGTCAGTCAGTCAGTCAGTCAGTCAGTCAGTCAGTCAGTCAGTCAGTCAGTCAGTCAGTCAGTCAGTCAGTCAGTCAGTCAGTCAGTCAGTCAGTCAGTCAGTCAGTCAGTCAGTCAGTCAGTCAGTCAGTCAGTCAGTCAGTCAGTCAGTCAGTCAGTCAGTCAGTCAGTCAGTCAGTCAGTCAGTCAGTCAGTCAGTCAGTCAGTCAGTCAGTCAGTCAGTCAGTCAGTCAGTCAGTCAGTCAGTCAGTCAGTCAGTCAGTCAGTCAGTCAGTCAGTCAGTCAGTCAGTCAGTCAGTCAGTCAGTCAGTCAGTCAGTCAGTCAGTCAGTCAGTCAGTCAGTCAGTCAGTCAGTCAGTCAGTCAGTCAGTCAGTCAGTCAGTCAGTCAGTCAGTCAGTCAGTCAGTCAGTCAGTCAGTCAGTCAGTCAGTCAGTCAGTCAGTCAGTCAGTCAGTCAGTCAGTCAGTCAGTCAGTCAGTCAGTCAGTCAGTCAGTCAGTCAGTCAGTCAGTCAGTCAGTCAGTCAGTCAGTCAGTCAGTCAGTCAGTCAGTCAGTCAGTCAGTCAGTCAGTCAGTCAGTCAGTCAGTCAGTCAGTCAGTCAGTCAGTCAGTCAGTCAGTCAGTCAGTCAGTCAGTCAGTCAGTCAGTCAGTCAGTCAGTCAGTCAGTCAGTCAGTCAGTCAGTCAGTCAGTCAGTCAGTCAGTCAGTCAGTCAGTCAGTCAGTCAGTCAGTCAGTCAGTCAGTCAGTCAGTCAGTCAGTCAGTCAGTCAGTCAGTCAGTCAGTCAGTCAGTCAGTCAGTCAGTCAGTCAGTCAGTCAGTCAGTCAGTCAGTCAGTCAGTCAGTCAGTCAGTCAGTCAGTCAGTCAGTCAGTCAGTCAGTCAGTCAGTCAGTCAGTCAGTAACGGAAGAGTTTTATATATATTGATTGTGTAGCTTTCAGGTTCTAAATCTGGAATAATACCTACTGTTTGTTGCCTAAAGTGGCCACTTTTTTTAGTTTCAAAAGCGTATATTTCTAAGAACATTTTCCTCAAAGCTAAAAATTCTAAGCAAGATTATCTGAGGCATCATTGACGCATATTTTTGATTTCGGCTATGGTTTAGAAGATATAGGTAATTATTTATCGGAAGTGGCGCTATTATCGCGTCACTTCACTACGCAACCGTGTGGCCCGTTAAACGCACTAACTTGTAACAATAGATTAGCAAAAAAATGTGTAAGTAGGTATCTTTTTATTATCACGGAACCTCTTCTTTCTTATTATACACAGTCGTTGTTCTGCTTCCTAATTTCATTGTTTGTTGCATTATGAGATAGTGATAGTTGTGTGGTAAGATTATACTTAAATTATTGCGAAACCAAAGAGTAACAGATACTAAGAGGTGAAATACAATAAAACCTCTAGTGAATGATGAATTAAAGCTAAATATTAGATGAGAATAGAAATACACTTTAATGCAAATAAACATATAGCAAGGTTTCTGTTTTTTTTAAATTAAAGTGAGAAAACCGCGGCGCGGAAAAGCATTAAGTAAATGGGTAAGGCCGCCGTTTTTGCCACTTTGTGACATAAAGTTACATCACACTTTTACGTGTAACGCAAATGTAACGTAGAATTTTGTAAAGGGAAGAACACAACTTATGTAATATTTTGAGCAAAATTATTTTAAAATGTTACGAGTACAAAATGTACTACTAAGATTTATAGCGTAATTTTTTATATCCACATCATAACAGTAGTTTTAGGAATAAAAAAAAAGAAAAGTCCCACAGAACCTATTTGATTTTAATAGTTGAGCTTATTTTCCCAACCAAATAAAAGAGATTGTAAAATGAAAGCTATAAATCGGTAAAAAATCAAAAGTTAATTCGTTAATTCAATAATTCTAATGTAAAATTTGACGTAAGTACACAAATTTCGATGAGAACATGGCTTTATAGCATTTTATCTAACGTAACATTAAAAAAAAGGTTAACGGTAATAAGGGTTACATAGAAAGCTTCATAAAATTCATGACATAACGTAAAGTCTCTTATAAGCGAAAAATTATACATGTTTTTAGGTCAGTGTTTCGAAAATAAACAGAAGTGCAGGCTAAAACCTAAAACCTAGATTTTCGGATAACATAAGCATTGGCGAAACTATATACAGCTTTCATCAAAAAGAAGCGTATGTAGACCATAAATAAAATAAAAAAAAAACTTTTTGTATTAAGATATTAAGATTCACAATTATTTTGCAATAATTTAGACCATGATATAAGTGATTGTCCCACTCTTTCTAAGGTATCAGTGCTCAAGTACCTTGGAGTTATGATAGACCAGCATCTGTCTTGGTATGAGCATATAGCACTAGTTGCAGCAAGAATTAGAAAATTAATCTGGGTCTCTATAATGCTAAGACATGTTGCATACAAACATATATATTAAATCAGATATATTTAGCACTTGTTCAATCGATTAGGTATTTGTTATTGTATTCCAGTCTGGGGCGGGGCATGTAAAACCAGATTTTTAGAAGCAGAAAGAGCACAGCGTTCGCTTATTAAGGTGATGCCTTTCAGACACCCAACTGTTCAATTATACAAAGATAGTAATCTTCTCTCTATTAGAAAACTTTATACAATGAAAATTATTTTAAAAATCCATTCTAAATTAACATATTATCAACCTATATTATTCGAGAAACGTCGTAATCAATCTATTGCTCCAACTCGTATGTTACGAACTAACTTTGCAAAGAAGCAATTTGAGGCTCAAGCTGCTCACCTATATACCTATACTAGCTTTTGCCCGCAGCTTCGCAAGCGCTTTTTTAATAAATGTAAATTACTTGTTCATTTGTTTTTTATTACTCTCTAATCTGTGGTTATACTCAGAAATATCAGGAAATCATTTCTAATTTCTAATCCAAACCCCTAAAGAAATCAATATCAAGCAGTTTACTTTTACAATACAAAAATATTTAGCTTTTAGGGCTGCAAGCTATAATATCCGTTTTTCTGAATACACAACTAACCTTAGCCTATATGCATAACTCTGACGATTCAAAAAAAATTCCAGTTCATCTACCCGGTATACTCCGTTTATTTTCATCATCATCGTCGCTCGCTACCGATAGACGTTCACTGCTGTTAAATGGTCTTGCGCGACTCTTATCCAGAATATTTCAACAACCATTTCTTTTTTCATACAAACTGTTAACCACTGGTTATCAGCGTCCGCATTAAACTAAGCGGACGCCCCTTTTTAAACTTTATGTCCACCATGTTGGATTTCAAAATTTTATAACTTTTTCGTAATCAGAACCCCCAATATCCTAAAAAACTCCACACATATCGATTTACATTTTGCATTTATAAAATAAAATGATGATGTCTTTTTTTAATAACGATTTCTAAAACCTAGAAACATCACCCATTTCGATTTGTAAGAAAAATAATAAGCGGTTTCGGTTTTTCATAAAAACTTTGTATCAAGGACTCCAGTAACTATAAAAGTAGTTATGATAGGTACCATATTTGATGATTTAATATTAATAGGAGCTTATTTTGAAAATTCAAGTTTCTAGTGTCAATAGATTTAAGCGATAAACTTGTTTTACCCTGTATAAGAACTTAAGAACTCAGGGGCAAAAAAAAAAAAAAAAAACTAGGGTAAAACGTCCTATTACCGCGGTAGTCAAAATCACGTCCTATTACGGCTCTATTTTATCTTTTGCAATTTATGATTAGTTGTGACTGTGATGGTAAAGGTGACTACATAGTGTCCAAGGGAAACTAACACGTAACTTATTACGCAGCACTCGTGCGTTTAATATCGTTTAAATTACTTAAATTAATTATTTTGTGTAACGTCAGCGAAGCGAGAAGCTGTTTCATACAAACGCAGACTGACTCGCGGAAGAACATTGAATTTTCAGACTTCGTTTTTAGTTCAAAGAAACACTTTAAGATTATGTTACTATATTCGAATACTTTTTACGTTCAAGTAGTCTTAGTTAATCAAGTTTAGGGCTTGGACACCGGTTTTCGGTAGTACCGAAAAACCGGAATACCGGACCAAAATTACCGTATTTTAAAACCGGTTTTCGATGGTTAAAATACCGTTTTTTCGGTAAAAATTTCTTTCTTTTTTATTTGCTTGATTAGGTTTGCACTAAGAGTCTTATTAAATGTGTTTTTGTTTCTTTTAAAATAACACATTTATAAAATGTATTAAACCTTTGTTTGAGTGACTTTGAGCTTTCTGATAAGGTCCATAATAGTTAGCGACCATGTCTTAGTAAGGTAAGTTCTCTCTGGCAATAGATATGGCTTGTTGACTTTCGTCGTCGACTTGGACGAGAAGATGTAGTGAAGCTTCCCGAACGCTGTAAATCCAATTTTGATTTCACGAACGATCTCGAAGATTGACTGACTATTCGTCAACAACTCCAAGTGTCCGATCTTGACCGGAGTTGGTTTAGCATGGGCGTTAAACATGATTTTCGTTTGGTCTATGTTCGTTCTATTCATCGAGCATTGCACTGAAATCATTCGCAGTCACTCATGATCATCACTGATGATGTATTCGCCGTTTATGATGATGATGATGATTTCTTTTCTTCCTATAGCCCCTCATCAGGGGCAAAGGGCTCGAAGTAATGTTCTCCATTTTATACGGTCCTGGGCTGCTTCCTCCAGGTCCCGCTATTTGATACCAGTTGTTGCGATCTCCTTCTCCACCGATCTCCTCCAGGTGATGCGAGGGAGACCTGGCCTTCTGCTACCGGATGCGTGCCATGTCAGAGCCTGTTTGGAGGTGTGATCGTCGGTTCTCCTTAACACGTGACCAATCCAACGCCATTTCCTCATTAAAATCTCCTGCTCTATCGGTTTCTGGCTGGTCAATTCCCACAGTCGCACATTTGAAATAGTTTGTGGCCAAGTGTCTTTAAAATACGCCGTAAGCATTTGTTCACAAAGATCTGAAGGCTCTTGGTGATTTCTTTTTTGACCAGCCAGGTTTCGCATCCGTATAGGAGTACGGATTTAACGTTGGAGTTGAACACTCTGATTTTAGTTCGACGAGTAATGACCGACGAGGTCCACACAGGGTTTAGCTGGGCATAGGCGGCCCGAGCCTTGTTAATTCTGGAAGTAACGTCCGCCTCCGCTCCTCCCAACGGGTCAACCACACTCCCAAGATATGTGAATGATCGCACTTGTTCGATTGCCTGACCGTTTATATGAATTGGCTCCAAGTCTATGGTGTTGAGGCGCATATCCGCGCCGCCGTTTATACCTAGGCCTAATTCTTTACAGTCTTAAGAGTTGAAGAGATCCGAGTAAACAGTTTTGGAGATATTATATCAGAGATATTTATCCGTAATAAAAGCATAAACTTGGCTAAACGTGGGTCTGGCTCTTGAGCCAGTACCTCTGCCTAACCCTTCGGGGAATAAAAGGCGTGAGATTATGTCTTATGTCTTTATGTCTATAAATCCCCTCTACCAGTCAAATAGTCTTCGAGTTCTGATCGACTGATTCAACTTCAGAGTCGAACAGATATTGTGGTATTTCTTAATAAACACTTCATCAGTATTCCACTTGGCACCGTTGGAGAGATTGCAGTACTGCCCAGGTCAACTCAATCGATACAAAGGTTTTATCATATTCCACAAATAGTCGGCAAAGGGGCAGAGAATACTCTTCAGTCTTCGTATTGCCTGTAGCATGATGAATGATGATGACATCCGCAAAATAACTTAAGTCAGTGACATAGCCCAAAGAATTATGAAACCTAATTGGCAATGGGCAAGGCACATAGTTCGAAGTTTAGATAGTCGCTGGGCCTAAAGTTCTCGATTGGTGACTGCGCACCAGAAAGGGCAGATTAGGCAGATCCTCAACAGTGTGGTCATTCGACTTGGTAAAGGTTGCGTGCGGATGAGATTAGCTCAACACCGGTCGGTAAGGCAATCTGTGAGGGAGACCTTTAACCAGTGGACGGACGTCATTTGGCTTAGTGTTGATGAACCCTTTCAAAACTAAGTTTAAATGAAAAACTATTTTTTTTTATCGATTTGAGTAAAACAAAGTTCTTTTTAAAGTTAGGTAATTGGAGATTCTGCTTAAAATGGGAAATATTTTTATAGAAAGGTTAAATCTATAACAAAGATAACCTACTTTTGACTTTAAGTGTTTTAATTTAAACTTTTCTTCAAAAGTAATTTTTTTCAAAGAAAAAGTAAAATACCGAAAAATTACCGAAATACCGGTTTCCCGGTTTTAAAAATTTCACTACCGAAAAAAACCGGTTTTCAAAAATGCATCGGTAGTCCAAGCCCTAATCAAGTTGATTTCTGTATAAAATGAAATAAAACAAGTAAATATGAGTAAACATAAGTCCGCCGTGATAGGAAGGCTATTTGAGGGTAACGCCTATTACGGAGGGTACCATCGGTAATAGGAAAAACGCAGTGTCGGTAATTTATAAATTTAGTGGTATAATAAATATAATTTATGAACATTTCGTTATTTAAGTGTAATTTTCATTAGTTCTCAAGTATAAAACCAATTTTGGAGGTACATGTTTTTTAACTAGAATTCTTGTTTTTGACGCTTAAAGTTGACAGTAAAATTTAAGTTTGTTAGAATACTGTGAAACCTAAAGTATGAGTTTTAATGAAGAAAAATAGTCTAATACAACGATTACTAACGATTTGAGAGTTTTATGGTAAAGACAGAGTGCTCTTATTTGTAAGTAATAATTTACATTACCGAAATATCTTAACATTTTATTTCAGAATTAGGATATAAAAACTCATTAGATATTTTAGTACCTACCGTATTAGGCTGTAAGGAATCCTAACACGGTGTATGGAAATTACAGAGCTAATAATTTAACCGTTATTATTCATAAAGATACCGTACATTTTAAAAAGCTTTACTGCAGGTCTACTTATTTGGTTTGTTGTATGGTAAATACGTGACATCCTGTCTAAATAGACATACGTCAAATAACTAAAATGCACTTTAACTTTTTATGAATAACAGGGTAAGTAAATAATTAAAAAACTTACACAAAAATGTATACTAAGGTTAGGTTTATCGTATTATACCATCAATATAATAATTGCTACTAGATTTTACCACAACTTTGACACACCATACAAAACTGATTATGATTCGTTGGTTGTTTTATTTATTACTGTATTTTGGTTTACTGTTTTGTTGTTATTTTTTTTGTGTTCCATTTTATTGCATGTTTGTGTCAACGTTGTTGTAAAAAAATGTATCTTTCTTTTTTTAACTTCTCCGCTTGGGTAGAAATCCATTTTCCATATTATTTTACCGTTTAACTAAATCTTCACTGACTGCACCCCGCTGCTTAGCCAGTTAAATTTTCCTTCAAATATGTTTTATTTGTAAGGTTTTATTAAAATCTATTTCGTAGTTTTTACGTAAAAGAGTTATAGACATCCTTTATTACAAATTTTGTCGTTTATAATATTAGTAGGATTATTTAAACCCAAAGTTTGAGAAAAACGAACAGCAATTGTTTTATAACGACGTTAAGGAGGTTATCAATTCGGCCTGTATGTATGTTTGTATGCATGTTTGTCCGCGATTATTTCAATTTTGTCAAAACCGATTTTCACAAAAGTATTTTTTTAAATTCAGAAGAAGGGTTTTAGTACCTATTTTTAACCGATTTTAGAAAAGAGGAAGTTCTCAGTTTAGGTTTGTATCAGTTTATTGATTAAGGTTTCGGGTAAACGTCCCGGGACCTTATTAATATGTCTTTTCTATCCGTCCGTCTGTCTGTCTGCCAAAGGTACTAATTTCCGAAACGGCTCGATTAATTAAATTGAAAAAATTTCACGACATTTTATTTTTCGTCCAAAGAATTCTAACAAATATTAAAAACTTCAAAAAATTATGGAAATTTAGAGAAAAATGCATAAATTGTGCCAAAATCTTCCTTTTTTGAACAAAAGTCGAGCCTTTACTGAGATATTGACCTGGTCAACAGACATTAAATAATGATCATTTGTAACTTCACTTAATGTAGATTAACAACAAATATTAAAAATAATGTTAATAAGCTAGCCAAATTCGCACAAATTACCCTTTTATGGGTATAACCTGCGCACATAAAAAAACGATCTCAAAATGGCGGCCTTTGTGTGCTGTCTCTCTTCTCAACTCTTCCCTCATACTAATATACGCAAGATAGAATTCGTTCGGCCACCATTTTCAAATCGTTTCTTTATCAGCGTGGCTTATAAAAAGAAAATCGTCCCCATATTTAATTCAATCCGTTCCGTTGTGCAGAGTGATCGGAGAATGTTACGATGCCGTAGATTGATTGTTGTTTTGTTATTCGCCCGTTCAGGTCAGGCAAAGGAACATAGTAGCCCATACAGCCAAATATTCATTATTCGTGTTTTCTAAACTAATTATATTACTAGAAACTTCTTAGTGCGAGGCCGTTTATTAAATATTGTTGGAAATAATACGAGCCTGGAAATTTGAACTGTATTTCTATATTTTCACTGGTTCTAATTTTTACATATTTTTATACTTTTACAAGATTTATGCGGATTTTAATATAGCAAGGTACAACAGCAGCTCTAAGGGTTGGGTAACAACGAACAGAAAGAGGGAAGAGTGAATGAATATAATTTTAAGGATTGATTGAAGTATTGGTTCAAATATATGAATGACAATAAAACAGAAGAAATTATTGATTGAATGCAGAAGGCATAGATAGACATCAGAGTTTACATTAACAAAAATAATCTATGTTCAGGAAATGTTCAAATACTAAATTTTAATTAGTGTACTGAACAAATAGTAATTACACAAAATATTATCAAAATATCCCCTTACTAGGAAGAACCTGTATTTATGTACATTGCCAGTAACAATTACAGCCATTGCATACCATTTTCTGATTGCACGGAACCATGAGCAAAATGTTTCATCGTGCGTGTGTTGTCATCCCATACTCCGTAATAGGCTGTGCTTACCGCCGTAATGGGCTCCAAACTTTTTTTTGCCGCCGTAATAGGAATTCCGAATTGTCAGAAAAAATATTTATTTAAAATTAATTATCATTCTAAAATAAATAAAACGACAACTGAAATAGAAAATATAATAATCATGACCCAAGTAGCACTGAAGAATTTTGTTTAAATCGCATATATCTTAACAGTGCCTGTATTGTGATTTAACTAAATAAAAAACGATTTCATATAGTCACATATTTCTTAAAGGCTATATAGTATTCCAATACCGCTTTTTGAGAAAAAAAAGATTATACAAATCGTAGTTAAATCATCTTAAACCTATTCAGTATTAATTTAGGTTTCAGATAAACCATAAAACTCTCTTTTCACTCAACTCTCATTATTTGTAAACTGAATTAAATCATTAAGGGATAGTTGTTCGACTTATACAGTCGCACTAATGCAAAAAAGATTTGCTATCCAAACTAAAAGCCATATTAAGACGTTTGTCCTCAAATCAGTTTTTGCTAGGCAAAACACAAATAAATTTTGTATTAATTATTATTTTATAAGTAATAATTGATTTAGAGGGACGGTTTGTACAAGATGGAGAAAAATTAAATTAGCAAAGACGTTGAAAAATTAAAAAATAACCTTTAACACAGAAATGTCCCTTTCCCATAATTTTCCTTTTACATAATGTCCCTTTCTAAAATTGTATTTTCCCAAAATGACCCTTTCTCAAAATGTACCACATCGAAAAAACCTTTGTCGTAATGTCCCTTTTGCTTTTATTTTTTGTAGACAGTTTCGAAGAAATATTTGCGAACGGTGCATTATGGGTCTAAATTGTAGGGCCTTTCACTCTTAATCGATGCAAAGTAGGTAGGTAGTTACGGTCACGGACTCGTTTAGCATAATACATTTTGTATGATTAGTCTTTGAATAAGTATTTGATACACTTAAATAAGTTAAAAGTATTAGGTTGCCAATGCAGGTAGTTTATATATATTTTCCGAACTAGCTCTAACACAGCTTTCTTAGCTAAACAAAATATGATAACTCGATGATATGACAGCATTGAAAACCATTGCTGATTTTCTTATGGTACTTTTGTGGTTCTTAAAAAGCAGCAAAAGGCAGTGAAATAAATTATTACAACAGTTTTTGTTTTGCCACAAGTGTGAGCAGAATGGTCTGATAGAAATACTTGCCACACACACTTGACTTTATATGCAAGCTCTGCTGTTGTTTAAATGCACTTTATTGCTAAAACACAAAAAAAAAACATAATAACTTTCTTTGAAAACCATAACGCTTTTAAAGAATTCTCAAAACGTCCTTTTCGCAAAATGTGCTTTTCGCAAAATGACCCGTTCGAAAAATGACCATTTCTCCACTAGCTCAAGTTTACATGTACAAAAGGGACACTATAAAAAAAAGTCATTTTGCGAAAGGAACTATAAGCGGAAGTAATGAATACTTACAAAAGCTTGAATTCGAAATTATCCTTTTAAATTCTGTCATATAGACATAGCCAAGTCACGTCACTTCCTACCCGAATCGCCAACATGCCAGCCACAAACATAGATCATATTAATTCGTTTGAACAACCTTGTAATTCATTCTGATAAACACAATTGTACATAAACATCTAATTTATGTGTCTAATAATATTGCATACGTCTATCACTTTCAACACTTACACTTGGTATTAGAAAAACTAACTCTGTTGCAAAACAAAGAAATCTTGATTTAAGAAATCAAAGTAAAGGATCAAATAAATCAGAATAGTATTCATGAAATCAATTGGAAGTATCACTTAAATCGTTGAGGATTTACTTAATCAAACTAAAGGATCACTTAATACTGTGAGATAACGTCGGCTCCGTGCTTAAGTGTTCAAACTCCATTTTGGTCGAAAATGACTTTTTGATGCAGGATTGTTAACGATGTAATTTAGGTCCAGAAGGTCAAGTAAAAAAAGGCTTTTCCTAGAAAAAATACAATAAATTTCACGTTTTTAATTTTGAAGCCCACATCATCGTAACAAAAATTCCGTGCTTGTTTAGCCAACCTCCACAGCATTACCCAAAGTCCCGCATCGAAATATTTGTTGCGTGCTTGAGTGTTCAAACTCCAGCCGGCCGACCAATCACAGCACAGTACGTCACGCTACCCGGCCATTTTGTTTTTTCTGTGATGAACTTGGTTGCTCCTTTAGTTTGCTTGCAAAAACCTAATAAATTAGTTTTATTGTGTTCAAAACTAAGAAAACTAACTGCGAGTAACGTTAAAAGCTGCAGCAGGATGGCGAGTACCAATTTCAAAACAAGCAAAAGGCGTACTTTGGCGACTTTCGAGCAATAAGTACTTTTTAATAATGTTCATTTCCGAATAGAAACTTAAACGTACTGATACAGGATGTTAATAAATTCACTTTGTAATAAAACGGTTGAGAATTAAGTATATTATTATGTTAATTCTGTTTGATAGTCATTTTGTCTGTCTTTCACAATGGTTCAACACAACAACCAAATTTTTAACAATAATTAAGTAGGTATATTTTATCATTTCGTTATGTTTATGTTATTATTACTTGAGTCTAAATTTTTTTTTTTTTTTCTTGATTTTAATTTCTTATACTTACCTTTTATCATCTAAAAACAAATTTTTTTACGAAGTAATTTAATCATCCTGTATATGGTATTAGGAGGTTGGACAAACAAGCACGCAACAATTTTAAGGAACACTGAGCTATCTCCATGGCAGGAGTGTTGTATTTCCATGAACGAACATTTTTATTCGCAGTTTTGTTCAACCTCCATTTTAAAAGTATGATAAAATACGTAAAATCACAGCATCGTAAACAAATTTATTGGCAATTCCATATATTAGACTAAAAACTATAAATATGTATTTATCATTCCTGAAACTAAACATCTCGTTTGATAATAAGTAAAAAAAACCTTCTCCTGAACAGTAAACAAATGGAAGTTGAACATTCAAGCACGGAGGCGGCGATAAGAAATCTTGATTTAAGAAATCAAAGTAAAGGATCAAATAAATCAGAATAGTATTCATGAAATCAATCGGAAGTATCACTTAAATCGTTGAGGATTTACTTAATCAAACTAAAGGATCACTTAATACTGTGAGATTTAAATGTTACTTACGTTTGATTTAGTAAAACGATTAAGTATTAAGTGAGATTTGAGGAAATCGTTTTTGAGTAAAACATTTCTAAAATAGCATTATTTCAAATCGAACTTATTAATCTTTGATTTAATTGATACTCAACTACCCTTTTGAATCCTTACTTTTCTAAATTCAGATTTCGTCAAGTAAAACAAGATTATACGCCATTTTGAACTTTTAGAAAACAGAACAACAAAATAAAATCGAAGTGATATCGTGAAAAAAGTGTGGATTTCAGTTAAATGTGACTAGTGTAATAGTTTTTACTGAAGAAATAAGTGGTAATGTGATGAGAAAAGGTAATATTAATGACATAAATGATAACTTTATTTTTATTTCATATACAATTATTATTTATTTTATTGTTATTTCAAGCTATTTCAAGAGCCCGTTTGTTTTATGGCTCTTTCTATCGATTTTACACGATAAATGATCATGCGTTTAAGATTTTTATTGCTTACGACGAAATAAAACGGATTTCTAATTGTCATATTTACTTATAGTTTACAAATTCTTACCACTAAGTAAAGTTCTTGTGTTGTAGCATAAAATGTTCACCATATTTTCTTTATTATGATTACTTAAATTGAAAACGTTTTAAATTTTTCTTCGCTTAGCAAAAATTGCATTAGTGAAATAGATTATAAAACAGTTTTAATTCTGCATTTAAATCTATTTTGCTGCCTTTACTTAAACTTCAAGATATCGCGAAACCTTAGTTAAGGAATCTGGAAAACCCTATTAAATCCCAATTGCTTATGTAAGGTTAAAGTATGATTTAGCAGTAGTATTAACTCCCCCTTCATATTCTCCTAAATACCGTGCCCACTTTTTCTTAACTGACCCTCCAAGCAAGTTTTAGGGATATCTTGAGGGACATAATAGTTTTGGCCAAGGCAATAGCTGGAATTAGCCATGTTGCCTTCAAGAAATCTTCAATACTCAGTTAAATCTATCGGTTGCTACTTGGGGAGTGTCAAACAAAAACTCAAATATCTGCTAACATATTTAGAAATGCTTAATTTCTTACCCTACTTTAAAATGTCGTCAAAACGCGCCGTAATAGGGCATGTTACCCTACTTGTACTTTGTATGATGTTTTTAATGCAAAGAGAATTTACAGTGTAAATTTCAACATTCTGAATCCAGACGTTTAGGAGTTTCATACACACTGTTACACCCTGTATACGGCGTCCCGTTTTTTTTGTAATTAGCGCCCCCAACAATCTAGAAACATCACCCATTTCGAATCAAAGAGAATCTACAGTGTAAAGTTCAACTTTCTAAATCCAGACGTTACACCCTGTATACGGCGTCCCGTTTTTTCGTAATTAGCGCCCCCAACAATCTAGGAACATCACCCATTTCGAATCAAAGAGAATCTACAGTGTAAATTTCAACTTTCTAATTCCAGACGTTACATCCTGTATACGGCGTCCCGTTTTTTTTTTCGTAATTAGCGCCCCCAAAATAATCTAGAAACATCGACCATTTCAATTTCTAAGAAAAATAATGAGCGATTTCCGTTTTTCATACAAACTTTAACACCCTGTATCAAGGCTTTCAGGACTAATAAACGCAGTTTGGATATCATATTTGATGTTGTAATATTATAAGGAGCTTACTTTGAAAATTTCAAGTCTCTCGTGTCATTATTTTAGATTTTAGCAAAAAACATATTTCACCCTGTATAAGACCTCAGGGCCAAAATTAAAAAAAAACTAAATAATTTGTGATGTTGGTGATATAAAAGGAATCCACAGCCTAAATTTCAATATTCTAAACCGAGTAGTTTAGGAGTTTCATACAAACTGTTACACCCTGTATACGGCGTCCCGGTTAAGTTATCCCAAATTCTTGTCTTAGTGGGTGCTTACGTCACGTAAAGAAGCTACTGTCCAAATTTCATCTTTCTATCTTCAGCGGTTTCGGCTGGGCGATGATGAGTGAGTGAGTGAGTAGATCAGTGGTATTTGGATTTTATATATATAGATAATAACGTGAACAAGAAACTGAATATCTATTGTCAAACTAGCCGAGAAGTTCAAATAACTATTAAAGTTGGGTAACTACTCTCGTTTATGATGAGATTGAGGCACTTGTTAACTGAATATTATGTGATTGAGCTATAACTATAAGATACTTATGCATATTTTACTTAATTTTTAAGTAAATTTATATTTATTTCATTGTTAAACGTCTTGTGTGAATATTGTTTATATTCTGGAAGAGTGGTATTCCCCAGCACAGGTTTTTATAAACTTAAAGGAGAATTCCTAATTAAAAAAAATAGACAGCTCAGAAGAAAAAAACAAGTTTTATTACGCTGCTATCAATGCCAGGAGCAATGGTCAAGATGAAATAAATGATTGAAAAGCTCAAAATAAAACATAAAATTTAACTGAGGCAGTGACGGACTGGGTGAAATTAAGATCCAATCCAAAGAATCAGTCAATACTCGATCTCCCATCTGTCTGTTATTGCTGTAGACACCGCCATCTACGGGCGTATTATGTTTTTTTTCTTCTTTTCTGTCACTTTGAAAACCCCTCATTCCACTGAAGAACCGCGCGTGCGCGTGCAGCTCTGACATCAATAGAGAAATTCGATAGAACAGTTTGTATGGGATAATAATTTTTTTGGTTTTACTAATTTTCTCTAAAATTTTCCATATTTTCTCAAGTTTTAAACCATCCCTGGGTTACGACAAACGTTTCAAAACCAAAATTATTAGAAAAATCGGCCAAGCCTTTATCGAGTTTTAGCGAGACAAACGGACGACGATTTATTTTTATATAAATAGTCGAAGATAGTAGAAAATAAATAAGTAAGTACTTATAAGTAAATGTATGTTTTTTATGGATGAACGGAAAAAAATAAAGATGTATTAATGTAAACCTACTTATCTAATGGGGAAGAAAACAGCCAATTTATTACGGTTGGCCCATAACAAAGTTTTGTATGTAATTTGCATTGGTAAGTATTAGTCCAATTATTTATCAAAAGAACTCACTTTGATTGTTTTTAGATTATATTTTGTTTTACTTGCAAAAGTCATATAAAATGGTTCATTCGTATGAATTTGTGTCCATACACCTTAGTAATTAAATGTAAACTTGAGATAATGACAAGCAAGTACCGTAAAATGGGTGAATAGGCACGATTTCAAACTTCAACTTTATTTTTCTTACTGAATTCAATACTTAATCGATATTATGTATATAAGACAAATTTTTGGTTAAAGTCTTCTATTTTGTGTATCAAGAGTCAAATTAAGGTTTACTTTTTTATTTTCCGAGTAAATTACAAAAATGTGCATGTTTTCTATTCGCCCCGGACTGTGGGTGATAAGAAACGCCATACGAGGTGAAAAGAAAAATGTGCTAGGGTTGACACTTTTTTTTTCAGTTCAATAAATTAAAAATTCTATTTCTATAAGTAAGTAGTTACTAATCCATCAGCGTTAACAAGTAAAACAAATATTTAGTGAAGATACTTAATGATTCATTTTTAATAGATTAGTATTATTTATTATTTTACAGCTGCATACTTTAAGCATACTTCTTGTACCTTATCCCTCTCGGGTTGGGTTTTATATTATGAGGCATGATATTTTTCCTGTAAAAAGTACCGACTATATTGGTTATTAAGTAACTTGGGGTAGGTGTGTAGACTAACGCCCTGCAGTACCGGGCCGAAGAATAGGACTGAGGTATCCCCTGCCTGTCGTAAGATTGAGGCGACTAAGAGGGGACCCCGGGGTCGTTGGGTGCACGAGGCGGGGGCCTCGTGTAGTCATATAACGGCCCCGAGAAGGACGGCGGAACGCGGTGTCCCGTTTCCGCCGTCGAGCGTAGGAAGAGCCATCCGCGCTCAGGGGGGACTACCTTCACCTGTCCCCCCGTGAAGAGGCTACACAGCCAATGCTGTGGGGGGGGTCGCGGAGAATTCCACGGGCTTACCCGCGACCCTCCTGCTATCAGCCGAGAAGGACACCGGCGGGGTTTTAGTGGGTGCGAACCCCACATAACCCTAGCGGCTCCCCCCGGGGCTGCAGGGTACTCGTTAGGAGTTTCCCCGCCTTAAAAAAAAAAGTGTGTAGACTAGAGTAGATTATTTTAATAATTGTTTAAATTTAAACACCGTTTGTTTTCATAAAATACATAATTACTAATGACCAAAATATAATAATAAAAAATACTACCTTTTAAAAAATAGGTAGTAGGTACCTAGGTGAGAAAAATAAATTTGAACTCAAGGAGACAACCCTAGAGGAGACATTTCTATTGACCCCCGTCTCATTTTTATTCACCCCTTTCCCGTGTCTATTCGCCCCATAATACGTTTTTATTCACCCCACATCTCGTGTCTTATCACCCCCCTTTCGTGTCTATTAACCTCGGAGATAGTAAAAAATGCCGATTTGCAATAAAACTAGAATTTCTCTAAAAAATGTGTGAAAAATATACTTACTTAGTACTTACATAGAAATGATCGTGAAGAATCACACAACGCATAGGTAAGAGAGTCAAAACTTTAAATACCGTAGTTTTGTAGGCACACACAAAGTTTCTGGAGCATTGAGAACACTGTTCTTGACTTGGTCACTTTGGGAATGGTTTTTGTTCTAGAAATCTAACTCTTTAAGCATCCAATGTTGCTGGTTCACAAAAAAATATAGTTACCATAAACAGACGTTAGTCGCATCTTCAATTTTTAATGCAGTTAACGCGCAAATCAGAGTCAAAAGAACTTTCCCAGTGTTGTTTCTACTTACCCCGCGAATTCTATTCACCCCATTTTACGGTAGTCCTAGCTAACATTAACTAAAGTTTACCCATTGTTTACTTGCTTACGAAGTTCGCGTTTTTGTCACGTAAAAAGCCTTCTCATTCATTAATTTCTTCTGGAAACTATGTTTTCTTCTACGTGTCATACGATACAATACAATACAGTGTAAAATAACGTCGAAAAACACAAAAAAAATGCCAACTTATTGTATTTCACTTGTTTGTTATGGGTCGAACACGAACATATAGAGCGTCATCTACAAAAAGTTTTCCGTGTACAACCCCATTACCACTTCGGTCAAAATCTTCCCAAATAAATTACGTATCACTTTAATATAAATACAGGTGGAATTTTGAAATGCCACTAGAAGTTGTAACGTTAAATATTAATTATTTACTCAATTATTTATTAGGTTCTAACTTTCTGCATGTAAGTAGATTTTTGAAGTCTACTATGAGAAGAAGAGACCTTGGCACGAAGTTAGCTCGGTTCCGCGCGCGCCTGCCGGAAATCCTGCGTCTACGAGACGAGGTAGCGAGGCTGCGCATCCGACATTTTAGCGAACATATTACTTACGTAGTTTACCTAAACAATCTTAATAATATAATTTATGTACTTACCTAAACAATGTTAATATAATTTATGTACTTACCTAAACAATGTTAATATAATGGGATTTTCGGGAAAAATTACCCTAGTGCTCCGCTACCCCCAAGGAACCCAAGTGCAAAGTTTCAGCCCGCTACGCCCAGTAGTTTCGGCTCTGCGTTGTCTGTCAGTCAGTCAGTCAGTAACGCAAGAGTTTTATACAGGGTGTTTCTGACAAGGGGGTAATAAATCAAAGGGGGGATTCAGCTCACCATACCTAACAACTTTCCCAAAGCAACATGGGTCGAAATCTCAAAACAAAAATCAGCCGTCCCGTGCATTGACCCCGTCAGCTGATCGAACCAATGTATGGAACAGCTGTTATTTTTTTTGCGATTTTGAACCATGTTGCTTTGGGAAAGTTGTTAGTTATGGTGAGCAGAATCCCTCCTTTGATTTATTACCGCCTAGTCAGAAACACCCAGTATATTATCATGATTTTATCGTTCAAGATGACTTATTATTTTTCCTTTTCCTCGTTAGACCGTGACTAATACGCAAAGTAGTACTTTGTAAACGAAAAAAACAACAGTAATGTAATATCGTGACTCATTCAATCTTAAATCGGAACAGCAAAATAGCTACAAACTGGGTTGTTCGTACTAGTTCCCGTAACACGCGGAAATGTGGCGTAATTGCAGGCCAATTGCTCTTATTGTCTTTTTCATGCAACGGAAGTCAACATAAAAAACAGGTATCTCTCATGCATCTCTCTAAATTGTCTTGATGACAAGCGGATCTACTCAATAGATGATGAAATATATCCCATGTTTTAGTTAACTTATAGTGTAGTCACTAATACTGTACAGAACACACGTAAATTTTTCTATGTCTACCTACTATATGGGTAACCTGACCTGATGACTGATGATGTTTAAAAAATAGCCACACAATTTGAATATAGGCGTAATGATTACATACTTATTACAAATTTTTATGGTTTCCATATATATGAATGGTGACTAAAGTTAATTCATAGGTGATTATTAATTACTGACGGGTCTTCCTAAGATTTTTGGTATCCCAATTACCTGTAAACGACTAACTACCATCGATCTCAGCAACCCAATCGGCGACGTTGGTTGCCCTATTAACGATTTTTATTCACACCACCAAATTTACCTTTCTATTCGAGCATATGTAACAGCCAACTACCGTTATGTCGACACGTCGACACAGATTCGTTAGCGGTGCAGTGTTTTGTCTGTTTGCAGGCGTCGTCGTCGTCGTGGGCCGCGGCCTCACAGGTTGGTTGACGATGAATGGCGTCATTTCATAGTCTGAGATAATTTGCCTTGATCCAATAATACCAGTAAAAGTTCGTTCTGGTTTAATTATACACTATATCTATTTATGTATATAAAATTCAAAGGTGACTGACTGACTGACTGACATAGTGATCTATCAACGCACAGCCCAAACCACTGGACGGATCGGGCTGAAATTTGGCATGCAGGTAGATGTTATGACGTAAGCATCCGCTTTCCCGAAATTCCTTCAGGAACGGGAATTACGGGACTTTTTAGTTAATATGAAAAATCGACATTATTGAGTGTATCGACTTGAAATTTGGTGTATAGGTTCCTGAGTGAACGAAAAAGTGTTGAAAGAAAGGAATTTACAAAATTCCCACGGGAACGGGAATTACGGGACTTTTTTTTAGTGAGAATGAAAAATCGACATCCTTAAGTGTATCGACGTGAAAATTGGTGTACAGGTTCCTCAGTGAATGTAGGAATGTTGACAGAAAGTAATTTACAAAATTCCCACGGGAACGGGAATAACGGGACTTTTTTGTACAAATGGAAAATCGACTTCCTTGAGTGTATCGACGTGAAATTTGTGTACAGGTTCCTCAGTGGATGAAAGGGTTTTGAAGAAAGGAATTAACTAAATTCCCATGGGAACAGGGATTACCGGACTAATTATTTAGTATGAAAAATCGATTTCCTTTAGTATGTCAACGTGAAATTTGGTCTACATAGTGTCTCAGTGGATTTAGGGGTCTAGGAAGAAAGAAAAATACTAAATTCCCACGGGAACGTTAAACGGGACTCTTTAGTTAGTATTAAAACAATGTATATGTATTTCTTTATTCCGACGTAAAAATAGGAAAACTGGTTCTTCAGTGGATGTGATTAGATTCAGAGTTATATTAAGAAAAGATTAATCAAAAATTTAGATATAAAAAAAGGTAAGTAAGTATATATCTGACTACTTTTGCCCAACCAGCTAATAGAAATGTTAGAAGTTTCAGTGTCTGAATGGTGGAGTGTAGAAAGGAATTTCTGGAGTTGCCACGGGAACTGAAATAAAGAAAATATTAATACTGTAAATAGGTAGATATTTTTAGGGGGTATGGGTGCGATCAGAAATGATGTCACCAAAATCCTGAGTCGTAAATCAACCAGTAATTAACGATTTTTATGAAAAAGCGCGTGCGAAGCTGCGGGCAAAAGCTAGTTTTACACTATAATGTTAAATTGGATTTGAATGTATTAGTATTAGTTAACAAAGCAAATTTACACGGAAGAGTAATTTTTTTAATTAAATTTGAGTTCTATAATCGATTTCGTTTTTACAGTTTTTTTGTATGTCAGAATCGCGGGACCAGTACTCGGAATCGCATCATGTTCAATAAACCAGATAGTACTACATTAGTACTAGTTGGTACCTTTTAAGTATTATAATAAAACTTGATCATATATGGCCCGCCATTCTGACATCCACATAGGTCGCTGGTTCGAATACGGCTCGAAGGACCATGAACGAAATGATGAGGACTGGTGGTATTTGGTTTAACTGAATTATTTATTTTATTTTACTTCTTTTACATGTTTCTAGCTTAGTCACTTTCCTTAGTTATTTCTAACAACAACGGGTAAGTACAGTGGCGGACTAGGACAGATTTGTCTATGGTTTCGTCAGCCCTAGACTGTATTACCAAAGAACAAAAGCTATTTTGCAATACAGAAAAACCGGAAGTGTTACGCCGACCGTGTCCGCCACTGTACCAAGGGGGTTGGTTGGAGTTTCAATACTGGTAACACAGTACTTAGTTAGTACCTGAACGTAAAAAAATATATTTATTCTAACGCAATTAATTCAAGAGATACCTCGATTAAAAAAAAACTATATTCGGTTTTTATTATAGAAATAGTTAATTCATTATACCTTATCATTTGCTACCTTTGGTAAGAATGTTAGTGCTCTGGAAATTCGGGAAAATTTAATTGGCCCTCCATTCTGACGTCAAGTTGGCGGGACTAAGGGTAGTGCGTTAAAAGTATTGAGTAATTCATATATCTCTCGAATGAATAACTCAAATTTAAAAATTTTAAAATCCCCGACCCAGTCAGACCCCTCATCAACTTAACTAGAACTAGAGCTAATCATCTTAAAAATATCATCTTAACATATACTTTCAATATCATTAGTAACACTGTACCAAATTTTTAATTGATAGGACAAATGAAAGGTGGTAAGATCCTCTCATCCATTATTCAAGAGCTGATCATCTTCAAACGGCAGATTAGGTCATGGTTACCTTAACATATACTTTCAATATCATAGATGTAACATGGTACCAAATTTCAACTCGATCGGACATAAGGAAGCTAGTTCGATCCTCTCATCCATTATTCAAGAGCTGATCATCTTCAAACGGCAGATCAGGTCATGGATACCTAAACATATACTTTCAATATCATAGATGTAACATGATACCAAATTTCAACTCGATCGGACATAAGGAAGCTAGTTAGATCCTCTCATCCATTATTCTAGAGCTGATCATCTTCAAACGGCTGATCAGGTAATGGTTATCTTACCAATACTTTCTATATCATAGATGTAACATGGTACCAAATTTCAAATCGATCGGACATAAGGAAGCTAGTTAGATCCTCTCATCCATTATTCAAGAGCTGATCATCTTCAAACCGCTGATCAGATCTTCATCAGACATGGCTAAGAACACTCGGCCTGAAATTATCTATGATACAAAAAAAACTAAACTAAAATCGGTTCAGCCGTTTGGGCTCTACGATGCCACAGACAGATACACAGACAGATAGACAGACAGATACACACGTTAAAATTATAACACCCCTCTGAATTTTTCGTTCGGGGGTTAATGAAGAAGAAAACTAACAATTTACCCCGCTAGTGTCGTTTGTACGGTTGGCCCATAACAAACAAAGTTTTGTATGTGATTTGCATTGGTCTACGAACAACAATGCTCAGGAAGCGTAACTCCTAAGAAACCGCTTCGATTATGGTTACACGCACACACAGTAACTCCTATTGCAACAAACACTCACACATTCCCATAGACAAGCTTGCACGATATGTATACTCGTATACTCTAACCCTGTTATTCATAAAAAGTTAAAGAGTATTTTAGTTATTTGACGTATGTCAATTTAGACTGGATGACACGTATTTACCATACAACAAACCAGAGAAATAGACCTCCAGTAAATCTACTTAAAATTTACTGTATCTTTATGAATAACACGGTAAGCTTGCACGCTATAATTGTCCGCTTCGCTCGCGTCTGTCGACAAAGCAGCGAGCTAGCCCACCTGCTTTTGGCTGGTACATATTATCGCTACTAGATGGCAGTCAAGTGTTATTTTACAAAATATTTATTTAAAGGTGATATAAGTTTTTTTTTTGTCTTGATGACTTCTACAACACTTTAAAATGCACGAAGGCATATTTGTAAAGATAAAACACGGTCAGAAACACCCAAAAACACAATAATATGCTCCAAACGCTGCAGCCAAACGACTCAAGGTGCCACTAGGAACTGACGCGGCATGGTGTCCGTAACCCTAAGCCCCGCCCACCGGGGCTTCTTTTCCGTGTGCATTGCGTGGGGCATTTTATTAGGCTAGTAACGCTTTTTGAGTAAGTATTGTTGTTCGTAGGCATTGGTAGTCCAATTATTTATCAAAAGAACTCACTATGTAGCTGTTGGGTGTAAGGGAAATGAAAATCATAAGTTTCCTAACAACTCCCGGTAGGAATCTATTGAGTTTAAAGAACTTCAAAGCAACCGAACGGATCGACGTTATATTTTCGACATTTTGAAGATTCCAACTACCGAAGTCTTAGTTTTACTACAGGTTGGTTCCTAATTATATATCTTATCGCTGTTTAGGGGGACTGCAGTCCTTGCACAAGATTTGCTGACCCATCTTGTGATGAATTTTGATTGTTTTTAGGTTATATTTTGTTTTACTTGCAAAAGTCATTTAAAATGGTTAATTCGTATGAATTTGTATCCATACACCTTACTAATTAAATGTGAACTTGACATAATGACAAGCAAATAGTCCTAGCTAACATTAACTAAAGTTTACCCATTGTTTACTTGCTCACGAAGTTCGCGTTTTTGTCACGTAAAAAGCCTTTTTATTCATTAATTGCTTCTTGCAATTATGTTTTCTTTTACGTTACATACGATACGATACAATACAATACAGTGTAAAATAACGTCGAAAAACACAAAAAATTGCCTTGTTATTGTATTTCACTTGTTTGTTATGGGTCAAACATATAGAGCGTCACCTACAAAAAGTTTTTCTTGTACAGTGGCGGACACGATCGGCGTAACACTTCCGGTTTTTCTGTATTGCTAAATACTTAGCTCTTGTTCTTTGGTAATACAGTCTAGGGCTCACGAAACCATAGACAAATCTGTTACGGCCTCCTAGTCCGTGACTGTACCAAAGAACAAGAGCTATTTTGCAATACAGAAAAACCGGAAGTGTTACGCCGATCGTGTCCGCCACTGTACAACTCCATTGCGTTAGAATAAATATATTTTTTACGTTCAGTTACTAACTAAGTACTAAGTGTTACCAGTATTGAAACTACAACCAACTCCCTTTGTACCCCCGCACACCCTTGGTCCCGCCATTATGACGACAGAATGGCGGGCCACATACCTATGATGAAGTTTTATTATAATACTTACTAAAAAGGTATACCAACTGTATCGTCTAAGGTACCAATACCACAAGTACGAACGTACTATCTGGTTTATTAAACACGAGCTTTCCCGGCTTACTTCGTTACGCCATAGAATATGAGATACTACTAAAGACTTGGCTCTATAGACTTTGTTCTTTTGACTGCCCAGAACGGCCGAATAAAAAACAAACAACAACAACTAACCACCTGTCCAAATATGTAAACAACGGAAAAAATATTGCACCTTGGGTTATATTATTTGAGTTTAGGTAAGGATCCCTAATTTTTTTGAAAATCTAATATAGCCTATGACACTCGGGGTTAATATAGCTTCCTACCAGTGAAAGAATTTTTCAAATCGGTTCAGTATTTCCGGAGCCTATTCGTTACAAACAAACAAACAAACAAACAAACAAACAAACAAATCTTTCCTCTTTATAATATTGGTATAGATGATGCGATTCCGAGCACTGGTCCCACGATTCTGACACACACTTTTTTTTGAGTTAAGGAAATTCAATCAGCACCCCCACCTAAGCTTCGAGTAGGTTTCCTTTTATGTGTATGTTAAGAATGTCTGTAAGTAATTAAGCTGGTCCGAGAACTGAGGTACGGCGGGTGGGAGGGTTTCACTTACCTCAACAGGTTTTTTTTATGACACTGAAATAAGTACCGTAGAGAAAAGAGATACGTTTTCCCTTATATGATTTGGATATTTTTGGCAAGTTGTTATTAATTTTATGTTTTTGAAAACGCGTGCTATACCTACCACAGAATATCCATAAATACAGTGGCGGACACGGACGGCGTAACACTTCCGGTTTTTCTGTATTGCAAAATAGCTCTTGGTCTTTGGTAATACAGCCTAGGGCTTACGAAACCATGGACAAATCTGTTACGGCCTCCTAGTCCGAGACTGTACCTACTTAATATAAAATTCTAAAAGTTTTTTCATCAATTGATGAAAGGAAGTATAGGTAATATACAATTACAACATGTCACTGCATAGGAGTACTGAGGTTATCTTCATAATCAATTAAAAACGAAGTGTATAGATAGTTCTTATTTATTTATGTACCTAGTGGGTTAGTACTCCATTTGGTATGGTAAAATAATTAAGTAATAGGTTAATCAATATATATAAAACTCTTCCGTTACTGACTGACTGACTGACAGACAACGCAGAGCCGAAACTACTGGGCGTAGCGGGCTGAAATTTTGCATGTAGGTTCCTTATAGAGTGTAGGTGAGCACTAAGAAAGGATTTCCCGAAATTCCCATGGGAACGGGAAAAAACGGGTTTTTTGTGTTTACGAGTAATCTGCGCGAGTGAAACCGCGGGGCAGCCTCTAGTCAATATATAAAAAACTCTTCCGTTACTGACTGACTGACTGACTGACTGACAGACAACGCAGAGCCGAAACTATTGGGCGTAGCGGGCTGAAATTTTGCATGTAGGTTCCTTAGGGAGTGCAGGTGAGCACTAAGAAGGGATTTCCCGAAATTCCCACGGGAACGGGAATAATCGGGAATTTTGTGTTTATGAGAAATCTGCGCGGGAAAAACCGCGGGGCAGCCTCTAGTCAATATATATAAAACTCTTCCGTTACTGACTGACTGACTGACAGACAACGCAGAGCCGAAACTACTGGGCGTAGCGGGCTGAAATTTTGCATGTAGGTTCCTTAGGGAGTGTAGGTGAGCACTAAGAAAGGATTTCCCGAAATTCCCATGGGAACGGGAATAAAATTGATTTTTGTGTTTATGATAAATCTGCGCGGGTGAAACCTCGGGGCAGCCTCTAGTACATAATAAGGTTACAGCGACACCTCTTGGAATAGCAGAGGGGCATCTCTTGGAATAGCTCACACCTGGAGGACCTCGACTACGCAGACGACATAGTGTTGGTTTCGTCTTCACTACCTGATCTCCTAATGAAGCTGGACTCGTTACGAGAGGAAGATCTATATAAGGGACTACTAATCAACGCTAGTAAGACCGTCAAAATGCGAGTTCAGTCGTGTGAAAGCGACCCATCATTTGTCGCTAAGTTCACATATTTCGGCAGTACCGTGACCAATAGCGGTGGCTCTGATGACTACGTCGACGCGAGGATCAGGAAAGCCAAAGGTGCCTTTGCTCAGCTGAAACCGGTCTGGGATTCAAATGTGCGCACTCGGCGGATCAAGATTTCCCTCTTCGATTCGATAGTGAAGTCTGTTCTGCTCTTCGGGTGCGAGACTTGGAATGAGACAAAGGTTCTGACGAGCAAGCTACAAGTGTTCGTCAACAAGTGTCTGAGATCCATACTGCGCATATTCTGGCCGAACACCATCAGAAACTAGGATCTGTGGAAACGATGCCACCAAGTGCCGATAAAGCAGAAAATCGCTCAACGGAAGTGGATAGGGCACACCCTCCGAAGGCCAGAGGACAACATCGTCAGGGCTGCGTTTCCGTGGAGGCCGTGTGGAAGCCGGTGCCGAGGCCGGCCAGCGCACACCTGGCAACGCACCGTCGACGCCGAGCTGCGGGCAGCCGGGCTGAGTTAGAGGGACGCGGAGCGCGAGGCGCAAGACAGGGATGGATGGCGACGTCTCACGAAGGCCCTTTGTGCCACTGGGGTACCATAGGATCCAACAACAAGAACACATAATAATAATTCAGCCTTTATTGCTTATTAGAGAAGAAGGATCGCAGATAGTATCGTCATTGACGCCTACCTACTTTAAGTTACCAAAAGTAAGAACATAAACAAGAAGGTCTAGTCTAGCCACTACTATACTTACTAAACATTAAACTAAGAATTATCTCTACATGGATCTCAACATTTTATAAGGTCGAAATCGAAGCGTGTTCGTTTTAAAAAACCGCGTTGTTCCTGTTTCGACCCACGGACTTTATACCTACGATTATTTTTTCCGTTTTCAACCCATTTGTATGCCTGTTTCAACCCACGATTAACCCAACATAAAATAATCATTTTTGTTCGTTTACTACCCATTCATAGTACTGTTTCAACCCGCTATGCAATTTCTAATTTTGGAGAGTTTGCCAAACATGATCAAAATCATACTAATGTTAACTGCGATAGTCTGTAAAGATGTTTGGAGGTTCGTTCTACTTCACAAAACACTTATCTACTCATACTTATCAAAACTGCGTGAAATTTCATAGTACGAAAGTTATTAAACATCTGCGGTTTTCTTTGTTTTACTTTTAGCTAAATTATTTTGTTATATTTTTACCAAAAACAAAATCACTTTAATGCTAAAGGGGATACCGAAAATCTAAAGACAAATTCTTTAAAAAGTAGAAAACAAAAATTGTCGGACTTGTTAGGCTTACCTAACAAATATATATATTTAATGACAACCTTACGTATTACTTAATGGGTGGTTATCAGAAAATGGCTTAAAATGACTACTACTTAATACTTTCTTTGGCGCATTTTTTTTAAATATTTACTCTACAAAAAATAACCTACATTGTAGACGTAGTCAAAACCTACAAAATAATGTTTTTCGTCCTAAAATTGATCGAGCCATTTCGAAAATTTAGCGTTCTAAAATATGACTGCCAAAGAAATTAGATTCTCCCCAAAGAAATTAGATTTTGCCCAAAGAAATTAGATTTTTGTCCAATGAAATTAGAGAAAATGCCAAAGATCTTAGAATTGCCCCCAAATAAATTAGAAATGTTGCCACAGAAATTATAATCGTGTTCAAAGAAATTAGTTTTATATTTTATAACAAGCAAGTTTTTAATATCTGCAACAAACAAGCGGCAGATAATAAAAACAAAAAAAGGTTTGTTTCAAATTAACTTTAATTATTGGTATTTTAAACATGCATAATCAAAATATTTGTGTTTATGTTAAATTATAAGTCTTTTCTTATGACCAGGTGTTTCCTTAAAGATAACGGCGATATTCAATATTTGATTAGGCAGTCTTGTTATGTTGTCATTCCAATTAATAAAACATACTTCGTCTTTTTAAAGTCTTTCTTTTTTAGTTCGTTTTTTCCTTCCTAAATTACTGTCTTGAATGTTGCTTCTCGATCAGGCGATTATAAATTTTAAGCGCATATCTCATTTTACATATTGAAATCAATATATATAAAACTCTTCCGTTACTGACTGACTGACAGACAACGCAGAGCCGAAACTACTGGGCGTATAAATCTGAAAATTGGCATGTAGGTTCTTTAGGAGGTGTAGGTAAGCACTAAGAAAGGATTTCCCGAAATTCCCTCAGGAACGGGAATTACGGGACTTTTTAGTTAGTATGAAAAATCTACATTATTGATTTTATCGACGTGAAATTTTGTGTACGGGCTCCTCAGTCTATGTAGAAGTGTTGAAAGAAAGGAATTCTCAAAGTTCCCACGGGAACGGGAATTACGGGGATTTTTTTGTGATAGTGAAAAATCGACTTCCTTTAGTGCATCGACGTGAAATATGGTGTACAGGTTCCTCTGTGAATGTAGGAATGTTGGAAGAAAGGAATTTTCCAAAATTCCCATGGGAACGGGAAAAAACGGGATTTTGATTTTGATGAGAAATCTGCGCGGGTGAAACCGCAGGGCAGCCAATATGAGCAGAATCAACAAATATAAAAAAACTTCCATCGAAAGCCCTTGTTTGTTATGGTTTACTAATTTGTACATGAAGTTATATTTATAATACTCGACTTGACATAAGTTTTATAATTTATTTGTACTAAATCTAATTTCATGGATTAAAACTAATTTCTTTGGCGCAAAATGCCAAAGAAATACAAAGAAATTAGGGACAAAGAAATTAGAAATCTTGTAATTTTTTTGATTAAAAAAAAAAGCATTAGCGCTAATAAAACCTCTTATTGCCACGTGCATATAATTTTAATAATACAATTCACACAAAAATTAAGAATTAAATGATTGTAAATCTATATATTATATAAAACTCTTCCGTTACTGACTGACTGACTGACAGACAACACAGAGCCGAAACTACTGGGCGTAGCGGGCTGAAATTTTGCATGTAGGTTCCTTAGGGAGTGTAGGTGAGCACTAAGAAGGGATTTCCCGAAATTCCCACGGGAACGGGAAATAACGTGAGTTTTGTGTTTATGAGAAAACTGCGCGGGAAAAACCGCGGGGCAGCCTCTAGTCAATATATATAAAACTCTTCCGTTACTGACTGACTGACAGACAACGCAGAGCCGAAACTACTGGGCGTAGCGGGCTTAAATTTTGCACGTGGGTTCCTTAGGGAGTGTAAGTGAGCACTAAGAAAGTATTTCCCGAAATTCCCACGGGAACGGAAAAAACTGGATTTTTGTGTTTATGAGAGATCTGCGCGGGTGAAACCGCGGGACAGCCTCTAGTATTAACATAAAAAGGGATATCGAAGAAATTAGACACTTACTGGACCAAAGTCCACAGGTGATAATTTGTCGCAGTAATACCCGAGGCAACTCTGCTTCAAATTAGAATTGTTTGACGGACTGAACTTTTTGGGGTCGTAAGTCAAAAATCGTAGTAAATAATAAACCAAAATTAAATCACAATTTCCTCAGATATATTTATAATGTAATACATTTATATCGCATTTGTAATTTGTTATTTCGGTCATTTAGAAATATCAGAAATAAAAAAGTAAGTTATGGACGCGCCAAAGAACTTAGAATTTTCATCTTCAAAAAAACATTGTGAAAATCCTGTAATATATTGTGCTGAATTGTGAATGTGATGCTCTAAGAACCTACCGACTTACTTATTGTAAAAAAAAACAGTATTCAAAAGACAGCAGTTAATAGAGATAAAAGCTTGGACAGACCTAAAACTCGGTTCCTGATAATCACCCTAATTTTATTTAATAGATAGGCTATCGTGGGTCGAAACAACAATGACCATTTGTTGAGGGTTGAAACAAGAAAAAAAGGTGCGTGGGTAGAAAATCTGGGGGTCGAAAGAGTAACAACCCTACGAAGTCTGCCGGGTCAGCTAGTACATAATAAGTTCTATGATGATTGCAGGTGACGTCGGGCGGCGTGACGAGGCGCGTAGCACGCGCGCTGGAGGTGCTGCACGCGAGCGCGCCGGGCGCGCGCGTGCGCGTGATGCGCGCCGCGTACCACTCCGCCGCGGCGCCCGGCGCGCCCGCCGCCAGCTACGTGCTGCACTCCTCCAGGCGGGTAATGGATGCATATATGTATTACTAATAAAATTATATTACACTAGCTGACCCGGCAAACTCTGTATCGCCTTATTATAAGTTTACACAATTATTATTATACTAACTTCTAAAGACTTGGCTGTATGGACTATGTTCCTTTGCCTACCCGAATAGGCCAATTAAAAACAATAAAGTCAATCAAATCTTTGACAGGAAAATGAAAAAAAAAAAACAGTTTGTATAGGAAAGAAAATAAAAAATTGTTGTTTTAAAAGATTTAGATTATTTTGGTTTTGAAATGTTCGTAGTACTTAGTCCAGGGAAGGTTCTGGCTTACCCGCGACCCTCCTGCTATCAGCCGAGAAGGACACCGGCGGGGTTTTAGTGGGTGCGAACCCCACATAACCCTGCGGCTCCCCCCGGGGCTGCAGGGTACTCGTTAGGAGTTTCCCCGCCTTAAAAAAAAAAAAAAAAGGGAAGGTTTAAAAGGTGAGAAATTATGGAAAAATGGAGGGGAAGTTACCTAGTTAGTTTATTTTTTTTTATTCTCAAAACAATCATTTTTGTCTTTGTTTTTATATAGTTTATTCAAGTATATCATGCAAAGACATAGTCCTGAAAGTTTCTGCCATGATAAAAAAAAGTAACCGTGTATATAGTACAAGTAGATAGTAGACGTAGGTAGTAGTAGTAGATTAAGTGATCACGGCTGTATGGTAAAGTTTCGGATACCTACTTAATTTTCTTTTCTTTACATAATTTCAGGTCATATCATCGGGTTCCTCATTTTTGGAATCTCCAACCTTTATGAGTAAACCTCTGGAGTCACCTTCATACATAACAAAGCCATTAGAGATCTCCTCATTGCCTTTAGAATCATCACCAGAAAGGTACTCAGAGGCGGAAGACTACAAAGTGACCGAGCCTGATGACCTGGAAATTTCGGAGCCATCCAAATGGCGTCCTGCCGCCGGTGCCGCAGGCACGCCGCACAGCGAGGACTCGTCCTCCGCCGACACCGCCAGCCTCGTCGACCTTGACTCGCGAACTAACAAATCGAAACACACACACTTATTTAGAAAATGGTCGTTTGACTCTGACAATAGCGGGGTTCACTCTTTTAAAAAAACGACGTGCCGCCTGTCACCGCTGCTTGATGTACCAGTCACTCTGAGTACCCTTAAGTACAAATCCTTACTAAACGGTACCAGTGACCACTGGAACGACCGAAGAAAAAGCTATAGCTTTGAGGACACCTCTCCTCTCAGTGGAACTATGATACACACAAACGATACCCTTGCGATGGAGTCCTCGACTGATAGCGGTATTTGCAAGTCGACGGAAATAGTAAACGATCAAACGGAATACAATAACAGTCAACGATTTTTGAAAAAGGATAACTTCAAAATTATCCACGAAGGCAGCTTCAAAGGGTGGTTAGCGCGAAATCGAGCACCAAGTATTCGTAGGGAATCTCCACTAAAGTATTTTCGTGAAACAAGGGTTGAGGACCTAGGAGAAGATAAAATTGCACTTCAGTCTGCTGGGAAAGTGTCAATCACAATACCGATGAATAATGACGATACATTTCAATTCGCAAATAACTATGAAAATGACGAGGCGGACAGACGGATAAAAAGAGTAGAGTTCTGTAAGACAGAAGTACATTTTGCTGCAGACTCGGGCACGGTCAACATAATCGCAACGGACGATAAACCACCTTCGTCAAATGATTTTAGAAAAAGACGAAGTGCATTTGTTCCAATGACTGGTAATTACGAAAAACCTATTACACTCTTTGAAGAGAAAAGTTGTGACCAATCAGAAGCAGACGCTATGGAAATAAGTGATAAAAACGGGACTTGTGAATTTGGATCAACTACAAAAAGTATTCTAAAGAACAAAATAACCAAGCCAAAACCCTATCTCTTAGGAGAAAACATGATGTTGGAGACAAAATCAGAGCTGTTATTAAAAAATGATCCCATACGAGAGTACATCATTCCCACGACTGTATCTTTGATAAACACAGAACTGCAACCAGATGACAACAAATATTATATTGGATTATCTACTGACAAAATAAAACAAAGTGTGGATATAGCTGCTGGACTAATACAATACCACGCTTCGAGGACTAAAAATAACGGTAACACAGCTCAATAATTTAAATATTCCAAAAGTTATTTGTGTCTTTTTGTTGACTCGTTATCTGCTTACGACGGCTACTTTTAGTTTCCTTAAAAAATTAGTCGAAATGCCATTTAACTATATAATGAGTAAATTGATTTAAAAAATATTTTTATCAAAAAATTAAACCGCCGAAAAAACTGAAAAGCATCAAATAATAGGGAAACATTTTCTATTAGGCCTTAATTTACTCACTTCTTAAAGTAATTTTGGATTAGCAAGAAATTTTAAGTCGGCGCCACACCACACAAGCAAATTCATTATCTACGTAAAGCGCGATGCGCAGCGGCACACGTTTTTCGGTTATTTCTTTGAATTTCAGGTAATTTTGTGATCTTTTTTCGCTGATTCTGTGGCACCGACGCAAAATTTCTTGGTAATCCAAAATTACTTTAAGGCGGTAACTCTCGGTATGGCGCAAAATTCAAATTTTTTCACGTTTTTTAATTATTTTGGCGAAAGTATTCATTTTTAATAAAGTTTAAATGAATTCGCAAACGTAAAAACATATCTCCCACATTGTGATATATCGTTTTTGAAAGACAAGAGTTACCGATTTTGTGTATATTCAAGGAACTTGATTTTTGGCCTTTTCCCCCTTACACACAAAAACTTTAGGTCTGTCTTCCAAAAACGTTGTATTACAATGTGGGAAATGGGATTTACATACGCGAATTCATTTAAACTTTATTAAAAATGTATACTTTCACCAGAATAAATAAAAAACACGAAAAAATTTAAATTTCGCGCCATACCGAGAGTTACCACCTTAAGAAGTGAGTAAATTAAGGCCTAATAAAAAATGTTTCCCTATTATTTAATGTTTTTCAGTTTTTTCGGCGGTTTAATTTTTTGATAAAAAGTTTATATTTTTTGCTTTTTAGTTTTTTTTGGGCTAATTTTTTTAGAATCACCCTTCACAGGGTGGTCGCACCCCACAAGGTGGCCACACAACCTGGTGAAGGTTGAGGGACTAACAGGCTGAGGTTCGATCTAGACCGGTCGGTGAGGCGATTTGTGAGGGAGGCCTATGTCCAGCAGTGGACGTCTATCGGCTGAGATTATGATTATTAACATTCATATAAAAAAGACTAGCGGTTTTCATGTAAATCACAAAACGGCAATAGGTACAATCTGTGAGTGAACAATAAACTCACCCCTATTTTTCCACCCTTAGGGTTGTAATTTTAATTCCAAATTATTTTTATGGGACCAACTTCAAGGTATACCCTGTCGATTAAAAAAAGAATTATCAATATCGGTCCACACAGTAAAAAGTTATGCGTGATCATACATAAATATATATATAAATATAAATAATAATATACGCGACGAATTGAGAACCTCCTCCTTTTCGTTTTTATGTCGGTTAAAAATAGACAGAAAGGCACACTTAAAAAGCATCGATAAATAATGCTACTATACCACATAAATTTAATTTGGGATATAAATTCAAAACCACCATATACTTAAGGAACTTGTGCTTTACAGTAAATAATACATTGTTGACTTTCTTACAGGTCCAGTTAAGACTGAATTTAGAAGCGAAAAAAACAAAACGAATGTAAAGGAAAATATTCAGGCAAACAATAAGAATTCAACCGAGACTATTCAACCAGCAACCGTTAAACAGAAATTGAAGCATATAGAAACCTCGCCGATGTTGGTGGCGAAAACTCGACCGTTAAGAGACAGTGATTTGACTTACTTCGGTGTTTCCAATTCTATAAAAACATCTTCTGGATACAAAACAAAGAACAGAATAAGCAGTCTGAACTCTGATCCCAATGACTACCTCAAATCTGTTAAATTAATACAACAAGTTTCTAGCAGCGTGTGCAACAGCGAGGCGGAATCAGAGGACCACGATTATCAAAACATACTATTTCGAAATGAATCTACTTCCCATCCCAAAGATACAGAGAAAATTTTCGCTCGTGGTAAAGATGTAATTAATAAATATTCCTATGATCACTACTCGCCAGGAGTTACAGCATCAGAAAGAGTGCGATACATAAAGCCAGTTATAGAAGAAGACTATAAAATACAGGAAACCAGAAGATCTAGGTCGAAGCAAGGTATCGTCATAAAAACGGCTAATAGAAGTATATCGGAACCACCGAAACACCGAATGCCTGAGCTATCCCCTCTTCATAGCACTTATGAAAAAAGTCGTAAAGAAAAACTAACAAAATGTATACAGTCAACAAAGTAAGTAGTACGGGACATAATACATACCTATCATCAGTTTAAGGACTAACGGCATATATCACTTCATAGCATATCAATATTTTTTTAAATCGGTTCAGTGGTCTTCGAACGAAATCTTTCCACTTTGAAACACACAACCAACTAACAAAACAATTACCCTTCAACGATTATTTAGTACCTATTTAACATTAATATTGAATTTTATTTTATTAGATCACGCGACAAGGACATCAGGGAAGTACCGACAGTACGCAAAAGTGATACATTACCAGGAAAAGACATTCCCTTATATGCCAATATAAATGAAAGAAACAAAATCCAAGCTAAGTACGTACCAGTGCCCAGTAGACGGTCTCGAACCCTAGCAGGCGTTAGTGACCCAGTTACATCAATATCTGCTCAAAATCCGATTGCTGAAAGAAATGATGGTTCTTTGAATTCTAAAAGTAATTTCAGTGAGCAATTCCAAGAAGAACATGGTGAAAAAACACATAGTTATAGAAATACAGGTAGGAAGGTAACCGATAATGTAGACAAAATCAGTCAAAGACACAAGAAATCGAATAATGAAAGATCTTCATTGAGAACCCAGTCTAGCCGTATTGACAAAGGTTCATTAGAAAAAACCAAACCAATGCTTGAAAATCAAGATGTCAGTGGTAGTTATTCCCGGCGTAACTGTAATGAACATCGTGTAGAGGCTGAGGAAAGGAAGCGGAACAGTACTATTTCTGACAAAAAATTAAACAATGAATCTGTCAAGAACACGGAAGTTAGTATCATTAATAACGAGGCTGATAAAGGGCTTTCAAAGACAAACGGCCGAGAACGATGTAAATCAGAAGAAATGCAAGAATTAAATAAAGATCCGACTGACACTATTACAGTTTCCCAATCGACGAAGGTACAAAAGAAACACGTTCAAGAAGAAAACGAGTCAAGGTCACGTTCACGTTATACTAATCCTAAACGAAAGGAATATGTGATCAATTATGACGACAAAAACGGAACTGTGTCATCGATTTGTAAAGTAAAATCCGGTACTTCTAGAAGAAAAACAAATAACAAAGAAAACAAAAACGAATACTCTAAAGAAATTAGAACAAATACGAAATCGACAGACAAAAGATCTTTGCGTAAGTAAGCAACGATGTGCATGCCTGCCTTATAAACATACTAACACAAATAATAAGTAAGTAAGTACATATATTGTGTTTATTAAAAATCACCGTATTTCAGTGGAGTTTCAAGATGGACATAGGAACGGATATAACGTTGATAGAAAACGGAAGAATAGATTACCTTTACAGCGAACTTGCGAGATATTGTAGTGTAAGTGTGACCGAAGCAAGTTTGCTGTCTCCAATCCAGCGCAGTGCTGTCTCGAATGCGTGTGTTCTATTTACAATGCATTGTTTTGATCTCTATTTATGTTTATTCAGATTCTTAAATTTAAATGATAATTTATGTAATAATGTTCAATAAAAAGTAATGCCATTAAACTTTATAAATTTATTTGAAAACCAGTTGTACTCAGGTACTTATTAAACAGTAATGAGGGGGTCTTTGTCGCGCTTACTAACATAAACTTCGACTTTGTTTTCTAGCATGTTCTTTAGCCGAGACTGAAAAACGCAAAGGAATCCTCTTTCTGAGTCCGAGTGGTTGGTCAAAATAACTGAAATGCCTTTTTGTGCAGCGTCCAACACGTCGTGGTGCAGCATCTCACCTGCAAAAAGACAAAATTTTGAGCTGCCTTAATGACTGCATGTAAAAACAATCTACTAAAATATAAATGTATTAAATAAGTATGTGTTAATTTGATTATTATTTCTTTGAATAAAAATAACAGAGACAGCTTTAATTAAACGCCGATCTTTAGTAAATCGGAGTTAAATATTACCATCATATGATTGAAAATTATCCGTCTTAAACGGCCCTAACCTAATCCAGTGTACTTCCCCAAGCTTCACAAAGTCCTGAGCCCTGATTACTTGGTCGCGGATTTTGTATGTGTCGTAGTAAAATAAATAAATTAATAATCATTTATTAAATGCCACAAGTTATCATCATTACATTTTATAAATATAACGGGTAGGTTTAACTATAAAAAGGTAAGCGACGCATTTTATTTGCCAATGACCTCACGCTAGGCGAACCTCTGGTGTGAGAGTCAAAAAAAAAATCGAGTGCCATGAAATACGCGGTAGCGGTAACGATAATCGATTATACGTGATGAAATTTTTAAATAAATTACAGTAAATTATTACAAATTATTTAAATTATCATAATTTAAACAATATGCCTACTTTAAATAAATATATATATAAACACACAACATAATATTATAAACTGTATATCTATAAAATTGATAGAGGTTTAATTATGAATTATTATTATTATTTTAAATATGATTTATTATATATTATGAATTATTGTATCATTATTTTTAATACATAAAAAAAATTGTTCTGATAAAATATACATTACATTATA
This sequence comes from Euspilapteryx auroguttella, assembly GCA_951802225.1. Classification (NCBI taxonomy): domain Eukaryota; kingdom Metazoa; phylum Arthropoda; class Insecta; order Lepidoptera; family Gracillariidae; genus Euspilapteryx; species Euspilapteryx auroguttella. The sequence goes on along the minus strand of OX637644.1, from coordinate 8,912,655 downwards.
ATTAAATACACTACTTATACAATAAAATTTATTAATTACATGCAGAAATGTTAAAAAATAATAACTATGTGTTAGTAATTACTAAAGCTTCTGACTGATCGTAGGTTAAGTCTTCCAAAACTTTAAAAAGCGATGCTTTTACATCTCTAGTTTTTTTATCCTTCATATCGATTATTTTAGAAATTTTGTTATATACAGGGTGTTTCTGACAAGGCGGTAATAAATCAAAGGAGGGATTCTGCTCACCATACCCAACAACTTTCCCAAAGCAACATGGGTCGAAATCTCAAAACAAAAATCAGCCGTCCCGTACATTGACCCCGTCAGCTGATCGAACCAATGTATGGAACAGCTGTTATTTTTTTTGAGATTTTGAACCATGTTGCTTTGGGAAAGATGTTAGTTATGGTGAGCAGAATCCCTCCTTTGATTTATTACCGCCTTGTCAGAAACACCCAGTATATAACATGACAAGAAAACATTTTGTCTTTTTGCGAAAGCTGTTCTTACAGATGGTAAGTAATGGGATTTTATAAACACGTTTTTTTATTAGGTCTTCGTATGCAGCAGATATCAATAATATTTAACGAACCAATCAGAATAAGAGTTTACCTGCAAGCAATTATTTAGCCAATCAGAGTTCAGGAAGGTTTCAAAGTTTTCAATTATACTAGGCTTTTTGCAAAAAAACGGCTTTATGTCAGGATGATTGAAAAAAATGCTTATATCAAATTATCCGGCTTTTCGCAAAATCCCTAGTTTTTTTTGCAAAAAAAACCTAATTATCAAATCTTACTACGACATATGCATTGACAAGCTATCTAGCGCGGCGGGCCGTACCGTATACATACCGGTATATCAGTAGCTGAGATCAGTAGGCTCGGCTATGATTGAAACGGTAAAACTAAAAAGCTCTTGACACGGATATTTTCATATGACTGCTTTGCGGATTTAGGAAGGAGCGTGCGTTGCTTCGTGTGTAAGCGGCTAGGTTTTTTTTTAAACGACTCCAGGGAGTGAGCGTTTCAACTTTATTCCTATGTATTAGGTATTGTGTGGCCATACTAATAAATGTTCCATAACTGGTATGCTGACTCAAAGTTTTTTTTATCATACTTACCACAATTCATTTATATATATAAATGAATTGTGGTTCGTTAGTCGTTAGTCTCGCTAAAACTCGAGAACGGCCGGGTCGATTTAGCTGATTTTGGTCTCAAAATGTTCGTAGTAGTCTAGGGAAGGTTTAAAATGTAAGAAAATTTGGAAAAATTAAGGGGAAGTTGGCAAAAACAACTATAAAATTTTTCCATCCATATAAAATTGTAGGGCGCGGTACGAAGTTCGCCGGGACAGCTAGTACCTATATAAAACTTTTATCGTGGTTCGTTAGTCTCGCTAAAACTCGAGAACAGGGCGGATTTATCTGATTATGGTTTTAAAATTATCGTAGTAGTCCAGGGAAGGTTTAAAAGGTGAGAAAAAATAAAAAGTTAGTAAAAAAAACAACAATTTTTTTCCATACAAACCGTTCCATTGTATGTAAACTAATAACTGTCAGTCGTTTCAATCAGTTGAAGACAGGACAACGTCTGTCGGGTCAACTAGTTTAGAATAATAATGAAGTCTCTATTTACTCTAAATATAGTATAGGAGTGCAGGGGGGCACACTAGCGCCACCTAGTGATGCATTGTGAAAGCAGAGATCGCTCGATTAGCAATTCCTACATCGCGACAACGAAGTTTCTGACGCAGCTAGCATAAATAGAATTTACAAAGTAGAAGCATGGGGAGGTATTGGATTGGTAAAAAAATCTTAGTGGTACACATAATATTATTTTTACCTGTTACATAAAGGTCAGCTTCGACGCCTTTTAGCACAGAAGCACCCGAGCCGGCACAAAGGGCCACGCTGGCGATGCGGTGACCCATGTCTCTCCCTTTAGCGAGGGCTAGTCGAACGTACTCCAGTCCCGTTAGCTTCTTCACCCTTTGCACCGCCTCAGACAGAGACAACTCGCCTTCTATATTGAGGAACCTATAAAAGGAGCGTACATTTAAAGATTCCGGAAGACGCGGAGTAGGCCGACTCCACAAGGTAGTCAGACGACCTGGTGAAAGCTGCGAGATTACACAGGATGAGGTTCGCTTAAGACCGGTCGTTGTATTTTAAGAACATAATTAACTCTCACACAAATAATTAATAACACCTAATTATAGGTATGAGATAGGTATGACATACCTCATATGTATGAGAACATATTTTAAGAACACAAGAATATATAATCCAATTTTGACCTAAATAACTAAGTGTAACCTATATAATCTATGAGACATCCTGCAGGCGCGTAAGGTATCAGTTTGCAATGATGGTAAAAATGTTGCACAAGGTGCCGCGTCTGTTGCCAAAGAGATAAGTACGAAATTTGTAGATCTGTACAGCACACAACTTTGGATCTCGTACAGTCACGGACTAGGAGGCCGTAACAGATTTGTCTATGGTTTCGTCAGCCCTAGACCGTATTACCAAAGAACAAGAGCTATTTTGCAATACAGAAAAACCGGAAGTGTTACGCCGATCGTGTCCGCCACTGTACCTTTGTCAGAACTGTCTCTATAGTTAACTCTTTGAGGCCTGAATTGGTCTTATTTCTTTTTGTCTTATTTCCTTATCGGTCTTCGATATTTCAAACGCTTCATGAAACCAGCAAAGGTGAGGTCTGCTACTAGTTCCAGGTGTAGAGCTTTCTTCCGCTTGATGCTTTCAGGAAGGTCTGCATGTGAGAGTCTGCCGCCCACCCTGCGCAGGTCCTCCTTGTGCAGATAATGTATGAAGCCTTTGATTCTGCCTTTCTTCTTTCCATTCCGTTCTTTCTTAAGGCGTCTTCTTTCCTCTTCGAACGCCTGACCTAATCTACGAAAAACTATTTTGTGAACGCATTCAGGTAACGTTTCTTTCAGCTCACGTGCGTTGTTTGGTACGTTTGCAGCTTTGGGCTTCCTTTTAGCCTTTGATAGTCTCTCTGCATCTACCTTAGTTGTATTGTCTTTTGCTTGCACCTCTTTTTTCCACTGATTTTGTTGATAATCATAATCTTTCAATGACCTCTCTGTACTCTGCTTGTATCTCTGGCTTGAATTTCCATTCAAGTTGATTTATTCCCATCAGAGATATTTCTCTTGACCCACCTTGCGTTGATGGCAATTGATCTGCTTGATTTTGTAGTTTTACCACCTTTCTACTGTCAGACAGCCTAGTTGTTTCTTCCTTTTTCTCACATAGCCGCTTTTCAGCGGTTTGATTCCGTTTACCGGTTGCCTCCTTCTTTGTATTATCTAGGTCTATCTGCGGCTGCATTGATATCACAGTATCCTGTGATCTGACCTCGTCCGCGTTTCCAAAAAGAGTCCAACCAAGGTATGTATCTTGGGCACATGGGGTACCTGGTGGACCTCTGATGATGTTCTCCTTCATGATTGCAGAGCACACTTGGACTCCTAATATTAAGTCGATTCTTCCTGGTTGGTGAAACTCGGGATCTGCCAGGAAGAGATCGTTGATGTGTTTCCATGAGTGCGCCTGTATCTCTGTCGTCGGTTATGTGTTGTGATTTGTGGTGACATGATGTTCGCCTTAACTTGAACATTGAAGTTTGAATAGCACCTTGATAAGACTTTAATGTTTGTCATGCCACTTACAGATACTTCTACTACTACTACTGACCTCGTCCGCGTTTTTAAAAAGAGTCCAACCAAGGTATGTATCTTGGGCACATGGGGTACCTGGTGGACCTCTGATGATGTTCTCCTTCATGATTGCAGCGCACACTTGGACTCCTAATATTAAGTCGATTCTTCCTGGTTGGTGAAACTCGGGATCTGCCAGGAAGAGATCGTTGATGTGTTTCCATGAGTGCGCCTGTATCTATGTCGTCGGTAGTTGTGTTGTGATTTGTGGTGACATGATGTTCGCCTTAACTTGAACATTGAAATTTGAATAGCACCTTGATAAGACTTCAATGTTTGTCATGCCACTTACCTCTATTACTGTAGTACCGACTCCAGTGATCTTGCTACTTACCTCTGTTCTCATTGCATTTTCCCGTTTCATTTATAAATGTTACTTCTGATCCTTGATCTATCAAAGCTGTATTACTGTATTTCCATTTTGTATCTTGACGGGTACCAAAGCTGTGGCCAATAGTGCCGTTGACCTAGCTGTGAAGTGTGAAGAAAGTGCAACATTTTCATCATCATCGCAACCTGAAACCTTACCTTTTTTTTTTTTTTAAGGCGGGGAAACTCCTAACGAGTACCCTGCAGCCCCGGGGGGAGCCGCAGGGTTATGTGGGGTTCGCACCCACTAAAACCCCGCCGGTGTCCTTCTCGGCTGATAGCAGGAGGGTCGCGGGTAAGCCTGTGGAATTCTCCGCGACCTCGCCCTAGCATTGGCTGTGTAGCCTCTTCACGGGGGGACAGGTGGTGGTAGTCCCCCCTGAGCGCGGATGGCTCTTCCTACGCCCGACGACGGAACTGGATACCTCGTTCCGTCGTCCTTCTCGGGGCCGTTATGTGACTACACGAGGCCCCCGCCTCGTGCACCCAACGACCCCGGGGTCCTGCAGCGGTGCTGCAGGGCGGATCGGGGCCTATCGGCCCCGCCACGGCGTATGTGATCCACCGTGGTGGGACCTTTGAGGCCCTGCCCGCTCTCCTCCTCAACTGCCCCATCCAGCAGTCGAGCGGGAGCAGGGCTTGTCACTCCCCACATGGCACCACGTAACGTGCCATGTTGGAAGCGTCAAGTCCCCGCCCCTTCCTCCTCGACCGCCAGGTGCTACTAGCCGTTCCACCTTGGCCGCAGCACCCAGCGATCGTGTGTGACAGTGCCCTGGATAGGACACTGCCACCCTCTCCTACGGGGCATTGTGAGCGCCCCATCGGCACGCCCATTGCGGCAGCGACGGCGACATCAAGCCGACCGCAAAGCGTGGAGAAATGACAGCCCGGCATCTACTCCCCTGCGGGTTCGGATCAGCCGGGTAGACCTGTGATCCCAACGGTTGGCGACGTAGTCATCAAGCCAACCGTGGGCAGGACTATTGTTCCCGGCATCTAATAACGCAGGGTTTCTAATCAGCCGAGCCATCAATCCCCACGTGGACGTGCCATTGGGAAGCTCCCAATCCCCGCACTCCATCTCGTCGCCATCCTTCTTCTCCAATCTCTCCTCCTTTCTTCCCTCATTTTTCTTCCTCGCTCAGCAGGGCTTGTTAGTCCCCCCACGGCGCTGAGCAGTTCGCCGTGGTAGAAGTCTCAAGCCCCGCTCTCCTTCTCAACTCACACTATGCTCTCTGATAGGGCAGAGAGCATGTGGAGCGCCACTCCCGCCAGATTTTTAGCCACCGGACGATCACACCAAACGGGAAACGAAAAGTGTGATCGTCCGCTGTTGCCCAGGGTGCACCGCGTGGAGGTTCTCTGGCCAGCACCCCAACCTGAAACCTTACCTAATTCAACTTCTACATTTGCCTGACTAGAAATTCCTGTAACCTGTAATTTATTCCTATCGTTCGTTACAAAAACATCTTTATTCCTATATAAATGCAGAAGTGAATGATGACGGCGCCCACATATCTTGCACAAACCCTTGTGCTTGCAGTGGTGGACTTGATGTCCAGGCAGCAGACAGTTGTAACAGAGTTGGCTACTCCTCGCTTGCTGTGATCTTTCTTCTGCGCTTAGTTTGCCGAACTCCTTACAGTGCCATATGACATGCTCTTGGTTGCAATGGCTGCAGCTTCTCTCCGGTGTTTTAGTTGCCTGGAGTGACGACCTTTCTAGACATCTTGTTCCGGTACTGGTTGGCTCTGCGGTGTGAATCCTATTTTCTAATTACTCGATGAAGCAGTCTGGCTGCTCAGTTTGACAGAGTTCACTCACGTCATGCTCTTCCAACTCTTCGTTCTTATCAAGATCAAACCCTTTTTTTTTTTAGGCGGGGAAACTCCTAACGAGTACCCTGCGACCCCGTGCAATGTATGTGCCTCTGTAAGATCTTTGTTATCTTGAATGAGCGCCGAAAACTTGTCTTCAAAGGGCTGCCAATCCTCGTAGTTGTCAGCAATCCTCGGCATCTGGACGTCAACACCGCAGCTGAACCTGGTGTCTGGTGTAGCATGTCCTCTATGTCTGTCATCATACATAAGTACAGTTCTTCGCAGACATCGTACTCTTCGTTCTGGAAGTAGTCGTACTTGGACCGGCTATCTCGCGTAGTAATCCGTAAGAACTGTACATGGGCTTTTCTAAACTTATTCCAGTATTCGTTCAAGCACTTCTTACGGGTTTCTAAATAGCCAGCAGTTAGCCTCTCAATGGGACACTTGTTGAGGTCATCGTAAGACTTTTCGATCAGTCTACGCGTTTCGCATAATTGTGACGACAACTCTTCCTCTACCGAAGGCATTGTAATAACTTTAGGTAAACTTTACCTTAAAACCCTTTTCTGGCTATTGCAGCACCTTTAGAACTCATTTGTCCTGTGATTTATTGAGTTATTTCATAATTTACAATCTGTCATATTTTTTCTTGGTACCGGTCAGTCAATTGTTTTACAAATTTTACATGAAATAGCCAAAATACATTTTTATTTTCCAAAATTCTTACTTATCCGGCTCGAAGGACCATGTTCGATAACTTGACTTTGCTTACGTAAGAACTTTAATTTAATTTGTATTTTTGCTTAATAAAATAATAACACGAACTTGTTGATAGAGTTGTTTATTGGGAACTGGCATACGGTCACATGACACAATTTTGAAGGCACGGTGACAAAAACACAACACATAGACAAAACTACTAAAAAAGATAGTAATTGCACGAACAATATAGAGTTATCATTTATCAATGAATGTTTTAATTAAAAACGTTTTTAATTAAAGACATATACATTAAGTATGTTTTATTGCACGTAGCACTGAAACCTTGGATTTACTTGGCTTTTTTATCCGCTAGTCTTATGTCACATTATTATTATCATCATAACTCTTAAAAACGTGATTATCACTTATTTTTTAAATTTTACACGACTTTTTCCATTTAGGTTATCCAATATACATTTACATTTATTTTTATACACCCATGTACATTTTATCGAAAGTCGACACAACACTAGTAAATATTTAAACTGGCTGCGTACGAGATTTTTACGAGATCCAATGGATCTTGTATCGCATTGAATGGAATTTTTTACTCTCTGGTCGGTACGAGACCTATTAGACCTCGTACGTTTTTATTGATAATAATGCTACATCAACAATCACTAATAACAGTAGGTATAGTCATCGTCACCCAAATTTAAAGAAAACATAAAGAAAATCAATCCGCCGCAACGGGAGGGTAGTACTAATTTGCTTCCGCACTGAACGGCAACTACGTACAGTGGCGGACACGATCGGCGTAACACTTCCGGTTTTTCTGTATTGCAAAATAGCTCTTGTTCTTTGGCAATACAGTCTAGGGCTGACGAAACCATAGACAAATCTGTTACGGCCTCCTAGTCCGTGACCGTACGAGGCCTTTGAGAAAGATCTCGTAACGCAGTAAACGTGTTAAATTGCATTGTGAAAACCAGGGTTAAAGATCCAAACAAGCGTTTATTAAGTAAAGTAAAAGTAAAGTAAAAAATTATCTATTCAATATTACAGGATACAAAATATCGCTTATTGAAAGTCAATAAGACTAATCTAATTAATATTGATACCTTATTTCGTAAAGTATCCTATACTGATAGAGGCGAGGTAGTACAGGGTGCCCACCAATTGGCTCAGGCAAACAAATGTTTGCCTTGCCTTACGACAATGGTCGCCTGGAGACGCCCCCAAACGAGCCCTCCTCTGTCAAATGATTCTACTCCCTTTCGCAATGATTTTACAGCTTAGAGAAGAAAGGGGTAACAAACTCTACTTTACAATTTATCTCTCTTTTTTTTGTTCTTTTGGGACATTACAATTCAATTTACAATACAAAAAGATTTAAAGTATACATACATGAAATAATGAAAATATCGTGCAGAGCTAGACTACTTCCATGCGTCTTTGTCGTTTTCATAATCATCAACATTGTAATAAGCTTTCTTAATCAAACCTTTTTTGATACGTTTTTTGATACAAATAATGAAAAAAGTTGACACAAAATTTACAATGTGAATCATAAAAAATAACTTTTTAAAACCAATAAATTAATCGGGTTTTCTGTGAAATAAATGGTAAAAAAATAATAAAACTTGAATAAAAAAATAACTTCTCTCAATATATAAAAAAACTTTTTGAAAACCAATAAATTAAGTAGTTTTTCTGCCAAATATAAGTTTAAAAAAATAATTAAACTTGAATAAAAAAAATTACATTTAACTAATAAAAAATACACTAATTTTGGCTTGTTAATTAGGAAATAGTCCATGGTAAACTAAAGGTATAGCGACTCAGGCCCTTGTTTTCTAAAAATTTAAACACTTAAAATACCTAACTAAGTATGTTAAGTGTTTAAATTTTTAGAAAACAAGGGCCTCGAGTCGCTTAACTAAATAAAACAATGAAAATTCAATGACAACAGCAGCATTTCAACACAATTGCTGATTTTCGAGGGGCATGTACTGTTGTCGTCTTTAAAAAGCCGCAATGATTTTCGAATGCTGCCACTGACATCGAATTTTCATTATTACATAATTCAGTTAGCGAATTGATTCCCAGATGTAGGTAGTGAAAAAGATTATTTTAATTTGATAAAATAAAACACAAAATATTAACAAACAGTACACCGTCAAGCTTCGTAATTGAACTCTTTCGAATCGTAGAGTTGTCTTGTTATCGATTTCGTGAACCATTGCCGCTTTCTGATGAAGTTGATTTCTGTTATACGCCTAAACAAACCAACAATGGCTAAGATAATCGCTTGTAATACGATTACGAGTCGTTCGATTTTGGTTACGAGACTTTACTCCACCGCGTACCATCATTATGCTTATAAAAGAAAAAAGTACATTTCTAACTTTAACGTAATTTATGAACTTATTTGCACTACATAGACTCAAATATGATTTCTCGAGTTCTCGACTTTTCTCGAGCATAATTTCCCGGGAACAAAACCCAACGATTTCCCGGGAATTCTCGACCCGAGAATTCCCGGGAATGAACCCTACTCGCGATAGACACATCAGTTAATTTTCTAATTTTCCAGATTGCGTACGCAGCCGAACTGAGCCTTGCCGCAAGATTTGAGATATGGGGGCCACACTGAAGTTTCGAATTTAAGTGATACCAAGGACAACATCAGTAAGTTTAAAATTTGGAAAAATTCCTTTTTCGATACAAGAGTTAAAAAATTAATGCTAGATGAGGCGCTATTAGTATTATAACAGGTTAAAGTAAGTCTATGAATCAAAGTAATCGGGACTCACACAGAAAAGGAGAGAGAGCATCTTCCTTGTTCTGTGGGGACTCAATCGGGACAAGTAGAGACAGTGTATGTACCTGCCGGCCCCGAACGCCGCAGGGTCTGCAGGGTCGGCGGGGGGCACGAGCGGTGCGGGCGCGGCTTCGGGGAAGGCGGAGGCGAGCCAGTCCGCCACGCCGCCGCGCGCCGCGTCCCACGCCGTGTGCGGCGAGTACAGCGCCACGCCGCGCTCCAGCAGCAGTGACACGCACCGTTCCTTCCATGAACTTCATTATGTATGATAGGATAACAAAATAAATATTATAAGCCGCTCAAATAAAGAACAGATTAGAAAATGGCGGTCCAACGCATGCTCTCTCGCGTATTTTAGTATGAGAGAAGAGTTAAGAGAGACAGCCCATAAAACGGCCGCCATTGCGCAGGTTATATACCAAATACATAATAGGGTTTCAAACCTGGAGTGCCTGCCAGCAAAGTCTGCGCGCGGTCAAAAATATAAACCAGTTAGCAACCTGTCAGTCAAATAACAATTTGTTAAGAATGGCAGGTAAAGACCGCATTCAGTAGCGCCTATAGTCGCGCGCAGACTTAGCTGGCGCAGCGCAGACTTTAACTCGAACTTTTTGCACAGAATAGGAACAGTAAGCCCGCATTTATTGGCACGCGGGGCGTCGTACAGGGCGTGCTGCGATTAAATCAAACGTATAGCAATGTATTAGACCGTTTACAGAGACGCGTTGGCGGGCGCAGACGCGTGAACTAACGCGCGTAACAAAACATAGGCCTATGTTAAGGACGTCTCCTTAAAAAAGGCCTATGTTTTGTTCAGTCAGTCAGCCCCCGCACGACGACGCCCCGCACAACGCGCCGCGTCTCCGTAAATGAAGCCTAAAATAGGAATAATTTTTTCTTACCTCTGATTAACAGACTTCAGTGGTGCAAATATAGGTGGATGGTAAGAAATAATCATTTCACAACCATGCTCATTAGCTTCTATAGCTACATCTTCGGTCAAGTCGTTTGTTAAAAGAATTTTTGTTATGTTTCTGAAACATAATTTACTTATTACAATTCTGTATTCGACCACCACATCAAAATTATTATTAACGAACGATTGAACATAAAAAAAACCTAGGGACATCTGCAGACTGTCGTGCTAGATATAAGGTATGAAAGACAATCAATTAAATTTTTATAGGCGCGGAAAGAGGCTCTTACTCATAATGTAATGCTACGACGCGGCAAACGCTGTATTGTTTCCGAAATTAGGTGAATGAATATCAAGTTCTAACACTACCTATAAAAGTTTTAGGTGCAAGAAGCCTAAAGTGCGGATTTTTTAATTACATAACTAGTCGACCCGGCGAACTTCGTACCGCCTAACCAATTACTATGTTGAGCATGTATTATACCTACAAACCTTCCTCTTTAGTCACTATATCTAATTAAAAAAAACACATCAAAATCCGTTACATAGTTTTAAAGATTTAAGCATATACAGTGTGTCCGGGGAAGTTATAACATAATTTTAAGGGTGTATTCTATGATCAATTTCATCGATGAAAACACCCTATATGGGGGGTCGCAGTCTCACCCCCCCCCTCAGTATGATGTTTTTAATTTTTTTATTGCAAAAGTCGACCCCGCCTACTTTTAAATTCACAGTTAAAGATCTAAGGCTCACAGAACCTTCATTAAGGTCTTGATCGAAGGCTAAGTAGTTAGGCTACCTAAGTTACTCACAAAATAACCAAGTATTGCTTTTACTTTTTTTTTTTAAAGATGATAAACAAAAAAAAAATTTTTTTTTTGTGCATTTTTTACGGTTTTTCAAAGTTTTCACAAAAAAAAAGCAGATACTTTTTTTCATTTTATTGTGAGCTTTTGAGTTGTTCTCCAAATTGGTATTAGATTTATTTATCTACGTCTATTACTTCAGAAATTATCAACTACCAAAAAGACCCTTCGCTTTTACCTTTTAATTTAAGATTTCAGTTAAGTTTAAGAACCACTTTTATTAAAAAATAAAGTCAATATTTAATTAGTTTGTTAGTTATTTAGGTAGCCTACCTACTTAGCCTTCGTACAAGACCTAAATTAAGAGTCCTTTTACGCGAACAGTGGCGCCACTCTAGAAAAATAAAAATCTAAAGTAAGCCTTTTTTTCAGAAAAAAGTGCTCCCTTGTGCATAAAATCTTGGTCCCTAGTATTTTTTTGTATTTAAAATAATATCTAGGTTTAGAATGTTTATGGATTACTGTTTTTTTGCTAAAAGTAGCCACTTTTAGCTACTTTTAGGAACAAACATTAAACATGAAACAGTATAAACCTAAAGTGGCTACTTTTAGCAACAAACAGTAAAACATAAACATTCTAAACCTAGATATTATTTTAAATACTAAAAAAATACTAGGGACCAAGATTTTATGCACAAGAGAGCACTTTTTTCTGAAAAAAAAAAACCTTACTTTAGAAAAAAAAATCAAGAGTGGCGCCACTGTTCGCGTAAAAGGACTCTTAATTTAGGTCTTATACGAAGGCTAAGTAGGTAGGCTACCTAAATAACAAACAAAAGAATTAAAAATTTACTTTATTTTTTAATAAAAGTGAAATCTTAAATTAAAATGTAAAAGCGAAGGGTCTTTTTGGTAGTTGATAATTTCTGAAGTAATAGACGTAGAGAAATAAATCTAATACCAATTTGGACAACAACTCAAAAGCTAACAATAAAACACAAAAAATAAAAAAAGTAAAAAAAAATATTTTTTTTTGGTTTATCTTTAAAAAAAAAGTAAAAACAATACTTGGTTATTTTGTGAGTAACTTAGGTAGCCTAACTACTTATCCTTCGATCAAGACCGTAATGAAGGTTCTGTGAGGCTTAGATCTTTAACTGTGAATTTAAAAGTAGGCGGGGTCGAATTTGCAAAAAAAAAAAACATACTGATGGGGGGTGAGGCTGCGACCCCCCATATGGGGTGTTTTCATCGATGAAATTGATCATAGAATATACCCTTAAAAGTATGTTATAACTTCCCCGGACACACTGTATAGCGACGCGATCACGCGACAGACAGACGCGGGAAGCGACTTTGTTTTATACTATGTAAATTGATAATTATAAATACCTGCTAGTGTACGGTTGCACAAGTAGGCCTGTATTGTCCCAACTTTCAGCCAATCGCTTTGGTGCAAATTTTTCCAACACAGACACAACATTTTCCAAAGAGGTTCCTGACATCTCTCCAGCCATTTGTTTGTTTGACACAGAGGAAAATCGTTGAACTCTGATACTTCCTAGAAGTAGCTGTCTACCAAATGTGTTTATCATGAGTTAATCTGAAATATCATATCAATCAAAAATACTTGTAATGTTAATCCAAAAGAGAAGTTATATCCAGCATTCATTAAATAAGGAGTTAGAGGCTTAGGCATATGGGTATTTCTTATTCTCTCAGGTTAAAAAGTGTCTTCGGTAAGAATTTCTGTAACTATTGAGTTAACGATTTTTTTGTTTTAAGTTAGGGTATTTCGTTAACGTCTTTTATTTTGTACTTAGGGCCTCGACTGCTTATATTTATTGGTTTGATGATGATGATGTCCTCTTCTCCGTCATCAGGGACATAGGGCTCTCAGTAAAGCTCGCCACTTGCTCCTGTCTTGGGCAACCTCCTCCATCTCGCCCCACGGTGCTCCGAGGGTGGGAGCCTCTTGTTCCACCGTGCGGCGCCAGGTCTGCTTCGGGCAGCCGAATTTATTGGTGTAAAAGATAAAAATTAAAACATGTGCTAAAAGTCAGCGCCATGCCATGTCGCCTCCCCAAAAATGACGATTTCATATTAATTTTTTTTTAAAGTACCATTTTTATTAAATCAAAGACACTTTGTTCCCATTTAAGAACCTTCCAGCAATGTATATGCAAAAATTTACACATTTTTGCCATTAACTTTTCTATTTATATTTTGAACTTAAACTTTGTCTCCACTTTTTTCATCCAAACCGTTCGGACTTTCCAAAGGCTACTTTGATAGTATATGCATTTTTCGTTAAGGATTAGTAGGTACGCATTTGAAACGATTCAATTTCTGTCAAATCGGCGGGTTGTCACACAAGCGCGGCTCACGCACACAGTGACGCTGTCGGCAAGGCACGAAAGTAGACTGCACTTGATATCTTGATACTAATTGTATTTTTTTTTATCAAATTGTATCATTTTACATCGAATTAAAAAAAAAAAATAGCGTTCGACATTAGGGTAGGTAGCAAATAACGTATAATTAATCTGATTAACCTGATATTTCGTCAGTTGGCAGTGATGTGGACTGAGACGCGTGTGCACCGGGTTCGTACCCGGCGGGGGCAATCATTGAAAAGATGAATATCGATGTTTGTTTTCCGGTCTGGGTGTATTTTTCGTCACGGTATATATGTTATTTATTAAGGAGCTCTGAGTGTGCGAGTTATAATATTATTATTATTATTGTTTGATTTACGAAAATCCGGAACTATCAGAGTTATGTATAGGTAGGAATGTACCTACCTATTTTTTATTATTTTGACTGGTAAAATTCATGACATGATTTTCCATCATAACAATGGTGTAGTGCAATAGAGTGCAATCAATTGTAGGGCTGTATATGTCGTAGTAGATTTGATAATTAGGTTTTTTGCAAAACTTTTTGCTTGAGCTCGCCAACCTATATAAAAACTCAAGTAAATGAATACACTTTTTAACGAAACTTAAAGAAAAAATATATTTAAAAAAAAAACTATTTAAGAAGCACCCATATTACAATAATAAACAACAGTCCTCTCATAAGGTCTCCGAATTTTTCGAAAATAATCTATGAAAAAACAAGGACTGAGTTCCTGTTCTAATAGAACTTAAGGAGGAATGTGCTTTAAAAAAAGTGAAATGTTTTAATTTTTATTAATTTAAAACTCTGTTACAACATTAATTACAAGATGACAATTTATTCATATTTATTATAATAAACTCTACTTATGTAACTTAAAACAAATCCTAGTCTGTCAATTTCCATATTTTGACTTCACCATCATCACTGCATGATATCAACTCTTGGTTGCCAGATGGATTCCATTTCACACAGTTCACATCTTGAGAGTGGGCATTGAGCTTAGTACAAACCAGCTCAAATGTTGGAGCATTGGGGTCAGATTCCTCAGTCTCCCTGAACACTCTTATAACATCATCACCACATGCTGTTGCCATCAAACCTGTCTTGTGGCACCAGGATATATCATAGATACAACGTGAGTGAAAGCCAGACAATGTGCAAATACATTTCCAGACGGATTCCCTCTCTACTACAGCCACACCTTCCTGGTTTTCTGGCTTGTACTCTTTCCAGATCTTGATAGTTTGGTCATCACTGCATGTAGCCAATCTTTCTCCAGTTTTGTCAAAAGCTAAACTCCACACTGTGGATTTATGTGAATGTAGTGTTGCAATGCATGTCCAATCATTGTCTGCTTGATCCTCTTTGTACAATTTGACTGTGTTGTCGTAGGATGCTGAGGCCAGAATGTCTAATGTCGGATGCCAAACCACCTGTAAAAATATAATACTTTAAAATATATTTACCTAGAACCAATTTTTTTAATGTTAGATCTGAATTTGATTCTGAATTAAGTACCTTTTTGACATCTTGATTATGAGCATTGAGCACTGCAGCACACTCATACTCATCATCGCCAGCCACTTCCCACACCCACACAGACTTGTCCCGGCCACAAGTTGCCAGCAGCTGGCCTGATGGAGACCAAGCTACACCCTTCACTTCATTTTCATGACCCTCCAATGTCGCATTGCATTCAAATTGACCTAAAATAAATACAAGTTTGTCATTCCATCCATGCAATGCACATCATCAAAAGAAGACTACATGCAAATAATTTAGTTTTCTCTAAATTATTAAAATGGGTATATAATTAACACACCACTTTTCTTATCCCATATTGCAGTGGTTGCATCAAAGCTTGCTGATGCGAGGAAATTTCCACATGGCGACCAGGAGACTTCTCTGATTGTCCGCTGGTGGGCATCTACGAGAAGAGCTTTAACTGTCCAGTCATCACCTTCTTTACTCCAAAGTTTTATAGTCTTGTCTTCTCCACATGATGAAAAGATTGTTCCTAATGGATTCCATGACACATTCCACACGATGCCGCGGTGAGCAGCCAGCGTCTGAACCAGCACTAAACTTGCCATCTTTAATTTATTGTAATAATCCATTAATCAGTGGAATTATTGTAAGCCGTTTTAAATGCTATTGTTTCAAGAACAAAAAAGCTATACTTATTTTGTGAAATAAAATAATGGTTGGTGGGTCGTTTTAGGAATTTGCTGCTATGCTTATAACTTCTCTTTCAGTAGTATAGGAGGCTAGGAGCTCTAAATAGAATGTAGGGTATAGATTTTAAGGTTATAAGAAAAATAAAAAAGCCTTTTTATAACGTAGGCTATACCATACCTCTATGAAATTCACAGGAGTTGCTTGTGATGTGGCAAACAGAGTAAAGTGATTCAGTTCAGTTGTCTAAAATTTGATTTGATCGAGTCTGCATTAAGTGCATTATGTGCATTAACATAAAACATCTCAACTCAAATCACCAAATCCCAAATCACTTTGGTCCGTCCTGGTCCGTCATAGCACAGACCAACTAGAGATACTACGTCATAGAAAAATTATACTCACAGACCACAGACCAACTAGTCACAGACCAACTAGGCCTGACTCCTTATTCTTGTCACACATTGGGCAGATGCGATAAGATTTTATCTGCATTATACTTACAAACTTTTTTATCTGAAGGTACAGTGGCGAACTAGGAGGCCGTAACAGATTTGTTGTACCACACATTGCGCAGATGCGGTAATGTGACAAGATTATACATTCACTCGAAATCTCTCGGACTGAGCAGACTTGTTTTTTGTTAAAAAGTGTTTTTAAAGCGTGTTACAATGAGTTCGCGTTTTACGAAAAGAACGCGTTTATTGCTTCTGGATTTATAAGACAGCTCGTCAGAAGATGATTCTGATTTTGAGAATGATGCACGTCTTGCTTTAAACACACCCACTAAAAAACGAAAAATTTGGATAGTAAAGTAAAGTAAAGTAAAAAACACTTTATTGCACACAAAGTAAGATACAAAAGAAGTAAATAGAACATTAAGTAAGTAAGTAAGTAGATAGAAAAGCATCTAAAGCTTAAAAAAGAACCGCGGTGAATTAAATATATTTGAGGACTTATCCGACAATAAATTTACAGCCTATTTTCGATTTGATTCAGTCCCTCTTAAAATTATTGTATACGTATTGAGTATTGATATAAAAAATATACTTAATAGCTTTTTACAATATCAATCAATCAGTTTATTTTTTTGCCTTGTCAAAAAAGGTATTTTGTTTTGTTTGGGTATTGTTTTTTTATATTTGGCCATTATGGGCAGGCAAAGGAACATAGCCCAAACAAACGAAATATTTTATTTGTAGGCTTGTTCGACTTTGATTTAATTTGTATGAATTGGTTTTCTTTTCTTTTTTTTTGTAAATATGTAATGTAATATACTTAACTGTACATACATTATCTCACGCCTTTTATTCCCCGGAGGGTTAGGCAGAGGTACCAGCTCAAGAGCCGGACCCACATAACCACCCACTTAACTGTAAATATTAATTAAAGTAAAGATGTAAATAAAATATGGTATTGTCGCGTAGAATACTTGTATTACTAAACTACATACTAGGTATATAGCATGAAAATATCGAACAAAATAGTATAATTTATACTATTCCAACCCTGCTTCCCTCTGCCGCACCGCACCGCAGATCCTACCCTTGCGCATGCATCCTGTCCCTGGTCTGTTGAACTAGCCATTTTAAACCAAGATGGCCGCCATGACTTTTACCGCATCTGTTGAATCCGCCACTGAGTGGCGTTGTATGGGCGACCGATTTTGTTCAATATGTTTTTACTCTGTGGACTGTCATAGGTCAATGGTTTTATGTCCACTTGTATAGGTCAATGGAAAACTTTGATTGATTGACAGAACAGATTGACATCAATAATAGCTCTTTATTTTGATTTTAATTTTTCGACACTGCATCTGTTGAAGGCGCCACTGAGTGGCGCAACAGAAGGGAGTTTGACAAAACAAAATGGCCGCCATGTACTACAACATACAAGAGGGTATATATAGCTGCAGTTAAAATTATATATCGGCAGATGTTATCTGCAGATCTTTCAATTTATATGTCACGGCTCAGATATCTTTTACATTATCTGCGCAGTGTGTGGTCGTCCATAGGATTACATAGAAATTGATGTTGAAAGATGATCTGCGCCGATACAGATATCTTATCGTATCTGCCCAGTCTGTGACGAGCATTATTCTGAGATTACTAGCGTATGTACCTACGTAGTAATTACAACTCACTGAGATTACTACGTATATATTTTACTCTATAATACACCTTTCCTAAATCAGTCTCTGAATTCAGTCAGTCCTGATTCAGGACAGTGTACCTAGTGTAATTGCATTTAAAGAGCTAGCATCCGATTTGGCCACCGATTTAGAACTTTAGGACAAAGACGTCCTAGCTCCAGTGTTGCCAACGAATGAAATAGCAATCCGCCAGATAAGGTTCCTCAAGTGATGAGTTACTCCCTCATTTGAGGGGATTGTTACAGTGAGGTGAGTAAGGACACCTGTGTACCTCGTATAAAACTCGTAAGGGGGCTCGTGAGGAGTGAGGCGTCGGGAGAAGTGAGGCGTCGTGAGGAGTGAGGCGTCGTGAGGAGGCGTGAGGAATGAGGAGGCGTGAGGTGTGAGACGTCGTGAGGCGTTAGGATTGTGTTTTAACGACGCCTCACGCCCTCACACCCTCGAGAAAATAAACAACGCTACGTAGGCCTTAGGTCCCACGCCTACCTCATTCCTCGCGCGCAAGTAAACGAAATGAACCCTAGTAAATGTAATAGTCTATACCATACATATAGTAGATCGCTATCTACTATATCTATGGTATAGCCTTGTTCAAGAGTTAGTTATTATTTTCATTGGAAAAAGGGCTACACGAACAAAACGTTAAAAAATCCTGCAATTTAGCATTCCTTTTTTTGGTGCGTTTTGTTAAGGTACCCACATTGTAATACGTTTTTGGAAGTCAGACCTTCTGATTTTGTGTCTTGAGACATAAATGCCAAAAATTCAGTTATGTCCTAAGACACAAAATCAGTAGGTCTGTCTTCCAAAAACGTGGTATTACAATGTGGGAGACGGTTTTTTACATACGCGAATTCAATTTAAAAATGAATACTTTCGCCAGCATAATTAAAAAACGCGAAGAAATTTAAATTTCTAGCCATACCGAGAATTAATGAGAGAGTTTAAATTTGACAGCTCAGAAGAAAAAAACAAGGTTTAATACGGTGCTACCAGATGGCGCTCTTCCAGGAGCAATAGGACAAGATGAAATCAATAGTAAATAAAAAAAAAAGTAAAAAATGATTTATTCAATACAGGATACAAGATATCGCTTATTGAAAGTCAATTAGACTAATCTAATTAATATTGATACCTTATTTCGTAAAGTATCCTATACTGATAGAGGCGAGGTAGTTCAGGGTGCCCACTAATTGGCTCAGGCAAACAATGTTTGCCTTGCCTTACGACAATGGTCGCCTGGAGACGCCCCCAAACGAGCCCTCCTCTGTCAAATGATTCTACTCCCTTTCGCAATGATTTTACAGCGTAGAGAAGAAAGGGGTAACAAACTCTACTTTACAATTTCTCTCTTTTTTTTTTTTTGTTTGTTCTTATATATGTGACATTACAATTCAATTTACAATACAAAGAACATAAATTAATAAGATTTAAAGTACATACATGAAATAGTGAAAATATCGTGCAATGACTGATTAGCTCAAAATAAAACATAAAAACTAAAATTTAACTGAGGTAGTGACTGAGAGGGTGAAATTAAGATTTATACTTAGCAGAAAACTCAGAATAAAGACAAGCATAGAAACCGGGCTAAAATAAAAAGTTATTTTCATATTGTTACGCTCCTTACTAAACGGCAAAAAGACTATTAGTTAGAGAGAGATAAAATATAAGAATTCTTTGCAAGTTTTCTTCTTGTGGTATCAAAGTGGTTTATTGATGACACTGGTTTATTAGTACCGTACAAAATTAAAAACCAATAATTTGGTACATATTTGGTGGTTTGTTTATGGTTTGTTTTATTTTGACGTATATTATGACATTGTAAACATCGGTAGCAGCTCCAAAAGTTTTATGATTATTTTTTATGAAAAAGGTGTGATAAATTGGTTTTGTGATTGTGAATGTTTAACTTAATGTATAACAATCTCTTGTGTAGTGACGGGATGTGAATCAAATGCGTCAAGGAATCAAAATCTTGATGTTTCGGTCACCTACCATTCGGTAAATAATTTTGTTTCATTGTAGACTTCTGGGCACTATTTTGACAAATAAATTATCAAGAACATCAATTTTACACGCTGTTTGTCGAACTCGTACCTAAATTTATTGAATTATTACGGTAAAACACCTTCTGTAAAGGTTATGATAGTGTTGTGCCAAAATATGTTTAGACAAAAGTTATCGAACCTAAATCATCCGTTCTAACTTAAGGACAAATAAAAATCAGACATAATAATATGCTAATTGTTGTATTTTTTTCAGTTTTCAAGTAAATTATATACTAAAAACAAAATGACTGGATGCTATAAAGAGACAAGATTTTAAACATTCACAACATACTGTTTTATCAACAAAGAAGATTTAAGATGGTGAAGATTATAACCTGAAACTGTAACAACAGTTTTGCTGCTGCAATTTGAATAAGTTGGTTGGTGGTAATCATAAAATATTGCCCTTTCAATTGCTTATTTTATATCAAATTAATTAAATGTTATTCGTTATCAACTTAATGTTAAAGGAAAAAGGACAGCGACATTCAGTGGACAATTCATATTTCATATCTAAGAAAGAAATGCAACCAGAAAATACCATCATCTCAGCTAAAAACGTCTACTGCTGGATATAGGCCTTAAAGAAAATATCGTGACATACAATTTGCCCATTCTGGATAAAACAGGTTTAAGTTTATCTATGTTTTTTTTCTGCAGATCCTCATAATTGTATATGAAAATTTCAAGTTTAAGTTGCGGGATGTCATCGTTTAAGTTAATATTCTCTAAGATACCTGTTTTCTAAAAAAAAATACGAAGGCTTTAATTAATATATATTTGAATAAATTATTATTATTATTGTCTTGAATATAATATTTAAGAACATTTTTCTTGCTTTCTTACAGGCCTCACAAAATACTTTGATAAAAAAAGCTACAGAATATATGAACCGTAAATTTGGGTAAACCAATGCTGTAAACAAATAAAATTCCATGAAAATTTTACTTTGTGATAAAAACAAAAGCGCCATTGTTGCTGCAGGATATCACTTACGTATGTATAAATTGTTTACACCCAGGTTTTATAATACTTACTCCCTTTTATAAGTTTTAATTAAAACATATTATATTTTTAGGTCTCAAAAAAAAACCACAAGCAGGGATTTTTCTCATACAAACAAAGTGATGATCAAGATCAACCCAGGCAAAAACAAACATTTGAGGTGCAGAGTGCAGAGCAAGATTATTGAAAATGAGTGTGTAAAGAAAGAAGCGCATAATTCATACATTATGAAATTTCCAAAAATAGATTTGTTTTACTTGTTTTATATATACATATTATTATAGGCACACATCTTTTAGTTTTAATTATTTTAGAGCTGTGCTAATAATATCTGATGTGACAGAGTTTTTTATGAACGGAAAATCTTTAGAAATAGGTAAGTATTATTATATTATATTTTTTTATATTTTTATCAAGACACCCGTTTTATTCATTAAAATAACTTATTGTGTGCAGTAGGTTTCCTGGAAGAAATCGCTTTAATCGATAAGGCACAATTGCCCTTATTCTTTTTCTGTTAAAAATGTTATACGGTTTGTTACATTTTGTATTTTTATTTGCATTTTTATAGCAATAAAGCGTTTTTATCTTTGTCTTTGTTTTCTTGTTATTATAATACCATACAATTACTCCTGAATTAGTTATGATAAGTTCCATAATAAAGAACCATGTCTTGTATAAAAGTATAGACAACTTGATTTAGGACAAGTTATTTTTGCCATCACTAGCTTTTTAGAAAATTAAAAATAAAAAGTCGAACCCAGGTACGGGCAAGGTGCGGAAGAGTCATACGACCCAGTGGAGAAAGTATATTGGCCTCTTTTTAACATATTCAATGGTTGCACTTGAGTAAGTAGCGTAACACAATGATGTGACTTTTTATTTTAGGACTCCTTCTATGCTTGTCTTTATTCTGAGGCAGAAAATGATCCAATCCAAAGAGTCAGTCAATACTCGATCTCCCATCTCTCTGATATTGCTGTAGACAACGCCATTTACGGGCGTATTATGAAACTTTTTTTTTCTTTTGTGTCACTTTGGAAACCCCTCATAAAACATAAGTAATAATTTTACTTATTTCTCACTATTACAAAATGAAAAATAAACAAAAATCTTGAGCATTCGAATGTTGGAAGTTCCTTGTGTGTGTCGTAGAATTTACGGGAAAACTGGGCTTAAGGCAATTGGCAAGGGTTTAAGCATTTCAATTAATGAAACCCGTTTGTGTAAGTTATTTTATTTTAGGGTGTTGACAAGAGCAGGAACTCTATCCATAAATTAGTATTTTTCGTATTTAGGAAATCCTATGGCATTTTACAATGAGTCAATATAGGCAAATTTATGCACAGGCACAGTATGCTCAAGCAAGTACCACGACAGGAAGAGTGCTACGTAGCCCATGAATTCAAAATTATTTTTAATTTCAATTATGTAGGTATTGGGTAACATAGGTATTGCAATCACAATTTAACTAAAACTTATTAAAAATTATTCTCTTTTCTATTTAAACATAACCTTTACAAATATCTAAATCTACCTGCAATATATCAATTTGTAAGTTATAATTAAGATCTGAAAACTGTGTTTTTTTATAGTAAATAAAATTATTATTATTACTATTATGTTTCTCAATACTCTTCGGTATCACGGGATGGAGACCGGTCCTTTGAGAGGCGTGCGAGGGGACAAATCCAACTCGTAGAGGCCCTTTCGAGAGTTTTGCTATATTGTATATATATATCACCAACCAGGCACCGCCACTAAATGCACAAATAGATCGTGCACCTAGAGGCGGCACCCAGAAGGTGATAGGAACTATTGTAAAATTGATGATAAGAAGTGGTTTATGGGAGTGAGCTGTTTAATGGACCGGTTAACTGGTGCTATGGAGTGAAATACCGGTACGTCTGCCTTTTATGCAACATTTCACTAATTATCATGGCAGGCGGTGACTCGTCCACTAAGTCGCCGATATATTGGCAACGGGTCGTAACACTGGGCGTGGACAGCTAAGGTTGTCGAGAGGTGAGACTGCGGGCAGCATAAGATGCACCCGGCGTTATGACATTTTACACTTCCAACCTGGAGCATAGGCTTCGCTCTTGCTACTCCACTCTGGCCGGCTGGTGAAGGCAGCTCAGAGGCGGGGGGGTGTGTGTCTGTGATGACTGCATGTGAGTGTGCGTGTGATGACTGCGTGTGTCCCCCTGGAGGTATAGGGTCCGTGGTGTCGCCACTCACCATCGACTCGCCACAAGCCGTCCCTGCGGTGACTAATTGCATTGGAAGTTCCAGACTGAAAGTACTGGAATTTCCAATGGGCGATGGGGTCGTCACATCCCTACGCCTTTTTATTATTATTATGATTATGTTGCATTATATATATACTTGTGCATGTCTATAGAAGGCAAAAAAACTTATGTAAATAGCTTGTAAGATTAGTCCCGCTGCGGGAAGGTTTGGGCCTGTTTTTGGGTTGAAATGCCTCGCCTCAAAAGAGTGGTCCTCTTGAGGACCTCATTTACTCAATCCTCATTTTAAATTACTGATTAACCCATCACTCCTCAAACCACCAGATAACCACTTACAATAAGTTGTCCCTCTCTAAAAACCGCTAAAATTCCCACTAAGATTATAAAACTGTGGTAACTCTCGGTATGGCGTGAAATTCAATTTTTTTTGCGTTTTTTATTTATTATGACGGAAGTACTTATTCGTTTTTAATAAATTTTAAAAACTTCGCTTATGTAAAAAACCGTTTCCCACATTGTAATACAACGTTTTTGGAAGAGAGACCCACTGATTTGTGTTAAAAGGATCAAAGGCCAAAAATCAATTTCTTTAAATATACACAAAATCGGCAACTCTGTCTTTCAAAAACTATATATTACAATGTAAAAAATTAAATGAAAAACAACCCCCTCGAAAAAAATATAAAGGTTTGTATTTTGAAAGTAAAAAATATAGCTAACTAAGCGTTGCTTAGTCGTTTTTTTTATTTTAAGATAATTCTCATAATCCGCTTAAAAAACCACTAGCTACTAAATGCAAAAAAAAATTGCCACTGAATGGGGGTTCCCATACAACCAAACCACCAGATTTAGTGGAAAATCCACTAAGGTGGCAACACTAAGCTTCGATCGCGACTGACTAAGGAAAGGTGTGATTGCAAACTACGCTGCCTAAATAGTTTCCTAAAAAGGAACCTAATTTTATTTCGAAATTAGACAAATCTGTTCACTTTGTAGAAATGCTCTAAAATATTTATGCCATATTTGTTTCGGCAAAAGTACTCCTATTATCAAATTATCCGAGTTTGCGCAAAAAACGAATTATCTAATCTTCCTACGACATAATATTATGTAGTTAGACTATAGACGCTCGCCATGGGAACGCCTTTTTGTTCTTACCTGTGTCTACTGTTCCAACTTCGCTGTACTCCCTCTATACTGCCCTCCCGAGACTAAAGTGCAGTATCAGGTAATTTTTCGATTTTCGTTTTTTTTGTGATTCAGAAAATATGATTTTTATTCTTACTGCTAATAAAATCCGTTTTTGTGTACAACATTTAGAAATTAAGTTATTTATTTTAAAAAGTTTACTTCAAAGCCAAAAATAGTAAAAATTTCATGATTTCCTAACTAAGATGCAGTTCAATGTTTTACTGCGTCCCGTATGTTTAGGATAACCAAGTAAACTGCAGTAAGACATTGAATTTTTCAACACTTTACATAGTTTCGTTATAAAGTTAGACAATGTTAAAAAACTAATTAAAGTGCAGTAAAAACTTTCTCCATACATTCAATTTTACTGCAAACTATTACACTTTAATTTTTATCGATAATAACCAATTAAAATGCAGTATAATCTCTTTATACTGCAGTAGCGTTTGTAATACTTTATCTTTATGTGGTATCGTTACCAACTAAAATGCAGTATAATTGGATTAACTGCATTTTTATTGGGTTTAATTTAGTTAAGAAAAGTTTGCTTAACTAACTAAAGCGCAGAACATCCTGGTTTATTACTGCATTTTATTCAGTTTAATTTACGTTAATATTAAATCGGTAATTAGACTTATGAAGTATTAGAATCAATTACTTTCATTTAGTCAGTTTTTTTAGAACTATTTATAGTGTGTGCGGCCGATTTGCCAACGGATATCTTACTACTCAGTGAATTATTTGTGATGTTTATTCATGGCATAAAATTAATATGGTTTAAGAACTCACATAGTGGTAAAATAATTTGACCCCTACCGGGTCAGCGCCACCACTTCTGAATAACGTGAGTGTACTAAATATTGATACCATTATGATCATAAACCGGGAGAGTCAGGTTTCTTTGCAGTGTTCGACTTTTTAAACTATAATGTTAAGCGTTCTGGGAAACAAAGAGCAGTCGCAAACGCCTGGAAAGAAGCAATAAAGGGACATTTCGCGGTGTTCTACGTGGCGAGGCAATAACTTGCACGCCCTGCAGTACCGGGCCGAAAAATAGGACTGAGGTATCCCCTGCCTGTCGTAAGAGGCGACTAAGAGGGGACCCCGGGGTCGTTGGGTGCACGAGGCGGGGGTCTCGTGTAGTCATATAACGGCCCCGAGAAGGACGGTGGAACGCGATGTCCCGATTCCGCCGTCGAGCGTAGAAAGAGCCATCCGCGCTCAGAGGGGACTACCACCACTTGTTCCCCCGTGAAGAGGCTAAACAGCCAATGCTGGAGGGGGTCGCGGAGTTGAACATAACGATCGAAAGATCACCCGTGACCCCTTTGCCAACAGCCGAGATGGACACCGGCGGGGTTTTAGTGGGTGCGAACCCCACATAACCCTGCGACTCCCCCCGGGGTCGCAGGGTACTCGTTAGGAGTTTCCCCGCCTAAAAAAAAAAAGGCAATAACTTGCACTCGGCCTGCACTAAAATCCTGACCTAAATGTTGCTGAACAGTATAGCAAGGAAGGGTTGCTTATTATCACTAGCGCTGTTCTTACTGGTTCTAGACGACAAGTGACGAGTATATTATGTAGTCACCGGAAAGGGCAAGCGAAGTATCCACTATAACTTTCAGACGTTGCTTGAGGATGCGACTTTTCAGATGACCTACCTATCCACACCCCGTATTAAAACGTCAAAGACTAAGGAAATGCGCTTACACTCCACAGAACAGGACTCTCTGAACATAAAGGGAGAAGAGCAAGAGCGTGTGTCAAAGTTTACTTGCTTATCTTAGCGGAGTGGTGAGTGAGCCCTACAGGAGGAACTAAAATGGACTTTGGAAACCGTGTCAACAAAGCGCGAGCAGCTTTCGAAACACTGACACCATTGTGGAGCTCTAATGTAATCGATTTCGGATTTTCGAGTCCAATGTGAAATCAGTGCTGATATAAACTTAAAACTATCAGTTATAAACCTTAAAAGGTTGCTTAGAAAGAGATGTTTTATTAATGAATTTTGTGATATTCAAGTTTTTTAATTAATAAGGTATAATAATAATTAAATATTACTTTTTTTGTAAGAATTTTACTTTAAAAGTAATGAAAACCTATTTTGAATTGAAACAATTACGTTATTTTTGTAAAATTAAAAAGTTTTATTTGTATAATTACATACTACCTTCAAAATATGAATGTTTTTTCCATCAGATACTGGTGAAAATGCAGTAGTATATCAACTTTACTGCAATTTAATTAGTTTTTCACAAAGTTAATTGAAATCAAACGCAGTAACAGGCCTTTTTACTGCAATTTACTTAGTTTTACAGTAATATTTATAAAAAAGGGGAGAGCAGTAAAAGGCGCCAAAATCGATTAATTTTTTTTTTTAATTAATATTTTTTTTTTTTATTACATCGTTTTCGTTGTTTTTTTAATTTGTGCATCGATAACTGCCCCTTATTTCTACATTTAAACTTTTATAATTACATGTCTTAATTTTTTTTAATATTTAAATCAAAACTTTAAATGACGTTTTCTCGAAATCTCAATTTTGGTGATACTGCACTTTAGTCTCGGGAGGGCAGTATAGCTGTAATATTAGTACTTTAAGGTTACCGCCTGTTGGAGAAGTAAAAACGATTGTTTTCTGCAACAAAATTATAATTTATTTTTGTGAACAAAGATGGTCGAACGAAAGGTTGGTTGGAAGTGGCGGGCCGGACGGCCAGTGTTGCCAACGGTTGAAATAGCAATCCACCAGATAAGGCTCCTCAAACCACCAGAAAACCACTAACAGAAAGATGTCCCCCTCTGAAAACCACTAAAATTTCCACTAGGGTGCATGACAGATGAGTGGACATACGTAAATAGGGTACAGTGGTGACCCTTTACTATGCGTTCTACCCCTGATGGGCAAGCAATATGACCTGGGGTGCAAGCTTCCCAACTAAAAACGATCAACTCGCAATTGACTTGTTAGCGACTTCGTTAACCATTGCCGCTTTAACAAATGTGATATCTGTTACACGCCCATAGAAAACAGCAATGGTTAACGAAGTCACCAAAAAGAACAAGACAATGAGAGTTTTTCAATTTGACAGCTCAGAAGAAAAAAACAAGTTTTATTAAGCTGCTACCAGATGGCGCTCTGCCAGGAGCAATAGGTCAAGCTGAAATGAATTATTCAATAGCTCAAAATGAAACATAAAAATTAAAATTTAACTGAGGCAGTTACGGTGTAGGTGAAATTAAGATTTATACTTAGCAGAAAATGATCCAATCCAAAGATTCAGTCAATATTCGATCTCCCATTTCTCTTATATTGCTTTAGACACCGCCATCTACCGGCGTATTATGAAACTAGTTTTTTTCTTTTTTGTCACTTTGAAAACCCCTCATTACGAGCCAATCGCTTTCAGTTAAGAAACTTGCCTCCCTGGGCTCTTTTATTTTTTAAGTATTTTTTAATGTTCCATTTTTAAGGCTTGAGCCCTAACTTGAACTTGAAACTTTAAGGTGGTCCCTCTCGGTATGGCGAGATATTCAAATTTTTTCGCGTTTTTTATTTATTTTAGCGAAAGTATTAATTTAATAAAGTTTTAATGAATTCGCTTATGTAAGAAATAAGAAACTATCTCCCACACTGTAAAAAACGCGTTTTTTTTTTAATTTTGCACCATACCGAGAGGGACGACCTTTTTCTAAAAACTAACCAATTCGCAACCTTAAAATTTAATTGCCAATGCCATCTAGATAATCGATAATCAGGTGCTCAAGACAGCTACAAAGAAAACTAAGGGTCCTCGAAGTAGGGACAACTATATGAAAAAAAAAATACATAGACTTTGTATTCAATCGAAAAAAAAAAAAAAGAAAAATGTTGTAATTCTACTAAATTGTCTAAAACATCTTGAGTTCATACGCTTTGTAACAGCATACCGCAATTCCAATTTATTCAAAAACTGCAACAGTTCTTGGTCTGATTTTTCCACTAAAAAAATCCACTAGCCACTAAACGCAAAAAATGGCCACTAAATGGTGGTTCCAAACCACCAGATTTAGTGGAAAATCCACTAAGGTGGCAACACTGCGGACGGCGCCCGCGTTGATCTCGGCGCACACGCCGAAGGATTGAAGCCGCTGTCAGTGTGATGCACGTCAGTCTATGATTGATCTCTCCGTCAGTGACCGTGATGCGTTCCGCTATACGCATTTGTATGTAATCTTCTGATCTCGAACACCGCCTTAGAAGACTTGGCCTAATGGACATTTTCCTTTCCTTGCCCAGAATGGATGGGCTATTAGAAAAACCACAAGTGTCAGTCAGTGAAGTCGCTGATTGATTGATTGGATAACCTCATCAATCACATGCATCTAAAACCAACCAGTGAGGTGGGGAAACGCTTACCCGCAAAACCAAAAACAAAAAATTAATGAAACCGACCGACATTTATTAAAACCAAGTAATTTTTTTTGTGTG
Source organism: Euspilapteryx auroguttella (assembly GCA_951802225.1). Classification (NCBI taxonomy): domain Eukaryota; kingdom Metazoa; phylum Arthropoda; class Insecta; order Lepidoptera; family Gracillariidae; genus Euspilapteryx; species Euspilapteryx auroguttella. The sequence goes on along the minus strand of OX637644.1, from coordinate 8,883,759 downwards.
TAATATTATTGATATTCTTTACATATTAATATAATTTCATAAATTATGAATGACACAGAAGATATCGTGCCGCCTCATCTTAATGCAGAGGTTTACAGACAAAGTACTACCGGCTCCAATACTATACCTTATTTGGATTATATACAAGTTCATGATGGTATGTTATCAAACAAACGAAATGCTGATATCATATAATATTCAGTTGTTCCATTGGCTTGACAAATAAATCTGTTTGTAGAGGTATTATTATGGTGATCTTATTGTACCATTCTTTTTAATAATTCAGATGGCACAGTCCTTGTCGGATGTTCAGAGCTTACAGGGCGATACTGGAATGGTGGTGCTAAAGTCATGAAGTCAGATCAAGTAACCAGAAATGTGGAAAGTTTTGATAAAAGCTGTATCATGTTATCAAGTGGAAATCCAGCAGGCTCTTTTGTAGGAAGCTCAAACAAGGTGTATTTTTCAACTTATTTAGCAATAGTTTATTTACTACTATTATATTATTGCGTCTAACTGCCCCTGGGTGCAGTGGGCAGGGATTTGAACTGATGTGCTATAAAGTAGAAATCTCTAAAATTGAAGATTAACCGTCTTATTCATAAAGATACAGTAGATTTTAAGTAGCGTTACTGGAGGTCTACTTCTCTGGTTTGTTGTATGGTAAATATGTGACATCCAGTCTAAATTGACATATGTCAAATAACTAAAATGCTCTTTAACTTTTTATGAATAAGAGGGTAAGACTCTCATCCTCTTATTTAACTCATCATCATTAACCTTCTTACCAACTAGTGCACCGGTCGGTACCAGGAAAACTGTTATTAGCCGACCAATTAGACAGATTGGTGCATGCCTCGCGCGAAAATTCCGTGTTCAATTTTAAATGTTCTAATGAATTATTAAAAGAATGATAAAAAGCAGATTGATTGACATTCAAATCAAATACAGCTTCTCAACAAAATACTTATAAAAAAAAACAAGTGTCAAATTTTTTGATTGTCATTTGTTTGTTATGAACACTACCATGATGCTTTTGCTAGCAAATGAGCATTGTGGGCTTTTTTCCCGCCTTGCAGTAAATATACAAAGGTTAAGTACTGCATTTTAAGTAGTTGTGTTGATATAACCTGCGCAGATAAAGAACAGATTTAAATATGGCGTCGATCCGCATGCTATCTTGCATACACAGTGAAGTACATGCTGCAAAAATAATAATAATTAACGCAGAACACATTCTTCTTCTCCCTTTCCTGTTATCCCTAGCGGGGACATAGGGCTTCAAGAATTTTTCTCAAATTTTGTGCGGTCCTGAGCAACAGCGGTTAACTCCTCCCAATTAAGTCCCACACTATTTGCTTCTTGTAGGGTGGATCGGCACCAGGTTGCCTTTAGAACTTCTTCTTCTTCGTCGTTCCCTCATGGCTGAGGATCGTGACCAATAATTATTTCCCTCCATATATCGCGATCAAGGGCTATGTGGGCTGCCCCCTGCATGGAACTACATGCTTGTTTAATGGAATCCGACCATTTTGTAGGGGCTCTTCCTCTAGCGCTCTTGCCCTCAACTTTTCCCATTATTATGTCACGTTCGAGGCTGTGGTGTGGTGAGCGCATTATGTGCCCAAAGAATCTGAACTGCATGCCTTTAGAACACATTTAGCCATTTAATATTGCCATTGCTTTTAGCGATAGCAATATTATTTTTTTATTTATTACTTGTATTATGTGGCAATAAAGAATTTTATCTTTCTTGTTAATTTTTTCAAATCACAACTAATAGAGAATAACTCAAATTTAAAAATTTAAAAACCCCCGACCCATTCAGACCCCTCATCAACTTAACTAGAACTAGAGCTAATCATCTTAAAAATATCATGGTTACCTTAAAATATACTTTCAATATCATTAGTAACACTGTACCAAATTTTTTATTGATAGGACAAATGGAAGGTGGTTATATCCTCTCATCCATTATTCAAGAGCTGATCATCTTCAAATGGCAGATCAGGTCATGGTTACCTTAAAATATGCTTTCAATATCATAGATGTAACATGGTACCAAATTTCAACTCGATCGGACATGAGGAAGCTAGTTAGATCCTCATCCATTATTCAAGAGCTGATCATCTTCAAACGGCAGATCAGGTCATGAAAGAAACATAGGTAGTATTACATAACATGCAGATTTTAAAGTAAGTTAATTAGTACCTCTATGTTTTGCCCATAGCTAGGGCGTACAAAATATACTTGGGTATATGTCAACAATATAATTTACAAATTCAATAATAATAATAATTAAAGATTAAGTACTTAATGTCATAATTATAACATGCACATGCATTGCACCATTTGCTCCTAAGTTATTTATCCATAAAGAATTAAATATATTTATCATTTAAATATTTTTAAATTATAATAGCTTTTATCAATTAAATATTTCTTAACATTATTTTTAAAAATTATGTAGTTATTTATACATTTGGGAAACTTATTATATATCTTCGGGCCCATACCTAAAATGCTTTTATTTAAATAGGCAGTGTTCGATTTATGAACACGTATATTGCATTGAAGTCGCCGTGCGCTAGAAAAGCTACCAAATAGATGTTTATTTGCTTTGACAAATAACACCATCTCCAAAATATATAATCAAGTAAATGTTAACAATTTTAATGCTTTGAAGTGAGGTTTGCATGACTCGTCCTTTCGTAGCTTACAAATTGCTCGTATGCATCTTTTTTGTGCTTTGAATATTGCCTCTCTATCGGTACAGTTCCCCCAAAATATAATTCCATAACGTATCGTAGAGCCTACGAAGGCATTATATGCGACTATAGCAGTTTTTTGACTAACTTTTTTAGATAAGAGAAATAATGCATACCAAAACTGAGATAGCCTGCCTTGAAACTGGACTTGAGATGTTATAATTAAGGCTTAGTGCTTCCAAAATTTGTGTTTTTGAGATTTTTTTAAACAATCTGAGACATACAAAATTGATGTCTTCATTCTGAAAAAAATATATGTGTTAGTTAAGGATCTAATCTAGTCATGGTACTTAAGGGAAACAGGATCTCATTAATTTTAGTTGATAGAAAAAAAAACTCAATTGAAAAAAAGGAACAAAAAGGCCAAACCCCTTTTTGTTCCGTTTTTTCAATTTTATTTTTAAACCGCTGATTGTTTTTATTTGATTTTTGGACTGAAAATTGCATCACCTTAGGTACATTTTAGACATATTACTATAGAAAGAATTTATAAGTTTAACGAAAAGACAAAAAACCAGCAAAAACTTAAAAAAAACATCGTTTTCGCGCGGTTTTCGGTTTTCACCCTTGTGGCCACGGCCGAGGCCGGTCCTGTCCTGTGTCAAATTTTTGAAAGAAACTAATTTTGATACCGATATTACATTTATAAAACCGTCGCATTACAAACTTACGTTTTTTATTCCCACAAATAAAACTTAAATCATAGGGTATATACTTAGTTATATCATATCTTTGTTCATTCTGTGGCGCCGATAACACAATATTAAGGCTTGGTGCTTCAAAAATTTGTGTTTTTGAAATTTTTTTAAACAATCTGAGACATACAAAATTGATGTCTTCATTCTGAAAAAAATATATGTGTTAGTTAAGGATCTAATCTAGTCATCATACTAAAGGAAAACAGGATCTAATTAATTTTAGTTGATAGAAAAAAATCTCAAAGTTACCCCTTTTTGTTCCGTTTTTTCCATTTTATTTTTAAACCGCTGATTGTTTTTATTTGATTTTTGGAATGAAAATTGCTGACCTTAAATTTTAGACATACTACTATAGTAAGAATTTTTAAGTTTAACGAAAAGACAAAAACCCAGCAAAAACTAAAAAAAAACATCGTTTTCGCGCGGTCCGATGCCATGCCGCGCCGCTCCCTACCCCGTCAGTACCCTTGTGGCCACGGCCGAGGCCGGTTCTGTGTCAAATTTTTGTTTTCGCGCTCTCGTATTTCGTTTTATTTTTATTCAAATGTAAACAAATTTTGACAACAGATGTCAAAACAATGAACCATAACATCTGATTAGGATCTGTATGGAGCTGAAAGAAACCAATTTTGATACCGATATTACATTTATAAAACCGTCGCATTACAAACTTACCTTTTTTATTCCCACAAATAAAACTTAAATCATAGGGTACTTATATAGTTATATCATATCTTTGTTAGTTCTGTGGCGCCGATAACACAATATTAATATTACATTAGCACAATATTACGTGGTATACTTACTCAAATTACTTTAAGAAGGCAGTTATTTATGTCTTAATAGAAAATGATTCCTTTTTATTTAACGCTTTTCGGTTTTTTCGGCTGTTTAATTTTTTGATGAAAAGATTTTATTTTTTGCTTTTCAGTTTAATTTTAAGGAATTCCCCCCCCCCTCACTTCAAGGTTCACCTTCACCTCAAATCTCCCTCCAAACGCTGGTCTCACACCCCTGAAGGTGGTCAGACGACCTGGTAAAGGTTGCGGCCTATGTCCAGCAGTGGACGCTATCGTGTGAGATCGGCTGCTTAAAATCAAAACCTAGTAACTCGTTTAACAAAAATGTTCAGCAGAGCCAAAAAACGGGTCGACCACTTTAATTCGTTGCCCCGAAGAAACCAGACGCAATAGCGATTTCGGTGTTTGACCAAAAGTTTGACTATATTGTTGACTATAGTCACACTGAAATCGATCCCACTATTTTTTTTTTTTTTAATTTACCCAAATATGACAATGAAAAAAATTTTGAAATACAATCTCTGAGTTAATTCTCTACTTTTTAAAGCATTTTATATTTTTAGTTGTTCGTTTCGAATGAAAAATGTTATTTTTTGAAGTGCATTCATTTAAAAGTTATACAAATGATTTATTTGTGGCAGAATTAAGTTTTGTTTACGATTTGGTTACGACTCGTGGTTAATTCAGCCAAATTTGTATACTGTTTTTGTAACTTACTAAATTCCATCAAAATTTGATTGATTTTATAATCGGCGCCAAATTCAAAACATAGTAAGTCAGCTTTCAAATTCATAACCTAGTAAGTCGGTTGAGTTGCTAGGTTTTTTTATTTGTAATCCAACATGCGCTATGTTAAGAATATGTACTTCATGGAAATTTCAATAACTTTTCCAAATTGGGTAGACTTGCTAAATTTTATTTTTAAAATTACGTAAGAAACTGGGTGTTTTAAGGTTCATATCAAATCTATACCGCCTAGTAAGTCGAAAAATGACAAAAACGGTTTTTTTGCAAAAACACCGTTACTAGGTTTTGAATTTGGGCAGCCGAGATGATGATGATGATTATTATTATATTAGTCGGCGAGGCGCTTCTCCAGAAGTCCCCCAGAGTCCTCCAGAAGAAGGCAGGTAGTCGCCACTTACAATGGAACTGGTGGGGCGAGTGTTGAAAATTTTGCGGTTTTTGTAATCCAATCGTCGTAGGTCGCCAATTTAGAGAACTCCTATGTCCGCCCGCCTGCAGTAGAATTAACTCCCGAGGTTGAAGAAGGGATGATATATTTACACATGGTTAGGTACACTATTTACAAGAAAATGAATGCATGTTAATGTGTACAGCGGCTGAGATGTACTGCCTAGTTAACAAAAGTCTTTTTGAAAGGTAACAATGTCAATTTTAAAATCTTCTTCTATAAATTAAAAAGTAACAGTATCAAAAATTAGTTTGGTTACAAAAAGGTTGGAGGAAAGGCACAATTTACTTTTATATAAAAAATATATATACTTATGCGAGCAGTTCTCATGTAAATTACAATATGGCAATACAATCTGTGAGTGAATAAAAAAGGCATCCATATTTTATCCACCCTTAGGCCGCATTTGCAGGCCGCACGCAGGGTGTTGCGCGAGGCGTCGTGCGGGGCGTGCTGCGCCCAAATCAAATGTATAGCAATAGTATGAGACCGTTTAAAGAGACGCGCATAGGCCTATGTTCGATATCGTATAAGGAAACGCGTCGGCTCCCGCGGCGGCGCCCGCAGCGGCGGCGCCCGTGGTGGCGCCCGCGTCGGAGCCCACACGACATCCCGCACAACACGCCGCGTCTTCGTAAAGGAGGCCTTAGGGTGTGATTTTAGTTCCAAATAAAAAAAGTTATCAACTCAAACTATATCGTTATTTGTTTTAAATTAAAACAACCAGTGGTGTTTTATTTATATTGAGAAAACACTACAAAAAGGGTTTACTTTGATATTTATTTCTACAGAGTGAAATTCATTACATCTTGTTACTTTTTAATAACTTGTCTAAACTAAATCCTACATCTATATTTTTCAGAATTAAGAAATCTGTTTTATATTTCTCAGATGGTTTAAAAAAAACTCGTTATTACAAATACCTTACCTAAACGCAAATTCTTGTTAGCTGAAACGAAAATCGGAAAGAAAAATTGTGCGGTAGGTATAAACATCTCGATTTAACTTCGGCTTGTATGAAAAGTAATAAAATTTAAAACTGCCGCGACATTTCGCATTTCGACGCGCGCATGTCACAGCTGCGAGGGTGGGGGACCCTCATACCTAATTAGGTAAGAAGCTTCAAAGTACAGGTCCTTAATATTACATTAGCACAATATTACGTGGTATACTTATTACTTTAAGAAGGCAGTAATTTATGTTTTTGACAAAAGGATTTTATTTTTTGCTTTTTAGTTTTATTTTGGGGAATTCTCCCCCTCCCTCACTTCAAGGTTCACCCTCACCTCAAATCACCCTCCAAACGCTGGTCTCACACCCCTCAAGGTGGTCAGACGACCTGGTGAAGGTTGCGGCCTATGTCCAGCAGTGGACACTATCGTGTGAGATGATGATGGTGATTATTATTTTATTAGTCGGCGAGGTGCTTGGAGTCCTCCAGAAGAAGACAGCGACGCTGGAAAGGAAAAAGTACCTAAGCGACAAGATGGTCGATATTGAGTTATATACCTTGTTGGAATCGTCAGATTTTTCTGCGTCTTTTGGTGTCACTCTCATGTTTCTACGATGAAATTTATGTCGCTTAGGTATTTTAGATTTCCCTCTTTTTCCATCTTTTTATGGCGACCAAGCGACAAGTTTTTGATCTTTTTTATTATTTTTTTACTTAGGTATCAAATTTTTTATTTATTTTTATTTGGATAGTTTTTGTCGTAATTTTCAAAATTAAATTATTGCTAAGGTATGTTTACCCTACTCCAAATGTCTTTTGTTATTCTGGTTAAGTATTTTTTTCCTGGAATATAAAATCTTTAATGGAGAATGAAGATATTTTTGATCATCTTTTATTAATTTATATATGGAACTTGGGTATTTTTTTCCAGAACTTATTTTAATTAAACGATAGATTAGGTATTTTATAAGTAAAATATAATAAAAGTTAGATGTCGCTTGGGTACTTTTACCTGCCGACTTTTCGATTTTATTTGGCGTTTAGGTATTTTCTGATGGAAACACAATTATAATAATTCATGATTTAAGCAAAAAATAGTCTTTGCGGTTTAAATTGTTATTTAGGTAGCGCGTACGCACCGTCAGCATTAATTAGGCCGTCGCTTAGGCATCTTTAACAGAATTATTTTGTATTTAAAAATCAAGTTTTTCACAGTGCTACCAATTAATTTTATTTGATTAGTTATACAGTTATACTGACTGCTATCTTTTTTTATACAATTCAAATAAGTGTAATGCAAATCAATCAACATGCATGTCTAATGATTGGTTTCAGCCCCAATTTTTATTCAATGTCGTTCAATAGGATTAAATCCGTTTTTACTAAGTTTCAAGCCAAAATCATAGATGTAAACTTTTTCTTATTCTTAACATATATGGCAAATGGATAAGAGTCTCATGATTTTAATGTAGGTCTATGAATATTTTATTTTAAAAGTATAAAGAATGAAATAATTTTTTAAAATCGGGCTATTTACCCCAAGAAAGTGGAGATGTTGATATCATCACCTTATCGGCCGAAATGCATCCACTATTGGACATATGCCCCACCTATAGATCGACCTACTGATCAGTTAACCCGTGCACAGAGTCGACCCTTATCCAGTGCACAGAGTGCACCTACGAAACCTTCAACAGGTCTTACTCTTCATCTTACGGTTCGCAAAATCGTAAGGATTCTATTAGTGATTCAGCAACATTTGCAGTTAACTAACTAACTCTAGTATCAATCTATCAATCATCATCATCGCAGCCTGGACATAGGCCTCGCACAGCGATCACCACAAGGACAAACCTTGTGAGGAGGGGGATTTGCCGACCGACACACTTATCAAACGGGCCCGGGAACAGCGGCGGCACAGCGTGTGGCACTGAGCCGCCGCAGCTTTAGAGGCGAGAAGAGAGGGAACAACAAGCATCGAACACGAAGCTGTACATGGGAAGGATATCGGACGCTGATAATCAATGGTTCCCAGGGCCCTTCCCAAAAAACGCTGACACGGCCACCGGAGGGTTTAAGTGGGTGCAAGCTCCACATAACTCCTCTCTCCTTCGAGCGGAACAAAAAATGGGGGGTTTACCATAATTGCCACGCTTGGCAGGCGGGTTTTCTTTTGCAGCATAGTTGTTTAAAATTAATTTTTGTTTTGATCAACAAGGATGCTGCTGCCCGTGCTTCGAAAATTAGTCGCCTTGTACGACACCCACGATAGGACATGGGGTGGTAGAATTTTTTGCCGTCACCACACGGCAATAAATTTATCAATGGGTTATAGGAAAGAATAAACGCCTCTCTGAATGGGGCAGACATCTTTACCCAGGGAATCAAGCGACCATCTTCTCTGATGACAACGCTATGAAAGTTAACGAAGTACTGATCATATTATTCGTATTATATGAATATGGTGTATGTTGGGTTGACTAGTTGTGACAGCTTTTACCTTTACCAAAACTTGTTTGTTAAGTTTTTACTAAGTCTATTTAGCTAAATTAAATGTACGACAATATATTATTTCAGGAGCAGCAGGAGTAGGTATTCTGTGGCATGAGATATTATATTTAAGTACCCGTTTCTTCAACGTGTGGCCACCTAAAAAGTTACGTAGTAGTTACCTAGTTGGTACGCAAGGGTTTTAGGGAGAAATAAAAGCATTTTAATTGAAAAATAAATAACCGCCAGTGGCTGGCTTCCTTTTGCGACTTAACTAAATCTGAAGACAAGTTCTTCACGTCCTTGCGTAAAGTATAGCCTTAGCAGCTCTCAAAGAACATGAGCATTGAGTACTGAGATGTTAATTATCACGATAGTTTGTATATAAACGTTTCTTCCTAACCTGAAAAAAAAAGTTATGAGGATAGTTCGAAGTTTGTGAGGAAATAGATTTAATTTCGTGTAGTATCGTATTTCGTGATATGATGCTGAGTATCTAATACCATGAATAACATGTTTATCGTAGGTCTTGTAGTATATTATTGGGCGCAGAAAGAGAGAAGATACTACTGCAGAGAAGAGAGAGAGTAGTATGACTATAGGTACTCTGAGGTCTCAAACCAGTAGTAATTCTAAATACTACTTAGGTAGGTAATGGTAATTTATGTTCTTCATCTGATAGCGTCTCAAATGTGAGTTCCAACGTCGATTGTTGAGCTACCCGCAAACGTATACAAACAACGCACATTGTGTGCGCATAACACTGGACGAAGTGAAGTAAAAAGTAAAAATTGACAAGATATGAAGTAAATGATTTTAATTAATGGAATTAACGTTTCTTAAAAAAAAAAAAATGTGAACATGCCCAAAAGTGAGGAAAAAAACTCCAGCACTCTCGATTCTCCAGACAAGTACCCATTATAATTTTATTGTAAATTGTGTGTTATTGTGTTATATGCTTTATAACACAATAACACACAATTAGCAGCTCCACAGATTTTTCTATTGTAAAGTTTTTCTAGTATTTTTACACTTGGAGTTAAGGATTTCTTTGTGCAATTTAGTTCACTAGATATAATACAATAAGAAATATCCCTCAAAATTATCGTTTTACCTTTATTTATATGTTGGAAAAACGTTATTTACTTTGATTTTAAATTATTTTTAATGGGTTTAAAAACTACTCGATTTTTTCAAAAGTAAGTTTTTCTAGGGAATATTTTAGTAAACTGAAACATTTAGCCATTTTTACTAATATGCGGTGATAATAAAATGTTAATTTCAGTATTTTTTCCGTTCCTAAGACATGTATTGAAATCACTATGTGTTGTTTTATCTAGGATGATAAATATTTTGCCTGGGCGCTTGGGTATTTTTTCCGGGTACTATTTTTATATTAAAAATACCTAAGCGACACTATCTCCTAAAATAATACGTTTTTATTAAAACTTTTAATATTAAAAAAAGCGGAAAAAATCAGTTTGTCGCAATGTAGGTTTCACACTTGTAGAATAATTGGGAAAATTGTTATGTTTTTTTTTCAAAAACAAGATTTTCAAATTGCTCTCCTGAACATTAGGCATAATGTCGCTTAGGTACTTCTTCCTTTCCAGCGTCGACAGGTAGTCGCCACTTACAATGGAACTGGTGGGGCGAGTGTTGAAAATTTTGCGGTTTTTGTAATCAAATCGTCGTAGGTCGCCAATTTAGAGAACTCCTATGTCCGCCCGCCTGCAGTAGAAATAACTCCAGAGGTTGTAGAAGGGATGATATATTTACACATGGTTAGGTACACTATTTACAAGAAAATGAATGCATGTTAATGTGTACAGCGGCTGAGATGAAGTGCCTAGTTAACAAAAGTCTTTATGAAAGGTAACAATGTCAATTTTTAAATCTTCTATAAATTAAAAAGTAACAGTATCAAAAATAAGTTTTGTTACAAAAAGGTTGGAGGAATGCCACAATTTACATTTATATAAAAAATATATATACAGGGTGGCCCATAAGTCCTTTGAATTTTAAATTTCGAATAAAATTCAAACGGCGCGCAAGAATGAGCGCGGGGTGCGGGGGAAGCACTAACGGTCTTTGGGAATTCGGTCGCCATGGAGCGTTTCACTGGTGCGGACCGTGCTTTTTGTGTGCGCGAGTTTTATCGCAACAATAATTCTGCTACCGTTGCGCGGCGTAAATTTCGAGAACATCACAATGTACGCAACTCGAACGACACTCCAAGTATTCAAACGATTAAGAACTGGGTTACTAAGTTCGAGGAGAGTGGTTCTACGTTGGATAAAAAACGGTTAGGTCGACCAAGGACATCACGCACGGAAGAAAACATCGACGTAGTGAAACAGTCAATTCTTGAAAATCCTACCCAGTCTACTCGTAAGCGTTCCAGTGCATTAAACTTATCCAAAACTTCATTACAGCGGATTTTAAAGAAAGATTTACTTCTTCACCCTTACAAGATTCAATTAGTACAGGAATTAAAAGATACTGACCCTATGCACAGACTAAATTTTGCAAATGAAATGTTCGACCGCTGTACATCGTTTAATAACGTGTTATTCTCTGATGAGGCTCACTTCCACATCAACGGCCATGTCAACAAGCAGAATTGTCGCAACTCCAGGTTGCGAAAATCCAAATCGCAAACATGAAAGGCCCTTACATAGCCCTAAAGTGACAGTTTGGGCGGCTATGTTAGCGCATGGCATCATAGGCCCTTACTTTTTTGAGGACAGCAAAGGTCGCGCGGTTACTGTTAATTCGCAGCGCTATGAGGCAATGATCGAGAACTTTTTTGCACCAGAGTTGCAGAATTTTCCAGGCTTCAATACGCGGACCTGGTTTCAACCGGATGGAGCAACTGCCCATACCTCTAACACCGCTATGCCCGTTGTTCGTCAACTTTTCCCTAGTAAAGTTATCTCTCGAAGAGGAGATATTGCCTGGCCACCACGTAGTCCGGATCTGACCCCAATGGACTTTTTCTTATGGGATTATCTTAAGAGTAAAGTGTATGAAACCAACCCGCGGTCAATCGATGTCTTGAAATGGCAAGCATTACAGAAGTTACTTGCCGCGCAGTGATGGACAATTTTAGACGTCGCTTACAGGAGTGCCGCGATCGTAACGGATTACATTTAGATGATGTAATTTTCAAAAAATAATTCCCATTTTATTGAGATTACTTCAAAATAAAAACCTTTTTCATATTGTAATTAGTTTTTTTTAATGATTTTTTTTACATTTCAAGGGACTTATGGGCCACCCTGTATATACTTATGCGAGCAGTTCTCATGTAAATTACAATATGGCAATACAATCTGTGAGTGAATAAAAAAGTCATCCCTATTTTATCCACCCTTAAGCCGCATTTAGGATCACGCAGGGCGTTGCGCGGGGCGTCGTGCAGGGCGTGCTGAGCCCAAATCAAATGTATAGCAATAATATGAGACCTTTTACGGAGACGCGCATAGGCCTATGTTCGATATCGTATAAGGAAACGCGTCGGCTCCCGCGGTGGCGGTGGCGCCCGCAGCGGTGGCGCCCGCAGCGGCGGCGCCCGTGGTGGCGCCCGCATCGGAGCCCATACGACATCCCGCACAACACGCCGCGTCTTCTTAAAGGAGGCCTTAGGGTGTGATTTTAGTTCCAAATAAAAAAGTTATCAACTCAAACTATATCGTTATTTGTTTAAAATTAAAACAACCAGTGGTGTTTTATTTATATAGAGAAAACACTACAAAAAGGGTTTACTTTGATATTTATTTCTACAGAGTGAAATTCATTAGATCTTGTTACTTTTTAATAACTTGTCTAAACTAAATCCTACATCTATATTTTTCAGAATTAAGAAATCTGTTTTATATTTCTCAGATGGTTTAAAAAAAATCGTTATTACAAAAACGCAAATTCTTGTTAGCTGAAACGAAAATCGGAAAGAAAAATTGTGCGGTAGGTATAAACATCTCGATTTAACTTCGGCTTGTATGAAAAGTAATAAAATTTAAAACTGCCGCGACATTTCGCATTTCGACGCGCGCATGTCACAGCTGCGAGGCGCCCCCCACCTCATACCTAATTAGGTAAGAAGCTTCAAAGTACACGGTCTTAATATTAATTTTGTTTTTAAGTATGGATGTTGTTGTGCAATGTATGTATTTCAGGACCCTTTTTCTGTGGTCCTAGTGAAAAAGGATATAAGTAACTCAAAAACTACTGGTTTTCAGGATTGCCAAAAATCTTATATCCTTTTTGACCGACGAAAAAAAGGAGGAGGTATTCAATTAGACACGTATATGTATATATCTATTTTATGTATGATCACGCTTAACTTTTTACAGAGTAATCCAATTTTGATAATTCTTTTTTCAATCGACAGGGCATACCTTAAAGTGGGTCCCATAAAAATTTGAAAATAAAACTCCCACCCTAAGGGTAGGAAAATAGACTTTTATGCACTCACAGGTTGCATTGTCGTGTTCTGTTTTTAACCCCCGAACGAAAAATTCAGAGAGGGGTGTTATAATTTTAACGTGTGTATGTCTGTCTGTGTATCTGTCTGTGGCATCGTAGAGCCCAAACGGCTGAACCGATTTTCGTTTAGTTTTTTTTTGTATCATAGATAATTTCAGGCCGAGTGTTCTTAGCCATGTCTGATGAAGATCTGATCAGCGGTTTGAAGATGATCAGCTCTTGAATAATGGATGAGAGGATCTAACTAGCTTCCTTATGTCCGATCGATTTGAAATTTGATACCATGTTACATCTATGTTATAGAAACTATTTGGTAAGGTAAACATGACCTGATCTGCCGTTTGAAGATGATCAGCTCTTGAATAATGGATGAGAGGATCTAACTAGCTTCCTTATGTCCGATTGTGTTGAAATTTGGTACCATGTTACATCTATGATATAGAAAGTATTTAGTAAGGTAACCATGACCTGATCTGCCGTTTGAAGATGATCAGCTCTTGAATAATGGATTAGAGGATCTAACTAGCTTCCTTATGTCCGATCAAGTTGAAATTTGGTACCATGTTACATCTATGATATTATAAGTATATTTTTAGGTAACCATGATATTTTTAAGATGATTAGCTCTAGTTCTACTAAAGTTGATGAGGGGTCTGACTGGGTCGGGGGTTTTTAAATTTGAGTTATTACATTATAACTTTGATACTTACTTACTAAAATATCTTTTGAAATAAAATAAAATAATAAACATTTCAGCCGAAAGACGTCCACTGCTGGATATAGGCCTCCCCCACAAATCGTCATACTGACCAGTCTTGTCGTCCCTGTCGACCATGTCGTTTGATCACCTTATGCGGTGTGACCACTGACCACCTTGTAGGAGAAGAAAATAATAAAACCCTGAAAGAACTGAAAAGCATAAAATATTTTTTTTTATCAAAAATTTAAACCGCCAAAAAAAAACTGAAAAGCATAAAATATTTTGTTTTATCAAAAATTTAAACCGCCAAAAAAAACTGAAAAGCATAAAATAATTATCGAATTACTAAGTTTTTAAAGTAATATAGGGTATACCAAGTAATTTTGAGTCGGCGCCACAGATTCCTCGTACAAAGATTTCGAAATTAGGTACCTTGAATTTAAAGAAATAACCTAAATTTGTGCGCTGCCACGCATGTATCTTTACGTAATTAATAAATTTGCTTGTGTGGCGCGCCGACTTAAAATTACTTGGTATACCCTATATTACTATAAGAACTTAGTAATTCGATAATAATTTTATGCTTTTCAGTTTTTTTTTCGGCGGTTAAATTTTTGATAAAAATGTTTATTCACTTACACTTTTCAACTGTGTTAAAGGATATTAACCTATACCCCCCCCCCCCCTAGTTTCACTTCCAGCACACTTATACCCTTTTGAAATTAAAATGTTGAATGTTTTATTTTATGGTATTATTAATTTATTCATCATCATTTATTATTTCAGCCTTAAGATGCCCACTGCTTGACATAGGCCTTCCCAACAGAATGCCACATTGACCGCGGGTCTTGAGTGACCTTAATCCGATGTACTCCCGCGGCCTTAACTAGGTCTTCTGACCACGTTGTGGGGTGTCTGCCTACTCTGCGTCTTCCGGTTTGCGGACGCCACTCAAAACTTTTCGGCCCCAGCGACCATAGTCTGTTTTTTCGAGCGATGTGCCCTGCCCAGTGTCCATTGCAACTTAAGTTTCGCAATTCTTAAGACTATGTCGGTGACTTTAGGCACTGGCAACACACATTGTTCGTAGACTTTCGTCTTAAGGCACTGCGGTAACTTGGACGAGAAGATGTAGCGGAGCTTCCCGAACGCTGCCCATGCGAGCTTGATAAGACGATTGACCTCTGTCTAAATTTTTGACCAACCTAGTTGGACAGTTTATCCCAGTTATACATATTCGTAATTCAACAAATTCAAGAGTATGGTCTACAAACTTGACTAGAGTAGGTCTAACATTGGCGTTTGACATGATTTTGGTTTTGTTCATGTTAATTCTAAGATCAACTCGATTGGAAGCTCTACAAAGGTCATTGAGAATTGCTATAAGATCCTCCACGCACGGTCAGTCAGGGCCATGACTACTATATCGTCAGCAAATCGATGGTGAGGGATGTACTCGCCGTTTATGTTAATGCCTAGCTCTTCCCAGTCCAGTGTTTTGAAGACTTCTTCGAGTGCAGCGGTGACAGTTTATGGGGGATATGACATCACCTTGTCTGACTCCCCGCTGCAGTCGAATATCCCTCGAGCTCTGATCCTGAAATCGAACTTTTATAGTCGCGTTTTTGTACAAATACTTTCAACACTTCGATAGATCGATAGTCCACTTAGCACCACTAGACAGACACTTTAGTAGTATGCAGCCCTGCCCAGGTCTCAATCGAATCAAAGGCTTGTGCTGATAACGGTATTGATCAATTTCTGAAGGGCCCTAAGAAGTTATTCCGTCATAGCCTGGAGCCTTGTTCTTAAGCTGTTTACTAATCTCATACAGGCTGACTTCCGGGATATCCTCGGATATAGTGTCGGGTCAATCTAGCTTTCGTATCTTCAGCTAGACTATTGCTTCAGCTAAAATATTGTCTATAGAACTTCTTGATTTCTTTCAGAATCTCAGGTTTGGATGACACGACCACCGTCCTCGGTTTTCAGCCTCGCCAACTGGCTTAGCCCAATAGACAGATCAGAGATTTTTGGTTGGAGCAGTAATTGGAAATCTGCTCATCTATGACTGCTATAAAAGTATGGACATCGTTCGCGGCGCTCGATTTTCAGTATATTGATAGCAAGATTTTTGATTATGTATGACTGATATTTTTGTAAAAACTTGTGCAACAATACTTTTTTTACTTTCCAAAAGGGCCCCAAATTCTTGTGTGCCTAAAGGCCCCCAGCCAGTTTGAGACTGCCCTGGTTGTGGGACGTAGATGTATTGGACCCCTATCCCCAATCACTCCCCCGCGATTGTCTAGGCGCATTATGTTTACTATTTTACTAACGTTTTCATCGGTATAAGTCGAGTAATAACCTTTAAAACACCCTTCAAATAGTGGTGAATAATGGTTTTTCTATAGTTGTACATGCAAACAATCAAATAATGCCGTGTAAAAAGGTAAAACTCGAGTTATAGCCATTTGCACGAAACAAAATATTATGAAGGTGGTATGTGCGAAATCGAAATGGTACATCTCAACTCTTATCTTTAATCACCAACTTAAGCAATATATTTTTTCTGTAAATGCGTTATATGTCGACTTAAACCCCAAATTTTCCGAAAATATTCGACAAAACACAAGTGAGAAAGGGGACATGTTGAGTTGTACCCCTCGGATCGTTTTTTTTGTCGAGTTATACCCTTTTGCAAAATTCTAAAATAAATCCGGAAATATTCACTTCTGAAATATGCCGGTTTGACCAAGCGATAAAGAAAAAAAAACTGAATACAATGGTGTAATAAAATCGTTTTCGGTGTAAGTCGACTTACTTATATCCCTTTTCACTAGGACCCCAGATTTAAGGTTGTGGAAGTTTTTGGGACGAGGTTCACACAATACAGTACACATTCAGTAGTGAAGGTATTTCGGATAATATCATGATGATAATTTAAGTTCTATGAGGTACTGAAAGCAAGGAGCCTGAAGTGTTAATAATATAAATTAAATTTTAGTTTTTCATGCAGGTGCTCTTATGTGAAGACAATGGCACAGTAAGTGTGTGGGTACACAGCAGTAGTGCCTGGAGCCAGTGGGAGGAGATGGTCACTGTCAGTGAGCACGACGATTGCATTTTAGATGTGGACTGCCTGAGCCCAGCCCAGGACTATGTTACTGTTGGAGCTGATTTTTGTATAAAGGTGGGTTACTTGTACTTGTGTGAACCTAAAATTCTGAATTTATGGAAAAGGGGTATTTAAAATCAAATCTCAATTCTAATCTAATAGAATTAATAAGTATTTAAAACCAAATTAATTACTTATTTAATTACTTACCTAAAAAAACATTTGTTATCTATGCATATTCAAATCCCTGACTCTACCAATTGTTAATTATCTAACCAGGGATGTTCCTAACGTTCGCATTCGCATTTGCATTCACATTCGCAAACGATTCGCATCAACATTCGAATTCGCATCAAAAAGATGCGAATGTGATGCCAATGCAAATGTGCCGCCATTGACACCAAG
This sequence comes from Euspilapteryx auroguttella, assembly GCA_951802225.1. Taxonomy (NCBI): domain Eukaryota; kingdom Metazoa; phylum Arthropoda; class Insecta; order Lepidoptera; family Gracillariidae; genus Euspilapteryx; species Euspilapteryx auroguttella. The sequence goes on along the minus strand of OX637644.1, from coordinate 8,866,145 downwards.
TTTCATGTGTGAAAGTACTCGTTTTTTAACCCCCGAACGAAAATTCAGAGAAGGGTGTTATAATTTTAACGTGTGTATCTGTCTGTTTGTCTGTCTTTCTGTATGTCTGTTTGTATATCTGTCTGTTAGAGCCCAAACGGATGAACCGATTTTCTTTTAGTTTTTTTTGTATCATAGATAATTTCAGGCCGAGTGTTCTTAGCCATGTCTGATGAAGATCTGATCAGCGGTTTGAAGATCATCAGCTCTTTTGTAGGTGATGAGGGGATCTAACTAGCTTCCTTATGTCCGATCGATTTAAGATTTGGTACAGTGTTACTTCAATGATATTGAAAGTATATGGTAAGGTAATTATGACCTGATCTGCCGTTTGAAGATGATCAGCTCTGAAATAGTGGATGAGGAGACCTAACTACCTTTCATATGTCCTATCGATTTGAAATTTGGTAACGTGTTACTACAATGATATTGAAAGTATATGGTAAGGCAACCGTGATATTTTGAAGATGATTAGCTCTAGTTCTAGATAGATGAGGGGTTTGACTGGGTCGGCGGTTTTTCAATTTTATTATTTGAGTTATTAAAATTTTAAATGACTTCGCGAATGTAAAAAACCATTCCCCGCATTTTGATACTTACAACGTTTTTGGAAGACAGTGTTACCGATTTTGTGTAAGTATATGTGTGAATCTTGATTTTTGGACGATCCCCTGAATATTTTTACATTAACTACTAATAAAGATATTTATTTTTCGTTTATGTTTGTTTTATTTGTAGGAAGTCTACTTTTTGATTATTATTATAATTACTTAAAACATAATAAACGCGATGATTTATCTATACCTACCTAAACTCTTTTCATTGACCTTGTCCAACATTTGCATCCGCTTCATTCGCACGCCTAACATTCGCATTCGCATTCCCGAATGTCTAAAATTCTACATTCGCATTCGCAACATCTGAACCAAACCACAACCATCCTGTATAGAGTTTAGAAGTTCTTTTAACTGTTGTTATGTAAAATTTATTTTCAGATTTGGGATGTGAATGATCTAATTTGCCATACCAACTATGATGGGGCCCACAGTGGGATGATCACTGGGGTGGCTGTGCGGCCGCTCACTCATGCATTCTCTACTTGCTCCCTTGACAGACATGTCTCCTTGTGGGATAAAAACACCAAGGATGCAGTGGCTGGTATGTTTTACATTAAGGCTTCATTATACTAGTAAAACTTTTGTATCTTAAACTTCTAAAAATAATACCATTAAATTGTTATAATATTATTTTAAACCTAAATTTGCACTCAATGAGCGGTTTTCGAACTGTCACTTTTAGTTACAGAGACTGCCTTAAGATGGCACTAGCAATCAGGTTAAATGTCAAATTCTATATGAATTCAATCAGTCAGGTCAATCAGATTTGACGTTGACATTACACCTACATACATTGGCTATACAGTGCCATCTATTAGCATTCTCCTAGAACCATTAAAACTGTCAAAAACGAAAACCCCTCATTGGGCATTAATAAAAAAAAATAGGCAAATGGTTCATAAAAAGTTAACTAGATTGCGGTTGCGGGTAAACCTCATAATGGTCGAATCCAACAAGGCGGTTATTCCCAGTTGTCGGCGATTGTTAGTTTATTTGGTTGGTTTCGACAGATTCGTAGTCCTCCAGGAATTCGCGTTTTACTCGTGGCTCCCCCGGACTTGCTCTTGACCGTCGGATGCATATGAAATGTAATTGGCTAGGTATTTTTTGGTTTGGTAGTTTTAAAGAAAAAAGTACCAGGCTAACATGAATTTGTAGAAGGTTTTGAAGCTCAACAAAAATACCCATATCTCGAAATATAGTTACAAAGCGCAGGTAAATGAACAAATATGTGACAATAATATCGAATCCCCGTGCGTGCCATACATGTGAACACATTGATGATGGAAATTTCAATTGGCGTAAAGGACATTTTATCGAAAATGACTTTTGAATGCCACTTTACTCAGTTTTTTCTGCTCTTTCGAATGGTATATTTGAAATATTTCTATCTTCTAAAAAAAGTCCTTTATGCCCTAACTTTTTTTTACACTAAACCAATTTTTTTACCAAAAAAATGTCGTAAGAACCATTAAAATTTTAATTTAGGGCGTAAAGGACACCCAAAAAAATTTATAGCACGCTAATTTTACAAATCGTTTAAACTTACCTTTACGACCTCCTTATAGTGACAATCAAAAAGCATACTTATGCAATAGAAATAAGACACTATATGAGAAATCTAAACCAATGAGAGGAAAACGAAAACTGACAAGATGGACTATTGCTAAAAGAAAATCATATGATACTGAAGCCCTTGTATTCATACATGGAATACATAGAAATGATGGGTGCCGCACTGAGCACGGAACTAACTTACCTACCTACTTTGAAATTTATTTGATACACGATACCGGATTTTTTCTTCAAAATCAGGATTTTTAGAAATGGCAGACTGGATTTTTTATGTTTAGGCCAGGTACCCTTAACTCAGAGCATCTAACTAGCAAGAACATGTACCTTGGGGGCCGGAAACATAAATAGACACGAACATTACAACCAGACCGGGAAACAAACATCGACATTCATCATAATAATGTTCCCCCGCCGGGAATCGAACCCAGTACCAGTACATCCGCGTCTCAGTGCACAACCTGCCAACTCAGCCACGAATTAGTCTCATGTTATGGACGCTTAGAACTAAATGTTTCTATGTACCGAAACTGTCAGGGACACGTTTTTTGTTTGCCTTATTATCTTAGCTGTTTCTAGGTTATTTTAGTCGTTAAAAGGAACGCAGTAAACTGACAAGGCTGGGCAAACCATTGATTTCTCATAAAAATTGTTTGATAATTAAAAAATCATTGATGTTTGGTGTCCAGCTCGTCAAGATGACCAAGTAGTATGCTTATATTCTGCCTTTAATGCTTTTCTGAAGTCTTTGAAAATGTCTCCAAAGACAACTGCTATTTATAAAATTTTACCGATTTCCAAGCTGATTGTGATTAGAATAAGTAGGACGTTTTTTTATATATTTTTTGTGCGATAAATTTTGATAAGCTTTTATTTAAAAGTTACACTTTGTTTCCTTTTATAATTAATTTTCCTTTTTTAATAATGTAAGTACTTTTGTATATTTCTTTGTATGCAATAAAGTGTTTTCTATTCTTGTCTATTCTAAGACTAATAAATCTATTAGAACTTTAAAATTTAAAAAAGAAGTTTATCATTATGTTTTTTAATTCATAATTCATAATTCATAATTCATTTATTGATTTGTGAAACACAGGTATAAATAAGATCTTACAAAAAAATATACAATTTAGTGCCTCTGTGATCAGCCTTTTCAGGCATACAAACAAGATACAAGATATCAAAAATTACTAATTAAAACACAAAATAATAAAACAAAAAATAAACACTAATGTATTAAATTTTTAAAATAAAATTTATAATAATTATATCATTTAAAATACATATATGGTTGCAATTAATTTAATCTAAAATATTTGTACTCATCAGAAATACTGATCTTTGAGAAATTCGTGCACTGTGTAGTAAGCTTTCCCTATTAGGAGAACATGTATTTGTTTCTTAAACTCCTGAAAACTTGCCGTCCTACTAACAGTTTTTGGTAATTTGTTGTACAGATTAGAAGCCATGCCGAATACACTCCTATTCAGATATTCTGAGTTGCTTTTGATATGACGTAGTCTTTCGTTGAGGCGTTGTATTTTATGATTAACAAACATATTATGTTTGTTGTTATGCACAAAAAGACATACTTCCTCTATGTAGAGACAGGCTAATGTCATTATTTTATACTTGATAAAATATGGCTTGCAGCTTTCAATATTCCTAAGGTTGAAAATGGATCGAATACATCTTTTTTGGGCTAAGAACACTCTTTCGATACCTACAGAATTCCCCCAAAATATCAGTCCATATCTTAAAGTAGATGCCACAAACGCACAGTATGCAGTAATAACTGCCTCCTGATTTACAATTTTTGCAAGCATGTAGAGTGCATAGGCCATTTGATTAAGCTTTGTTGTTATGTGCTCTTTATGTGATTTCCAAGACAAATCACAATCAATAAAAAGTCCCAAAAACTTAGTTACCTCCACGTCTTCAATTTTTTTATCATCGTGACAGATATTTTCGCAAAAAATAGGCAATTTTCTTATCCTAAAAGGCATAGACTTAGTTTTAGAAATGTTTACTACTAGATTGTTATTTGTTAGCCATGTTATCATCATATTTATCGAGTTATTGATTTCCCTTTCAAACTCATTTGCAATACTTCCTGTATAAATTGCAGTACTATCGTCTGCAAACAAAATAATTTTTTGTTTTATACTTCTCGGCATATCGTTGATATAAATTATAAATAATAGAGGTCCAAGGACACTTCCCTGAGGTACCCCATATAAAACTTCCCTGTATTCAGAGCTGTAAATAAATTCTTTTTTTGTTTTAGGATCGAGTCTGCTTATTTGTGTACATTGTTTTCTTTCACTAAGGTACGAGGATATAAGGTCTTTAACATTTCCTCTTATGCCATACGACTCAAGCTTTGTCAAAAGTATGTCATGCCTCACATAATCAAATGCCTTTGTCATGTCCATGAAAATAGAGACCACAGGTTTTCTTTGATCAACGTTCACCATAACCTCCTTTAGAAAGTCGAACATTGCTAAGTTTATAGACTTGCCTCTTCTAAATCCCTTCTGTTCATCCGCTAATATATTTCTATTCTCAAAATAAGCATACAGATTATTATATAAGTATTTTTCAAATATTTTTGAAAAAATAGTTATTAACGCTACTGGCCGGTAATATTCCATGTTCTCCTTATCTTCCTTTTTGAAAAGGGGCTTAATGATGGTAAGTTTGAGAGACTGAGGGAACACACCACGCTCAATACATAGGTTTAAGAGATGACTAATAACTGGGGCTATAGTTAACGCAACACTCTTAATTACCTTGGTGTTGATTTCATCATAACCCGTACTATAAGTATTTTTTAGACCTCGAATAATTGTTATGATATCTTGTGGAGTGGAAGGATGCATAAAAATTGAATGTAAGTAATTGTGAGTTAGAGTTTGTTTGAAACTATTATTATCGACGTTTAGAGGTTTTACTTGTTCAATAAAAAAATCATTAAATGATCTAGCTATATCCAAAGGGTTATCGATAATTTCATTATTATTAAGGTTAATTTTTTCAATATAATGCGTATTTAATGTTGTCTTAGTTTTATTTATAATGGACCATGTAGCCTTAGACTTATTCGAAGCGGTTTTTATTTTATAGTCATTTTGTGCTCTTTGTGTAAGTTTGACTATTTTTTTATACCGCCTGTTATAATTCTGAAAAGCTTGTTTTCGTTCACTGGTGGGATGTAAACGATATTCCCAGAGAAGACGTCTTTTAAGCCTACTGCATCTTTTAATGCCTTTAGAGATCCATTTCGGTCGTTGTGTGGTAGGTATTTTTTGAAGAATTTTCGGGAAACAAAGTTTAAAAAGAAGATTAAATATTTCGGTAAAGCTTTCAAAAGCTTTGTTAGGATCATCAGTATTGTATGTTTCTGTAAAAGATAAACTCAGTAGATATTCGTTAAATTTAATAATATTTTCTTTACTAAAATCTCTTTTTTCTTTATACCAGTATTTGAAGTTATATGTTTTCCTTACTGGACATTCTAACAACTGAGCAGTATGATCAGATAATGCAAAATCTATGACTTTACCTTTAGCTAGTCGAATATTGTGTATGATATTATCTAAACATGTATTACTTATTAATCTTGTAGGTTCATTTATTGCTGTAGTTAAATTATGGCAGTCTAATATGTCCTTGAAATCACGAGAGTACTTTGTATCAGTTAAAAGATCTATATTAAAATCGCCACAAACTATGACCCTTCTATTTTTATTGCAAACCCTTTCCAATATTCTTTCTAATGTCTGAAAGAACAAACCCATTAAATAAGATTTATTTTTAGAATTTGGTACTCTATATATGCAAATGACAACAAACTTATGCTCTACAATCTCTATAGCACAGCACTCTACAATATTGACTATACTAAATTTTTGTATCTCATCTAATACCTTGTACTTTAACTGTTTTCTAATCAGAATGCAAGCTCCTCCCCTTCTGTTTTTCCTGGTAAATTGTGCTGCAAAAATAAAATAAGGAATGCTTATCTGATTTACATCACATTCTTTCATGTTATGTTCTGTTACACAACAAAACCGTTTGAAACAACAAAACCGCAATTGTTTTATTTCGTAGCACCTACCTTAATCATACACTATTTAAGTAAAAATTCAATATAAATACTTAACTTTGGTTCATGATCATTAAATTTGAACTTAAAATTAAAAACTTTTTGGTCTTTACATCCAAAAATATCCATTGGTTCATTATCAATAAGTTTTTATACAACCCAAAAAATACAATAAATTAAAACAAAAACGTACTTACGACAAATTAGATTTTCCAATAAAAGGTTTTTTAAAGGAAGTAAGGGAAAATATTGATAATTTTCAAGGGAGTAAAGGACTGAAACTCTGTAACTATCAATTGCAGAGCTAAACTTCTAACATGACTACAAAGAGCTCGCAAAATAACACTTTTTCACCTTTGACTGTTTGTCTAACAGTCTAACAGAACAAAAGTTATAGCCGATAATTGTAAATGAAAACACATTTTTGCTCATTCCCAAAAGTCGTGTTTTGTCCTTTACGCCAATTGAAATTTCCATCATCGACATATTTGATCACCATGTTTGGCGCGGGCCGGGCCATAGATCCTGTCTAATTTCTTTCCGTGCGATTTTTTTACCCCCGCATTCCTGTAACATATTGAATTGAATATGAGTTCTGCATGTCCGACGTCCGTTCTGGAGCTGCATGCCCGGCATGTAGATATTTTGTGTGTTGAGCTTCATAACATTCTACTAGTTCATGTTAGCCTGGTACTTTTTTCTTTAACACTACCAAACTAAAAAGTAGCCAATTACATTTCATATGCATCTGACGGTCAAGTGCAAGTCCGGGGGAGCCACGAGTAAAACGCGAATTCCTCGTGGCTCCCCCAGGGGGGCAACGCAGGGGGACCACGAGTCTGTCGTGTCTTTAACACCAAGTTGTTGGTGTGTTGTGTGATGTTATAAAGTATAAATTAAAAAAAATCAGTAATTGGTAGGTACTTTTTCCGTGTACACAGCAACTACGACGTAGTCGATACAAAAGGTATACGTAACCTTGTAACCAAACCAAATATTTAAAACAGGAAAGTTTAAAGTTTTCCAAAAAATGCCACCCCTAAGGATTTTATTTTGTCCATCCATAATGTCCATTTCTCTAAGCGTGTTTCCTCAAGAAGCGATATCGCTCGCTCGATAAAAGTTCGATAGCCAATATGAATTGCTCGTACATCCGAATGATGCAATTCTGTATCGTCGCGATATCGAGCCCAGTCCCGTATGTAGTGGGGGCTGGGCAGGCCCGTGCCCCGGGCGCCAAGATCAGGGGGGCGCCAAATTCACACTACAGACGAATCAAATCATGTGTTTGATGTGTAGGTAAAATCAACGAGCGCTCTAGCGCAGCGTAAGGTTAGCGCTCCAGCGCGACGCTATAGTGCCGTCATTTTGACAATCCTGGGTGACAAATAATTTGAGTGAATTTTTAAACAAATCCATCGAGTCAAAGAATATATTATCCTGGCCCGTTTCTTGGCACTAATGGATGGTCTGACATGACTGTTTTGACATATTAATGCGGAAAAATGTATTGAGATGATTTCAAAAGAGGTCAAAAGTGACAGAAAAAATCGACAAATGGTCGGTCATGCTACGGCCGCTGATAGGTGAAATTATACACATAAAAAAGGTAAAATTTAATATAACTGGGCAGGGGGGGGCGCCATTTTTCAGTTTTGCCCCGCCTAAAAAAAATTGGAGATCCGGGGCTGTATCGAGCGCGCTGTTTGTGAGACGAAAACGTCAACGAAAACACTTTTGGGTACCTACATCCATACATAGAAAAAAAAACCTAGACACAACATATAGATAGAAAAAAATATATTTTTACCTTTGCATCGAATAGGCTCCAAAACTACTCAACCGATTTGAAAAATTATTTGACTGTTGGGAAGCTACATATTACTTTTTTTTTTAAATGTGCTATACTAGCGCCACTTTGATAAATAATTAATCAATATATATAAAACTCTTCCGTTACTGACTGACTAGGGTTCATTCCCGGGATTTCTCGGGTCGAGAATTCCCGGGAAATCCTTGGGTTCTGTTCCCGGGAAATTATGCTCGAGAAAAGTCGAGAACTCGAGAAATCATATTTGAGTCTATGTAGTGCAAATAAGTTCGTGAATTAGGTAAAAGATGGAAATGTACTTTTTACTTTTATAAGCATAATGATGGTACGCGGTGGAGTCAAGTCTCGTTACCAAAATCGATCGACTCGTAATCGTATTACAAGCGACTGTCTTAACCATTGCTGGTTTCTTTAGGCGTATAACAGAAATCGACTTTACAAAGTGGCAATGGTTAACGAAATCGATAACAAGACAATTACAATTCGATAGAGATCGTTGAACGACGAAGCTTGACGGTGTACTGCTTGTGTATATTTTGTGTTTTATTTTATCAAATGTTTTCATAATCTTATGAATTTCACAGTTACACACCTACATCTGAGTATCAAGTCGCTTACTTAATGAGGGGTTTTCGTTTTTGACAGTTTTAATGGTTCTAGGAGAATGCTAATAGATGGCACTGTATAGCCAATGTATGTAGGTGTAATGTCAACGTCAAATCTGATTGACCTGACTGATTGAATTCATATAGAATTTGACATTTAACCTGATTGCTAGTGCCATCTTATGGCAGTCTCTGTAACTAAAAGTGACAGTTTGAAAACCGCTCATTAAGGCGGTAAGTCACGGTATGGCGCGAAATTCAAATTTTTTCGCGTTTTTTAATTATTCTGGGGAAAGTATTCATTTTTAATAAAGTTTTAATGAATTCGCGTATGTAATAAACCATTTCCCACATTGTAATACAACGTTTTTCGAAGACAGACCTACTAATTTTGTGTCTAAGGACCTAACTTGATTTTTGGCCTTTATGTCCTTAGGCACAAAATCAGTAGGTCTGTCTTCTAAAAACGTTGTATTACAATGTGGGAAATGGTTTTTTACGTACGCGAATTGATTTAAACTTTTAAAAATATGTATACTTTCGCCAGAATAAATAAAAAACACGAAAAAATTTGAATTTCGCGCCATAGCGAGAGTTACCACCTTAACAATGAAAATTTGATGTCAGTGACAGCATTCGAAAATAATTGCGGCTTTTTAAAGACGACAACAGTACATGCCTCCCGAAAAGCAGCAATAGTTTTGAAGTAAGTATAGGTTTAGTTTAACGTTGACTATTTCCTAATTAACAAGCCGAAATTTGTGTATTTTTTATTAGGTTACGGTATAATAGGTATATTTTGAGAGAAGTTAATTTTTTCAAGTTTTATAACTTATATTTGGCAGAAAAACCACTCAATTTATTGGTTTAAAATAAGTTCTTTTTATTATGATTCACATAGTTAATTTTGTGTCAACTTTTTTCATTATTTGAATCGAAAATATATGCAAAAACATAGGTAAATGTAAATTTCTCGACAACCCGAGAAGACCCGAGAAATTGGCCTCGAGAATTCTCGAGACCCGAGAAACTGAAAAGCTCGAGAAATCATGAACCCTATGACTGACTGACTGACTGACTGACTGACTGACTGACTGACTGACTGACAGACAACGCAGAGCCGAAACTACTGGGCGTAGCGGGCTGAAATTTTGCATGTAGGTTCCTTAGGGAGTGTAGGTGAGCACTAAGGAAGGATTTCCTGAAATTCCCATGGGAACGGGAAAAAATGGATTTTGTGGTTATGAGAAATCTGCGCGAGTGAAACCGCGGGGCAGCCTCTAGTATCTTATAAACCATGGCCGACATAAAAAATATGCGTCTTTGACTCCCACGATAATCTTGCTAATGATCTTAGAAATATTATTTTATGAAACTAAAGTAGCCACTTTAGGCAATAAACGGTTTATTCCTTAGACTAGAGGCTGTCCCGCGGTTTTTCCCGCGCAGATTTCTCATAAACACAAAAATCCCGTTTTTTCCCGTTCCCGTGGGAATTTCGGGAAATCATTTCTTAGTGCTCACCTACACTCCCTAAGGAACCCACGTGCAAAATTTCAGCCCGCTACGCCCAGTAGTTTCGGCTCTGCGTTGTCTGTCAGTCAGTCAGTCAGTCAGTAACGGAAGAGTTTTATATATATTGATTATGAACCTGAAAGCTACACAACAGGGCCTTAAAAACCTCTTAGCAATATTATCTAGGGACTCAAAGACCCATATTTTGACTTTTGCCATGGTGCTATTCTTACATATCGTATTAGTACATTCGATTACTTAAATCAAAATTTGTCGCAGCGCATGTAAAGAATACGTAAGGATATTTTTTTACACCTAGGGTTAATTTTTTTTTTAGTTCAAGGGCTTACACGGTGCGAAACTAGCGCCACTTCCGTAAAATATTATATTTTCCAAACCATGGCAAAAGTCAAAATATGCGTCTTTGACTCCCTAGATAATCCCGCCTAGAACCCTCAAGGTCCCGTTGTGCAGCTTTCGGGATCATAATCTAAGGAATAGGCCGTTTATTGCCTAAAGTGGCTACTTTAGTTTCATAAAATAATATTTCTAAGATTATTATCGTCAAAGCTACACAACAAAGCCTTAAAAATTATTAGCAAGATTATTTAGGGAGTCAAAGACGCTCATTTTTTATTTCGGCCATGGTTTACAAGATATCAATTATTTATCAAAGTGGCGCCAGTATCGCACATTAAAAAAAAAAATATGTAGCTTCCCAACAGTCAAATAATTTTTCAAATCGGTTGAGTAGTTTTGGAGCCTATTCGGTGCAAAGGTAAAAATAATTTTTTTTCTACATATTATGTTGTGTCTAGGTTTTTTTTCTATGTATGGATGTAGGTACCTAATAGTGTTTTTGTTGACGTCTTCGTCTGACAAACAGCGCGCTCGATACAGCCCCGGATCTTCAATTTTTTTAGGCGGGGCAAAACTGAAAAATGATGCCTCCCCTGCCCAGTTATATTAAATTTTACCTTTTTTATGTGTATAATTACACCTATCAGCGGCCGTAGTATGACCGACCATTTCTGTCACTTTTGACCTCTTTTGACATCATCTCAATTCATATTTCCGTATTTATATGTCAAAACAGTCATGTCAGACCATCCATTAGTGCCAAGAAACGGGCCAGGATAATATATTCTTTGACTCGATGGATTTCGCTGAGAATTCACTCAAATGCTTTGTCACCCAGCCAGCACGACGGACTATTTGTCGAATCTAACTGTCACTTTTAATCACTTTTGACATTTCAATGCTGGAAAATGTATGGAGATGATCGACAAAAGTGACAGATAGATACGACAAATTCGACAGATTGTCCGTCATGTTACCGCCGCAGGTTTGTCAAAAAGACGGCGCTATAGCGTCGCGCTGGAGCGCTAACCTTACGCTGCGCTTGAGCGCTCGTTGCTTTTACTCATCAAACACATTATTTCATTCGTCTGTAGTGTGAATTTGGCGCCCCTGATCTTGGCGCCCGGGGCACGGGAAGATACGGGACTGGGCTCGATATCGCGACGATACAGAATTGCATCATTCGGATGTACGAGCGATTCATATTGGCTATCGAACTTTTATCGAGCGAGCGATATCGCTTCTTGAGGAAACACCCTTATTGTTACACACCCTTATTCATAAAAAGTTAAAGAGCATTTTAGTTATTTTACGTATGTCAATTTAGACTGGATGTCACGTATTTACCAGACAAGTACAAACCATAGAAGTAGACCTCCAGTAAGGCTACTTAAAATCTACTGTATCTTTATGAATAAGACGGACAGTATATATCACATACACCAATTTATGATTAGGTTTTTAAAAATATAAATTTTCACAGCTCTAGTACAATGCTTATTGATAAGGATTGATTGATTAGTTATTATTGTCAGTATCTTTGTGAACTCAGTCGCTAGCGCTAGCGCCCCCCAGAAAAATTTATCAAACCATTTTTTTTAAAAGAAATGCCCCACTAAGAGGAGTTTATTGGAATAAAAAAACATTATTGTACGGATCTGAGACAAAATGCTCTCCGCAACTGACTCATTTTTCGTTTCGCTCGCGCCGAGTCACAGACACAGCTCGAACAAAAAACGAGAGGAGTCGACGAATGAGGGTCAATATATGTAGATAGTTATGAAAAATTCAAAATAATTATTATCCACGCTATTCTTCATGACCAAACTTTTTTTTATTATGAATTATTATCCACGCTATTCTTCATGACAAAACTTTTTTTTATTATGAATTATCAAAATCAGACTATTTATTTCTGAATCAGAATATTTTATTTGTTAGCACAGGTAAGATTAATGCTAATATGTACTTACATACGATGATAATAAGAATTTAAGTTAGTTCGCGCACGCCGCTAAAAATTAATGTATTTAAGTACTCGGATGCGTGTGACGTCATCTCGTCTGAACCAAAATCGAACGAACGCAATTTTCGGCAAAGGCGACTCTTTTTATTATTATTTTTGTAATTTTATTTTAGAAGTGCATTGTTTAATATGTATAATTTGTGTTCCAATCAAGCATATTTTTTTTTCTAAGATGTTCTAAATTTTAACGTAATTAAAGTTTGTTTATCGATAAAGTAAAGTAAAAATTAAAATGCACAAACTGATACAGGTTTCTTTATATAGGCCAATAATTTGTCGTTTCTGAACATATTGTAGGTAAGACAAGTAAATATGTATAAAGCAGTGGCTAAAATTGTTTTTTAATATCACTTTACAAATGGTTTTCATACTGAGAGGCGTTTGTTTCAAAAACTATACGTTTTAGTCTGTCTCCAGCTTAAAACGTTCCGAGTGGACGTCTGAACGCCTGGCACAACGTCAGCGTACAATACATCTCATTCGCTAACGATGTCGACTCAATACAAAAAAGACGGCACCGAAAGTTTAAGTTATCAGTTTAATTTAATTTCATTCCGCAACCAAACCGGCATCAGAGTTGTAAGCAAGGCCATCTTTATTCCAATGTCGAGAACTGGCTAGAGGTGACACAATGCAGGAATAAAAATACTTGGAGAAATAGGGATAAATCAATTGTCAGAAGTTGATACTTTAGGGGCTACATTAAAAAAACATTCTTATAACCTCAATTTCTGCTTTTTAATATCTTTTGTTACGCCATAGAATATAAAATTGTAATAAAGACTTGGCTCTGTACACTTTGTTCTTATGACTATCCAGAGTAGGCGATTAAAAAAACAAACAACAACAACAAACAACTTGCCAAACTATGTAAACAATGAAAAAAAAAATGTACCTTGGGTTACATTATTTAAGCTTTGGTAAGGATACCTAATTTTTTGAAAATCTAACATAGTGTAGATTACGGGGATAGTGTAGATTTCCAACAGTGAAAGAATTTTTCAAATCGGTTCAGTATTTCCGGAGCCTATTCGATGTAAACAAACAAACATATAAACAAACAACCAAACCTTTCTCTTTATTACTAGTATAGATATAGATATAGAAAAGTATGGCATTCATTTGTTAGGACAAACGCTGTATTATCATAAGTATACCTTTTACTAATAGCTTTACTAATACATGGTGTTCAGAATGTTTCTGAACATATGAAAATTAATAGATTTTAGTTGTTTATTTATTTTTTTGTTTTGGCAACATTTGTTGATACTTTTTTATTTATAAATGACAGGTGACAGATGTGTCGCCTGCCTTCTCTCTCTTCCGTCCTTGTCCTTTAGCCACGATAGTGTGCTGGCATTTGTAACAATTTTTATTTCATTTAATACAGTACATACAGTTAAAATATCCAGTGCATTTCATTTCCTACACATTGTAAAAGTAATTATAAATAATAATTCATCACACTCAGGGCCCCTAACTAGTAAGAACTAGTATCTAGGGTGCCCGAAACACACACAGAGACGAACATCACACCTAGACCGGAAACAAACATTGATATTCATCGTATCAATATTCGCCCCACCCGGAATCGAACCCAGGTGCACAAGTTTCTCAGTCTACATCACTTCCAACTGAGCCACGGAGCAGTCAAACAACAGAAATAATATTGAAATTTATCTTGCTTAATACTTTTCTTTAGAGCGTAATTACTTCTAATAAAGATTTAGTTTTCAACTTAATTTTTATTTTGATTACTTTGTGGTTATAATTAAGTATTATTAAAAGAGGCGCTTTATTTAATTTTTATTTCAATTAACAATAACTTTTGACATAATGACATCTGTGAGTTGTAGAAAAGGCGACTTCACAGATTCCGTTCCGCTGCTGTTTTGTTTATATTTTATTATTATAGGGTATACTACATGATCATAGTCAATCTTCCAGATTGTCCTGGTTTCATTTAGAAGCTGAAAATAATGATTTTTGTCATTTTACAACATTAACTACGAAAGTCATGTATAATAATTAATTATTTTAATAAACTATTAATGCAATTTCAAACTAATGACTGATAAATAGCGGAGGGTGCCAATATTTGGTTTATGGTTTAAAGATTTCTATTAAAATATCAATAATAAATAGTTAAAAATACAAAACAACAAAAACATTTTATCGATTTAGAATTTTTATTTTGCAGTTATAACTTACTAGTCGACCCGGCGAACTTCGCACCGCCTAACCTATTACTATTTTGTGCATGTATTTTACTTATAAACCTTCCTCTTGAATCACTCTATCTATTAAAGAAAGCCGCATCATAATCCGTTGCTTATTTTTAAAGATATAAGCATACATAGGGACAGACGCGGGAAGCGACTTTATTTTATACTATGTATTGAAGCCAAAAGAAATTCGTAAAAGTGACAGTCATGGGACAGTTTACCCTAGGTCGAATATTTATCGAAGACCACGTGACCTGTAGGAGAACGGGCGTACACGTCCTTCTTCTACGAGCTGCTCGCAGCATCTGACAAGTAATGTTAAACAGTGACAGAGGTTCAATGTTTGCATACGAAGAGACAGGGACAGTCATCTGTCAGTCGTGCAAATCGGATTATTGGTTCTGCGCCACCACCTGGTTTTTATTGAAAAGCAATTAATATTTATTTTCTTTTCAATTATAACTTTTAAAATAGAAACAAATTTCCAGAATTTGAGTTTCTTTATTATCATCATACCTACGTAGTTAGTGTCAACAAAAAATATAAAGTACCTAATTTCGAAGATCTAGGTATTCCCGTTTTTGGAATGGTTATCTTTGACGAAATAATGTATCGAGGTTTTTGTATCCTCGTTGCGTTTCTCAATTTTTTTTTTTTTTTTTTTAGGAGGTTTTTAAGCCTTTTTATTAAAATTCTATTAAGGATATACATTATATCTTATTACAAACCTTAAAAAAATAAACTATACAAAGAAATATTTACAAATAAAAAATTGCCTCAAAATCGCTGCCACCGGAAGGTACGGTGCCTAGCAGGCTGGCTGCGTTACCCCTCTGAATGGCCAGACTTATTCTCTGGCCAAGGTACGAGCCAGCCCGCCGGTCACCGGAATGGTCGATCAGACGCGTCGATAATTCTTTGAATAGTCGACGCGCCCCTGGCCCCCAAGGCCCCAAAGTTTCGACCCCAAACGGCACAAACTCATACTGCTCACAAATTGCCGCGTATTTGCGCCGTTTGAGGTCTTCGGCAGCCTTTCTCAATTATAAAAAACTTTCTTATATCCTCAAGAAGGTAATATTAAAATTTCAGACCTCTACCTCCTGTAGTTTATGAGAATTACTTGATTTAAAAACGCCTTCCTCACCAATATAGCGTCTTAAGAGGACCGTATATGTACCTCGCGTCCATACAAAAAGAGAATACGTTTTTCGCCTACTTTTTATTTTCCATAAGCAATGAAATTTTAGTACCTACCTAGTTACTAACACTATAAAAAACTAAGTTTGTATTTTTTCAAAGTTCTCAATAGATTCAGACTTAAAAGCTTCTGCAATACCGTTTTTTTGGTATAAACATTTGGTCAGATTAAGTTGTTCGTTTTACGAAACTAATGCATGTTTAAAAAACGAAAAACTTATAAACCTAGCATATTTAATGCCGATGCGATGGACATCAAAATCATTGTGTTTTTCTAAGATTTAGATAGTTAAAAACGTCTTCCTCCGAATCGTAAATTTCATTAAATATTATCTCTCTCTCTGTCGCATGGTTGCGGTTAGGGGGTGACATCATGAGTTTTTCTTATTATATTTATATTTTTGCGTTGCTATTCTGTCCTCTTAATTTGAACAGGTTTAAAATTATGAATTGATTATAAAAAAAAAATGCAACACACTCATGTTCGTGTTCTAGGCTAAGTACACCCTTGCTAAATATGTACTTGTAGTAAGTATCTACCCATGAGCCAAATCAGCACCTGCAAACATTTATCAGTACTAAAGTGGTAAAGTAATTATTGTATGTTGTTGAAACAATTTTTTACAGCATTAACCAAGATGAACTGTGGGGTTCGATGCGTGCAATGGCTGGACGATAACCGTCTACTGATAGGCGACGAGGCCGGCGTCGTCAGCTTGATAGACACGAGGAATCCCGCAGCCACACAGCCACTGGTCACATTGCCAGCGCCTGTCCACAAGATTATAGTTCAACAGTAAGCGTTTTGTTGTTTTAGTATCACAGCTTGACAGTGTTGTTGACAATTTAACTTACTAAATAAACTCTATTTTTTTTATAATCATCATGATTCACTTCATTGGTAGTACATTTAAAGTAGAAAAGTTTGTATATTATGGTTAAAGAAACCGTAGTAGCGTTAAGGAAACGGCAGTCTATTTAAAAGATAGAAATCAAAAAAGCATCTGGCAAATATATCGCATATGTCTTGGAAAGGTAATGGGACACTTAACTCACAGACAGACGCGGGAAGCGACTGTATTTTATACTATGGTTTGTTATTTTTAACATATTAGGCTGTGTGTGTATCAGAACATAATATTTAACAAACAAAAATATATTTATTTCCAGATCAAAAGATATCGCCATTTGCTGTGATAATAAAATAGTGTCAGTGTACGAATACACGGCTGATTCTAAGTTGACATTACTGCTGAGAGACTCTGAGAAGCACAGCAACTACGTGCGCGGGCTGGCCTGGGCCGGGGCGGGGGCCGCGGGGTGTGCGGGGGACGCGGGGCGCGGGGCGGCCGCGGGGTGTGCGGGGGACGCGGGGCGCGGGGCGGACGCGGGGTGTGCGGGGGACGCGGGGCGCGGGGCGGCCGCGGGCGGCGCGCTGCATAGCGTCGCCTGGGACGGCACGCTGGCAACTCACTACTTTAGGTAATAGGCTTAACAATAATACAAATAAATCTTGAAGCATGAAATCTTATTTGATTGTACTCTGGCACCTCCTTAGTAATTTTTATAAATTAAGTACTTACTTTAAAGAAATAAAATCTCAAAGTGTCAAACCATCATTTTCTAAGTTAACTGCTCCGTAACTCAGTTGGCAGTGATGTGGACCGAGAAGCGGGTGCACCTGGGTTCGATTCCCGGCGGGGCGAATATTGATATGATGAATATCGATGTTTGTTTACCGGTCTGGGTGTACTGTTCGTCTCTGTATATTTTTCGGGCACCCTATATACAAGTTCTACCTAGTAAGGGGCTCTGAGTGTGATGTGTTATGTTTTATTGAATGATTATTAATTATCACATTGAATCTGATAAGTAACTAGGTTTATATTCTTCTTTTTTAAGGTTCCGGGTACTCGACCCGGCCTTATCGATATGACTTTCCGTCCGTCCGTTTGTCTGTCAAAGGCACTTTTCTCTGAAACTGCTCAATAAACCTACATTAAATGTTTGCATGAATTTTTTATTGATATCCAAAGAATACTAACAAATAGTTAAAACTTCAAAAAAATTGAAAATGTAGGGATAAATGCAAAAATGTGCCAAAATTTTCCTTTTTGAACCAAATTTTGTCGAGCCGTGGAAGGAGCAGGTTTTCACACTGCCAGTTAGGAGACATCTGTTGGCAGTTTAAGGAATCATTCGCTGAAAGTCCCTCATTTTTCGTGATAATGTAAAAGGTATTTGATATTTTGGTTATAATTTGCATTAAGTGCGGGTTCCAAATGTGATGATTACTTGATTAATCATTACAAACAGTAAAAAAATACCAGGAAAAAAATATTTTTCAGTAAAAATTACACTAATATAACTCTCTTCATCATCTGCATCGCTGACGTGAATTATAAAAGTGTCTGCGACGATGACAATGACATCGCTGAGACGACATAACCGGCTGGACATGTTATGTTCTTCTTTCATTAAATAGCTAATTCACTCTTGACATTTATTAGGAATAACATTACTTAAACCTTCTATCTATATGTCATAGATGCGACGTTACAGCTAACAGCGGCATAATTTGAAAAGGTTTAATAATTTCTATTTTACAAAAAGAGACCCGCCTTCAACGAACTGACACACACATAATCTGAGAACTTCCTCTTTTTCGAAGTCCGTTAAAATAGTACTAAAACCTTCTCCTGAATGTAACAGATACATTACTTAAAACCGCATTAAAATCGGTTCAGCCAAACGCGAGATAATCGCGGACAAACATACATACAGGTCAAACTGATAAACTCCTTTTTTGAAGTCTGTTAAAAAAAGGTTTGCTTCTTATACTTCTTCAGCATAAAATATATCCACTGCAGGGTGCATGCATCTCCTATTATTTTCAGTTTAATAGAGATCGGCTGCCAGTCTCAACCCTGCCTCTACTCTCTATATGTCCGTTGCTCCTCCGTGGAGCAATGTCTCTACTCTGAAGGAAGAATTTTCTCCTTGCTTATTGCCCACTCACACCCACTTGAGCTTCAGCAGCACGAGTGCGTGGTCTCGTGCGTTCTCTATAGTAGTACCTATTTGCGCACTTTGTCTCGCTGGATGTTAAACCCGCCTCATTGAAGGGAGTAGTAATTAATGTTGTTTGACATAGCATACGGTCGTTTCAATCAGTTTAAGACAGGACAACGTCTGTGGGGTCAACTACTACAGGATGACTTTGTAATCAGCGTTTATTTTTTATAGTAGAGGAGCCCACGATGCTAAATGGGGATTTACTCGAGTGTCGTAGAGACCTATTGGGTTGCAAAGCTTAGATGATAAGAAGAAAAAAATGTTACTTGATATATACCTTTACATCGGTGGGGGAAGCGGCTATAGATTTTTAAATATGTAAAAAAAAAACTGTTGCATGGACATCTTCGAGCGCGTCAGATATTAATAGCATCAATGCCCTACGTATTTTAAATAATGTACGTATGTTAATCTGATCGTTTGCATTATGCGGGTGGTTGTATGTAAGGGTTGAAAATAAAAAAAATAAAAAATTAATCGAGCGCGTCAGATTTTCTAAGAGAGTGTTAAGTGCACCAAAAAAAAATCTCTCATTCACTAATCTGACGATTTCGATGGGACGCAAACTCGCGGCCATTTTCATAATGTGCAAAAAAAATTCGCCATTTTGAAATACTCAAGCGCGTCAGATTAAGATATATAAGGTTTATCTTTATGTTCTAAACGTACTGTCTCATAATCTGACGATTATCTAGAGGGATTCGCCTGATCTGACACAAAAACATTTGAAAAACGGTTCACCTTAAAGGCCATCCCTGCAACTTCCCGCTAATTACATTCAAAATATAATGATGTAATATTTTGAGCTCGCTGAGTTCAAAGAAATAATATTTCTATGCATTTGAGCTCTCCCAGCTCGAAAGTCTGATAGAAGTTTCATAGAACACTATTTTTGGAATTTATTTATTTATTCGTATGGCTGCACTGAATACGCTAGTACTAGCATGTCAAAGGCAAATGTCCAGGTTTCTTAGCCAGTTGGCTGCGTCGGCCGTAAGAGTGACGAAGTCATCAGCGTCGCCGGGGTAAGCTCGCCGGGGGCAGTCGCGCGCGATGTGCTCCACGGTCTGGAACTCCGCGCCACAGTCGCAGCGGGGGGACTCGGTCCAGCCGCACATGTGCTTGTACTGCGCGCTTCGCCCATGGCCCGTACGGACGGATCCTGTTTAGGGTGCACCACTGGCGGCGAGATTTTTGGAATTTTCAAACCGCAATAACTTTTGAATGGATCAACCAATTTTCACGCGGTTGGCGGCATTAGACGCAGTTCCATCCTCATAAGTAATTTTGCAATTTTAATTGATCGAACCAAAAATTTCGGAGTAATCCCGAAAAAACACTCTTTTTTTGGTTTTCTTTCGTTCATGATATCTCTCGAACGAATCAATCGATTTTGAACGGATAAGCGACGATCGGTGTGGTTTTTCAAGCTTAAGGGCGGATTGGTTTTTGAAGTTGATCAATAAAGCCGTTTAAAAGTTATTCTAAAAAAACACTTTCAAAATTTTTTTAATTTTTTTTTTAAATTATTGAACTTAATTAATTGAAAAGCTCAGGAAATAGCATGCAAATAAATAAGTGAGAGAGTAATATATAGAGAAACAGTGAGAGAGGAATAAAAACGCGGAGAAGGAAATGTAGGCATCACGCAGCTGCACGCATTTAACTTCATCAACGAATTTTTGTTATTTCGGCTTGCAGAAATCGTCAGATTATATATTTTTCATTATTCTTGAATTATTTCCTTCAAAATAAAAAAAAAATTTCGCTACGCTCGAGAATGTCGAGATGACGTTTTTTTTTTTACAACTTTGTTGCCCTCCGCTTTCTTTACGTCACTCTCAAATTGTCAGATTAGTGGAATATACACTTTTTAGGATGTAATTAACTCACCCTACCTTAATCTGACGCGCTCGAGAATTTCTGATGGTCAATTTTTTTTTTACTAATCTGATCCTCTATCCTTCGCGGGCGGCCTTATTTAAGGGCTTCATGTTTTGTCGAGGTACTTAACCGGGTACAAGGTATCCTCCTGTATATTAATCTGCCGCGCTTTAGTAAGTCCCAAAATCCCCTCTTGGGCTCCCCTACCATTAACAGGGCACTCCGACTATGATACTGAATCGATAATAAATAGTTTTTAAAAAATCGGCGTTGTCAAAAAAATAATTAAAAAAATGCCTATTTGTACATCATTAAAGAATAAGAAATCACTCTTGTTACTTTTTTAAATTAAAATAAAAAAAAAAAAAAATTCTAAAAAAATATATAATTATTAAAAACATGTTTATATAAAACAGTGTTGAAAATGTTCAACCTGATTCCGTCTCTCGCGTTCTGGTCGCGCGCGCGTCTCGTGATAGTGCCGTGGCTGTGAAGGACGTAGCATAGCATGTAACATCGAACGAACAAGCGCTTTTTTTCTTTTTTTATCATAACTTTTTTAAATCTAAAATGTATTTTATTTGTAATCGGTATGTAAAAAGAATCTATATGTCGTAGTATGATTTTGGTATTTTGCGGAAACCCGGATAATCTATATATATAAAACTCAAAGGTGACTGACTGACTGACTGACTGACTGAGTGACATAGTGATCTATCAACGCACAGCCCAAACTACTGGACGGATTAAGCTGAAATTTGGCATGCAGGTAGATGTTATGGCGTAGGCATCCGCTAAGAAAGGATTTCCCAAAATTCCCTTAGGAACGGGAATTACGGGACTTTTTAGTTCGTATGAAAAATCGACATTATTGAGTGTATCGACGTGAAACTTGGTGTACAGGTTCCTCAGTGAATGAAAGAGTGTTGAAAGAAAGGAATTTAAAAATTCCCACGGGAACGGGAATTACGGGACTTTTTTTAGTGAAAATGAAAAATCGACTTTCTTAAGTGTATCGACGTGAAATTTGGTGTACAGGTTCCTCAGTAAATGTAGGAATGTTGAAAGAAAGTAATTAACAAAATTCCAACGGGAACTGGAATAACGGGACTTATTTAGTGAGAATGAAAAATCGACATCCTTAAGTGTTTCGACGTGAAATTTGGTGTACAAGTTCCTCAGTGAATGTAGGAATGTGGAAAGAAAGTATTTAACAAAATTCTCACGGGAACTGAAATAACGGGACTTTTTTGTGAGAATGAAAACTCGACTTCCTTGAGTGTATCGACGTGAAATTTGTGTACAGGTTCCTCAGTAGATGAAAGGGTGTTGAAGAAAGGAATTCACTAAATTCCCATGGGAATAGGGTTACAGGACTTTTTTAGTGAGAATGAAAACTCGACTTTCTTGAGTGTATCGACGTGAAATTTGTGTACATGTTCCTCAGTAGATGAAAGGGTGTTGAAGAAAGGAATTCACTAAATTCCCATGGGAATAGGGTTACAGGACTAATTATTTAGTATGAAAAATCGATTTCCTTGAGTATGCCAACGTGAAATTTGGTCTACAAGTGTAAGGATGTTGGAAGGAAGAAATATACTAAATTCCCACGGGAACGTAAAACGGGACTCTTTAGTTAGTATTAAAACAATGTATATATATCGTGGCCAAATCGTAAAATTGGCCATTTCATGATCTGACCGGCCATTTCATGAAAAGAGCACATTTCATGAAATGGCTAATATTCCTTTGGCCAGATCGTCGAAACGTCAACGTTTAACGATTTGACCGACCACGTTTGGCCAAATCGTTGTTGTTTAACCTTAAAATTTAAATTCCATTTTTTAAGTTGTAAAGTTCCCAGTACTAGCTAAATATAAATAATCTAGCTCAGAACACAATAACAAGTAAAACAAAAGTTATTTTACTATAATTCGAGTAATGTATGATTTAAATACGGACCTTTAAAAAATAGTTCGGAACTCCATGGTTCTTGAAGTTGCTTTCGTTTATCGATTGGTTTGCATAAAACTCACAAATCAAAACGTAGTTGTTCTGTGCTTAATTTTATCGTATTTTTCCTTACTTAAATTCCCTTTTTTCAATTTATTATTGTAAACCGTAATGGCGCGTCACATCAAATCACACAACACACGCTACAACAGCGCCACTAGCGAGGAATTTTTTTACTATTCAACGATATGATCGCTAACGTTTAGCCATTTCATGAAATAGTCATACGATCATTTGGCCAAATCGTTGAACGTTGAGATGTTAACGATCTGGCCAACGAATATTGGCCATTTCATGAACAATTCAAACTTCCTGAAATTGCCGGCCATATCATGAAATGGCCAATTTTACGAAATGGCCACGACATCTATATTTCTTTATTTTCACGTAAAAATAGGAAAACGGGTTCTTCAGTGGGTGTAATTAGATTCAGAGTTCTAAAAAGAAAAAAATAACAAATTTCACATGGAACGGAACATTTCCAAAAACATAAAGCGCCTAAAAATCTTCACCTTTTTTTTACTCGAGTAGGTACATATCGCACACCTAGTACAAAACAGTGTCAACTCAAAAAACCATTTTTTTCAGAAATCACGAAAAACTGATTTCTTTTTTTTTATGATAGCTAGAAGTTAACTAATATTTCAATAAAATGGAGAAAAAAACGTAAGCATCGAGTGCTTTATTGCTTTTTTTTTAACTAAATGTAGTGAGGTATAATATTGAATTTTTGAATTGTTACTGTTTTGTACTATGACAATGAATATTTTTTTTGTGTCAATTAAAGTTGAAGCTGTTTTGTACAAATATTTTTGAATTGTTACACTTTTAAACAAGGGGAAAATGGACAAAGGCTCGAAAAATTTTTGAGTTGGTAATAAAATCAATACTAAAATTTAAATCAATACATAGTATAAAAGAAAGCCGCTTCCCACGTCTGTCCCTATGTATGCTTAAATCTTTAAAATAATACAACAGATTTTAATGCGTTTTTTTTAACAAATATATTGATCAAGAGTGCACAAGATAGTGATAAATGTAGGCGATACGAAGTTCGCCAGGTCGACTAGTTTAATATTCATAAAAACTTTTTTAGTAAAATTAACAGTACGGTAATTTTCTTGAGAAATTGGCACTTATCTTCATGAAATCTTATCTAAAACGACGAAAATTTACCAAATAATATTAATTTTTGTCACCCATTTGTAAAATGCTTATTATAATTTAGTCTTTATAATAAGCATAGCTAATTGTGATGAAAAAAGAGAAGTTTTTCCGATTTGACAATCTAACGGTGTGCGGTGATCGTGACAGGGCTAAGTTTTCTTCTAAAATTGACTTATTTACTGCATTGTCAACGTTTTGATTCGTATTTCAATACGAAATGAAAGATAGGAGGTTTTATTTATTTTGTTCCCCAATCATGTTTGCTAATATTGTCGTCAAATTCCCGACATTACTCTGGAAAACAAGATAAAAAAATCTATCAGGTTTCGATACCAACAAAACAGTGTCAACTCGAAAACAGTAAATAAAACATACAGTAAGCAATTTTGCGGCTACGTTTACGTCCAATATCGCTTCAACTTAAAAAAACCCACATTTATAGCTTATTCAATAATTTTTAAGCTTAAATTTCACTGAAATAAATGAGAAAAACAAATGATCCAACAAAAGAGAGACAACTCAAAATTTAAAAAGTTTTTGTCTAAAACAGATGCAACACAAAATATTAAAAAAAAAAAATCTTATCTGAACGTCGAAGACTGTTTCAATTAGAAAAGTCACATTTATTTGAGCAATACTAACCATCAAAACTGATCCAACTCGAAATGTCACTTTTATTTTCTGAACGATCATTAACGAAAATAGTATCAACTCAAAATAACACTGTTTTAAAAGATTAATTGTACGTGCACACGCTTCAAGTGTAGGTGTAAACTAAAAATGAAACCCTTTTGTTGGGGAGTAAATTACCGACAAATTTCAACAAAACAGTGTTTTAGCGCCATCTTTCGGGAACTATGGCAGATAAAAATAAACCTATTAAACTACACGATGCGTAAAAAAATGCTCAATCCGCTGGTATAAATAACTCAATTATTGATTATTTCGAGTTGAAACTGTTTTGATCTAGGTGTGCGATATATTAGGTATGTAGGTACGTATATCCAACTACTTTTACCCAACCATCTAATAGAAATGTTAGAAGTTTCAGTGTCTGAATGGTGGAGTGTAGAAATGAATTTATGGAGTTGCCACGGGAACTGAAATAAAGATAAATATTTTTAGGTGCGATTAGAAATATGTCACTAAAATCCTGAGTCGTAAATCAACCAGTTATTAACGATTTTAATGAAAAAGCGCGTGCGAAGCTGCGGGCAAAAGCTAGTTCGATATAAGCATTACTTTTCTTTCAATCATCCTGACATAAAGCAGTTTTTTTGCAAAAACCTAGTATAATTGAAAAATTTGAAACCTGCCTTAACTCTGACTGGCCAGATTATTGCTTGCAAAAAACCTAATTCAAATCTTACTACGACATATACCGGGTGTTTCTGACAAGGCGGTAATAAATCAAAGGACTGCTTACTAACAACTTTCCCAAAGCAACTAACTGCATAACTAACAACTTTCCCAAAGCAACATATAGTGGGTTTGTTAACGACTAAAGGTAATATTTTCTGCATTAAAGCATGAAACTTGGCACACTTGTTGCTTAGGTGGCCCAGACTGAGAATCGCCCGGGAGGGAGCGAGAGACCACCCTCTGGGGGGCGGGGGGAGGGGGTTAAGTTTTCTTCTACCGCGCGCGCTATCGATCCTTATTGCTGCTATTTTATAGCTACTAGGGCAAGTGTGGTGTCATTTTCGGATAATTTAAGGATGAGGAATCCATTTCTGGAACAATTTTTTTACATTTCCTTACAATAAAATCGGAATTTACCATAAAAATTGATAATTGTCGACGCAAAAAAAAAATCTTCTAATGACGATATTTTTTGAATGAGTATAGATATCAGCAAAATAAAAATATATTTGAAAAGCTGCATTCATGCAGTTTTTAAAAAAATAGGGTTTAATATACAAAACACAATTACAATTAAAAAAAATTGTAAACACACCGTGGAAGAGGTTGTAAAAATATTTAATGCCTAATTTCGGTTTAAAAATTACTTGGTTACTTCAAATAACTACCAAATACTGAACAGGGTCATTCAGCCTGTGATAAGTAACAACTTTCTGTATTAAAACATAGGTTATAAAGGTAGAAAAAAAACATTTCTCATACATTATCTACCCAATTAGCTGACAAGTATGTATGAAACATATGACATTTTTGTGCTTTTGCCACTGGGAAGAGTTGTTATTTACAATATCGCAAGACAGCTTGAGGAAGCGAGAGCATCGGAAGTGGACCTGCTTATGTCTCGACGGTGCACTCAAAAAAGAGAAATAGACTTCATCCATCATGTCGACATATAACCGTATATTGAAAGATATCTGTGATCAATGCGGTTAGAACCGGAAGCAAGAACCCATCATTTACATCATCCACGCTGCGCCCTAGGCAATCGGAACGGTTTTGGAGTTCTAATTGAAAGTGTTCCGAGTTTAGGTTTTGGTCTGCCGGTTTTGGCGGTCTGAGTGTAGACTTTACCAGTCGCGACCTTTCGAGCTTAACATTGATATCAATGAGTTCTGTACCAACAGTGACAGGCAAGTTTTCAGGAGTTTAATAAACAAATACATGTTCTCCTAGGGAAAGCTTACTACACAGTGCACGAATTTTTTAAAGATCAGTATTTCTGATGAGTACAAATATTTTAGATTGAATGAATTGGAACCATATATGTATTTTAAATTATATAATTATTATAAAATTTTAATTTAAATATTTAATACATTAGTGTTTTTATATTGTTTTTTTTTTGTGTTTTAATTAGTAATTTTTTATCTCTTGTATCATGTTTGTATGCCTAAAAAGGCTGATCACAGAGGCACTAAATTGTATATTTTTTGTAAGAACTCATTTATACCTGTGTTTCACAAATCATTTAATGAATTATGAATTATGATTGCTTCCGGTTCTAACCGCATTGATCACAGACATCTTTCAATATACGGTTATCATGTTCAATGACCCTGTTCAGTATTTGGTAGTAATTTGAAGTAACCAAGTAATTTTTAAACCAAAATTAGGCATTAAATATTTTTACAACCTCTTCCGCGGTGTGTTTACTATTTTTTTTGATACATAAATATTAACAAAAAGTATATTAAACCCTATATTTTTAAAAACTGCATGAATGCAGCTTTTCAAATATATTTTTATTTTGCTGATATCGATACTCATTCAAAAAATATCGTCATTAGAAGATTTTTTTTTGCGTTGACAATTATCTATTTTATCGTAAATTCCAATTTTTTTGTATAGAAATGTAAAAAAATTGTTCCAGAAATGGATTCCTCATCCTTAAATTATCCGAAAATGACACCGCACTTGCCCTAGTAGCTATAAAATAGCAGCAATAGGGATCGATAGCGCGCGCGGTAGAAGAAAACTTCACCCCCTCCCCCCGCCCCCCAGAGGGGGGTCTCCCGCTCCCTCCCGGGCGATTCTCAGTCTGGGTCACCTAAGCAACAACTGTGCCAAGTTTCATGCTTTTAATGCAGAAAATATTGGTTCCCATACATTTATTGGACTTAACAAACCCACTAATAGGTCGAAATCTCAAAAAAAATAACAGCTGCTCCTCCATACATTGGTTCGATCAGTTGGCGGGGTCAATGTACGGGACAGCTCATTTTTGTTTTGAGATTTCGACCCATGTTACTTTGGGAAAGTTGTTAGGTATGGTGAGCTGAATCCCTATTTTGATTTATTACCGCCTTGTCGGAAACACCCGGTATATATATCAAAAAATAAATTTTGAATTCAAAGTCATTCTGTAGTATAAGTACTTATAATGTATTTAAGATATATTTTTGTCTTAAGCCCAATTTACACTTCATTAAGTGCATTAGCAAGTTAACTTTTACTTAATTAACTCGCTACTTACTGTACTTGTTTAAGTGTAAATGGGGCTTAAATGAAAGAAAAGAAAGAAAGAAAAATATTTATTTACAAAAACTATGACACACACAAAAAGTTAATCAATACATACAATACATAGTACAAGTAAGACAAAAAAACAAATGATAAAAAAATCTCAAAAAAATCCAACAAGAAAAAAAAACAACAATTTGAAAAGAGAAAAATAAAGAAAATCAAGAGGCAAAAAAACAACGTTTGTGTATAGTGTGTCGCAGTTGCTGTAAAATGGCACTAACTCAGCATTTGCTGAAGGCTTTCACCAACAGCGCTGATCGCATGAATAATTCGTTAGGTAAATGTATCTGTTGAAAATAAAACAATTATTATTGAATGCTGAAGAAGTAAATGTTTATTATGTTATATTGGTGGTGGTGGTTATTGCCTTAATGGTCGTGCCGTGGGTGTCTAGCGCGCGGCGGGCGAGGGCGCGCGGCGGGCGGGCTCGGCCCCGGGCGAGGAGCCGCGCCGCCCGCCGCCCGCGCCCGATCCCCCGCCCGACCCCGTGCCCGGCCCTGCGCCTGCGGCTCCCGGGCTCTTGAGTCTCACCATCGTGTCCAGGTGACGGAACCTGGTGCATAACCAACAAATACAATATTGTCAAACATTCATACAAATGCAGATAGATTAAGTAAGTAAGTACCTAGCTATTTTACAAATATGCCTGTCATAATTTTTATCCTTACGAGCTACAAAAAATAAGACCATTTCTACAGAATAAAGAATATCTATTACTAGGTACAGTCACAGACTCGTTCAGCGTCGTAACACTTTTATCTTTTGGTCTCGTGCGATTACTGTACCTAGAGAAATGTTGCGCTGCACGAGTTCGTCACAGTCACGGTATACCATTTAAGCATTATACTAAGCAGTTCTTAATCGTACTAATGAGACTGGCGGTTATTCAAAATTTCGACCAATATCATATGGTATGACCGAAAACACATACATACGACCCAATTAAAATGTTCAATAAACTTTAATTATGTACTTACCTATTTATTTTTATTAACCTCCGAACGAAAATTCAGATAGGGGTGTTATAATTTTAACGTGTGTATCTGTCTGTCTGTATGTCTGTCTGTGGCATCGTTGAGCCCAAACGGATGAACTAATTTCCGTTTAGTTTTTTTTTGTATCATAGATAATTTCAGCCCGAGTGTTCTTAGCCATGTCTCATGAAGATCTGCGGTTTGAAGATCATCAGCTCTTTTCTAGGTGATGAGAGGATTTAACTGGCTTCCTTAAGTCCGATCAATTTGAAATTTGGAACCATGTTACATCAATAATATTGAAAGCATAGTATAGTAACCAGGACCTGATCTGCCGTTTGAAGATGATCAGCGTGTCGGGGATTTTAATTTTTTTAATTTGAGTTATGTATGGAGTATATTTACCGAAGCGGAAGGTCGTTGGAATCGTGATCCACGCTTTGGAAAAAGAATGCCAACGGCCAGCTGATCCAAGAAGATTGCTTTCTGCAAAAAATAGAATACCCTTGAAACTGCCGCGTATAGGTATGTTTATGTTTAACCTAATGTGGATTACGGGCCTTTTCTTGAAAAGGTTTCTTGAAAAGGGGAAGTTTTTAAATTTAAATTTATAAAGCTTGTAATAAGCCCTAATGTGGATTACGGGCCTTTTCTTGAAAAGGGGAAGTTTTTAAATTTAAATTTATAAAGCTTGTAATGAGCGCTAAGGCTCATAATTATTCCTGCCTTATAGCTTTTTTTTAACATACTTAAAGCCTTAAAATTAAAATTATATTATTATTTTTAAATGGGTGTATACTTATGTAACGACAAATGTCCAACTGACTGCTCCGTAGCTCAGTTGGTAGTGATGTGGACTGAGATACGTGTGCACCTGGGTTCGATTCCCGGTGGCGCGAACATTGTTATGCTGAATATCGATGTTTGTTTCCGGTCTGGTGTTGTTTGTCTCTGTATATGTTTCGGGCACCCTAGATACTGGTTCTTCCTAGTTAGGGGCTCTGAGTGTGATGCGTTAGTATTATTATGTTTCTCATACACTCTTCGGTATCACGTGATAGAGCCCGGACCTTTGAGAGGCGTGCGAGGGGACGAATCCAACTCGTAGAGGCCCTTTCGAGAGTTTTGCTATATATGTAAACCGCCACTAAATGCACAAATAGATCATGCACCCAGCGGCGACACCCAGAAGGTTATAGGAACTATTGTAAAAAAAATGGATGACATGAAATTTTAATGGTTTATGGGGGTGAGCTGTTTAATGGACCAGTTAACTGGTGCTATGGAGGGAAAAACCGGTACCGGTAACTGCCTTTAGTGCAGCATTTTACTAATTGGCATGGCAGGCGGTGACTCGCTATCCACTAAGTCGCCGATCTGTTGGCAACGGGTCGCAACACTGGTCGTGGCAGCTAAGGTTGTCGAGAGGTGAGACTGCGGGTAGCATAAGATGCACCCGGCGTTATGACATTTTACACTTCCAACCTGGAGCATAGGCTTCGCTCTTCCTGTCTGTCCCTGCGGTGACTAATTGCATTGGAAGTTCCAGATCCAGACTAAAAGTACTGGAATTTCCAATGGGCGATGGGGTGGTCACATAACCACGCCTTTCTTATTATTATTATTAATGTTGGGTGTGAAGATAATCTTTAACCTATCATTATTGTTATCAATACATAGTATAAAACAAAGTCGCTTCCCGGGTCTGTCCATATGTATGCTTATATCTTAAAACTATGCAACGGATTTTGATACGGTTTTTTTTAATAGATAGATTGATTCAAGAGGAAGGTTTATAAGTATAATACTTACATGCATGATAGTAATAGGTTGGGCGGTACGAAGTTCGCCGGGTCGACTAGTATAATCTAAAGTAAGCTGCCCCGTTTTTGGTAATACGTCATACATGACTTTACCCCCTTGTTGCATAATCTACTATTATGTATGGTGTTTAATAAGGTTTTGTTAAAAATTCCCTGTTATTCATAAAAGGTTAAAGAGCATTTTAGTTATTTGACATATGTCAATTTAGACTGGATGTCACGTATTTAGCATACAACAAACCAGAGAAGTAGACCTCCACTAAAGCTACTTAAAATGTACTGTATCTTTATGAATAAGAAGGTTAGTATCTAAATAGTTCTAGCGAGTATACTGTTGTTAATTTAAGGGAAACCTATTATTAGCCATACTTCTATGATATGCAACCTGTGAATTGTAATTTATTTTGCCGTTGGTTTTCTTAATAAATAAATAAATAAATAAAAAGAGACGGCCCTGGAGCGTCGGCTTGTAATGTACCGCATTACCGTCATAGCGCGTAACGTGTAACGCGACGCGACGCTAGCGCCGCCGGCCGTCTGTTTCACAAACATGATTTATTTTTGTTTTTAATGCTACAAAGTACTTACCAAGAATCCTTATATTCATGCTCAAAATGACCTATGCCATTAAAAGGACCGTGTGCCGAGAAAGGGGCAGCTAGCCAGCATTCTCTTTATACATGATATTATACGTACGGTGTGGATGGAGTCCTTCCATCGGAGGAGGAGGGAGAGTCGGGGGAGATGAGCGCGGGCGCGGCGGTGGCGTAGGGCGGCGTCAGGGGGGACGCGGGCGCGGGCGGCGGGGTCTTGTTGATGCCCGGGTTGTAGATCTTGGGGTCGCTGACCATGCGGACGAAGAATGAGCGCTTATGGGCCAACGCGGCGCGGTTGCGGCGCGCGCGCTCTTCGTTTAGGTCCTGTCAAAAATATTATCTTGTGAAAACTTTGTCTGACTATCTTAATAATATTTTTATTTAATTTAGGTTTACACTCACGCGCTCCTTGTCTGGTCCCTCAAGAAGCTCAGTAGCGTAATCTGTTATAATATCCCACGCCACCTCTGCAAGACAAATATTTGCTCAATAAGTAAGTAGATAAATATGTGAATCTTAAATCTTAACTTAAGTTTGATTAAAAATAAGCAAAATTTAAATTTACCAATATCTTCACGTGTGGCATACTGCGCAACCACGCAAAAGCGAATCACGAAACGGTCCCTGGCCATCGCTGGCACCATGTGGATCTTCCCCGACGCGTTGATGTTGGTCAGCAGCTTCTTGTTCATCTCATCCTGCTGCTCGCCCGTTTCGCCGCCGGATATGAGCCGGAAGCACACAAGACCCATCTGAAAAAGGCACAGTAGTAGGCAGTAGTATACAAATTGATACAGAAATTCTTGCATGTCTGTATCTAACATTGATATGAGGTTAGATCATGCATTTACCACCTACCTTTACTTGATTGCAAATTGCAAATCGATCATCTTTTTTAACGAGCATCTCGAAATACTTTGCGAGCTCGCAGTGTCGGCGCACGTACTTCTGCAGGCCGCTGATCCCGTAGCTGCGCAGCATGAACCACAGCTTGAGGGAGCGGAAGCGCCTGCTGAGCGGGATGCCCCAGTGGCGGTAGTCAATAGCGGTGTGGTCGTAGCAGTGCTGCAGGTACAGCGGGTCCACCACCAGTGCCGATGTCAGTAGGTATCTGTTTGTTACCCACATCAGTGAGCAATCGAAATTAGTAAGCATCCATTTATTTGGATTTGTGTTGAACGAGTCAGCGTACTCGACGCCGGCGAGGTGGTACTTGTGCTCGGGGCACAGGAAGGAGCTGCCGGCGTAGGCAGCGTCCACGTGGAGCCACACGTTCGGGAACTTGCGCACCACGGGCCCGATCTCTGGCAAGTTGTCGAAGTCACAGCACGCGGTGGTGCCCAGTGTAGTAGCGACAAAAAACGGTGTCAGACCCGCCGCTACATCTTCTTCCATTGCCTTTGAAAAACAATTTTAATGCAATTACTTGCTGACCTTAAGGGCTTACGGTGCCAAACTAGCGCCACTTCCGATAAATAATTAATATCTTCTAAACCATGGCCGGAATCAAAAATATGCGCCTTTGACTCCCTAGAAATATTTTTGATTTCGGTTATGGTTTAGAAGATATCAATTATTTATCGAAGTGGCGCTAGTTTCGCACCGTTTCGCCCCTTTAATAATTGTTTTAATCCTAAGCAATATCTCGAGGGAATAAAATCTACTTGAAAGCGTCATGGAACGATACTTTTAATTATCCCTCATTGAACATAAGTTGTCAATTAATCTGTAATTAAAGTGAACATCTTTCAAGCCCGCTTCTTATTGTGTAATTTCAATATTTGCGGCATTGAAAGTGGGACACAATGCGCCACCATTAACCGTGCGGCCCGCCACGTATTTCCGGAATCTGGATCATTTTAGCGACGCGTAGGGCGGCGCGGCGGCGGCGGACGGGCGGGCGACACCCTTCCGCCCGCCCCGGCCTCCCCTCTCCCCTCGCGTTGCTCGCGTCAATTACCGCCCGATTATATTTGCCCGCGTTGCCACGTTGCCTGCCCGGCAGCAACTGCATCCGCTAATTTCCCATCGTGATTAAAACACTTCACGGATTCATTCAATAGAGGTACTTACTTAATATGAGCGTGTTTAATACTAATCAATACCAACTTTGTGAAAAAAATTTACTTTTATAAATTACTTACTTACTTACTATGAACACCGTTTAAATTAATGTAATTATTGTTTATACCTCTTTTAAAGTATCTCCTCTGAGCGAGCCATGCTCATCAGTTGAAAGAATTCGCAGTTTGACAAAAGATATCATAGCTGCCTTCTCGACGCACGAGTGCGCCTCTTTCGAGCAGTAGGCGATTAGTTTTGAGAGCAACAGGCCCTCGTCTACTGTAGGGTAGGACAGCTTCAGCCGCTTGATGCCATTGGCGCGCGCTGCTAACATCGTCACTAGCACGCATTCACTAGCCGAACCCTGAAATATATTGTCTCTAGATAATGTCACCAAGGATCTTATCAAATTCCAGTAGGTACCTAATTATAATAAAAAATCATCTAAGTATACAATAGGAATCAATACAAGTACCGATGATTTATTTCGTAAAACAAATGATTACCTCTATAACACCTCCCCCTTTGCTACCTTCTTCTAGGGCTAAAAATGCCCGGGGAAGTCCTATTGCTTTACCTGCAAATTTATCAATATATATAAAACTCTTCCGTTACTGACTGACTGACTGACAGACAACGCAGAGCCGAAACTACTGGGCGTACAAGGCTGAAATTTGGCATGTAGGTTTCTTAGGGGGTGTAGGTGAGCACTAAGAAAGGATTTCCCGAAATTCCCACAGGAACGGGAATTACAAGACTTTTTAATTAGTATGAAAAATCTATATTATTGAGTGTATCGACGTGAAATTTGGTGTATACAGGTTTCTCAGTGTATGTATGAGTGTTAAAAGAAAGTAATTCTCAAAGTTCCCACGGGAACGGAAATTACGGGGCCTTTTTTTTTGAGAATGAAAAATCTACATTATTGAGTGTATCGACGTGAAATTTGGTGTACAGGTTCCTCAGTGTATGTAGGAGTGTTAAAACAAAGGAATTTTCAAAGTTCCCTCAGGAACGGGAAATACGGACTTTTTAGTTTGTATGAAAAATCTACATTATTGAGTGTATCGACGTGAAATTTGATGTACAGATTCCTCAGTGTATGTAGATAGATAGATAGACTCTTTATTACAATCAATGAACTTAAAATATTACAATATTCTTAAATTGATTACAATGGGCGGCCTTATCGCTTAAAGCGATTTCTTCCAGGCAACCCATTGTTAAGATAAAATAGACAACAGAAAATGTACGGTGGGTTGGTTCAGTAAATAAAAAATAAAAAAAGTAAAATAATAATCAAAAAATGAGGAGTAGGAGTGTTGAAAGAAATGAATTCTCAAAGTTCCCACGGGAATGGGAATTACGAGGCTTTTTTGTGAGAATTAAAAATCAACTTCCTTTAGTGTATCGACGTGCTATTCGGTGTACACGTTCCTCAGTGAGTAGGAATGTTGAAAGAAAGGAATTTACAAAATTTTCACTGGAACGGGAATATCTGGCTTTTTTTATTGAAAATGAAAAATTTACTTCCTTATGACTTATGAGTGTATCGACGTGAAATTTGAACGGTGTTAGAAGAACTGAATGAACTTATTCACCATGGTAACGAGAATTACGGGACTAATTATTTAGTATCAAAAATCGATTTCCTTGAGTATGTCAACGTGAAATTTAAAGTGTCTCAGTGGATGTAGGGTAGGGGTGTTGGAAGAAATATATATACTTAATTCCCATGGGAACGTAAAACGGGACTCTTTAGTTAGTATAAAAACAATATACTTATATAATTTTAATATCGACGTAAAAATAGGACAACGGGTTCTTAAGTCGGTATGAGGGTGCTATAATAATAGATTTTCCAAAAAAACCGCAATTTTCTGTAAGTTTAAAACTACAATAGCTAGAAAGAAGAACATAGATTCAGAGTTATTTAAAGAAAAGATTACCAAAATTCACATGGTAACGGAACATTCTCAAAAACTTTGCGCCTTTTTTTACTCGCGTAGGTGTATAAACCAACTACTTAGCTAATATCCCACCCAACCAGCTAATAGAAATGTTAGGAATATAATTTTCAGTGACTGAATGGTGGAGTGTAGAAAGGAATTCCTGGAGTTGCCAAAGGGACTGATAAACAAAATATTACTATTGTCAATAGGTAGATATTTTAAGGGGGTATAGAGTTGCGATCAGAAATGATGTCCCCAAATTCCTGAGTAGTATTATCAACCAGTAATAACGTTTATAATGAAAAAGCGCGTGCGAAGCTGCGGGCAAAAGCTAGTTACTTTATAAAAAAAAATCAATAAATTATGTACGTTATGTACGTTAAATACTACTTATTTGTACGCGTTCGCGTAACCTTAAAATCTTCGAACGAATTATGATAGCGTTCATCCAAGATTTAACACAGAGACTCACAGATAAATAAAATACACTGTGTATGTAAGTAAGTACTTACTGATGTTTTTTTTTTTTTAAATTAAGCATTAAAAAAATTGTGTGCCTAAAGAAAGAGCGCGGGTTAGGGAACACACTACACTAGGCTCACACAAAACCAATACCAAGGTCTTCTCGTAAATATTTTTTTTTCTATAATAAAACCACAGTACAGAGAAATAAAAACAGGACCGTGTACACCTGGACAAAAACTAATAAAAATTTAAAATTCCTATTGCACACTAGCGCCCTTCATTTTTTCACGACTATCTTGAAACGCTTTACCGTTATAACTCTGGGTAAGGACTATGTTTACTTACCTAACCAGTCGAGCATTATTATTTCCAATTCGGTACATGCTGGGCTTGCCGCCTGAAAATAACAAAATAATTTTATTCCGTGAATAACGTAACAGAGCGGCTGGCTGGCTGTGATGAAAATTTTATTGTAAGTACTCACTAACTTCAAAGGTTGAATAACCTTAAAGTATAATTAGGTAAGTATTATCTGGTATTAATAGGTACCTAATAAGTTGACCAAAAATGTACTACTTAGCTATCTGTTTAACTACTATACATATTATTATATAAAATTGATTCGACGTTAGTCTCGCTAAAACTCGAAAATGCGACCTATGTTTTTGCGCATTTTAAGAAAGAAAATCAAAGTGTTTTAAGATCGCCTATAGGCGTAATTACATTATAGCTCATGAATTGACTATATGTATGTGAACCCCCCCCCCCCCCACCAAAGCTTGATCCGATTTGGTTTTTTTCTTAGATTTGGAACCTGAAAGCTACACAACAGGGCTTTTAAATTTCTAAAAAAGTTTATTTAAGGAGTCAAAAACCAATATTTTTGACTTTGGCCATGGTTTAGAAGATATTAATTATTTATCGGGAGTGGCGCTTGTTTCGCACCGTGTAAGTCCTTAAGGCTGTTTTAAACTTATGTTTCTCTAATTCTTTGGTTACACTGTCATGACTGATAATGGCTTTATATTTTGACACACATACTGAAGGGCGCGACTAGGTGGTTTTGTAAATGGCAAAGCATGTTCGTTTCAGGGTCTCAAGTTCACTGTCCGGAAGCATGCAGGAAAAAGCTCGGGGTGTTTATTAACAAGTAATGACGCTTCTAAAATATACATTGAAGTTAAAGTGTATTTAAAGCAAGGTCGGCAGCACTAAGTAACTAGCCTCTTTTGAAGTAGAACAGCTGATCAATTCGAGTAGAATTCTCCCATAGTACTATCCTATACAGTAGGTAGCGAAGAGTGGGCGTAGGCGTAATAGGCAACTATTAGCGACATTGTGTTTAATTTTTACAATTTTAGCTGCTATTTGTATGGTTGTGTTTGGTACGTGTGGGCGAACCACATCTATTCTTGAATCTATCTATTAAAAGCTACCTATAATATCTTCTTAAAATCAATCGTGGTCGAGAACGAGATGATTTTAGTTTTAAAATTCTTTGTTTTTGTCGTAGTCCAGGGAAGGTTAAACTGTGAGAAAAAATAAAAAAAATGCGAGGATAATATTTTATGTAGTAAAATAGTGAATTTTATTTTTCCTTATAAAATTTTAAGTTGATACGAAGTTCGCCAGGACAGCTAGTGTGTCATATAATAAGTAATTTGAAGCATGTTCCTCAAACCTGTCTTCATACTTCAAACTACAGGACGACAAGTGATAAAAACTGTATGAAGTCACATATTTTCCTGTTTTATTACGTGTTATTGATTGATTAATTTACTTTTTTTAGACAAAGATGTGGTAAGTTCTTCTGATCTAAGGGAAATTATTTCCTTATTGTTTTCTAGAACAGTTAATAATGACTGACGAGACTGACACACATTGTACAAGCCAATCGGTGCTTTTGGAAAACGGCCATAGGAAATCGGTGACTTCGAATTGTGATATTTATACATGCCCATGAAATAAATTAATGAAACTTACCCACTGATCAATTACTTAAACACATGATAGGTATCCCGAGATGAAACTGAGCTAAATATAAGTACTTACTTATTATAAGTTTGTTAGTAAGGATTTTGTGTAAAAACCTTTAGAACCTCCTAAAAAATTAAATCTTACATGTTGTAATGTAAAATACGATTACCCATGAGAATCCGATGCATCCAATGCCCCCCGAGAGCATGTCGCCCAAGATAGCTGGGTAGCCGTTGCCCGCCGGAAAGTAAGCGTGGAAGCGCGGGTGCTGCCAGTGCGTGACGCCCGGCATGATCTTGGACTCCACGTCGCGCATCACCTGGTCCCAAGGCTCCGGGTTCTGCGGCGCCTCCGCCGGTAGCGCCGTCCGCAGGTACCCGGGCTCCACGGACGGGGTCACGCGCCGCGTTTTCAGCGTATTCATGTAGGTGCATATGTAATCTACCATCTCCTTTCCACGGATCCGAAATTCCTCGGTGTCCATTTTCAATTTAATTATCTAAGTACTAAGTAAATTTTGCAACACTGATATAGCATCCAGAGCTTGCTGGTGGTAGTGTGGGCGGCGCAGCGGCCTCCTGTTGACTCAACCACGGAGTTGGCTATCGGCAGCTCTCGAGAGCGGAGAGAGAGGCCTGCGGAAGTGAGGGGCAGCTTCAGGCGTGAAGGCTTTCACGAAGTGCGGCGCAAAGTAATGAGCGCAGCGGTTACCAAATTATATACTGTTCTCGATCGTTGGGGAAGACCGGGTACTTACTTTCCAATAATATAATTCACTAGTTTTATTTTAGATCAATTAGTCTTTTTTTCTAGTACCTAAGTACTGATTTAAATATATTAATAGTATGTTTTATACTTAAGTGTTTTATGGATAAGTGTTCTATGATTTGAAAGCGACTATTAACTTAATAACAATGACTTTCATGTTGGTGTAGAGAACAGGACTCTGGTGGGGAGAGTTGATAATAGGTACTTTTAAGTAAGTAGGTAGGTGGATTTAGTTAGATACCTTACTATTGCGTGCAACTCCAAAAATAATAAACAAATTTAAAGCTTTAAAAGTATTTAGTAAGTATTATTTTATTTGTTTAGTAGCTGCCTTTAAAAGTAGTTAAGTATCTACTTTACATATAAGTAATTCCTTAACTAATGCTTACTGCTATAAAAAAAGTCTTATTTGCAGGTTAAATAAGCATCATCCATCTTAAATAAGCAAAGTTTATATCCGTCCGTGAAGTATTTCCGAATAGTTACTGAGATAGGTACAAAATATGAACGGTCTAAATATGAACCAATTAGCAAACAGTCAGAAAAATAAAACAATATGTTTTGAATGGCGGGTGAAGTACGTGTAGTTACGTGGAGAGCGTAGGTAGGTGTAGTACGTATACGATACGTGGCGCCCCAGTCGCGCGCAGACTTAGCTGACGCGGACTCTATTTTCAAGTTGCTAATAGGTACTTAATCTACTTCTACTTATATATATTAAATTGAATCGTGGTTCGTTAGTCTCGCTAAAAATGGAGAACGGCCCGGGCCGATTTAGCTGATTTTGGTTCTAAAATGATCGAAGTAGTCCAGGGAAGGTTTAAAAGGTGAGGAAATTTCGAAAATTAAGAGGGAGGTTAGCAAAACCCACAATTTATTTTTTTCATTTAAAATTGTATGGCGCGGTACGAAGTTCGCCGGGGCAGCTAGTATCTAAAATAAAAAACCCGGTCGCTTGTTAGTGAGACCGCGGCAGAGCGGCAGCAGCGACATGATGCCGCCGCGCCGCAACCCCCGCCATCGATGACACTCCACATTATTGAGTCAGCTATAATTATGTAGGTATACTCTTGCTTTTGCTATTAATTTTTGGTTTCATACTTATTACTGTTGCTTAATGAGTAGGTATACTTTCCCTATTATGATTTTGATAAGATTAACCTATCTTTCCATTAACTTAGTGATGAATTTTTTTAATAGGCTAGATTACGTTGAACGAGATTAAGCCTGTCACAGATTACGCAGATGCGATAAGATATAATCTGCTGTATACAAACTTTTTTATCTGAAGGTACCACACATTACGCAGATGCGGTAATAATTTATATATGTCACGGCTCAGATATATTTTACATTATCTGCGAAGTGTGTGGTCGTTCATAGGATTACATAGAAATTAATGTTGAAAGATGATCTGCTCCGATACAGATATCTTATCGTGTCTGCGTAGTCTGTTACGGCCTTAATATTTTGAATAAGTATTTATATTTTTCGGGGTTCTTGGTTAGGGTTTATTAGATAAGTGTTTTATTTTATTTATAATGTGGGTATTATCACTGTGTTACAATATATCGTAACACAGTGGTATTTAATATGTTATTGGCATCCTTTAGAACTTTATTGTAGTCTCTGCTTTAGCTTTATAGCTTTGGTACGGTAAAATACTTTAATTACAATTTATATAAGTAGTAAGTAGTTTGCTTAGCTTCGGGAGGGTATAATAGTAGATAGTAGGCTAAATTAAATACCCTGAGATCTCTGAAATTCTTTACTTTTTGCGAAGTTTGGTGCACCCATCCCGGAGGTCTAAGCAATTTTGACAGATTACATTAATTCTTACTTAAATTTCATTTAAAAAACAAAATGCCCTCGGACAAGCCAGTCTGCAGCTTAATTAAAGCCTGAATTCCGATTAGGTAGTTTTCTCATGGAAGAAAAACAACCTCCTCCTTAAAAAACTGTCGCAATAATATTAGAAGGATTATTTAGTGTTTTTTAGTCCTTGTAGGCCTATTGCGGTTCTCAATCAATATATATAAAACTCTTCCGTTACTGACTGACTGACTGACTGACTGACAGACAACGCAGAGCCGAAACTACTGGGCGTACAAAGCTGAAATTTGGCATGTAGGTTCCTTAGGGAGTGTAGGTGAGCACTAAGAAAGGATTTCCCGAAATTCCCACGGGAACGGAAAAAAACAGGATTTTTGTGTTTATGAGAAATCTGCGCGGGAAATACCGCGGGGAAACCTCTAGTGGTCATTAAAATGAAAGTAAATTTGACATTTTATATCCAGTAATGGATAATTTGTACCTACCAATCTTTCAAATATTGGGGTGAAAATCCCAAGCGAAAAAAAATCATGGCAAACCTGATTTTGGTAGTGCAATGTGCTCGTTGATCATTAGGATATTTTTTTTTAAGTAGTGTAAGTACTTCTCCACCTTGGCAAAAAAAATTATGGAGTAAGGGCTTCTATAACACCTAAAAAAAATTGTCAAAGTGTCATTTTATCATCACGGTGGCTTGTCCTGAACCCAATTTCACTCGTAAAGTATCTTTTCTTACAAACACGTTTACGATTTTGATTTAAATCGATTTGCGTATCGTTAAATTATTAGTTAGTATATCGATAAAAACTATTATTGTTTGTTTATCTACTTTCTCACACATTTGACAAGTACTCGAATTTTGTCCTGAGAAAAGTTATCATTTCAGAGGACGGTAAGTTTTAGCAGAATAGTTTTGACAACACTGCGTTGTTACGCCCCCCTTCTGTTTCCTCACCACGGATTAGTCCGGCTAAAGCTCTCGGTGCGTACGGGCCGCTGACAACATCACTGTGGATTCCCGCCAAAACGTAAGTTTATCATTTCAGTGATGAGGGGACAATTTTTTTTTCATTTCGGTGGCCGTTATATCTCGTGTTTGATTTATTTAAT
Source organism: Euspilapteryx auroguttella (assembly GCA_951802225.1). Classification (NCBI taxonomy): domain Eukaryota; kingdom Metazoa; phylum Arthropoda; class Insecta; order Lepidoptera; family Gracillariidae; genus Euspilapteryx; species Euspilapteryx auroguttella. Next base: position 8,824,401 of record OX637644.1, on the reverse strand, counting down.
TTATTTTCAAATTTCTGTTTACATTCGACGTATGTATTGTTTTGTTTCAGTAATATTTATAGTTTGATAATTATTTAATTTGGAGTAAAATTTGAAATTAACCTTTGTTTTATCATCTCAGTGCTATCATTTCAGTGGATTCGGTGGACTGTTATACCGAAAAGAGTCCACCGGAATGAAATATATCACCGAAATGATAGAACCATCAAGTTTTGGAGATCCTTGGGTCAAAAATTTAATTAAGGTTTTCCTTCCCAATCCTTTTACCGTGTGTACCTACGTTAGGTTTTGCCGGCGTAACCATTTAATATACCAAATTATAATACGTACCACTAAATAATGTCAACTTAATAATTATATAAATTGTGTTAGTTTATCGTTTAAAATCTTTATGTTTAATTAAGTAGTTTCGCCCTAGGACAATATTATATTAGGCGGTTATTGTGCTATATTGACAATTCAAATAATCCCCAAAGTAAGTACCTATCTAAAGCACGGGCACACATCGGTGGGACACGAGCGATCCAAATAATGAAACAAACGCGTTGCAGTTGCAACGCACTTAGTCTAAGCTCGTGTACGTAAACACTTTCCATGTCTTGTGTGAGTGAGATAAGACAATGCTTTTTGTAGTTTGTACTGTGCTGTACGGTTAGTAACAGAGGGGTAAACAAGCGCGGATGGCAGGCACTTTCACCGGGAGGCAGGGAGTGTCCGTCCATACTGTATGAAGTAATTTTTCTTCTGTGGCACAGTGTAGCTTAAAAAATACGTATTCTATAAACTTCGATCATCAATATCAATTCCAACTACCTAGTTAAAGGGTCACCGCAGAAAAAACATCTCGTCAAATAACACCTTATTTCATAAGTAGCTTAGGCTCTTATTTCTGTTTTGTTAGGTATCGGTCCAACAAACCACACAATCAACGTAAACACGAGCATTTTAATACCAAATTTACTATTAAAAAAGTTTCTACTAAACTTTAACAAAATGTTGGCCCAAACACGCGCCTTCTTGTCATCGCTAAACTGTAGATGTTTTATTTTGACAAAAGATCATAAATATGAAATACCATTTTTTATATTTGCGATCTAATTACAAGGTAGAAGGTAGCATGGTTGCAATTAGTTTCCACTGAAAAATATTTTTGAACTTGTCTAGTCGTCATTGTTTCGTAAACAAATGAACTGTGGTGTGTGTAGGAGTATCTCAGACTATATAGATGTAGGTGTATCATTGTATAAGCGGACAGTTTTTAACCCCCGACGAACACCTCAGATTTTTTAACGTATCTGTCTGTCTGTGACATCGTAGAGCCCAAACGGCTAAACCGATTTTCGTTTAGTTTTTTTTGTATCATAGATAATTTTAGCCCAAGTGTTTTTAGCTGAAAATGTATATCAAAAAAACCCTCTAATAAAATTGTATATTATTTTAATAGGCAGTACTTAAACTTACAAACACAATGTTTACACACTCGAAAACTAAATTCGAGCTATTGTTCAGTTTTTTTAAAATGTAGGTAGGTATCATCTTAGTACGGAACCCAAACTAAGAAGTATGGTTGTTCTTAGCTGTATCATTTCGGTGGGCTTTTTTCATTTCGGTGTATGGTCTATCATTTCGGTGCACATTTTTATCATTTCGGTTGACACTTTTATCATTTCGGTGGATTTTTTTCATTTCAGCGGACTCAAATAAATTCAACCTTTAATATTTCAGTAAGTTTTAATGTTAATTGGTGGCCATTCTCGCATATTTTCCAAAATAGGTTGAAGTTTTAATAATAATTAAATCTACGTCGATAACATTTAAAATAAAAAAATCCACCGAAATGATACAAAAAAACAGTTTGTTGATTTTGACCCATTGACGGCATAATTAATTAACTTCAATCTTCTGTTTTATGGCGGAAACCGCCGGCTGACCGAACTATTTGACTATTTTGTCGTTTCATGGTATTGTTGTTGTTTCCGAATGAAAACATTGAGGTGGGGAAACGTTGAATGAAAATGGGGATTGAAATGAAGTCGATTCATGGATGTCAACGGTCAAACAATACAGGCGACCGACTCACTTGCTCCCTGTATCGATATTGTTAGAAACTTTGTTTGGGTTCAATTTTGTTAACCTTGAAAAATCTTTTTTGAATGTGAAATTGGGTGAAATACCTAATTAAAATAAAAGCGACCGTCTTATCATTCAATCGTTCTTTTATTCATTATTACCATAGCGATATTAATTAATCGTTTTGTACCGCAATACCTTAACCCCTGGTCTGTTGAACTGGATGATTTCATCCAAGATGGCCGCCATACAAAACAATTCTCGTTATTAGTTCCTAACATTTAAGAACTGCAATGGAAGTTCTTTCGTATAAAATTTGGCGTTTTTCTGTTTCTTTTATATAAGTACCTACTATGTGATGCACTTGCACTACGGTAGCAGTGCAGTGCTCCCGTCAGTGTAAGTATTTCTACTTGTAATTCCGAACAAGTCTTACTCATTATGAGTTTATCAAAAACTAGTCGACCCGGCGAACTTCGTACCGCCTTACCTATTTACTATGTTCTGCATATAAACATATAAGTAGGGGTAACGTAGCCAGCCTGCTAGGCACCGTACCTTCCGGTGGCAGCGATTTGGAGGCCATTTTTTATTTGTAAATATTTCTTAAGTCTACAGTCATGTCTACTGATGCTAATCTTGAGGACAAAACACGAGTATAATTAATGATTAAACGAACTTACCTGTACGTGAAGTTCTATCATAATTATACGAGTAGTTTTGTCCGAAGAGATTAGCATCCCTCCCTCCCTAATAACCCGTGAAGGTCTTAAAATTGTATCTCTACGTATATAATATCATAATATGTACTCAAAACTAAATGACAGGTGTATTGATTGATTGAAATTGAGAGACCAATGAGATAAGTTTTTTCTTTTAAATTTATTCTCTCAAACAGTGTGAACGTGGCGAATCCTGGCGGGGTACTAATGCTTTTAAACAATTTCAAGATATAATACCGGGAATTAGATTAATGAACAAAACTAACCTTACTCTACTGGGTTCGCCTATCTTTCCAGAGGCCATACCAGCGGTAATCGAAGAGAAGAGACAGGCTCTCTTGTTGGCAAAAACGCGTCTCAAGGAACTGTCTGCTCATACAGCTATGACACTACTTCGCCAATGTTTCTCTATGCCAAAGCTGACTTATTTTTTAAGAACGTCTCCTGTGTGGCATTTCAATACAGAAGTAAATTCTTTCGACGTTAAAAAAAATTTTAGAATAAATATTTAATTTAAACCTCAATGGGAGTCAATGGATCCAATCGTCTTTGCCTATTCGTCACGGTGGACTGGGCATTCGTCGTGTTCAGGACGTGCAGCTTTCTGCATTTTTGGCCTCATCGCATGGGGTGCTGGAGTTGGTCACTCACATTCTCTCCACTAATGGTGATCAGTTACGCTACCCTTTGCGGCAGACGCTTTTGCAGAATGGTCTGCCTTGTATCCTGGCCAAGATGCTCCAGTTGGGCGTGACAGGTGCCATCAACGTAATTGGGACGATATTCAGGCTAAGTTTGCTCTCGATCAGCTGATCGCAAACAGTAAGGGTGTTGACCGGCTACAATAAAAGCTTCAGCTAGACCCGAATCTGGAGCTTGGCTTCATGCCTTGCCGTCTCCGCAACTCGGAACCCTTCTGGATAACGACTCGCTTAGAATTGCGGTTGCTTTGAGGCTCGGCTGTAATGTCTGCGAGGAGCACCGCTGCTTCTGCGGCGCAGTCGTTGATCCAAGGGGCTACCATGGGTTGAACTGTCAAAGGTGTGTTGGAAGGTTTCCCCGGCACCACGCTCTGAATGATATAATTCGCAGGGCATTGGTGTCGGCCAATATTCCGTGCGTTTTGGAGCCACCGGGGCTGAGTCGCACTGATGGCAAACGCCCAGATGGTTTTACCCTGGTGCCCTGGGAGAAGGGCCGATGTTTGATATGGGATGCCACGTGTGTAAGCACCTATGCAGCATCACATCTGCCATCGACGACCCGGGTAGCTGCTTCCGCGGCTGAAAATGCCGCTAAGCACAAGCACTCGAAGTACATACTTAGCTCTGGAAAAAGATTATTTTTATCACAGTAGCTTTTGAGACTTCGGGTGTTTGGGCATCGGAGGCAGCTGCCTTTATCCAAAAAATAGGACGTCGCCTGATAGACCGCGGGTTGGACCGTCGCTCTGGCTCTTTTCTGCTGCAGAGGCTCTCAATCGCCATACAGCGTGGCAACGCCGCTAGCGTTATGGGATTCTTCGAGCAGGGAGCTCTGAGTGGCGGTCTCTTCAATTACTTAGGTATTAATTATTTTTGACCGACGAAAAAAAAAGGAGGAGGTACTCAATTCGACACGTATATTTTTTTTTGACCGACGAAAAAAAAAGGAGAAGGTAAGTACTCAATTCGACACGTATATTTTTTTTTATTTTTTTTTTTTAATGTATGATCACTCATAACTTTTTACAGAGTCGTCCAATTTTGATAATTCTTTTTTTAATCGACAGGGCATATCTTGAAGTTGGTCCCATAAAAAATTTAAAATAAAATTCAAAGAAAATAGGGGTGACTTTTTGGTCGGCGGGTCGATTTATCCACTCACAGGTTGCATTTCCGTGTTACATTATAACTTTTGCTACCTACTTACAAAATATTTTGAAATGAAATAAAATCAGCCGAAAGACGTCCACTGCTGGACATAGGCCTCCCCCACAAATCGCCATATCGACCGGTCTTGTCTGGTCTGTAAACCATGTCGTCTGATCACCTTATGCGGTTTGACCACCGAACACCTTGTGGGAGAAGAAAATAATAAAACCCATAAAGAACTGAAAAGCATAAAATAAAACTTTTTATCAAAAAATAAAACCGCCGAAAAAACAACTGTAAAGCTTAAAATAATAATCGAATTACTAAGTTCTTAAAGTAATGTAGGGTATACCGACACATCGTCGGCGCCACAGATTCCTCGTACAAAGATCACTAAATTAGATACCTTAAATTTAAAGAAATAACCAAAATTCGTGCGCTGCCACGCATCAATCTTTACGTAATTAAGAAATTTGCTTGTGTGGCGCGCCGACTTAAAATTACTTGGTATACCCTACATTACTTTAAGAACTTAGTAATTCGATTATTATTTTAAGCTTTTCAGTTTTTTTTTTCGGCGGTTTTATTTTTTGATAAAAAGTTTTATATTTTTTTAAATTTAGTTTTCATGTGTATATAGTATATTTCTAGACCTAAGTTTTTTACAGAATGTTTTAACAATTAATTATATATTGAATAAATAAATTATTACTTATATTTTAGATCAAATAAAATATTTCTTTGTTTAGTTTTTTTAAGGTAATATTTAATAACATAATATCATGTACGTATGAAATATTAAATAAATTCTTCAAACATATAAGTATAAGTACTTACATATAAACTTTCCTATTGAATTTCTCTATCTATTAAAAAAACACATCAAAATCCGTTGCATAGTTTTAAAGATAAGTATAAGTAAGCATACATAGGGACAGACGCGACAGTTTCAACAAAAACTAGTAAGTAATTTCGAAGAACTAGCTTTTCCCGTTTTTTGGAAAGGTTATCTTTGACGAAATAATGTATCGAGATTTTTTGATTCCACTAGTGTTTCTCAATTATAAAAAACTTTTTTATATCCTCAAAAAGGTTATATTAAAATTCCAGATCTTTACCTCCTATAGATTATGAGAATTATAAGTACTTGATTTAAAAAACTTTCAAAACTCATATAGCGTCTTAAACATTTCGGGAAATTGTTCTTTAGTGCTAAGTTCTAGATAAAAAATTATAAGTACTTACCTAAGTAGGTAGGTTGGTAGGTAAGTATGCGTTATTTTCTCGCAAAGAATAATAAACTTAGGATTTAAGTACGTTTACTGTATACCTTGTTAAGTAAACCCGCTTTATTAACTAAACAAACGTTGCTCTGCGGGGATTCTCACTTGCTCGTTACATCACAACTTATCTACCTCGAACATAATAATTGCCCTGTAGACTGTTGATGTTTTCCTTGGAAAAACCACGGGTTGCACTTATAAGCGAGCTCAGTGCAGCCAGCGCGCCATTGTTGAATAAGTGCTCACTGTCTATTGATCCTAGATTTACTGTCAGAGTGATATTATACTTAACTTTTGTTGTTGTGTGTTTAACAAAATGTTGAAATTCAACAAGAAAAGTAAGTACACGCAGTGTTTCCGGTCGATTCCAATAGTTAAGGAGGTGCGTAGCATTTCGGTAAAGTACTTGCACGGAATCCATATCGCGGTGGGTTGCAGTTTAGGTCAGTACGAATTGATTTGGTTCAGTAAAATTTTGTCCTATGTCGCTGCGTTTTCGCGTTACAGCGGATTGAACTTGTCAAAAAAAAAAACTATGCTAAATCATTTGCACGTGTCTGCCTTTGGGGTTCATGGTTACAATCATCTTGAAACTAAATAAAATCAAAAAGGCAGACAATTAGGGCTCTGCGTTTTCATGGGACGGAGTTGTAAAAATGTAAAAAAAAAAAACTATGCTAAATCATTAGCACGTGTCTGCCTTTGGGGTTCATGATTACAATCATCTTAAAAACCACGAAAATCGAAGAGGCAGACACTTAGAGCTCTGCGTTTTCATGGGACGGAGGTGCAAAAATGTAAAAAAAACACTCTACTAAATCATTTGCTCTCGATTCTAATTGTGATCATTCGATTCATTTGGACTCCCTGGATAAAAAAAACCATTTGGAAGACCCTTTGCTCGCTGATTTTTAGTTGTACGACTGTTTGAAATTCACGGAATCAAAGCAATGCGTGTATTTTATCTGATAAATAGGATTCCTTATAGTTTTAATTCCGTCATACGTTTACAGGATGACTATATAATCATTAGCCCCAGAGGCAGACAATGTGCAAATGATTTAGTATAGTTTTTCATATTTTTACATTTTTGAAACGTTGTCAATTGAAAACGCAGGGCCACCATGTTGGCAGACTATTTTTCCGAGGTCCTTTTTATTGTTTTTATTCAAACTATACATGTCTGCCAAGCGTGCAAATATATATATTTTTTTTAAATAATAAAAATAAATTTAAAAATTAATAACTACAAAAGTCAGAGCCCTAGATGTCTGCCTCTTCGATTTTACGTGTTAACAGGATGGCTGTTATCATCAGTCCCAGAGGCAGACACGTGCAAATGATTTAGTAGAGTTTTTTTTTTTTACACTTTTGAAACCTTGTCAATTGAAAACGCAGGGCTACCATGGTGGCAGACGCGGTCCTTGATGTTTGTTAGGGTATTATTATCGCTATTAATAGCGTCTGCCAAGCGTGCAAATAATTTATTTTTTTTAAATCATAAAAAAAAAATCAAAAATTAATATCTACAAAAGTCAGCGCCCTAGATGTCTGCCTCTTCGATTTTACGTGTTGACAGGATGGTTGTTATCATCAGCCCCAGAGGCAGACACGTGCAAATGATTTAGTAGAGTTTTTTTTTTTTACATTTTTGAAACCTTGTCAAATGTAAACGCAGGGCTACCATATTGGCAGACGCGGTCCTTAATGTTTGTTAGGGTATTATTATCGCTATTAATAGCGTCTGCCAAGCGTGCTTATTATTTAGAAATTTTGCTCGCCACCTCCCTAATTACAACTAGCTTCCGGAAAATATTCAAACCGGTAGGTATGGTAGGTACAGTGGCGGACACGGTCGGCATAACACTTCCGGTTTTTCTGTATTGCAAAATAGCTCTTGTTCTTTGGTAATACAGTCTAGGGCTGACGAAACCATAGACAAATCTGTTACGGCCGCCTAGTCCGTGACTGTACGCAATTACTTAATTTGTGACTTTAAGGGCACATTTTTTCCCATACACTAGCCAACATTATTATTTAGTCTACCTACTTGTACATATTCAGCAAAATCAAAACGAGTAGGTAGGTACAATCGGTACAATCAGATAGGAATTATGTAAAATCCTTATCTTTTTAGAAATATATTTAAATAAGTACCTATTTTAGTTTTTTGTCAGTTATTAAATCAATAATAAGTAAGTAAGCATTTTAGTTAGCCCGTTACATCGACTACCATCTTCTTCTTCTTCTTATCCTCTTATCCCTAATCAGGGGCATAGGGCTCGAATTGAAGCTTTTCAGCTCGACCGGTCTTGCGCCTGCTGCTCCAGTTTAACCCAGTTTAGGTAGAGGGAGGCGGCTGCCTGGTCCACTGTACGGCGCCAGGTTTGGTTCGGGCGTCCTCTCCGACCTCCGACGCCGATTGACTACCATAGCAGGGTAAAAAAACAAAACTTTTTATCAAAAAAATAAACCGCCGAAAAAACTGAAAAGCATGAAATAATAAGGAAATGTTTTCAATTCAGACTTCATTTACTTATTTCTTGAAGTAATTTAAGTATACACACCACACAAGCAAATTCATTAATTACCTACACTTGAATTCCAAAAGGTAGGTATTAGATGTGTCTGCCTTTGGGGTTCATGGTTACATCATCTTGAAAACAAAGAAAATTGAAGAAGCAGACACTTAGGGGATGGATGTGCAAAAATGTAAAAAAAAAAACTACTAAATCATTTGCTCACAATTCTAATTGTGACCATTCGATACATTAGGACTCCCTGGATACAAAAACCATTTGGCAGACACTTTGCTCGCTGATTTTAAGGTGTACGACTGTTTGAAATTCACAGAATCAAAGCAAATGGTCTGCCTTTGGAATATCAGAGAACTGGATGTCTGTCTCTTCGATTTTGTGTATTTACATGATGACTGTAATCATCAGCCCCAGAGGCAGACACGTGCAAATGATTTTATAGTTTTTTTTTTACATTTTTGAAAGACGCAGGGCCACCATGTTGGCAGACTATTTTTCCGAAGGCCTTTTCATTGTTTTTCTTCAAACTATAGGTACACGTCTGCCAAGCGTGCAAATAATTTACTTTTATTAAATCATAAAAATAAAATTAAAAATTAATAACTACAAAAGTCAGAGCCCTAGATATCTGCCTCTTCGATTTTTCGTGTTAACAGGATGACTGTTATCATCAGCCCCAGAGGCAGACACTTGCTTATTATTTAGTATAGTTTTTTTTTACATTTTTGAAACCTTGTCAATCGAAAACGCAGGTCCACCATGGTGGCAGACGCGGTCCTTGATGTGTGTTAAGGTATTATTATCGCTATGAATAGGTCTGCCAAGCGTGCTTTTTGTTTAGAAAATTAGTTAGCCACCTTCTTATCCATATGTATGCATATCGGGATTTATCGGAAACGATCGTGTTTACCGCCATTTCGAACCCACTGGCGATGGGATTTGGATCATGATGAAGTTATAAGGGGTTAATAGTACCTACCTAAAACAAGTACCTAAGTACAAAAATAAAGTAAAACGACTAATACTTACTTTAATTGAAATTAAATGCTTAACGTGGATTTTATGATCCTCATTCCTACTAGAAAATCATTATTTTTACAACTTTATCAATTAAATTGTTTTTTTTTTTTAGTTTTTTTTAGGCATTATCCAGCAAGTGTTAATACCACTACGAAATCTTCATGAAATAATAAGCAAACTGCCAAGAAAGCTCTGTACATTTTTTTTCAGTATAGCAGATTAAAGTTGGGCAACGTTTTTTTTTTTACTTTTGGTTGGGAGAAACAAGCTATTTTCTTCTAAACGAATGTACTTAGATGACTTCAAATCTAAGGCTACGTATGATATACGCATTACTCGGGGCTATATTTCAAAAATGAAACCAAGCAAAAGTTTCGATATAGCAACAAGGTGGAAAAGATAGTTGATATTTTTGAATAGCCATAGTTTTTACACCACAGGGTCTAAATTTTATTTTTCTAGTAACTGTGATGACTTGCTCTATTTCCTGCTTCCGGTTTATCGTCGACTTTTGGGACACCCTGTTATACGCGTCGAATTGAGAACCTCCCCTCCTTTTTTTTCGACGGTTAAAAAGTAAAGACCGTGTTTTATTTTATTTATTTATTTATTTCGGTATACAAACAGTTAACAACCAAATTAGCACTAATACAGCATACAATATTGTTTTAATCTAGGTTGGCAACCAAAAATAGTATACACAGCATGCATGAAACTATGGTAGTATATGTAACGAGCTAACAAAAATATTATAAAAATACTAAAAATGGTTTTTACATTTTATATAATGAAGAAACGGCTTTTAAAAATTTAATTTGAGAAACCTTAACTAATACATACAATGCATACCTACTAAATAAGAATTTTCTTTAAGTTATTTTTAAATCTTTGAGGTCTTGGATCGAATATGTCCAAACTGACATTATTTTTATTCTTGAGGTTATCAAGTGACAATTCATTGTAGAGTCTGCACATACGAACAATTGGGTTGTAATAAGAGGTATTATTCTTATACACCTGAAGACGAAAAGTAGTGGGACGACGGAGGCTTGGATTAGCATAAAAATTAATAAGAGAGAGAAGTGACGATGAGGATATTCTGGAGTTAACTATTTTGTGGAGGAAAACTAAATCTTGTTGCTTACGGCGAGTTTCAAGAGAGGTGATTCCAAAGTAATCTAGTCTTGACAGTAGTCGGTTAGGCTACGACCTTTGCCCACACGATAACTCAATAATTTAAGGGCTCTGTTTTGGATCTGATCAATACGTTGTGTGTGAATTTTATAGAACGGTGACCAAATAATAGAACCATACTCAAGAACGCTTCTAACAAGAGCATTGAACAGAAGAATGAAACTGGACTGCCTTCTAAAACCTTTAGATGCTCTTGTAACATATTCGCTCATGTGCTGCAAGAACGTGTTATTTCATAACTATACCATTTTGCAGTAATTATACAGTAAAATCCGCCGCAACGTGCTCTATTTGCTGCAAAAACGCGATATTTCTAGCTCCAAAAATGACTGAGCAATGAGGGAAAAGGTCAGCGATCTCCGGTTTAGTGCCATCTCTTCCCGACCATATGTTTATTGCAAGAACGGTTTACGCCATTATCACCGCTCGCTTTTGAAGAAAAATGCTGACGGATTGCGACAAGAGCGTAACAAGACATAGTGTCACGGTTTTGATGAAAAGGCAAACTCACTATAATTTTATTTCTGTACTAATTAAATCTGCTAAAACGGAACATTTGTATCTAAATCATTTTTGTTGTAAAAATTTTAATCACAGGCTATGGTTTAAATCGAGATGTACCGTTGTTGCTGAAAAAAACTAAAATTTTTGTTGGTTAAGTTCAGATGTTCCGTTACAGTTGATAATGAAAGTACAAAATGTTTAGTCTTGATGTTGGTTGTCTCAAGTTATCACATTTTTGATGAAAAATAACAAATTTTCACACCGGATAGCTTACAATGTTGCAATATAGATGACAAAATAATTGTCTAAATGCAACTTATTTTTTAGGTCTGGGAAGATTTTAAACCTTGTCCGAAGGAATGAACGTAGGAATTAATCTCTGCGCTCCTCAATGTGTTGCATCTGCCACTAAATCTTCGATCACGTATGTCTGTAGTAGTTTTGATTAATCAGTAAACGGCGCTATTTGGTGTTATGAGAAAAGTTGATTATGTGAAAAAGTTTATGACTATCCTTATGCATGTTTAGGAATAACCGAAGTATGCATGTTTAGAATGCAGAAGTCCTAAACCTTCCCTACTTATTATCATCATCATCTCAGCCGGAAGAAGCCCACTGCACATAGATCAGACGTCGTGGTCCACAGATCGCAATGCCGACCGATCCTTGCATCCCAACTGCAAACTTGTGAGGAGTCTGCCTACTATGTGTCGTCTGGTGCGTGGTCGCCACTCGAGAACTTTTCAGCCCTTTGCGACCATCTGTTCTTCGACATTGTTAAGACGATGTGGTTATACGTGTCACGTGAATCGGATTAATAAGGAAAAGCAAAAACTACGATGACCACATTACTCACTCTCTAGCTCCATAGTGTCAATGTCGATGGGATGACGGTGCCTATTGACATTAAGAATAGCTAACCTTACTATATTGTATTATGTTTCTTTTAAAGAATATTAAGCTAATAGAATATCTTATTTGAAATCATATATATTATTATTTTAGAAGTTTACTTCTTAAACGCATGCAATATACAGGGTGTTTCTGACAAGGGGGTAATAAATCAAAGGGGGGATTCAGCTCACCATACCTAACAACTTTCCCAAAGCAACATGGGTCGAAATCTCAAAACGAAAATCAGCCGTCCCGTACATTGACCCCGTCAGCTGATCGAACCAATGTATGGAACAGCTGTTATTTTTTTCGCGATTTTGACCCATGTTGCTTTGAGAAAGTTTTAGTTATGGTGAGCGGAATCCCTCCTTTGATTTATTACCGCCTTGTCAGAAACACCCAGTATATTGCAAATACTATCGCTAAAATATATTTGAAGTTTAAAAATAATAATATAAATAAAGTGATTTTTACTGCAATAACGTCTCTTAATTAAAATGATCCATACATTTTTATTATGGAGTGGTATGTTTATATCACAGATTATCAATAAAAACGTAACAATACTACAAAACTCGTAAAATTATTGGTGTTTAATACTTTTTTTTGTCAGCAAAACCGGAACATATCTGTTTGTCTCGCAATATTTCTAAATTTTTACAAGAATAACGCAACAAGGAGGCCCGTTTTTTAAATAGAAAATCATAAAAAATAAAATACATGAGTAAATAGTCTGAATGCAAGCTATAACGATAAACGGATAGTTTGTGAAGATATGTTGTAAAGAACCGCATAGTCTAAACATAATAATTAAAAAGTTACAGGAATTTTAAACTTTCAAAAGCGTTTCCCCAAAAACTTGGTTTTTTGACTTATCACGTTCTTGTCGCAAATGAGCGATATGCTCTACCTGCAATATGATCGTAGTGATTACGGAAAGTGAGTTTTTGTACATACTTACTATCTATTACTTTTGGTTTTTGGTTGTCAACCTAGATTTAAAAATTTTTAGTTGATTTGGTTACTTACTTAAGTAAATACTTATGTTATAGGCAAGTACCTTAATTACCGTAGTGAGAAATATAAAAATATTTTAATTTATTATAATGTTCGATTTTATTGCTATTCTTGTACCTACCTACTTTCTTACCCTAACCCTGTTATTTATAAACAGTTACAGAACATTTTATTTACCTATTAGACGCATGTCAGTTTAGACTGGATGTCACTTATTTACCATACAACAAACCAGAGAAGTAGACCTCCAGTAAAGCTACTTAAAACATACTTCGTCTTTATGAAAAACACGGTAACAGAATAGCTTACATAATATTTCTTAGCGGAAAATGGCGTCCTTATTACGGGTTATGATAGCCTCCAGACATAATATTGAAAAAAGCTTTTAACTTATTAATCATCAGCATCATCGCAGCCGAAAGAAGTCGCCTGCGCCATAGCGACCACAGTCTTGAGCGAAATTTATCCAGTGTATATTCCCACAACCTTCACCAGGTCGTCACACCACCTTGTGGGGGATCTGCCTACTCTGCGTGTTTCGGTGCATGGTGGCCATTTGAGAACTTTTCAGCCCCAATGACCATCTGTTCTTCGAGCTTCTTTGGCCTATGATTTTATTTCTGACTCGATCGCGCAGGAAAACTCCGAGCCCATCCTATCCATTACTCTTTAAGTAACTGTGAGCTTTTTGATTAGGCCCTATATAGTCAGTGGTGATCATATCTCGGTTCCTACACACATTATAATACTTATTACTTTATTTTTAAGTAGGCAAAGAAGGTATGCAACATGCACATCACAGTCTCCGCTAGACCTAGCCCTAATTTAAATTAACAGTGTAAGAACCAATACACACAACATTGTACCTATTAATGTTTGTTATCCAGGCCTCCTCGTTCTCGTCAGCGTGCTGGCGGCTGCTCCGGCGCTTCCTTCTTGCGTTTGCAACCGCGACAAGAGACCTGTTTGTGCTTCCAATGGTCAAACTTTTAACAACCAGTGCCTTCTGGATTGCGCTACTATCAGCAATCCTGATCTGAGGTTGCTTCGCGACGGGGCATGTGAACAAGTTGCGGTAGCCAGTCCAGCAATCCCTTGTTTCTGCAATTATAAATACGCCCCTGTTTGCGGATCAGACGACAAGACATACGGCAATGAGTGTGCTCTGAACTGTGCACGAAGCGTTTCCCCGGCCCTGAACGTGAGGCACGCGGGTGCTTGCAGCGGAGCCGACAGCGCGGACGTGAACGTGGTCAACAACGTGCCGGGGCCGGGAGACGCATGTGCCTGCGTCAGGGAACTGAAGCCGGTTTGCGGATCGAACGGATCCACTTACAACAATCTCTGCCTGTTTAATTGTGCCCGTGCAAATAACCTAGGCCTAGAGTTGCTACATGTCGGTCGGTGCGCTCCTGTATTTTAATACCATCTGTCTCTGTCTCTACAATACCATTTTCCAGTGGATTCTTGTAAAAGATTTGACTTACCAAGTTAATAAGGTGTTAAATTAGGTACAGTTATATAGGTAGGTACATTAGGTAAACGTAAGTACATTAATTTAGAGCAGGGTAATGAATCGGAAGAGAAGACACAAATGTAAAATCAAAACTTTAATAAATAAAATAAAAAGTATACCTAGGTATAAATAATACCTACATAAGTACAAAATAAGATGGCACATTAGCCAACAAAGACGCAGTTTAGTTAAAAGCTCGATGCAAGGGCTTATTCCGATTTTGCTCCAAAACCATTGTTCTCTACAATTTTTGAGCTTCCATACATTCATTCCGATTTTGCTCCAAAACACATTTTGGTACGGTCAGAAAGGTAACACTTGTGGGCTATGCAAGTTGGTATTTTGAATGTTCCATCTAATCTACTAAAATTATTATATATATACAGTGTGTCCGGGGAAGTTATAACATAATTTTAAGGGTGTATTCTATGATCAATTTCATCGATGAAAACACCCCATATGGGGGGTCGCAGCCTCACCCCCCCCTCAGTATGACGTTTTTATTTTTTTTTTTTGCAAAAATCGACCCCGCCTACTTTTAAATTCACAGTTAAAGGTCTAAGGCTCACAGAACCTTCATTAAGGTCTTGATCGAAGGCTAAGTAGTTAGGCTACCTAAGTTACTAACAAAATAACCAAGTATCGCTTTTACTTTTTTTTTAAAGATGATAAACCAAAAAAAAAATTTTTTACGGTTTTTCAAAGTTTCCACAAAAAAATGCAGATACTTTTTTTATTTTTTGTGTTTTATTGTTAGCTTTTTAGTTGTTCTCCAAATTGGTATTAGATTTATTTCTCTAGGTCTATTACTTCAGAAATTATCAACTACCAAAAAGACCCTTCGCTTTTACCTTTTAATTTAAGATTTCAGTTTAACCCACTTTTATTAAAAAATAAAGTCAATATTTAATTCTTTTGCTAGTTATTTAGGTAGCCTAGCTACTTAGCCTTCGTACAAGACCTAAATTAAGAGTCCTTTTACGCGAACAGTAGCGCCACCCTAGAAAAAATTTTTTTTTCTAAAGTAAGGCTTTTTTTCAGAAAAAAGTGCTCCCTTGTGCATAAAATCTTGGTCCCTAGTATTTTTTTAGTATATAAAATAATATCTAGGATGTTTATGGATTACTGTTTTTTGCTAAAAGTAGCCACTTTTAGCTACTTTTAGGAACAAACAGTAATACATGAAACAGTATAAACCTAAAGTGGCCACTTTTAGCAACAAACAGTAAAACATAAATATTCTAAACCTAGATATTATTTTAAATACTAAAAAAATACTAGCGACCAAGATTTTATGCACAAGGGAGCACTTTTTTCTGAAAAAAAGCGTTACTTTAAAAAATATTTTTTTTTCTAGAGTGGCGCCACTGTTCGCGTAAAAAGACTCTTAATTTAGGTCTTGTACGAAGGCTAAGTAGGTAGGCTACCTAAATAACTAGCAAAATAATTAAATATTGACTTTATTTTTTAATAAAAGTGGGTTAAACTGAAATCTTAAATTAAAAGGTAAAAGCGAAGGGTCTTTTTGGTAGTTGATAATTTCTGAAGTAATAGACCTAGAGAAATACATCTAATACCAATTTGGAGAACAACTCAAAAGCTAACAATAAAACACAAAAAATAAAAAAAAGTATCTGCATTTTTTTGTGGAAACTTTGAAAAACCGTAAAAAATGTCAAAAAAAATAAATTTTTTTTGGTTTATCATCTTTAAACAAAAAAGTAAAAGCAATACTTGGTTATTTTGTTAGTAATTTAGGTAGCCTAACTACTTAGCCTTTGATTAAGACCCTAATGAAGGTTCTGTGAGCCTTAGATCTTTAACTGTGAATTTAAAAGTAGGCGGGGTCGACTTTTGCAAAAAAAATAATTAAAAACATCATACTGAGGGGGGGGGGTGAGGCTGCGACCCCCCATATGGGGTGTTTTCATCGATGAAATTGATCATAGAATACACCCTTAAAATTATGTTATAACTTCCCCGGACACACTGTATAGTGTTTTTGACAAGGAGGTAAAAAATCAAAGGAGGGCTTCTGCTCACCATAACTAACAACTTTCCCAAAGCAACATACTTAGGTCGAAATCTGAAAAAAAAATAACAGCTGTTCCATACATTGTTTCGATCAGCTGGCGGGGTCAATGTACGGGACAGCTGATTTTTGTTTTGAGATTTCGACCCATGTTGCTTTGGGAAAGTTGTTAGTTATGGTGAGCAGAATCCCTCTTTTGATTTATTACCGCCTTGTCAGAAACACCCAGTATATGTATAGTTGAAGTAGATAGTAAATAGGTCATTATCACGATTGAGCATTGTCTGTCTAATTACCGTTACCATTTTTATTTTGCATTTTATTTATTTTTTAAGTCTTGAAATGTGTTAAGTATATGTAAACTTAATTATTAGTCTTATAGGCACTCAAATTGTTTCAGCCATTTTTAACCGACGAAAAAACAAAAAGGAGGAGGTTCTCAATTCGTCGCGTATATATATATTTTTTTTTTTTTATGTATGATCACGCATAACTTTTTACTGTGTGGACCGATTTTGATAATTCTTTTTTTAATCGACTTTTAAGGGTATACCTTGAAGTTGGTCCCATAAAAATTTGGAAATAAAATTCCCACCCTAAAGGTGGGAAAATAGGGGTGACTTTTTGGTCGGCGGGTCGATTTATCCACTCACAGGTTGCATTTCCGTGTTACATTATAAATTTTGATACCTACTTACAATGTCTTTGGAAATGAAATAAAATCAGCCAAAAGACGTCCACTGCTGGACATAGGCCTCCCTCACAAATCGCCTCACCGACCGGTCGTGATCGAACCTCATCCTGTTAGTCCCTCAACCTTCACCAGGTTGTGTGGCCACCTTGTGGGGTGCGACCACCTGGTGAAGTATGATTAGCTGGGGTCAAAAAATTAGCCCAAAAAAAACTGAAAAGCAAAAAATAAAATCTTTTTATAAAAAAATTAAACCGCCGAAAAAACTGAAAAGCATTAAATAATAGGGAAACATTTTCTATTAGGCCTTAATTTACTCACTTCTTAAAGTAATTTTGGATTACCAAGAAATATTGAGTCGGTGCCACAGAATCAACGAATAAAGATCACTAAATTACCTGAAATTCAAAGAAATAACCGAAAAACGTATGCCGCTGCGCATCGCGCTTTACATAGATAATGAATTTGCTTGTGTGGTGTGGCGCCGACTTAAAATTTCTTGGTAATCCAAAATTACTTTAAGAAGTGAGTAAATTAAGGCCTAATAGAAAATGTTTCCCTATTATTTAATGCTTTTCAGTTTTTTCGGCGGTTTAATTTTTTTATAAAAAGTTTTTATCGATTTATAAGAACTTAAAAAATAACGTGATAACGGTAATTAAAAATAAAGAAATGTATAGTTACGGTGATTAGAAAATACTTAATTAATTGTATTTTTTAAACTATTTTTAATTAAAAAATATTTAATAAATATAATTTAAAATAGATAAGAACTTAAGCTTAGGAAGAACTTGTCAAAAAGCCTTCTAAGACATAACATTACAATTAAAATGCGAATGCGAGGGGATGATAATTATAATGTCTGTGTACTGTGTTTTTTTTTTTGAGACGTATTCCAATTTTTTTTATTTATAAAATTATTTTATACCTTTAATTTTTTTTTATTTTTAGGAAGAAAGTGCATTTAAATGCCAATTTAACACAAAAAAACAACCAACAAAAACACAAATATTGCAAATAGAGGCGAAAGGTTTTTTGCAATGGCCCCAAACCAAATAAATATCAATAAACAATTAAAATTAAAAACACAGAATACAGAAAACAATGGTAATCTTGGAAGGGTGGCTTTATCGCTTAAACCATAATGATCCTGACTACCTCACATATATATGTAAAGAAAACTTAGAGAAAAAAAGTACTGTGGTGGGTTGTGTAGTAAACTAGAAATATTATGATGATGCCCATACAAAATTTTCATAGAACGGTAGTTATATATAACGGTAATTTGCTTAACGGTAATAAAAACACAAGATATTTTTATTCATAAATCTGAAAACAAACAAATTTGTAAAAAAATCGCTAATACAGGCAATTAAAGACATAGTTCTGCGTGTTTTTCAATAAACACTACAATTTACAAATAAGTATTTTTTAATTAAAAAAAAAAAAATTAAAAATAAAACATATACCTACAAGTAAAATATTTCGTTCAAATCGCCGCCACTGGTCGGAACCGTGCCCAGCAGGCTGGCTGCGTTTCCACGCTGGATGGCCAGGCTTAAACGCTGGCCAAGATATGAGCCGGCCCGCTGGTCACCTGACTGGTCGATCAGGCGCGTCGACAGTTCTTTAAACAATCGGCGCGCCTCCGGCCCCCACGGCCTTAGGGTTTCGAACCCAAACGGCACAAATTCGTACTCCCCACAGTATTTTTTTATTTAAGTATCGTAACGGTAATTATAACAATTGAAATCCAAGGTGACGGCAATTATACACATACACGTGTAAAATTTAAAATAATAGCGCAACATTCGACCACACATGGCGAATCCGCGGTATTACTGATAACAAAGCCATTAATCCACTGGTGACTTTTATGCCATTTAGTAGTATGGATGGGCATCCAAAATTAAGGAACGTAGCGGTAAGCCCTTAATTCGGCCGGACGAGCAGATTAACCATGATAACTTTTCTTAGAATGTTTTTAAAATTTTTAAATTTGTATTAAAATAACGGACATGTATTGCCGATCATTTACTAAGAATGAAATCCAGTTGCACCGATAAAAAAAAACTACAGACAAGTGTCTGCACAAAATCGGGTAGCGGACGCGGAACGGTAATGAGATAACAAGAGATTTGAGTTTTTTTAGACCCCAAAACTGTTTTATTTATCTTCGAATTTTTATGTAATACCTTGATATGGATTAGTAGAAGACATTAAAACCTATTTTGACAAAGTTTTTAAAGAAAAAGTATGTTATTAAATACCCGCCCGGACGCGCCAAAATGCTCCTTTTTGATAATGGCCGAGATGTCATGCCCACCCACATTAGATAATTTGATATTGAAATTGTCACTGTGTCAATAACACAACTTTTTAAACTGGGTCAGATTTTACCAATGTCTTCAAACAAAGAATTTCTACTAAGTAAGTAATACTATAGTATTTATACTGAAAAACATGTGAATATATTTTATAATATTTTTGATTTGTATTGTTATTTTAACCGATGTTAAGTTGAATTTGGGGTGTCTGAGCTTTTTAAATAATACTTACCGTAGGTACTTACAGCACATTCTGGTACATGAGGAAGAGGGTGGCGCGGCGCGTCATATAGCCCAGCAGCAACAGCATGAATTTAGCCATATTATATAGTACCGTGCATACAGTGTGAACGTGTCCTTAACAATGTATGGTGCACGATATCGTTGAGCTATAAGCTAAGCTATACTTATACTATATGCTATTAAACATATTTAGCGTAGTCTGAAACCAGCTTTATGTGCAGGTTTGTTCTGTTAGCAGTCTTAAGACGGTTGTGCTTTCGAATATTTATTAGGTGATCGGACTATATAGTATTTTGGAATAGCTAATACCGTATTTAATATACTTAGTATCCTATACTGCGAGAGGCGAGGCGGCGAGTTGGTTCAGTGCGCCCACCATACGGCTCAGGCAAATTAATGTTCGAATAAAACAGAACACTGTAGGTACGTGCGTAGCGTAGACAGCTGTTATGCCACGCGACCCAGACACACCAAGTCGGTTTATGCCACGGATTAGACCCATCAGCAAAGCCAACAATGGATTCGCCAGGAGACGCCCACAAAAGATCTTGCCTCTGTCAAATGATTCTACTCCTTTTCGCAATGATTTTACAGCGTAGAGAAGAAATTACAAACTCTACTTTACAATTACTTACCTTCATTTGAAGTTGGTACCTACCTAAGTAATTTAGTTTTCAAAATAGTGTACTTAGGTGTAGATTCGAAGTTTAGTTAGGTTAGATATGAGAAAGTAGGTTAAGGCGGTTACTCTCGGTATGGCGCGAAATTCAAAATTTTTCACGTTTTTTAATTATTTTGGCGAAAGTATTCATTTTTAATAAAGTTTAAATGAATTCGCGTACGTAAAAACCTATTTCCAACATTGTGATATATCGTTTTTGAAAGACAGAGTTACCGATTTTGTGTATATTCAAGGAACTTGGTTTTTGGCTTTTCACCCCTTTTGGGAGACAGACCTACAGATTTTATGTCTAAACATAAAATCTGTAGGTCTGTCTCCCAAAAACGTTGTATTGCAATGTGGGAGATGGTTTTTTACATACGCGAATTCATTTAAACTTTATTAAAAATGTATACTTTCGCCAGAATAAATAAAAAACACGAAACATTTTGAATTTCGCGCCATAGCGAGAGTTACCACCTTAAGTACTTCGTGGATGCTGCGCCGTGGAATGCGGCTTGCACGCCAGGCAGTCGCCGGCAGCTGAGGCGCGCATTCTTTTGCCCCCACGACGGCGCCCCCGCCCCACGCTGCTCCTGCCCGCTACTGAATTCAAGAAGAAAGTTCCGTAATATGTATAATAGACGCGGCTTTTTTTAGTTAAGAGGATAACGAGAAATAAATCAAACTACCGAATGAACAGAGATAGAGCTTCCATATAGCATATACTGAGGGAAAGGGACATTCATATGCCAGTCGCCTACATCGGTTACTAGCAACTTACATTTCATTGGAAAAAGTAATAAATATTGAATATCTTTTTAATTCAATTTGAATTACCAGAATTTGATTTTCTTTATTATCATTATTCCTAGGTGGTTTCAACAAAAACTAGTAAAGTTATTTCGAAGAACTACTAACTATAGCTATTCCCGTTTTTTGGAAGAATAATGTATCGAGGTTTTGTGGTTCCACTAGTGTTTCTCAATTATAAAAAACTTTGTTATATCCTCAAAAATGTTATATATGTACTTATAAAAATTTCAGATCTTTACCTCCTATAGATTACGAGAATTTTCAAAACTCATATATAGCGTCTTTACCAAGCTAGACTAAGATATGTTTCGTATATCGAATTCTTTGACATTTAAGGCTCCTTTCAATGACACCTAGCTAGACCGCTAAAGCCCACTGCAGCGAGAGAAATTTAAAACACTTTATTTCCTAAATTTGTTTTGCTTTGAGTAGGACAAAGTTTTTTTAATTTCTCACGCTGTATAGTAATAGATTTTCCAAAAAAATACGGGAACGTTATCTAAAAACCGGAATGTTTTTTTTAGTTAAAACTACAGTAACGTATCAGCGTCTTTCCGTTCTATACAAGGCCAGTACGCAGGCATAGGAAACTGCTCACGTATACATTGTAGTGCTGTTTTAAAATCTGTTATTACATTGCATACACGAGCAGTACGCAAATTCTCACGTATATTTAGTAGTTACATTGAAATTATGCAGCGCCAGTAACTGTACGCATGCGGACTAATCGTGTATGTATCGGAGTGACACCAAACTGGTGACCCCGACGTGATTCACACAAAACCTCAAGCCTTCACCGGCATCGAGGCACACGAAGAAGTCAGTCTTCGTTTACAAAGACTTAGCCACCGCCAGCCATGTCTTCCTTCGTGATGACGCCCTGCGTGGTAGCCTTACTCCTGCTTACTCCGGACCGTACTCTGTCATTGAAAGGAGTGATAAAACATTCAAGCTGGACATCAAAGGAAAACCAATCACAGTCTCAATCGATCGGATAAAACCGGCTTACGTGCTAGATGGTACTGATGCGCCTTCGACGACGCCCCTACCAACACAGCCCACAGCGCCTACTCCATCTGTTGTCCCTGCTAACAAAAGCACAGATTGCTCGCTCCATACATCCGCTGACAGAACACCAGTCACAACGACTCGGTCTGGACGCAAAGTCCACTTCCCTGACTATTTACGCCCGTAGTCACGGTCTCCGAAGGGGAGTGATGTGGCGACCGCCACTGCTATTATATTTATTTATAATATTCTTTTACACAATATTTATCATATCTATCTATCTAAGTATTTTACGTATATATCTCCGTTTCCATTGACACTGCCTACCTCAGTGCAATGGAAGCGTGAGCTCCATTTTCTTAGGAAACCTCAGTAGGAAACTTAGAAGATAACAATGCGCAGTCACCATGGCAACGCAACCAGCGGCCATGGTCTTCGGTGCAGCGCCGCGCAGCTCCGCATGCGCGTCGAGCTACTCTGCGCCGAGATTGCAGCGCAGCGACGAATATTCTCTTCTCGCCTACCTCTGCTTGACTAAAGTCGCAATTCAGTTTTATATTTCGTTTATTAATTTCATTTCAGTTTTTGTGTTTGTATAAAGTTTTCTTTCCGCCTTCTATTGTAAATATTGTGTGTGGAGATTTTCAGCTGTATACTTTTCCCTATCGTGTAAATATAATTCTTCTGTACATAATTCATCGTGTATATATTCATTTACCGTGGGATAATACAGCAGCCTCATCATCACACCCCCCAAAAGCGCTCCAAAACTCTATTTACAATTTGTACGTGAGCAGTTGCATACTCGCCATTTCGATGTATTTACCTCTCTTTTTATTTTACTGAAGTTCATATACGGGTGTCCTTTTCTACATTGCATCTTCTTTCGGCACTCGAAATTATTTTAATTGTCAGTTTTCTGTTGTTTCTAACTAATACTACAATTTTATTCTTTATTCTAACACAAAAAATGGCTACCAAGGCCAGCCAAGAACAGTTTTTAAGTAATTGTTCTGCAACAAATTTTCTCTATTTACTGCTCCGTGGCTCAGTTAGCAGCACAGTAATGTGGACTAAGACGCGGGTGCACCGGGTTCAGTTCCTGGCGGAGGCAATTGTTATGATGAATATCAATGTTTGTTTCCCAGTCTGGGTGAATGGTTCGTCTGTGTATATGTACGGGCACCGGGCACCCTAGATACATGTTCTTCCTGGTAAGGGGCTCTGAGTGCGAAAAAAACAAAAAAATGTGAACCAATGATGATGACTCCGTTGTTTCTATCACTTATAGTAAACCGCTGACGTAAATTAAAGAAAGACTCGACAAATATACATTCATTTTAGAAGCTCATTCATCTTTATCAAATTTAAAAGCTACTTATATTTTCAATAATACACTAAAACATTTCACTTATAATATTGTTGTTTAGATTTAATCCTACCTAATAAATTTAACTCCACATTTAACTAAATAAAAAATTAAAAAACTTTTACTTTCTCATAGCAGAGAGAATTGATATATTTGCTTGTACACTGAGTGAATTCACAAGGGTTGCACTTGAAATTATAAGTTATGGACCTTTGGTGTTTGGTTTTTAATTGTACTTAAGTTTGGTTCAGTTATAAATTGTTATATCTGTACTTAGATAACTAATTTATCGCATTAAGTTAATAGGATTAAAGTAAAAAATACTACATAACTGTATAAGATGAGATCTTATTAAGTTAGCACTTAGTATGCAAAACATTTTAATTTATACTTATCATATGAAAATTTAAACTTACATTATGCTTCGTGGTCCAGCAGTACTGTAATGTGTGATCGCCGCATCGTGCGACATACACCCCACGGCCCACACCCACAGCCCTCGGGTGGGGCGATTGATCTGCTGAGCACGTCCTCATCCAAATTACGAATATTCAACATTCGTGTGCACTCAAAATAATAAGACGCCCCATGGGCATTTAAAGTTACTTACAATAATTTTCTAATTACTTAATTATTGCATATTTTTGGTAAAATAATAATAATATGATCAAGCCATAATGCGGTACCACAAGGGTACCACCTACTTACCTACCAACATACCCTCGATATTGTTATGAGCGTTATGAGCCCGGGGCTCGTTGAGCAGATCTTGGATGCTGATCGACGCTAAAACAATTTAGGCGGTGCGCGTCGCCCTGCCGCCGCCGCCGACGCCGCCGCCCGCCCTAACTTGATTGCGTTCGACTTCGTGGTCGTGGTAAGCCAGCATTCCAACTTATTGAGTTCTTCCACAAACTTAGTTACAATGAACGGACGGACGTGAATTAGAACTAAAGTAGGTATTTACAATTCGATAGAAAAAATGCCTTGCTCAATGCAAGAAAGAACTTTCTTTTTTTCTTTCTTGTTGGCATGATTTACAATCATTTGGTTTAGAAAGATGCCGCCAAATCAGTCAGCTAAACTGTGTCTTATACTCGCTTAGCTTTGTTTATTAAGAGCCAGTTTACAGCGATGCTAGCGCCATTCCCGAAAAAAATGTTTATCTTCTAAACTAAGGCAAATATCAAAAATCGGGCACAGTATGACACTAGATAATGTAGTCTAGTATTTTTAGGGCACGATTGTATAACTTTTAGGTTAAAGACCAAAGAAAGCTACACAGTGTTGCTAAAAGTGGCCACTTTTAGTAACAATCTGTTTATAATTTTGTTCTTTTAAGTTAGGACTACTTTACTGGGCTCAAAAAATACTAATCAAGATTATCTAGTGTCATACTGTGCCACATTTTTGATATTTGCATTTGTTTAGAAGATTTTTTTTTTTCGCGAATGGCGCTAGCATCGCGGTAAACTGGCTCTTAAAGAAAATACTAAAAAAGAGCAACGCTGTACTAAAAATTAGTGAATTGCATTGCACTTCGGTTACGTGACAGGATAGCTCGTAAACCACAGAATAAAGAATACAGCTCTCTGTAGTAATTATAAATTGTAATCACCTATATTAAGTCTATTGATTGCAATAAAGAGTATTTCTATTCTATTCTATTCTCTCTCGTAAACTCCATATTACTATCATTTCCTATTTAATGCGGTAAAAATCAAACTTATATTAGCTTCTTGGTGTTCTATCTAACGTTAGTTTGGAACATAGGTAATACATATAATAGTATTTGTTAATATTGGAAAACGTCCCGATACCCAAAACAGGCGGTGAAAACCGTTTTAAATAAGATGAAGGAAGAGAAAACGGTCTTGTTGAAATCTAATTTCGCGTAACCATACCAGACCGCACTCGAAGCGATGAGCCATCCTCGGCAGACTCCGACTCATATCAATTTCTTAATTGGAGACGGTGCTTTACTCTCGCTGAAAGGCTGGGATGAAAAGTTCGCTCCCCGATCGAAATCGATTTAATACCGCTTTGCCACCAACATAAAAGTGAGTACAATTTATATCATTTATATGTTCTGCGTATTGTATTGTAAAAATGTAGATCACTCTAAGATCACTAATCCTCAGACAGATCATTGTTTGCATTTTTTTAATCTAGTCTTGCTTGAACGTTCTGCAGTGGTTTGTGTGGGTTCTCTGTACCTTATAATGGAAAAATAGGTATCATCTTTAAATCGTGTGACTGTCCGACAGTAAAGTATGTCACAGTAATTTTTATCGGGAACTAAGTTATATGTCGTGGCCCGATCGTGAAATAAATTGGCCATTTTATTTAAATCGAATCGGTTCAGTAGTTTTGAAAAAAAAGCGTGACAGACAGGCAGACAGTAACTTTTGCATTTATAATATTAGTATGGATTATGCTTAAATCTTTAAAACTCAACGGATTGTTATGCGGTTTTAATAGATAGAGTGATACAAGAGGAAGATGTTGTGTAACGCTGTGCTAATAGGTTAGGCCATATGAAGTTGGCCGGGTCGACTAATTATTTAGGTAAATAAATAGGACAGTTGCTCGCGCGTCGCACTAGCGGTAACACGCTCTCGATAATTACAGTCAACTACCCGATATTATTGTTTTTTCTAACGAAATTAATAAAAACTAAAAATGGTTTAAATGTTCTAAATGTAACAAATTGATAATAAAGAAATCTGCGGGAATACAATGCGGAAAATATATCAAATGGCTACAATGCTTCGTGTGCATCACTATCCAACGAACAATTGAACGTTCTGTTTGCAACTGAAGCAATTGAATGGAAGTGCAAATCATGCACAGGGAATGTAAAACCAAAACGTTTGTCATGCATCATACCGGATGAGGAATGAGAGGACAACACCGAATCCGAAATAAACACCACTGCCTCCAATCAGACATTAGAGGCCCTCCGAGCTATCGGAAGGACATTAAGAAATTATCAAACAAGAACTGCAACATATGGAATTTTTTCCGGATAAAATCGACGAATATGAGCAAAAAATTAAACTCTATGAATCGAATATGAAAACCCTGGAAAATCAATGCTCGGAACAAAAAAACAACTACAAAACATGAGCCTCAAATACGATGTGATGGAAAACAAAATAAATCAATACGAACAAAATCATCCGAGTAACCAACTTGAAGTATGCGGAATCATAGAGTGCCAAAAGGAAACGTGCCAAAAGGACGTGGCTCAGTCGATTGCTACCACCATCAAACAAAACCCGGAGGATATAATCCGAGCCTACAGAAAGAAAAAGAACAGAGGCACAGTCTCAACAGCGTATAACGGTCATCTTACGAGAGGGAGTACGTGACGCTTGGCTTGAGTCTGCAAAACCGATGGATATTATGCTTGAACAACTTGGATACGAAGGAAAAAAGAAGATATACTTGCGCGAGTCCCTGACGAAGAACTGAAAAACGACTTCAAATACATTTGGTGTAAACACGGCTCTGTTTTGTTACGTAAAAATGATAATGATAAAAAAATATCAGTTGTAAAGTCATTGTATGACTTAAATAAAATGAAAAAAATGTAAGTAAAGAAACTGCATGTCTATCTGTCATGTTGTTGTAAAAAATGGATGACATAGACCCCCAAATTATTGAATTAAACTGGCATGACCTTATTAATAAACTACCTAATAATCATAAATCCCTACTCTGTTTGCATGTTAATAATACGCTCACTAATCATTAATCTTAAATAATAATAAAAAACTTTATTTATCTTAGCCGCCTCCGTAGCTCAGTGGCGTAGCGCGTCGCGCCTTTGATAAGGGCACGGCAGGTTGTGGGTTCGATCCCCGCAGAAAACACCACATATTGATTTCTCACAAAAATCACGTTGTGGTTGTTTTCGGTTGGATAGGACATTGCAGGCTTGAATCACCTGATTGTCCGAAAAGTAAGATGATTCCGTGCTTCGGAAGGCACGTTAAGCCGTTGGTCCCGGCCGCAGTAGTGGTCGTTATAACCGCGGCGACAAGCTGGCCCCTTGTCACGTTGGTAATAAAGCATAAACTCGGCTAAACGTGGGTCCGGCTCTTGAGCTGGTACCTCTGCCTAACCCTATGGGGAATAAAAGGCGTGAGATTATGTATGTATTTATCTTCCACAAAATACATAACGATACATAATAATAAAAAAGAACTATGACAATATTAATTTGGCAAGGTTGTAAAGAATGCTTTCTAGGTTAAGTTGGTTAATTTTAAATTTTGTACAGTGGAAGATGGTTGCCCAAGCTAGGTAAAAGTATATTTTGTGTTTTATTTTATCAAATTAAATTTATAATCTTATGAATTTCACAGTTCACTACCTACATCTGAGTATCAAGTCGCTTACTTAATAAACAATGAAAACTTGATGTCAGTGACAGCATTCGAAAATCGTTGCGGCTATTTAAAGACGACAACAGTACGTATGCCTCCCGAAAAGCAGCAATAGTTTTCGAATGCTGTCAGTGTCATCGAATTTTCATTGTTTATTTAGCTAAGCGACTCAGGCCCTTCTTTTCTATAAAATTTTCTTTAAATTGAAACACTTATTTTGAAGTATAGTTTTAGTTTAACTTTGACTATTTCCTAATTAACAAGCCGAAATTTGTGTATTTTTTATTAGTTAACGGTATAATAGGTATATATTGAGAGAAGTTAATTTTTTTCAAGTTTTATTATTTTTTTTAACTTATATTTGGCAGAAAAACCACTCAATTTATTGGTTTAAAATAGGTTATTTTTCTTATAATTCACATTGTTAATTTTGTGTCAACTTTTTTTATTATTTGAATCGAAAAGATTGAAAAACATAGGTAAATGTAAATTTCTTGACAACCCGAGAAGACCCGAGAAATTGGCCTCGAGAATTCTCGAGACCCGAGAAACTGAAAAGCTCGAGAAATCATGAACCCTATCCCAGACTAAAACAATAACAAAAGTAAATCATGAACAAATAATAAATCTACTAAACGGTTAGTATTGGTCGGATTGCCTGAATATGACCGATCCAAATGAAATTGCAAGATGCATACATGATAGATTTAATCAATATATATAAAACTCTTCCGTTACTGACTGACTGACTGACAGACAACGCAGAGCCGAAACTACTGGGCGTAGCGGGCTAAGATTTGCAAGTGGGTTCCTTGAGGAGCACTAAGACAGGATTTCCCGAAATTCCCATTAGAACGGGAAAAAACGGGATTTTGGTGTTTATGAGAAATCTGCGCGGGTGAAACCGCGGGACAGCCTCTAGTATAGCATATAATTCGAATAAAACTACTATGCAGGCTAACCGTCTTATTCATAAAAAACCCCTAAAATGGCTTAAACGTTCAATTTAGTTAAAACACTGATTTCAAAATGCATTGTTCATAAACGCAATTTAGGCCTGCTATAACTACAAGAGGCCAATAGTAGTTTTTTGCATTTTCAGGTTGCCGCACCAGGTCAATCCACGATCAATCATTTACCAAAAAAAAAAAAGTGTATTTTTGGGGCCTTTGCCCAGGAGTGGCGCACCAAATTCTAGTGGAAAAAAAAACTTGTTATGATTGATTGACTCAGTCAGCTGAGGTGACTGATGATTTTTTTGTTTTGTTCAGGCTTCAGGCATTACCTACATAGGTAGTTACCTCGTAGTTACCGAGGTATTGTTTATTAAAATTATTTATCTTTATTTACATAAGTAGGTATACTTCGTTTAGTATTTTGAGGGCATTTAGCAAGTTTGCAAAATGGAAAAGCAAAAGATATTACGCGCTGCGCTGGCCCGGCACTGGACCCTAAAACTATGCCCTAAAACTATTTCCTGTGGACTGTTCAGATTGACAGTTGATGGCTATACACCCGTTAAAAAAATATAATTAATAACAATATCGTTACTATAAATACTGTTACTTACTTGTTCCTATTTCTATATTTCTTCATCAATTTGATAATTACAAGCAATAGGTATTTATTAATAATACTCATCATAAACAATCGGTTATACGTCCTAACGACTTTTCTGTGGACCTTAAAAACGACTATAAACATCCAGAATACTAAAAAAGTTGGATAATTTGAGAATCATGCACTAGCAACACCGATCAGCTGTCCTAAACCATCAGGATTAACCATACAATGGGCTCCATAATGACTGTACAGGGGCGTATGCTTCTCTCTCACTCTTGACGAAGACTATTTGAATTCTCTAATACAGCGAGATGAATGAATGAATGAACGAAGATGATGTTTTATAGCTTTTTTATTTCGTAATCTATCATGCTTTGTTATTTTATTAAAATAGAAGGAGAGAGCAATGTGTTAGTGAAGTTGTGTTTAAAGTGTAATGGTGGTTAAATTTATAAGTTTATTGACAGTTATCAAGTTATGTGTTTTTGATTATTTTAGTAGTTAAAATATACAAATTGTACTGCGCTTGAAATTTTATTGTTATTTTATAGGGTAATTATGATCAATTTATACACGCGCCCTCGTAAAATTCAATATTTACTAAATAATAACACAAAATAAATACGATGACTGAAATGAAAATTTTGGTTTTTTAATTTACTGTGATATTATCTGGTTGCAAACCATTCAAAGCATGTTTTTTCTTTACTAGCACTAGAATATCAAAATAAATTTATCAAATATCAATGTTTTGGTGTTAATTTTTTAGGTTATGCTGTAAAAAAATGGCGTTATTTCTTTTAAAGCATTTGTTCTTACTTAACTCTCTTTAAATCCATTTTGCTGTTTAATAGTGAAATTATATCTATTTAGCAGCTGATACCCTTACGGTTGCTGTACATTGAGTCTCTGGTAGTGCAAGGACTGTTTATAGGTGTAAATTGAGAGTATAAATGTAGGGATTGTTTAAATGAAATAAAAAAAAGGTTCACTGACACTTATTTGGCTTTTTAATTTAGAAATGGACTTCTTGAAACAAAATAAAACTAGGCACTTAATTCTAACCGTCTTTCTAGCGTCTTGCTTCCCACTCACGCGTCTACGTTCGTCGTCTCGCCACGAGTCGCCCTGCCACATCTGTCTCTTTCATACATCTGTACTTTTCCTATATCTCTCCCTCTCTCTTCTGTCCAGTCAGTCATCCTTACTCACTTCATCCTACACTCGGCCATCCTGCTCTCATACCTGCCCTCAGGTATGGTTTATGCCCATACAACAAAGTTATATGCTAAGAATGTTACAACAGAATAAAAAAAAAACTTTATAAAGAAAGGAAAAAAAACTTAACAAATTTACACTTTCTATTAAACATTTCCAATAAGAAAATATAAAACAACATCTTATTTTAATACGCTTAAATAAACTATGCCGTTATAATAACCATTT
The DNA here is from genome assembly GCA_951802225.1 of Euspilapteryx auroguttella. Lineage (NCBI taxonomy): Eukaryota > Metazoa > Arthropoda > Insecta > Lepidoptera > Gracillariidae > Euspilapteryx > Euspilapteryx auroguttella. Next base: position 8,793,241 of record OX637644.1, on the reverse strand, counting down.
AAAATAAGAACAGAACAAATAAAACCTTAAAATTAAATATATAAATCTTTCTGCTTTGCAATCATCCATCGCCTTGTACACTCATGCTTAAAAAAAAACAAAATAAAAAATAAATTATAAAAACATACCACTAACCTATTCAATTTTATATTTGGCGAACGCCCTATTCGTCATCGCCGGGCCATCTCTTCATCATATCTGCTGAGGTTGAAGTTTTGTTCGGCCCATCTGTTGTGTTGTACACCTTTTCTACGTCATAGCGGTCATTTCGTTTTATCTTAATAACTTTATAAGGCCCAAAAAATTTTGGTTTCAATTTTAAGCCTGGTCCAAACTGCGTTCTTTTGATGGCTACCAATTCATCCAAATCATATTTATTACTCTCTTTTCTTTTCCTATCATATGTCTTTTTATTTTCTTCTTGTACCTTAAATATCTGCTCTTTGGCATTTTGCCTTAAGTCCTCTCTCTGTTCGTTATACTGTTCTGCAGACTCTTGTTGTAGTAGTTCCAAAATCTGTAAGTCTTCTTTGCATCTCATCTTCGAGCCTACTACTAATTCAAATGGCGTGGTGTTGATACTTCTTTGGTGTGTGCTATTTAAAGCTCTCTGAACTCTGCTTACATGCTTAAACCAACATGACTTATCTTGTAAACACAATTTCGTTAACATTGGTATTAGTATACGGTGAATTCTTTCTACTGCCCATTTCCGCGTGGTACTCCTGTCGTTATCTTTACATGCTCTATTTTTTCTTCTTCACAGTATTTAGTGAAATCTCCACTCGTAAATGCTGTGCCCCTGTCTGTTATAATTCTGATAGGGTTTCCAAACACCTGCTGATGCTCCCGCATCTTATTTAGTACCTCTGCTGTTGTTGTAGACCTCGTAGGGTATAGCCATACAAACTTTGTAAAAGCATCGACCACAGTCAGAATGTGATTGTATTGCTTCTTTGTCTCCGTGAGAGGTCCTATGTGGTCCAAATGTAGTGTATGCAGGGGCGTTCCTTCTTTATTAATTACATTTAAAAATCCTTCTGGTTTTCCTGCCTTCCTTGAAGCTAACAGGCATGGGATGCAACTTAGTATGACCTCTTCAATTCGCTTATCAAGGTTTTTTATGTAATAGTCCTTACTTACAGCTTCTTTCATTTTTCTTGCTGCGAAATGTCCGTTCTCATGAATTTTCTTAACAATCTCTTTCTCCATAGACCTTGGAACTACTATCTGCTTCTGATCTCCCTTGTACAAAATTCCACTGTCCATCCAATAGTCATTGTATTTTCCTTCTTTAAGTACTATTGTTCTGATAGCATTAAGCTCCTCATCTGATTCTTGATTATGTCTCATCTCGTTGTGTAGGCTGGTTATGGCAAATGCGTATGGGTTTCTGCTCAGAGCGTCCACATGTTTCATCTTCTCTCCTGCTCTATGCTCTACTTCAAAATCATACTCATCTAATAGCATAACCCATCTTGCTATTTTCGGAGTTAAATCTTTCTTTTTTAATGTCATCTCGAACGCCTTGCAATCCGTTACTATCTTGAAGTGCACTCCATAAAGATATTGACGAAACTTCTTCACCCCCTGAACAATAGCCAAAGCTTCTAGCTCATAACTGCAATAGCGGCTTTCCGTCTCACTTGTTTTATGACTCATGTAATGTACTGGATGCAAGTCACCGTCTGCATGTCTCTGCATCAATATTGCGGCTAAAGCTTGGGACGATGCGTCTGTATGCAACTCTGTTGGCAAACTAGGATTATAAATCTTCAGTACTGGATCAGCTGTTAACTTCTGTTTCAGCTCAACAAATGTTTGCCTTTCTATAGTGCCAAAATGAAATATTGCATCTTTTCTCAGTAGGTCTGTCAATGGTTTTGCAAGCCTGGCATAATCTTTGATGTATTTTCTGAAATATGAAGTTAATCCTATAAAGCTCATTACCTGCTTTGTATTAGTTGGTTCTGGGAACCTTGTAACAGCTTCTATCTTTTCAGTACTAGGTCTTACTTCTCCATCTTTTATACTATGACCTAAAAACTCTATCTCTGAACAAATTAGTTTTGCCTTTTTCCAGTTGATCTCCAGACCGTATTCGGCTGCCACGTCAAGCACTAGCTTGAGTCGTTCAATGGCTTCCGTCTCACATGATGCTGGAATCACAATGTCATCGATAAATACCATCATAATATTGCTTGTGATTAGCTCTCTAAATATAATAGTTACAAATCTCATGAAAAATTTTGGTGATGACGTCAAACCGAATGGTGCACGTTGAAATTCAAACTGCCCGTGATGTGTCACGAATGAAGTGTAACGCACTGACTCCTCGCTAACCTTCAAATGGAAAAACCCATTTTTTAAATCTAACACACTGAATATTTTGCCGTCTTTCAACTTATCAATAACATCATCAATTATTGGTAAGGGAAATTCATCTTTTATAATCTTCTTATTAAGTAGTCTATAGTCAATACAGACTCTCGTTGCGCCATCCTTCTTTTTCACTAATACCAAAGGACTTGCATAATCCGAAAAACTTACCCGCGCAATACCTTTATCAATCCACTCTTCTACCTGGTCCTCAACAATTTTTTGCTCCGTCAAAGCAAGACGTCTTGGTCGTTGGCGAACCGGTATTTCGTCCTTTAAAACAATTTTTAACTGTATTGGTGCTTCTTTAGTTTTTGTTGGTTTATAATCCTCTACTAGTTGTTTCACCTGCTCCTTGATACTCTTGCTAGTTGCAGAACCTGTAATCTCAATCTCATTAGCAAAACAGTTCACCCTCTTCAACCATTCATCTTCTTTCGGAAACAATCGGGCGTCGCCATCACACATCACAATCACACACCCACTCAGAAATTCTTGGCCTAAAATTATTTTAAACGGCATAGAGTCTCTAGGCACTACATGAAATATCACATTTTCGTAAACTTCTGTATCAATAGTCACATCAGCACGAAACTGTCCAATCGATTTCACTTTGCTACATCCAAATCCAATTATTGTTAATTCGTCGGTGTATTTTTCCAGTCCTAATTTGTTAAAGTGGTCGTCAGCTATCAGGTTCACTTCGCACCCAGTGTCCACCAACGAATACACAGTAATTTCGTTAATTGTAAGCATTTTCATGGGTTTTTTCGACATTAATTTCTGTGAACAATCGTCTGTATTATTGTTTGAAGTTTTCTTTTCCAAATAAATGTCGTCAGTCATCAGTCCCGCCACTTGCCTGTCAATCCTGTCAGTATCTGAACAAAATGCTTGCCAGTTATCCTCGTCTTGATTGGCTGTAGTACCAAAGAGAGCACTTCGTCGCCTTCCCGTTGTCGCACCGCTGCTGGCTGATTGGTCTAGCCCGTGGCGTCGTTCGCTGATTGCTTGATTTCCGTATGCGGGTTGTTTTGTCATCACGTATTGGCCTGTCGTCGTCGTCGTTTGATCGCCGCTCCCGCTAGCGCTGCCGTCGCGCCTGGCGGTAGAAGCAGGAACCTCAGCTCGGCAATTTTTCCCCAAATGCCCAAATGCGTTGCAGCGAAAACACTTCATCCCGTTGGGGCAGTAGCTCGCAATATGAGTATCTTCTCCGCAATTGTAGCACCGCCGTCTCTTCTGATTGTACTGCTGTACTGCTGCTCGCCTTGGCCGTTCGTCCTCACTCGCGCTGACAACAGCTGCGCTTGTGCTACGCTCCTTCATTTTTCCATACATTATCAGTCTCTCCTTTAGGACAGAGTAGGTAGTGACGCCGTATAAGATCGTCTTGTTGACCTCGCTGTCCGTGATACCCTCTACAATATACTGTATGGAAACGTAGTCCGCGAATCTAGCACGTTTTCCCATTTCTTTCATAATAAGCATGTACTGGTAATAGGTTTCATCGGGTCTTTTTTTCTAGCCGTCATTAACTCGTGCATTTCCTTCGTGTTGATTTGCTCTGGAAATTCTTTTTGGATTGCTGTTTTTAGATCTTCGTAACTTTTGAAAATTTTTTCTGTTTTTAACCATAACTCCGCCGTTCCAGTAAGCGATCTTCTGGCTATGATTAGTTTCTGCTGGTTAGTCCACGAGAATATCTCGGCGTTATCCTCGATATCTTGAGCCCATTTGCTCGAGGAATATGAGTCGTCCTCGCCGTCGAACTTGTTAATTGCGTACGCACCATCCAAAAATGCTGGCGTCGGGGTCTTATCAACAGCATCTACTTGCTTAGTCGTAGTCATGATGATTCACAATCGTCTTTCGTCGTCTTCTTGTCGTCTTTGAGAAAAATTAAATAAAACTCGGTCGTCTTAAAAATTTTGAGTTTGTGAAATTTTTCTAGAACTACCCACTGACCCCTTTTTTTTCTGCAATCCCGGACGAGCCCCCAAAATTTGTAGGGATTGTTTAAATGAAATAAAAAAAAGGTTCACTGACACTTATTTGGCTTTTTAATTTAGAAATGGACTTCTTGAAACAAAATAAAACTAGGCACTTAATTCTAACCGTCTTTCTAGCGTCTTGCTTCCCACTCACGCGTCTACGTTCGTCGTCTCGCCACGAGTCGCCCTGCCACATCTGTCTCTTTCATACATCTGTACTTTTCCTATATCTCTCCCTCTCTCTTCTGTCCAGTCAGTCATCCTTACTCACTTCATCCTACATAAATTAAATTATTTTAGGGTTCTATCAATATTTGAGTAAAAACTATTTAGATGGACCTGTACAGGTATTAAAATCCAGTTTTTGCATTGTTTATATCCAATCAAACGATCATTAATAGGATGGCATGTATTAGACTAACCCATAATCTTTTTCGGTAATTTTAACGTTTAGAGGTTATGAAGTCATGACACTTTTATTCTCCGTCAATTCTTCATTAACTCCAAGGGCTGTATAATGGCTGATATAAATACATAAAGTTTTGGAACTTGAGTGTACTACAGCAACACCCCTGTACAGCTGATGCACTCATATGACGCCATTATATAGCTAACGACTGTAGTGGATACTCTATCAAATCTTCTAGTCGGCTGCTATCAAGCTTGACAGGTGGCTTTATAATAGAAATAGTGATCGCCATAAACAAGCTAATGGCAATATTTTATCCCCTTATACATCTCACAGCTTGAAAGGGGTTTTAGTTTATGACTCTATACAAGGCTTAACCAGCTTTGATCGTCCAAACCAACTAGTAGTATATTATGGAACTAAGGGCTTTACAATGGTTTCTTTTTATTATATTAAAAAGTATTTAGTGTATTTTCTGCCTGTGTGCAGCTATTATACAGTTGTTCTATTTAGTGGTGTATGAAATTGCTATTATACAGCCACTAGACTCCTTTTAGTCTCTAGTACATCTATATTAAAGCTCGTGACTGCATAATGGAGCGTTTTGGTCAAAATTTACGCTTATGTGCTACTTGGGATATATCTAGATTCATATAAAATAAGAGCCTTAGGATCTCGTGAAATTTGATTATTAGGTAGACCTATCTTGTCAGTCCATAGATATTCCATAAGCTAATAGATGAAACAATGTAATGCCGTTACCGTGCCTACATATATTTTTAAATGATACTTGTATATAGGTACTGAAACGACGTGACTTAACATTTAATAATTCATTACGGCATCTTCAAGCTAATAATCACTAAGGATAGATACCGCTTCAACGGCGTCAGGTCAGGTGGTATCAGAACACTATTTTTGCAATTATCTGTAAATCACACACCACCGTCTGCGTCGTCGGTTTCCGCAACCACTACCACTAACGCCGAAGAAACCCTCTACTTTGAAGATCTTCACTTTGATGCCTCTTTAATTTTTCTAAAGCTAAACTAATAACAAATCAATCTTTCTTTGATGATTCTGATGAAAATATATTTTCAGTAAGTAATTGAACAACGTTAAGTGTCCACAGAAAATTATCTTCTGTAGACCATATATATTTTTGTTGTATTAAGTGGCTCTAAGGATTTAAGGAAGTTATTTTGTGTCAAATTTCATCCTTGATTGTTTTTAGTTACTTAAATAAAAGTAGAGTACGAAATATTAAAACTGTAACTTGATTCTTTCTTTCCTGTGGAATTTGGTCACTTCTGTGGACCAAAAAAAAGTAAATGGTTAATTAATCACAGCCCATGCGTGAATGATCTCGCTCACTATTTTATTTATGTTACATATGTCATTAGTAATCAATAGTCTAATTTTGAAATTATAGCAGCATTTTTTTTTTTTTTTTTCTGAGTCCGCTTTTGTTTTTTACCCATTTATAAATTGAAAATAAATATTTTATGATCAATGTGTTTTTGTTTCTCATCATAAATAAGTTGTGCGAGGCATAGCACATCTAAAGTAGCGCCACCCGAGAAAAAAAAAATATCTTCTAAACTAAGGCAAATATCAAAAATGTGAAACAGCATTCCCCTAGATAATTCAGCCTAGTATTTTTAGGGCATTGTTGTATAGCTTTTAGGTTAAAGACCACAGAAAGAAACTGATTATTGCTAAAAACGGCTTTTGGCAACAATCAGTTTCTTTTTTTTTCGGGTTTTGGTTTTCAACTAGCTCGCTAACATCCAAAGCTATCTTCTATAGCTACCAGCGCTTGCATTTTCAAAATTCACTTCACATCATTCACGAGTCACGTCACATCATCGCGACCTCGCGACAAAATAACAAAAACAGCTGATCAGCAGGCGCCATCTTGGCAAAAATCAGTGTGTTAGTGCGTTAAAGTAGGGTCGGGCCTAGGTACTTTAACTTGCGGAGGCATTATAACGACGTTTTAGTGCTAATGAGCGTTTATGAAACCAACTTTTTTGACAACACGCCATTTTAGGCTAAACGTTTGGTTTAAGGCCATGTTATTTTATGAATGAGACGGAGGGTTTAGCAAAACGCAAACAGTGCTTATGGGCAAACCTAAGGTTAAAATCAATGTGTAAAAAACGTGATGAACTATACAATAATTGGTGCAAAGATAAAAACAACCCACAACTAAGATATACTAATACTACACGACTCTTAAATTGACGTACTCTTACGTCAATTTACAGATGAGGTAAATCGTTTTCTTGACGGCAAGCAGCATGTCCTAATTTTACTAATAGATTTTAGTAAGGCATTTGAAATGTTGAATTTTGACACATTGTACGACAAGCTATACCGAAATGGATTACAGGGGCCCCTACTAAAACTTTTGAAAACCTGCCACAAAAAAAGGGTTCACAACTGTAAAAATTGCCAATAGTTATAGTCAGATGATCCCAACAATAAGGGGTACAGCCCAAGGATCCGTGATAGGACCGATAGCGTACCTGTTATTTGTAAATGATATGTGTAATATTTTAGACACAGGCTCCGTCTATCAATTCGCTGATGACACCTGCCTTCTGGTTGCCCATAGGGATCTGTTGGTTGCTCAAAATATGTTACAAAATAACTATACCAAGTTAAGTGAGTGGGCAGTATGACGTCGGTCTAGTAGTGAACGTAGAAAAAACGAAAATGATGCACATTCACTCGTCACACAATAAGCATCCTACTATACCGACCATAATAGCCCATAAACACGACTGTTTACATAATAGTTATAAGGGTTGTAATTGTACTAACATAGAATTAGTAAAACAGCATATGTACCTGGGAGTTAAATTGGATGAAAGGTTCAACTGGGGAGCTCATATAGACTATGTGTGCATTAAACTAAGAGCAGTTCTCAGCCAATTTTATATATTAAAAAATAAATTACCATACAAAACTCTTCGTTTAATGTACATGGCCCTAGCGGACTCTATTATCAACTATGCCTTAAGCAGCTATGGAAGAACTTATAAAACCTATATACAAGACATATACAAAATACAATTAAGATTGTAAAAAACAATTGTTCCGAAAAAAATTAAAGCTAAATAGGGAAGAAGGTTTATTTAAGTATTGTAAAATTATGAACATTTATGATAAAATTAAGTACCAACATTTTATGTGAAACCAACGAACTGTTATAAATTAAAATAGTATTGAATTTAAGCTCTATCAGCATTCGGGATAATTCCATTGTTTGTTAAATTAAATTAATTATTTCTTCATTTTATTTTCTGCCAATCATCATTTCTGAACTTTCATGTTTTAGTGCATAATAGTTTTAGTCAGTCTTACCGTAACCGCCGTGTTGTAAACTTGCCAATATCTAATAAACCATTGTGAGTGTAACAAAGTTTTTTTTTAAAAAGTCCCGCGGGAGAGACCCCATAACAATTGGTGTCAGAAGTGGGATGCCAGAGTGAAAATCTTGCTTCGGTGAGATCTGGCATCCAAAAGAACTCGCGGTCTCTGTCGCATTAGGAAGGGATCTTTTTAAAAAAGTGGTCGACAGTAAGTCGTGTGGGTTTTTCCGCCGCCTGCGCCACCGCTCAGCATCAGCCGACAACGTCCTGGTCGACATTTACCGTCTTATTCATAAAAAATTAACATGGCCTTAAACCACACGTTTAGCCTAAAATGGCGTGTTGTCTAAAAAGTTGGATTCATAAATGCTCATTAGCACTAAAACGTCGTTATAATGCCTCCGCAAGTTAAAGTAGGCCCGACCCTACTTTAACGCACTAACACACTGATTTTTGCCAAGATGGCGCCTGCTGATCAGCTGTTTTTGTTATTTTCTCGCGAGGTCGCGAGGATGTGTCGTGACTCGGGAATGATGTGAAGTGAATTTTGAAAATGCAAGCGCTGGTAGATAAAGAAGATAGATAGCTTTGGATGTTAGCGAGCTAGTTGGAAACCAAAACCCTCCGCACTTCCTTGACTTCGAAAATAATATAAATTATTATACGACCTGATTTCTTTGCGCGATAAAGTACGAACGCTCTACAATAAACGGACATCATCTTTTTTTCGTACAGGAAGTCTTGCAATTTGACACAAGGGATTGTGTGTGACAAATCATTGCAGGGTGTTGGGGATATCGTGAAGTATGTATTGTGTATACTTTTTTACATTTTGAATACCTACCTGAATAACACTATTTTAGCAACGCTCATGGCTATGGGATCTTTATCTTTGTTAACCAGAATACAGATACTTACTCAATTAAGAAGGCCCAATTTAATTATTTGTATTCATCTGAATACTTAAGCACAACATATTTATGATGAGAAAGAAAAACACATTAATCACAAAATATTTATTTTCAATTTATAAATATTTTCTTAACTCATATACCTATACCAATTATATTGATTTTGTTCCTTTTTTCAGGTCGCTCCGACGAAAGTTTTGCAGTTTTCTGGGCTTGGATGTGATCTGAAACAGTTATAAAACGTATTGTAAAATAAAGTTTTGTTCGCACGGGAAATATTTTTGTTGTTACTTGCCTATAAGGGATGATTCTCCTTAGATCGGGCCGTGTCCAGTGCCGGGCCAGCGCAGCGCGTAATATCTTTTGCTTTTCCATTTTGCAAACTTGCTAAATGCCCTCAAAATACTAAACGAAGTATAATACCTACTTATGTAATTAAAGTTAAATAATTTTAATAAATAATACCTCGATACGTAACTGCCTATGTTTGTAATGCCAGAACAAAACAAAAAATCATCAGTCACCTCAGCTGACTGAGTCAATCAATCATAACAAGTTTTTTTTTCCTCTAGAATTTTTGGTGCGTCACTGCTGGGCAAAGGCCCCAAAAATAGACATTTTTTTCTTTTGTTAAATGATTGATCGTGGATTGACCGGTGCGACAACCTGAAAATGCAAAAAACTACTATTGGCCTCATGTAGTTATAGCAGGCCTAAATTGCGTTTATGAATAATGTATTTCGAAATCAGTATTTTAGCGTTAGCAAACGTTTTAACTAAATTGAACGTTTAGGCCATTTTAGGGGTTTTTTATGAATAAGACCGTTAGTCTCCAGAGGGAGCCTGCGCCAGCTTAGTCGTCGCCACTGGTCGACGGTCAGCCTCCACTGCCTGTGCGAGCCCGCACCAGCAAGGCAGCTGCAACATTGGTCTACGGTAAAGCTCCCAACATCACCAGCACAAGGTTCCCGTGGGAATCTTAGTGGCCTACGTGACTTCTCCGCCGTCGTCGCCGTGCAATACGACCCTCTAGGTCGCCGGACATCCGACGCCGCCGCAGCGCATCGTAGTGTACCACCCAGTGTTTTTCGCCGAAATTATGTTTTTGTCGGTGATTCTGTGAGTCGTTTTATATTTTTTGCTTTTTTCATTTTTATTGACTTTTCGTCGTTTACATTTTTACATTTTTTAATTTTCAATTTTTATAAAATTTTATTGTTTTGTTTATTCTATTGCACTGTGCTCATTATTTAATTTCTTTTAATTTTTCTAATGGTCTTGCCAAAAAAGGAACAGTCTGCAGAGGCAGTTCCCGAATATACCGCTGACGAGTCATCGGGTTCGGAACAAGAATCTAAATCGGCACTTAACACTTTCGCGGATGCAAGAAAAAAAGCATGACTTCCCTATTGGACACCCAAGAATTGTATGAAAAAATAAAGCATGCAATAGAAGTCATTTCCATATACTGGGTCACAAAGCACATAATTAGGCAAAATTGGCGGGAAATGAAATATATGCGGTGGGTCGGCTCCTGGACGCACGCGCCACTCGTCCATACATTTTGTTTGCGTAAAAGGACTTCTATAGCGGACGTGTCCAACCGAGAAGGATGGAAAATATTGTGTGGATCTCTCTTTCTATTTTAGGCAAAAAAATATGGTTATCTGGACGCTGACAAATTTTGATCGGTTGGATAATGGTCACTGAAAAAAGTTTTCTGTGACTATGTATGACAGAGTGGTATGTTATGAACGGTGTTCCCGTGAGAAGCTCCAACATTTAGACTGCCATAGCGGCTTTGGCCAGTGTTAGTGTCACAAAAACGACTGCTTTAGAATGTGCAACCGTGAAAGTGCTAAACAAAGCGTTTCTAAAAAACCTAAACAGTTAGAAATGGCAGCTGTTACTTTATCAGTCCTAACTAAATTTATTAGACCTTACAATGGGGATCGCGAAAGTCTCCCCGCATTTTTAACTAATTGCGAAAATGCAATTTCTTTGGCGAGCACAGAGCAACAGGATGTTTTATGTAAATATATTATATCACAGCTCGAAGGCAAAGCGCAGTTAGCTTGTTGCTTAAAAAAATTCAGCACGTGGTCTGAAATAAAAACATTTTTGAAAACCACTTTCGGTGAGAAAAAGCACTCAACTCACCTACTTGTAGATTTACAAAACTGCAAGCAAAAAGCCGACGAGGATGTGATGCAATATTCCTTGCGTGTTGAGTCCTGCTTAACCAGGCTCCAATCTGACATCCATTACAGCTGTGTTGACGAAAAAGAACTTTTAGGTAGGCTTGCTGCAATGGAAGACCTAGCCCTCAACACATTTATGTTAGGTATGAACCCTAAATTTTCGCACATTGTCAGATGCCGCAATCCGAAAACTTTGTCGGATGCTATTAGTCACGCAATCGAAGAGGAGAAATTATTTAATTTAACCAAAATTTCTCAGCGAGCAATTTTACAATGCTCTTTTTGTCATCAAAACGGTCATTCCGTTTCTGATTGTTTTAAAAAGAAAAGACAATCTTTTAATGAAGGTCATCGCGTCCACGCGATTAATTCTCCTCCTATTCATCATAACAATAGACCTTCTACTCGTAATTTTGATAAAAATAAATCATGCGCTTATTGCAAGAAGATAGGGCATGTTATTACGGAGTGTTTTAAGTTGAAAAATAAGACGGAGCGCGAACAAGGTGAGTCATCGTCACCGTCACATAAGGCTACCGTTTACACTGCCGTTCTTGAAAATGATAATAATTTAAACTTGTAAAGGTTTCGGTCCCGTGTCTGCCGGAGCCCTCTCCTGTTTTAAAAGACACGATTTTAAAAAAATCTGCGCTTTTACCCCTCCCTCGTGAGTTTTTCCCCAAGGCCAGTTCTAAAAAGGCTACACCACTCTCTGTGTTTTTGCCTAAGGGTAGCCCTAAGTCTACTACTTCGCGTAGTTTTGATACTCGTAATGAGTTTTCCACGAATCTCTCCCCTCAAAATAATTTGAGTTTTTCGGGTCCGTCCCATAGAGATTCTCTTTCTACTACTCCTTTACTCGACAATGAGTTTCTTTCTAAGGGTAGTTCTAATACTCCAAATAAGGAGTTTTCTACGAATCTCTCCCCTCAAGATAGCTTGAGTTCCCCTTCTAGAGATTCTACATGTGAAGAAGGTTTTTTCAAAGTTATGAATCTTAATCCTAAGGTTTCTCTTCCTCACGTGTTATTACAGACGAGTTTCTCAGAAAAGCCTCTCTGTTTTCTAATTGACACTGGTGCTTCAATTTCAATTATTAAATTGTCTTGTTTAGAGAAGCACCCAGTTTTAGGGTCCCGCGTTATAAAAATTAAGGGTCTAAATGACACCGATTCACATGTTGAATCTCTTGGGTCCCTTTCGCTTGACTTATCCTATCGCGTTTCACCTGATAAGCAAGTTCCATTGGATTATACTTTTCATGCGATTAGCGACTCTGTTCGCTTGCCTTTTCATGGCATTATTGGTAGTGATTTTATCGACCATTTTAAAATCGACATTCAATACTCATCTAGAACTTTGTTAATACAAGGGTTTTCAATTACCTTTTGCTATAGCATTCCTAGCTATATATTACCTGCGCGTTCCGAAGCCGTTATAGAGTGCGCCGTGTCAAATGACATTTCAGAATTAAATAATTTACAGGAAGCGTTGGTTCTAGACCACAAAGTTTGTGATGGCGTTTATTTAGCGAACGCGAACTGTTTAGTGAAACTTAAACCGAACCATAGAGTTAACGTTTCTATTTTGAACACTTTAGAAGTTCCAATTAACATTGACAATTTTAAAGTTCGTCTTACGCCTATTGATTTTTCAGTTGTCGATTCTTCTCAAAATTCAACTTCGAATGTCTTCTCAGCCTCTAATGAAGATTTTTCCGATAGGGTTCAACGCGTCCTTAGCCAAATTCGCCACGAGCATTTAAATTCCGAAGAAAGAAAAGCACTTTTAGAGTGTTGCACTCAATATTCCGACCTTTTCTACCTTGAAGGTGACCCTTTAACATGTACTAATGCAATTCAGCATTCTATCAACACAGGTGATGCCCCTCCCATTCACGTTAAATCGTATCGCTTTCCTGAAATTCATAAAAAAGAGGTAGAAAATCAAATGCAAAAGATGCTTGCTCAAAATATTATTAGGCCTTCAATTTCTCCATGGAGTGCTCCCGTATGGGTCGTTCCTAAAAAAATGGACGCTTCTGGAAAACAAAAGTGGCGTGTTGTTATTGATTATCGTCGTTTAAATGACGTCACTGTTAACGAAGTTTACCCTATCCCTCTTATAACAGACATTCTTGACCAACTGGGTCATTCTAAGTACTTTTCAACGCTTGATTTGGTATCAGTGTTCCATCAGATTTGTTTAAATTCTGCTGACGCAGCAAAAACAGGATTCACTGTTACTAACTCAAATGGCACTTCAGGTCATTATGAGTTTGTCAGGATGCCATTTGGACTTAAAAATGCACCCTCGACTTTTCAAAGACTTATGAACACTGTTCTTTCAGGCCTACAAGGCTTACACTGTTATGTGTATTTAGATGACTGCATAGTCTATAGCCATGACCTTGAAACCCATATCCATAAACTATAACTAATTTTTGACAAATTTCGGGAATTTAATTTAAAACTTCAACCTGATAAGTGTGAATTTCTGAGACGTGAAGTCTCTTATCTAGGTCATATTATTACCGATAAAGGTGTTGCTCCTAACCCCGAAAAAGTCAAGGCCATTTCCGAATTTCCCGTTCCCAAAAATCTGAAAGACGTAAAGTCTTTTCTTGGCTTAACTGGCTATTATCGCCGTTTTATAGAGAATTTCTCTAAGGTTACAAAACCTTTAACTTCTTTATTAAAAAGGATACCCCTTTTCAATGGTCTCAAGAACAAGATATTGCTTTTAATTTTCTTAAAGAAAAATTGATCACTGCACCCTTACTACAATATCCTGATTTTTCTAAGCCGTTTATTGTTACGACAGATAGCTCCAACTTCGCAGTCGGTGCAATTCTTTCACAGGGTGACATCGGAAAAGATAAGCCCATTGCTTATGCGTCTCGCACCCTTAATAAGGCTGAGGGTAACTACTCTACAACAGAGAAGGAACTCCTAGCTATACTCTTCGGAGTTAATACTTTCCGCCCTTATCTATACGGCAATAAGTTTAAAATTGTTACCGATCATCGTCCTTTAGTCTGGCTATTTAATGCCAAAGATCCTGGAGGCCGTCTACTTCGTTGGCGTTTAAAGTTAGAGGAGTACGATTATGAAATCGTTTATAAACCCGGTAGAGTAAATTCCAATGCCGATGCTCTATCTCGAAATCCAGTCAACGCCATTTCTCATTCGAGTTTACATAATTGTTCTTATGACCAATATTTTAAAAAACAATTTACAAATTCTGTATCAAATGATACTCAAATCGAAGAACATAATGAACCTTTACATTTAACCAAGCATAAATTAGTCGCCTGTCCGACATCTCTAGACTTTGATAACTCTATGCCATATTGTGAACAATTATTGTCTTTAGTAGACAATTCTGCTGACTTGCTATCAGCCGAGCGCGAGCCCGAGACCGTGCTTGCTATCGATTCTACTAACAAAATATTATTCTTTTTATTTACTAAAGTTCATCATTATGACGAAACGTCTTATAGAATAATTTATAAAGTTTTAATGAAGTTACGAGATATCGTTATCTCTAAAGATCAATCAGATCTCGCTATCTCAGATTTTTCAGAACCTTTTACAAAATTATCATTTACAAAAATTTATGATATGATTTCATTTATTTTTCATGGCACTAATATTAAAATTCATATCTATAAAAATCAAATTATTTACCCAACCCCTGCCGAGGTTCCTAGAATTTTAAAAGAAAATCACGGTACCACTATAGCTGGTCACCCAGGCATTCAAAGAATGTTTAACAGAATTAGGGCCTCTTATTATTGGAAAGGCATGCGTTCAGACATTGAAAGTTTTGTTAAAGATTGTGCCCTTTGTAAAATTAATAAGCCATTACGCACTTGTAACAAGGCTCCTATGGTAATAACTTCATCCAGTACTAAACCTTTTGAAAGGTTAGCTCTAGACCTTGTTGGCCCTCTGCCTGAGGCTGGACTTCAAAAGTTTAAATTCATTTTAACTCTTCAAGATGACTTAACTAAATTTTCTTGCGCTTACCCCATGATTACTTCTACAACCGATGAAGTTGCGCGTAATTTAATTCATTTCTTTTCCTTATTTGGTTTTCCTAAGATGATACTTACCGACCAAGGTACATGTTTTACCTCTGAGTTATTTAAACAATTAACAGATATTCTTAAAGTTAAATCTCTATTTTCTACTCCGTATCATCCACAAACAAATGGCGCGCTTGAACGCAGCCATGCAACTCTTAAAGAGTATTTAAAATCCTTCGTTAATGACAATCAATCTGATTGGCATTGTTATCTCGCTACAGCTATTCTTTCTTATAATACTACTCCACACTGTACAACACAGTTCACTCCCCAAGTAGCACTGAAGAATTTTGTTTAAATCGCATATATCTTAACAGTGCCTGTATTGTGATTTAACTAAATAAAAAACGATTTCATATAGTCACATATTTCTTAAAGGCTATATAGTATTCCAATACCGCTTTTTGAGAAAATAAAGATTATACAAATCGTAGTTAAATCATCTTAAACCTATTCAGTATTAATTAAGGTTTCAGATAAACCATAAAACTCTCTTTTCACTCAACTCTCATTATTTGTAAACTGAATTAAATCATTAAGGGATAGTTGTTCGACTTATACAGTCGCACTAATGCAAAAAAGATTTGCTATCCAAACTAAAAGCCATATTAAGACGTTTGTCCTCAAATCAGTTTTTGCTAGGCAAAACACAAATAAATTTTGTATTAATTATTATTTTATAAGTAATAATTGATTTAGAGGGACGGTTTGTACAAGATGGAGAAAAATTAAATTAGCAAAGACGTTGAAAAATTAAAAAAATAACCTTTAACACAGAAATGTCCCTTTCCCATAATTTTCCTTTTACATAATGTCCCTTTCTAAAATTGTATTTTCCCAAAATGACCCTTTCTCAAAATGTACCACATCGAAAAAACCTTTGTCGTTATGTCCCTTTTGCTTTTATTTTTTGTAGACAGTTTCGAAGAAATATTTGCGAACGGTGCATTATGGGTCTAAATTGTAGGGCCTTTCACTCTTAATCGATGCAAAGTAGGTAGGTATTTACGGTCACGGACTCGTTTAGCATAATACATTTTGTATGATTAGTCTTTGAATAAGTATTTGATACACTTAAATAAGTTAAAAGTATTAGGTTGCCAATGCAGGTAGTTTATATATATTTTCCGAACTAGCTCTAACACAGCTTTCTTAGCTAAACAAAATATTATAACTCGATGATTTATGACAGCATTGAAAACCATTGCTGATTTGCTTATGGTATGTACTTTTGTGGTTCTTAAAAAGCAGCAAAAGGCAGTGAAATAAATTATTACAACAGTTTTTGTTTTGCCACAAGTGTGAGCAGAATGGTCTGATAGAAATACTTGCCACACACACTTGACTTTATATGCAAGCTCTGCTGTTGTTTAAATGCACTTTATTGCTAAAACACCAAAAAAAACATAATAACTTTCTTTGAAAACCATAACGCTTTTAAAGAATTCTCAAAACGTCCTTTTCGCAAAATGTGCTTTTCGCAAAATGACCCGTTCGAAAAATGACCATTTCTCCACTAGCTCAAGTTTACATGTACAAAAGGGACACTATAAAAAAAAGTCATTTTGCGAAAGGAACTATAAGCGGAAGTGATGAATACTTACAAAAGCTTGAATTCGAAATTATCCTTTTAAATTCTGCCATATAGACATAGCCAAGTCACGTCACTTCCTACCCGAATCGCCAACATGCCAGCCACAAACATAGATCATATTAATTCGTTTGAACAACCTTGTAATGCATTCTGATAAACACAATTGTACATAAACATCTAATTTATGTGTCTAATAATATTGCATACGTCTATCACTTTCAACACTTACACTTGGTATTAGAAAAACTAACTCTGTTGCAAAACAAAGAAATCTTGATTTAAGAAATAAAAGTAAAGGATCAAATAAATCAGAAAAGTATTCATGAAATCAATTGGAAGTATCACTTAAATCGTTGAGGATTTACTTAATCAAACTAAAGGATCACTTAATACTGTGAGATAACGTCGGCTCCGTGCTTAAGTGTTCAAACTCCATTTTGGTCGAAAATGACTTTTTGATGCAGGATTGTTAACGATGTAATTTAGGTCCAGAAGGTCAAGTAAAAAAAGGCTTTTCCTAGAAAAAATACAATAAATTTCACGTTTTAAATTTTGAAGCCCACATCATCGTAACAAAAATTCCGTGCTTGTTTAGCCAACCTCCACAGCATTACCCAAAGTCCCGCATCGAAATATTTGTTGCGTGCTTGAGTGTTCAAACTCCAGCCGGCCGACCAATCACAGCACAGTACGTCACGCTACCCGGCCATTTTGTTTTTTCTGTGATGAACTTGGTTGCTCCTTTAGTTTGCTTGCAAAAACCTAATAAATTAGTTTTATTGTGTTCAAAACTAAGAAAACTAACTGCGAGTAACGTTAAAAGCTGCAGCAGGATGGCGAGTACCAATTTCAAAACAAGCAAAAGGCGTACTTTGGCGAGTTTCGAGCAATAAGTACTTTTTAATAATGTTCATTTCCGAATAGAAACTTAAACGTACTGATACAGGATGTTAATAAATTCACTTTGTAATAAAACGGTTGAGAATTAAGTATATTATTATGTTAATTCTGTTTGATAGTCCTTTTGTCTGTCTTTCACAATGGTTCAACACAACAACCAAATTT
The DNA here is from genome assembly GCA_951802225.1 of Euspilapteryx auroguttella. Taxonomy (NCBI): domain Eukaryota; kingdom Metazoa; phylum Arthropoda; class Insecta; order Lepidoptera; family Gracillariidae; genus Euspilapteryx; species Euspilapteryx auroguttella. The sequence goes on along the minus strand of OX637644.1, from coordinate 8,775,218 downwards.
TTAACAATAATTAAGTAGGTATATTTTATCATTTCGTTATGTTTATGTTATTATTACTTGAGTCTAAATTAATTTTATTTTTTTTATTTCTTGATTTTAATTTCTTATACCTTTTATCATCTAAAAACAAGTTTTTTTACGAAGTAATTTAATCATCCTGTATATGGTATTAGGAGGTTGGACAAACAAGCACGCAACAATTTTAAGGAACACTGTGCTATCTCCATGGCAGGAGTGTTGTATTTCCATGAACGAACATTTTTATTCGCAGTTTTGTTCAACCTCCATTTTAAAAGTATGATAAAATACGTAAAATCACAGCATCGTAAACAAATTTATTGGCAATTCCATATATTAGACTAAAAACTATAAATTTGCATTTATCATTCCTGAAACTAAACATCTCGTTTGATAATAAGTAAAAAAACCTTCTCCTGAACAGTGTACAAATGGAAGTTGAACATTCAAGCACGGAGCCGGCGATAAGAAATCTTGATTTAAGAAATCAAAGTAAGGGATCAAATAAATCAGAATAGTATTCATGAAATCAATCGGAAGTATCACTTAAATCGTTGAGGATTTACTTAATCAAACTAAAGGATCACTTAATACTGTGAGATTTAAATGTTACTTACGTTTGATTTAGTAAAACGATTAAGTATTAAGTGAGATTTGAGGAAATCGTTTTTGAGTAAAACATTTCTAAAATAGCATTATTTCAAATCGAACTTATTAATCTTTGATTTAATTGATACTCAACTACCCTTTTGAATCCTTACTTTTCTAAATTCAGATTTCGTCAAGTAAAACAAGATTATACGCCATTTTGAACTTTTAGAAAACAAAACAACAAAACAAAATCGAAGTGATATCGTGAAAAAAGTGTGGATTTCAGTTAAATGTGACTAGTGTAATAGTTTTTACTGAAGAAATAAGTGATTATGTGATGAGAAAAGGTAATATTAATGACATAAATGATAACTTTATTTTTATTCCATATACAATTTATCTTTATTTTATTGTTATTTCAAGCTATTTCGAGGGCCCGTTTGTTTTATGGCTCTTTCTATCGATTTTACACGATAAATGGTCATGCGTTTAAGATTTTTATTGCTTACGACAAAATAAAACGGATTTCTAATTGTCATATTTACTTATAGTTTACAAATTCTTAACACTGAGTAAAGTTCTTGTATTGTAGCATAAAATGTTCACCATATTTTCTTTATTATGATTACTTAAATTGAAAACGTTTTAAATTTTTCTTCGCTTAGCAAAAATTGCATTAGTGAAATAGATTATAAAACAGTTTTAATTTTGCATTTAAATCTATTTTGCTGCCTTAACTTAAACTTCAAGATATCGCGAAACCTTAGATAAGGAATCTGGAAAACCCTATTAAATCCCAATTGCTTAAGTAAGGTTAAAGTATGATTTAGCAGTAGTATTAACTCCCCCTTCGTATTCTCCTAAATACCGTGCCCACTTTTTCTTAACTGACCCTCCAAGCAAGTCTTAGGGATATCTTGAGGGACATAATAGTTTTGGCCAAGGCAATAGCTGGAATTAGCCATGTTGCCTTCAAGAAATCTTCAATACTCGGTTAAATCTATCGGTTGCTACTTGGGTCCTTTCGAGTTACTTTACGGTTATAAACCGTCCATCCCTAGTAGTGTTTATGAATCTTATAATGGTACTACTTATCAAGAGTACATTCGAGCCCTCCAATACAGAATGAGATACAGCCGAGAACGAGCTCTCGAAAATATTCTTAAAAGTAAAGAGTCTTCTAAAAATTATTATGATGCTTCAACTAAGAAAATTAATTATAAAACTGGAGATTTTGTATATTTAAAACAGCATCATCGACTCCGCAAAGCATTGTCCCCTGTTTGGAAAGGACCTTTCAAAATTATGAAAGTTCACGATAAAAATAACGTTACTATTTGTGTTAATAGGAAACACGTGAAATATCACGTTAACGAATTAAAACCGGCTTGATAGATTATTATTTATATATTTGTTTCAGGTTTCTACAATTTCGGGCATCTGTTTCAGAGCCACTTATAACTGAAATCATTCACAGTCCAGGAATTTATTTTGACCCGACTTCTGTTGCTTATTTTTATGATGACTACTGGAACGTCGTTACTCATGTCGAGGTCTTGCCCATCAAGCCCTATTTAGAAAAAGTTCAACAATCTATGACTAGTATTTCTTATCTTTGCAAGCAAGCCTCAAGCTTAGCTTATAACGTTGATTGTAAAGACACTTTTAGTCCTTTAGAAATTTTACTTAATGCTAACATACTTAAATACGAATCTTTATTTCACATTATTTCTTTAGAACCTCCGACTCGTTTTAAAAGATCATTAGAGTTCGGTGGTGAAATTTTAAAGTTTTTCTTTGGTACTATGGATGCAGAGGATGCCAGGAAATATGATGCTGCCATCTCTGCTTGTAAACAAAACGAAAACGAAATGTTTTCTTTAATGAAGGATAATATTCATGTTATTCAATCAACTATAAATAATTTTAATGTTTCTCTGCGTAAACTTAATGATAACGAAGAAAAAATTAATAATCAAATTATGAAATTAAATTTAGTACTTTCTAATAATGCTAGAATAAATAATAATTTTATAAATGTTGCTAAGATTAACGGATTAGTTAATGTCCTCGAAAGTTCTTTATTAGCTATTTCTAATATTTTAGATGCTATCTTAAACTCTATTTTATTTTCTAAGTCTAATATTTTACACCCTTATATACTTACCCCTTCTAGGTTATTTGATGAATTATCTACTAATAGTAAATCAATTCAGAAAAATGTTGATTTTCCTGTCCCTCTTATCCTAGATAATATACATACAATTATTGATGTATCTAAGCTGACATCATATTATTTTAATAAGAAATAATTTTTATTTTACAAATTCCTTTAATCAACCCTTTGAAGTTTAATGTTTATAAAAATGTAGCTCTGCCTACCCCTCACGATAAAAGTTTCCAAACTTATGCTCTCATTCAACCTACTAAACTTTTCATGGCTGTAACAGATGACAGATTCAATTATGCACTTTTAGATAGCCTTAGTGATTGTAAAACTATTAGTCATGATTATATTATTTGCCCTTTTGTTTCTGTTTTAAGTACAATTAATAATCCTTCATGTGAAACTAAACTTTTAACTGAAGTTACTTTGTCACTTCCGGAAATTTGTAATTCTAAGTTATTATATGGTAATATTAATTTATGGCAAAAATTACATAATGGTAATCGTTTATTTATCCAATCTAACTCTCGTAAACTTACAGTAAAATGTTCAAACGAAATTAAGGATTACAGTCTTTCAGGTACAGGTATTTTACATCTTGAAAATGATTGTGTCGCATACTTTCAGACTTTACAGTTTACACCTACTCGTGTTTTTACTTCAACTGTACCGAATCAACTTTCAATCGATTTTGATATTACAGAAGATGACTGTTGTAAAAGAAGTTTAATCAATGATAGTATTCATAGTTTGTCTCCGATTTCTTTGTCAAATATAAATTTAGAATCTTTAAATTATGCCTCTCATAAATTAGATCATTTAGAAAATCAGATAAATCAAGCTCAAAACCAATCGCATTTTGTTAAATATGAAACTTATTATTCAGTTACTTTTTATTTTGTAGTTTTTATTATTTTTGGATTTTTATTTTATAAAATATATAAGCGTTGTTTTAATCGTAATCTTAAAGATAAAGATCAGGACGCTTCTAATTGCATTAAAATTTATAATCAATGTTTTAATAAAACTGTTAAAAAGGATGATATTCATACCTCAATTGAACTTACCCAAATTTCAGATGATTCCGAAAATGATCATAAGTCAATTAAAAGCTTGCCTGAACTTTCATTATCTAAAGATAAGTTTGTTACATTTAAGAGATGTGGATCATCCACTCGTAATTTGTCTAATTATTAATTTTAATTTTTCTTTTTATATTTTTAATATTTTTTAATTGTATACTCACTCACAGGTTTTTCATACAGTTTCACCCTTCATTATTTTTGTATAAAATTTCATCCTTCGGTTATTTTTTTTGTATAACCTTCGTCTAAAAGGGGGAGCTGTTATAAATTAAAATACTATTGAATTTAAGCTCTATCAGCATTCGGGATAATTCCATTGTTTGTTAAATTAAATTAATTATTTCTTCATTTTATTTTCTGCCAATCATCATTTTTGAACTTTCATGTTTTAGTGCATAATAGTTTTAGTCAGTCTTACCGTAACCGCCGTGTTGTAAACTTGCCAATATCTAATAAACCATTGTGAGTGTAACAAAGTTTTTTTTTAAAAAGTCCCGCGGGAGAGACCCCATAACAGAACCAACTTACCTCATAGAGAAATGTAGACATAGTAGTCTAAGAACACTAACACAAGACAACAAAATAACCTAACAAAGTATAATAATCTGTATGGTAGTAGGTCATTAAGCCGTTTGATTCCTAGCTATGTTAATGAACTTCCGACAAATATACGAAAACTAGAGGCTGCCCCGCGGTTTCACTCGCGCAGATTTCTCATAAACACAAAAATCACGTTTTTTCCCGTGCTCGTAGGAATTTTGGGAATTCCCTTCTTAGTGCTCACCTATACTCCCTAAGGAACCTACATGCAAAATTTCAGCCCGCTCCGCCCAGTAGTTTCGGCTCTGCGTTGTTTGTCAGTCAGTTAGTCAGTCAGTAACGGAAGAATTTTATATATATTGATTGTATACTAATAGAGGTAAGTATTGGGGACCACTAAAAAGTCATTACCTTAACCAACCACACTTGTCTCAAGTAGTATAATAATTAAATTGTTACCATATTGTTAAGTAAACATCTCAAATTAAGGTGAGCAACACTCTTGCCCAGATAAACCCTGCGTGGTTTTGTGGCAAGACTTTTTATATTTCATAAGTGCATGTTATTTGTAAATTAAACAATAAATAAAAAAATAAAAAAGTAGGTATATAATTATGTTTATTAAATTTTGTGTAGGTACTTATTTTACAAACTGTTTCAGTAAGTACTTGTACTTATTATTATCCTCTGATTCAAAAGAAGTATTTTTTTAAACTTTTTAACATTACAGTGGCAATGCTAAGTGTTAACATAATAAATACTTATGTCTGACATGTTTGACAAAACAAAGTTTATCGTGCCTACGTAAGTAATAAATTTTGAAAAAAAAATCCCAACCAGTAACAGTGTTACTCGATGGTTTTTTTTTTCAAAAGTTCATACTAACGAGTCACAGTGTGACACACTTGGGGGTGTGACTGGTTGGGAACAAATAAAGAATGGTCCTCTCATGTGCGCTCCTTTAGCGCTGCTGTATGTTGTTGTTGCACTGGAGATATCATACGAACGATCTAAATTAAGCCACGGTAAATAAATCATTGTGCCGTCATCAAGTACTGTTCCTACTTGCTGAAATCGTTATAGGTAGATCGGGCTCGCTTAATTTTAATCAAAAATTCGTCCAAAGAATACTAACAAATATTAAAAACTTCAAAAAATTATGGAAATTTATAGAAAAATGCAAAAATTGTGCCAAAATCTTCCTTTTTTGAACATACTTTTGTCGAGCCTCTACTGAGATATTGACCTAGTCAACACACACCAATTAATGATTATTAATAACTTCACCTAATGTAGATTAACAACAAATATTAAAAACTAGAAGCTGCCCCGCGGTTTTTCCCGCGCAGATTTCTCATAAACACAAAATTCCCGTTTTTTCCCGTTCCCGTGGGAATTTCAGAAAATCCTTTCTTAGTGCTCACCTACACTCCCTAAGGAACCTACATGCAAAATATCAGCCCGCTACGCCAAGTATTTTGGGCTCTGCGTTGTCTGTCAGTCAGTCAGTCAGTCAGTCAGTCAGTCAGTCAGTCAGTCAGTAACGGAAGAGTTTTATATATATTGATGATGCTAAAGCTAGCCAAATTCGCACAAATTACGCTTTTATGGGTATAACCTGCGCACATAAAGAAACGATCTCAAAATGGCGGTCTTTGAGGGGTTGTCCAACTCTTTCCTCATACTAATAAACGCGAGATAGCATGCGTTCGGCCGCCATTTTCAAATCGTTTCTTTATCAGCGCGGCTTTTAAAAAGAAAATCGTATATTGTTGTTTTGGTATTTGCCCGTTAAGGTCAGGCAAAGGAACATAGTAGCCCATACAGCCAAATATTCATTATTCGTGTTTCCTAAACTAATTATATTACTGGAAACTTCTTAGCGCGAGGCCGCTTATTAAATAGTTAATACACAAAATATTATCAAAATAGCCCCTTACTAGGAGGAACCTGTATTTATGTACCGTGCCCGTAACAATTGCACCCATTGCATACCAATTTCTGATTGCACGGAACCATGAGCAAAATGTTTCATCGTGCGTGTGTTGTCATCCCATACTCCGTAATAGGCTGTGCTTACCGCCGTAATGGACTTCAAAATTTTTTATGCCGCCGTAATAGGAATTCCGAATTGCCAGAAAAAATATTTATTTAAAATTAATAATCACTCTTAAATAAATAAAACGACCACTGAAATAGAAAATGAAAGAAAATTATCATGAGTGTCAAAAAAAAATTTAAAATATCTGCTAAAATATTTAGAAATGCTTAATTTCCTTACCCTACTTTATAATGTCGTGAAAACGCCCCGTAATAAGGCATGTTACCCTAGTATGTCTTAAAGAAATAAAGCAGATTTTTTTATAAATTACTTACAACCACTTTTTTGATTTTTAAAGATCTGAGATATATCTGGATATTGCTTATAATATATAATGTCGCCTCCATCTGGTAAATCAGCCATCCAATGAGGGATTTTCAAAGTGACATTTAAAAAAAAATCGTAATACGCCCATTTTAAACATAATATACTTATGTCGTAGGAAGATTGGATAATTAGGTTTTTTGCAAAAATACAAGGGATTTTACGAAAACCCAGATAATTTGCTATAAGGATTTTTTTTTCAATAATCCTGTCAAAAAGCAGTTTTTTTTTTTTCAAAAAACCTAGTTTAATTGAAAATTTTTAAACCTTTCTCAACTCTGATTGGCTAAATTATATTGCTTGCAGTCCATCTCTTGTTCTGATTGGTTCTCTAAATCGTCAAAGGTATTTTAACGAACCAATCAGAATAAGAGTTAACTAGCCAGCAATAATGTAGCCAATCAGAGTTAAGGAAGGTTAAAAATTTTCAATTAAACTAGGTATTTTTTTTGCAAAAAAACTACTTTTTGTCAGGATGATACAAAAAAAAGTAATCCTATTATCAAATTATCCGAGTTTTCTCAAAATCCCTAGTTTTTATGCAAAAAAAACAATTATCAAATCTTCCTACGACAATACCACGATTAAGTAATGTTATCAAGAAAATGTAAAAAATGTGAGCTATTTTAGCATACTTTCGAAGTAAAAATCAGTTTTTGTTGAATGTTTTCTTGACTTCGGTGTACTTATAAAAAACCACCGATAACCACCAATATCAGAAGCAGCGAAATCACAAAAGAATACAAATAAAAATTTAACTGGGAATTTAATGACAGCATAACAATAGTCTGTAGTCATGATACAAAAAAAAAACAAAACGAACATCGGTTCAAACGTTTGGGCTTTACGATGCCACAGACAGATACACAGACAGACAGATAATAATAATAATAATACGTTAAATGGCGTAGGGATGTGACGACCCCATCGCTCAGTGGAAATTCCAGTACTTTCGGTCTGGAACTTCCATTGCAATTAGTCACCGCAGGGACGGCTTGTGGCGAGTCGATGGTGAGTGGCGACACCACGGACCCTATACCTCCAGGGGGACACACGCAGTCATCACACGCACACTCACATGCAGTCATCACACACACACACCCCCCCGCCTCTGAGCTTGCCTTCACCAGCCGGCCAGAGTGGAGTAGCAAGAGCGAAGCCTATGCTCCAGGTTGGAAGTGTAAAATGTCATAACGCCGGGTGCATCTTATGCTGCCCGCAGTCTCACCTCTCGACAACCTTAGCTGTCCACGACCAGTGTTGCGACCCGTTGCCAATATATCGGCGCCTTAGTGGAAGCCCACCCAGTGGACAGCGAGTCACCGCCTGCCATGATAATTAGTGAAATGTTGCATTAAAGGCAGGCGTACCGGTATTTCACTCCATAGTGTAAGAAATATAAAAATAATAGTAAGAAAAAATTGTTTCCGGTGAAATATAAAAGTAATAAAGCATTTTAGGAATACTGTTCTGAGTTTGACTAAAGATGGCTGTTTCATTACTTCATTAAAAGTGCTTTATTTAATACAATAATGTTAAAATACTTATTAATGAAACGAATATTATAAATAAAAGACTTAAGAAATATGATATATAATTCAAATAAGAAAGTTATTAAATATGATGAATAATGTTTATTATTTAAAAGAAGGACTTGTAAATGTAAGAAGTAACAGGATGTACTATAAAGATTAGAGCGGATTTAGAGGTTAGAATGATGACGTTTGGAAAAAAGGGTTACTGTGAAAATAAAAAGAGGAAATATTGGAATTGTAACAATAAATGTGGAACATGAACTATAAATGACTGTGGTTTACTTTTGGGATACTGGAATATTTTAATATCAGAAGTGCAACAAACCCAAGTCCACTAAGTATACCAATTCGGCGGGTGATGTGGAAATGAAATTATAGTCACACAGGTATAAATGGAAGGCAGCTGGGCTGGATACCATTACCACAACCAGCCAGCACAGCGGATAACAAAACGACAGGTTTTACAGAATGCTGGTTTGGTTATGTGAAATGCTCTTGCTTTTGCTAGACACCATGATGATGACCGCTGTTTTATACCACTATGTATGTACCTACAGTCTTTTAATCAAGACCAGGAGCACCAGTATAGCAAAAATGGATATTGATTGCATAGAAACGATGGCTGTGGACGAGAGAGGCCGAAAATGTCTTCCTGCTGGCGTCAACTCTTACCTCAAAAAAAAAAAAAAAAAAACGGTGAGCACACACATATACCAAGTTATGTTTTTAGACTATTATACTTTCCCTAACCAATTTCAATATTTGTTTTCGGTTAACGAACGCGTCGCCGTCGCCGTCGCTGCTGCCGGCCAGAGCTGCAGTATCAGAGCGTTCTGGCGAGGTGTGGGGTAGCTCGTCTTTGCAGTGGGAGCGCAGGCGCCTTGAGACCGGCAACTTCTGGCGTGCGTGCGTCAGCACGTCCCTCTTGCTATTTATTCAGCTTTGGTAAGGTGTCTGTAGCACATTCTGATGCTGCCCTCCAATGTGACCCTGGCTCGGTGCCAGAACACAAACTCACAATCACAGGTTATGTACATCAAGTAAATAAGTATTAATACATGTCTAATGAGCATGCAGCTCACTAACTAGGCATCATGTTAGAGAAAACAAACCACAGGAATACTAAATTAATATCAACGGATTTCTATAAGTTCTCAAGGAAATAGATGTCATAGAAACATTGAGTATACAGTAAAATAATAATAAAAATAAGTGTAATGGACAGGGACGGCCTTAAAACTTAATGAATAAATACTTTATGGTATTGACATTTACAAGTTTTATAACAGTAAGGTACCTACCAAAAGACTATCATAATGCTGAAAAGAGATTTCTTCCAGGCAGGCAAATTGTTTAATAAAATATGTTTTGTCTTTGAAGAGAATTGTGTTATTGCCATTGAATGAACCATTTGGCAAGATTTTGAATGTTTCTTGAAGTGATTTGTGACTAATTACATGAGTAAACATGTTTGTTTGGTAATAATAATGGAAATTTAAATGCTTGAATGCAAAATAAAAATAGTTTAGTCAATATTATGATGAAATATATATTTATTAAGTAACTTAAAAAAAAAAAAAAAAGAAGAGGTTCTCAATTTGGCCGGTATGTATGAATGTTTGTCCGCGATTTAGCTGAAACCGATTAAATGTGGTTGTGTCCGCTTATGGAATTATTGAACATGTGTAATATTAAAGGAAAAGAACAGCGGATGTCCAAAATCATGGAATTCAGGAATGGATAAATTAACAAGTTAATTCTCAGGTAGATTTTGTGAACCAGAAGATTTTATTTTATTTATTCTTAAAAGATTTAAGCGACAAACTTAGGATTTGAATAAGTTCACAGGGATATTTAAGTGAAGATTGTTGAAACTTTCAAGCTTTAACTTGAATGGTAAACAAAAGGGACACTTAGTAGCAAATACTGAAAACCTACAAATAAATTTAGTGTTTTTGTAATCTTTGGAGACACAAATCAACAGAATGTTTTGTAAATAGTTTGTTTTTTGTAATATTTTAAATTGGTATAAATAAAATGTTACTCAAACTGAGAAAACTTAACTTATATATATATATATAATTTTAATAATATATAATAATAATGTGTTTGTTCTATATAATAAAGGAAAAGATACCTAATAAAAATCATGTCAACTCAAACTAAACCTTATGAAGGTTAGGAAAAATCATAAACGGATCCTTAAAACTGAATAGATATAGACGGCTCTACCACAAAAAGAAGTAAACCGGGTCTAAATCACTAGACTAGGTTTAAATCACTAGTTCGTCATACAAATTGGCGATTTTAGACCGGTCTAATTTTTTTGTGGTAAGGGGGAACAAATGATGATATTTCTGAAAATGAAATGAAAAATGAAAAATTTATTTATTGGCATGCTTTCTTAACCTAGAATATAAAAAACATAGTTTAAATAAAAGCATGCATTAGCCTTAGTAAAATGAATAACATAAAATTTGCTTAGTAAGGGCCACTCACTAGGCTAGGCCTGTATCGAGAGCCCTATTTCTGTAAAATAATTTATGATTTTAAGCCCTGTTACAGTAAACATTAAAATATATTGAAATTAGAATCTTACTAAGATTGTAATTAAAAGAAATTAAGTGCAGATATAGAAAATAATAATAATAATAGTAAAAATAATAATTCAAAGTATTAAGTGTGATATTATGTCCAAATATGAATTAGTAAAATAAGTAGATTAAATTAGAAATTATGTTATAAAATTAAAATTATAGAGAATAGTCAATTAATTACCCTAGTTACGGCGAGACTTACACGGGAGACACAAGCTCTCTGTCTGGTCGTAGGTTAGATTATTTAAGTATTTAAGAAGGGGGCGAATACTAAATATTTTACATCCATTCATTCATTTCATTCATGAAACTGAATTTATCTAGCTGATTTACCATGAAAAGTTAATACAAAGACGCAGTAGTGTGATGAAGTTCTCACAGAAATAATAAAAAAAAAAAAAAAAGTATAAGTACAAGTATCAAATCACACTGCTACATCACAGTACAAGGATCAAATCACATGTAAAGTACCTATAGAAAAGTATAGACAACTTAAATATAATATTAGGGCCAAAGTGAATTTTTATTTTAAAATACCTATATTGTACAGTCCAATTCTATACACACAGACAAAGGTTTTGGCATTAATATTACAGTCTAGCGCACGAATTGGCCCTACTTGAAAACGTTACAGCAGATAATGTTGTTGATTCATCTGGGTACAAGTTGAGAAAAACTGTATGGTATATGGAGAATGAGATTTTATTGAAAGTTACAGCTTGGCAACGGTGTCTTAAAACGGAACCATTTTTATCTTAGGTTAGAAAATCTAATAATAAAAAAAAAAAAAAAAAAAAAAAAGACAGTTGTAAAGAAACAGATAATGAATCTGTAGATTTTTGATTTTGACCAACGTTGGGCTTAAATTGTGTTTTATATTAAGAGAAAAATTAGAAAAAGATTTATTACTTCACATACAAAGTGGCGCCCCATATTTTCTAGTTATCTGTGCCAAGCTGTAGGGAATGTAATATTGTAAAATGATGGGCAGGAAATATTACGACCTCTTAAGGGGATAAATAGATCTACAATTAATTATTACTAATTTAATCGAAAACGCTGGTAAAATATGCGTATTTTATGGTGATTTACATAAATTACGGTAAAAATAACTACTTCTTGGTATATATATTAAAAAAAAAAAAAAGACCTTTATTTTTTATATTTAGGATGTTAAAAATAATTATAAACGAGAACACAGTTAAGTTTACACTTAACAGAAATTTACACATTTTATAAGAATCTGGTAGCCTTTTAAAATTTATAAACAGAATTTCTAGAACGATATTAAAATGTGGTATTTATATTAGCGCTGGATAATTTACATAAAATATATAATGATATAAAATTCTAAACAATTTGAAATATTATAAAGTATTAATTATAAGAATCAAAAAAAAAAAAAAAAATGAATAAAATTACTGTTCTCTTGTACTATTCCACTACTCAAGAGGATAGGAGCGTTGCCATTTCTAACGGCAGTCATTCGTGCGTCATCGGGCCGGCTGGTTTGCCTGTTGGCGATAACGCAGTGATCATCCCATCAGTGGGGCAATCGTTACCGTTGATGCGCATTATCGATGTTTAGAATTTTGTAATATGATTAACAGGAAGGTGAAACAACACTATTGTAATGAGCACGAATTCTTATTTAATAAAAAAAAAAAAAAAAAAGACAGTTGAAGAAGCTCGCTGTGTGAAAAGGCTGTTTGAATGTCGAGCAAGAAGATTCTTGTTTAGCGATTTTGATATATGATCAGCGACACTGTTGAACTATCGCTGTTTGCTGAACTGACTGTCGAATGCCCTGTCCTGAAACCGAATTGTTCCTTAGGAATAATTGTCGACCATTATAGCAATTCTACCAACTAGGTGGTTCAAAAAAAAAAAAAATATATATATATATATCTTTAAGAAAAGCAAAAGGGATTTCGCAAAGATAAATTCACAACTCTAGCAAGCATTGTTCGAATATTAGTACATATATATTTATACTTGGTACAAAATAAACATTGAAGTTAAAGACATAGAACATGTTAATAACATGTCTTTATGCATTATTACATAGATACTCATAATAATTGGAAATTATATGTACAACATGTTTTATATTTTTGTGGCTTTTGTATTTGTTTTTACCAAGCAGGAACTACAGTTAAAACATTTTTGTAAAATTATATTTGTACACCTACCATTGTAGTAAGCTAAATAAATATATTTAATATTCAGTATTAAATAAATGGTGGGTACGCGCGCGAGCAAATACTCGTAATATAGTTGCGTTCGTGCGTATTCCGTACGACCGCATTGCCAATTCTTTGTAATTTATTGGCTTATGCTGACGACGGAGCACTGCGACTAGGATCATTTTTCTTGGAAGTAGTTTAATTCGATTTTATCTTACCAAATTTTATCGTGAAATATCCTATTATTAGATATTTATTTATTTACGAAACAAAGTCGTTATAAATGTAAAAAAAAAAAAAAAAAAAATGTAGCATACACTGCAAGCTTTGTAGTTGTCGAAGACATGGCGAATACGATAGTCGAGAGATTTCAGAAATTTGTTTTGTATTTTCTCAATCTTATTAATATGTATATGATAGAAGGGGTTTCACACTAGACTGGCAAACTCCAAAGCACTCCTAGCGAAGGTAAAATACAATGTTTTATAGGTACTGGCCAAATTAAAAGGTTTTCCCTTACTACGGGGTTTACTACTATACAACGGGGTTTCTGGTATAAGGGCGAATTAATTCAATAACTGTGCTACGTGGATTAAAACTTTATAACCCTTATAATGAAACATGCTTACACGTTGATGCGACCAAATATGAGCGATAGTACTACAAATAGTAATGTTACAGGCTTTCAAAAACGAATAGTATGGTTCAGTAGGAAAAGCCAGTAAGGTAAGTTCCACCATTTAAGTTTCAAGGTACCTAAATTCAAAAAGATGTTAAAAAAGGATTATTTAGGTACATTATAGTTATAAAGTAATGTATAACAGTGATAATGTCGAGACTCAGCTGATCCCGCAGACAAATTGTTTAAACAGTTTTTTATATGTTTAATAAATAAATAATAATAATAATAAAGTTATGTCGATGAACAAAATAAATATGTTTTTATGCTAGAAATGATAAAAAAAAAAAGTGAGAAATTTAATGAATAGAAAAATATTTGATGATGACAAATGGCAGTGTTGATAGATCCACTCATATGTTAAAGTTGTAGTAAGAAGACAGATGGGTAGTGTTGACAGATCCACTAACATCATGTCAAATGGCAGTGTTGATAGATCCACTCATATGTTAAAGTTGTAGTAAGAAGGCAGATGGGTAGTGTTGACAGATCCACTAACATCATGTCAAATGGCAGTGTTGATAGATCCACTCATATGTTAAAGTTGTAGTAAGAAGGCAGATGGGTAGTGTTGACAGATCCACTAACATCATGTCAAATGGCAGTGTTGATAGATCCACTCATATGTTAATGTTGTAGTAAGAAGGCTGATGGGTAGTGTTGACAGATACACTAACATCATGTCAAATGTCAGTGTTGATAGATCCACTCATATGATAAAGTTGTAGAAAGAAAGCTGATGGGTAGTGTTGACGGATCCACTAATATCATGTCGAATGGCAGTGTTGATAGATCCACTCATAATGTTAAAGTTGTTGAGAAGAATGATGGATAGTGTTGAACGCACTATCATTATGCCATGGTTGTAATAAATGTAAATGTAGTATTGTACCTATACTACGTCACATTATCAAAGTTGTTAAGAAAATATTGAATAGTGTATAACACACTATCATTAAGAGATGATTGTAATTAATGTTAATTTACCTACGTCAGATTATCAAAGTTGTTACAAAGACGGATGGATAGTGTTGTACGCGCACTATCATCTTGTTATGTTATATATTGATAGTAAAATACTTATAGTTTTGTTTAATTAAAACACAGTTTGTTTGATAATGGTGGAGATCCATTATCATCATATCGTTGAGAAGATAAGTTAAGAAGCAGTATGATAAGATACTGATGAATAACTTTAAAGATTGACTACCTTATTAAATATCATGGTAGAAATATAAAAATAAAATAAAAAAGTTTATGTAAGTAATGTAAAGGTCACTTTAACTAAGTTAAAGTAGTATTAGCAAAAAAAAAAAAAAAAAAATTAAAGTTTGATTGTGTTCCACTATCACAATGTCAAAATTGTATTGAGAAAGCTGATAGTAGAGCTGCAAATCTACTAACATCATGTCATAGTTAAAAAACATAATATTAATAATTGTGAATACCTAATTAAAATGTATAGTACCTATATATAAATAATCATTCAAAATTATATGTTTTGCTTTGGCACCTATGTAAGTGTGAAGTCCAAGTTTGAGGACAAACTTAGTGTCAGGAAAGGCCGAATGTAAGAAATATAAAAATAATAGTAAGAAAAAATTGTTTCCGGTGAAATATAAAAGTAATAAAGCATTTTAGGAATACTGTTCTGAGTTTGACTAAAGATGGCTGTTTCATTACTTCATTAAAAGTGCTTTATTTAATACAATAATGTTAAAATACTTATTAATGAAACGAATATTATAAATAAAAGACTTAAGAAATATGATATATAATTCAAATAAGAAAGTTATTAAATATGATGAATAATGTTTATTATTTAAAAGAAGGACTTGTAAATGTAAGAAGTAACAGGATGTACTATAAAGATTAGAGCGGATTTAGAGGTTAGAATGATGACGTTTGGAAAAAAGGGTTACTGTGAAAATAAAAAGAGGAAATATTGGAATTGTAACAATAAATGTGGAACATGAACTATAAATGACTGTGGTTTACTTTTGGGATAGTGGAATATTTTAATAATAGCACCAGTTAACCGGTCCATTAAACAGTTCACCCCCATAAACCATTTCTTGTCATCCATTTTACAATAGTTCCTATCACCTACTGGGTGCCACCTCTGGGTGCATGATCTATTTGTGCATTTAGTGGCGGTGCCTGGTTGGTGATCCATATACAATATAGCAAAACTCTCGAAAGGGCCTCTACGAGTTGGATTCGTCCCCTCGCACGCCTCTCAAAGGACCGGGCTCCATCCCGTGATACCGAAGAGTATTGAGAAACATAATAATAATAATCATCATCATCATCATCATTTCAGCCGTAGGACGTCCACTGCTGGACATAGGCCTCCCTCAAGGCTCTCCATCTGTACCGATCGCAGGTGGCCTGCATCCAGCGTGGACCCGCAGCCTTGCGCAGATCATCCGTCCATCTGGTCGGTGGACGTCCTACGCTGCGCTTGCCGATCCGTGGTCTCCACTCGAGAACTTTTCGGCCCCAGCGGCCATCTGTTCTGCGGGCTATATGACCTGCCCATTGCCACTTCAACGAGCTTATCCGCTTGGCTATGTCGGTGACCCTGGTTTCTCTGCGTATGTCCTCATTTCTGATTCGATACCGCAGAGAAATCCCGAGCATAGCCCGCTCCATGGCTCGTTGAGCTACTCGGAGCCTGTTCATAAGCCCTATAGTGAAGCACCACGTTTCAGAACCGTATGTCATCACTGGCAGCACACATTGGTTAAATACCTTCGTCTTCAGGCACTGAGGAATATTGGACGAGAAGACGTTGCGCAGTTTCCCGAACGCGGCCCATCCGAGCTGGATTCGGCGATTGACCTCCTTCTCGAAGTTGGACCTACCTAACTGGATGGTTTGTCCTAGGTATACGTACTCGTCGACAACTTCGAGAACCGAGTTCCCAACCATAACTGGGGTAGGCAGAACATGGACATTAGACATGACCTTCGTCTTGTCCATGTTCATTTTAAGGCCCACCTGTTGGGAGACTCGGTTGAGGCCTTCGAGCATCGTGCTGAGTTCCTCCATCGACCTTGCCATGACTACGATGTCGTCGGCAAACCGAAGGTGAGTGATGTATTCGTCGTTAATATTGATGATAATAATAATAATAAAAGCCATTTATTCCAAAAAGATACATTACATTAATATTAATTACAAATTATTGCATTCATAATTACAATCAATATATATAAAACTCTTCCGTTACTGACTGACTGACTGACTGACTGACTGACTGACTGACAGACAACGCAGAGCCGAAAGCACTGGGCCTAGAAAGCTGAAAATTGGCATGTGGGTTCCTTGGGGAGTGTAGGTGAGCACTAAGAAAGGATTTCCCGAAATTCCCACGGGAACGGGAAAAAACGGGATTTTTGTGTTTATGAGAAATCTGCGCGGGAAATACCGCGGGGCAGCCTCTAGTTTTATATAAATACTAGAGGCTGCCCCGCGGTTTCACTCGCGCAGATTTCTCATAAACACAAAAACCCCGTTTTTTCCCGTTCCCATGGGAATTTCGGGAAATACTTTCTTAGTGCTCACCTACACTCCCTAAGGAACCAACATGCAAAATTTCAGCCCGCTCTGCCCAGTAGTTTCGGCTCTGCGTTGTCTGTCAGTCAGTCAGTCAGTCAGTCAGTAACGGAAGAGTTTTATATATATTGATTTGCATTTCATTAAGATTATTTAATTAAATATAAGTTAATTTTTTAGATTTGATAAAAATATTAAACAATGATTTTAACTTTTTGGTACCCATTTCCGGGTTCACCCGGCCTTCAGGCCTCCTCCATCATTTGCCATTGTTTCCGATTCTGTGCAACTCTCGACCAGGTATAGCCGGCTAGAGCAACAATGTCGTCACTCCAACGTCGTCGTGGTCGCCCTCGTCCTCTTTTTACGTCTCTGGGGAACCAGTCTTTCACTCCACCGATTGTCAGATGCCCTGGCCACATGCCTTGCCCACTTCCATTTTAACTTACATGCCAGTTCTGCTGCGTCTGTTGTGTTAGTAATTTTTCTGATTTCTGTATTTTTCTTTCTGTCCCTTAATCTTATGCAGAGCATGCTTCTTTCCATGGCACGCTGGCACACTTGTATCTTGGTAATTATTTCTTTTGTCAGTGCCCAAGTTTGGCAGCCAAACAGAAGGGTGGGCAGAACTATAGTATCCAGTGCTTTTGTTTTAAGTTTTATTGGAATCCTTGATTTAAAGATCTCTTTTAAGGACCAATACTTTTGCCATGCCTTTTTTATTCTTTTGTCTACTTCATGCATTGTTAGATCGCAGAAACTTATATTCTGGCCCAAATATACATAACTCTCTACATACTCAACAACAGTATTCTGAATGGTAATCGGTATTTGTTCTCCGTTGGTCATAAGACACGTCTTCGAAGCATTCATTTGCAGGCCGCATTTTCGGCTTTCTTCATCTAAGCTTTGTAGCATTTGTTCCAGCTCTTGATGGTTTTCACTGAACAAAATGAACGTCATCTGCAAATCTTAAATGACTAAGGAATTCTCCGTTTATGTTGATGCCCATTTTATCCCAGATTAGCTGCCTAAATATGTGCTCTAGTACTGCGTTGAAAAGTTTTGGCGAGATTGGGTCTCCTTGTCTTACTCCATTTTTTATAGGGAAGGGCTCTCCTTTATTTTCTAGTTTTATCTTGGCTTTGCTTTTAGTATATATTTCCTTTAAAATACGTATGTATTTTGATTATACTCCTTGCTCTGCTAACGAGATCCAGAGAGCTTCGT
Source organism: Euspilapteryx auroguttella (assembly GCA_951802225.1). Lineage (NCBI taxonomy): Eukaryota > Metazoa > Arthropoda > Insecta > Lepidoptera > Gracillariidae > Euspilapteryx > Euspilapteryx auroguttella. The sequence continues at coordinate 8,756,604 of OX637644.1, read as the reverse complement.
GAGATATAGTGTCGAATGCCTTGGAGTAGTCGACGAACGCTAGATAGAGTTTCTTCTTGTGCTCGTTGAATTTTTCTATAACCTGATTCACTGTGAAGGTGTGATCGATTGTAGAATAGCTACTTCTAAAACCAGCTTGCTCCCTTGGCTGTTGTTCATCAAGAGTTCTTGTGATTCTTCGTAGAATGCAGCTAGTAAATATTTTATAGATCGTTTGCAGTAGGCTAACAGGTCTATAGTTACCCAACTCCAGGGGATCACCTTTTTTATAGAGCAATGTTATTACAGCTGTTTCCCAGTCTAATGGTATTTCTTCTTTTATTAATATTTCATTGAATAGCTTAGTAATGATAGGTGTAATTGGCTCTATTATAGCCTTAATAACATCATTCGAAATCCTGTCCTCTCCGGGGCTTTTCATAGATTTTAGCATATTTATAGATTTATTTATTTCACTCTCAATAAACTTTGGCACCTCTTCAGAGTTAGTGATTGCTGCGTTTTGTTTGTCTTGTTTCTTACTTAGAGAGTTACTATACAGGGTAGCATAAAATTCTAATGCTGTCTCTACTAATTCATTTCTGTTTGTGATAATATTGTTTTTGCTTTTGAGGGCCGGAACCCATATTTTATTATTGTTAAGTTTTTTGTAAGCTCTTTTCGCAGATGCCCTGTCCAATTAGAATTGTACCTTAATTTAAATTCCTTTATTTTGTGTTAATTTATTTGAGCTATTTCAATGTGTAAGGTATACGTTTTCCTCACCCTGCCCTAGATGGCGTTTTATATCGTACATCGCACCTGTGTTTTCTTGCAAGCTTTGTATATAAGTTGAGATGAGTTTTAAATAAATAATTCTTCCGAGGAGCAAGTGAGTGTTTCAATTAATCAAGAGCGAGCTGACATCTGGTGCCGAAACCCGGGAAGAAGAGGTTTGAGGACTTGTAAAACCGTGAGTACAGTACAGTGAACAGTGAAAAAGTGCAATAAGTGTAGATATAAGAGTGCAAAAATCAGTGAAAATATTCTAAGTCTGAAAACCTGAAAACACTTAGAATCTGTGCGTGAGATCCCAAAAACTTATACAAATTACAATTTCAAAGACTTAGAAAAAATTCACGAAACCGGACTTTGAAAATTTTCTGATTACCATCGAGATAGTTTTTGGATCTTATTGAGAGACTTTACCTATCATCACTACACTTATACTTTGGAGCAACGAGAGATCCATTTTGAATATCATTTGAGTTTTGAGAATAAAAAAATCCTACCGAGTTCATCAAAATGGAATCACTGTTACTGAAACAAGAGGAGATGCTTGATCGCACATTAAAAGCATATTCAAATTACAAGAAATCATCAAAAGAGAGATTAACACAATCATACATTCAATCAAAAACTAAGATTTTAGAGAAATTATGGAGCACCTTTTCGGATTCACATTATCAACTTGTTGGAGGCGTCAACATGCAGGATAGAGCAAAGATTAAATACTTTACTGAAGATTACTTTGGCCAGTTAGAGGAGATCTTTCTCGAGTTCAAAAGCAGAATGATGGACGATTTGCGCAAATACTCGAAGAGTGCGAGTCTATCTGCTTCAAATAGCAATGCAGAGGCGGTTGCAGTGCCATCAACGTCGAGCTGTGAGCTGAAGCTGCCGCAAATCAACCCACCTAAGTTTGGAGGTGGTTACGAAGAGTGGCAAACTTTCCACGATATGTTCCAGGCGTTGATACATAGCAACCAAAAACTTACCGCTGTGCAGAAACTCTACTATTTGAAGAGCAGTCTTACTGGTGAGCCTGAAATACTGCTAAGGAATCTTTCTACAATTGATACCAACTACGAGGAGGCTTGGAAACAATTGACGCGACGCTACAACAATAAGAGATATAACTGCAACGAGATAATGAAACGGTTATTCACACAAAAGCCTATACAGACGGAGTCGGCTGTGGCTATAAACATCTACTTGATACTACAGCGGCCCTACTGAAGTCCTTGAATAACATCGAGATTGATACTCACACATGGGATCCTGTCATCGTTTACCTGGTGGTGTCAAAACTGGACACGGAGTCGCGTAAGCAGTGGGAGATGCACGTGAGCCAACGTCGGTCGGAAGATCTACCTACCTGGGCAGTTCTTAAGTCTTTCTTAGAGAATAGGTTCCGCACATTAGAGATGATAGATAGTGGCAATAGATCTAGTGTAAAACCTACCTTTGTTAAAACCGTAGTTAAACCTAAATCGTTTCATACATCTATTGAGGAGGATAATAAAAGTCCTAGGGTACTTACCTGCGTGATGTGTTCCGAGAGTCATTCCCTGCATCAGTGCAAACAATTTGCAACACAATCTCCTGAGAAGAGAACTGAGTTTGTGCAATCTAATCGATTGTGTTTCAATTGTTTGTCTCCTGCACATACAGTGAAGCAGTGCTACAACTTGACTTCATGTCGTCGTTGTGGTAGAAGACATCATACCATGCTTCATTATCAGAGAACTAATTTCCAGGGTGAAACGTCTGGTGTTTCATCCAACATTGAGAGCGGTCCCCCTTCGGGTGACAACACAGCACTGAATAACGATTCAGAGAGAAGAGTAACATCTCATTTTGCGGAGAGTAGCTTTAGCAGCAACAATACGCTTCTGGCTATTGGGGCTGAAGCAGCAAATGGGACTACGCAATTCGTTCGAGCGTTAGTAGACCAGGGATCTGAGGCTTCATTTGTCACTGAATCCACAGTGCAGTCATTAGGTCTTAGGCGTTCTGCCGTTAACGGCTTAGTGCCTGGCATTGGTGATGGTAGTACGAGAGTTCGGGGCATGGTTTCTATGACGTTACAATCAACTCATAAACCATACTCTATCCAAATTGAAGCTTTTGTCTTGAACACACTAACTTCGTTCCTTCCAGCGACTAAAACTAAAATCACAGACTGGGCAGGTATAGATAGTCTGCCTTTGGCTGATCCAGAATATGATTTGCCGAGAGGTGTGGATCTTATCTTGGGTGTTGAAGTGCATAATGAGATTCTTCAGGCTGGTATTTTGAGTCATCCCTCAATTACTAGTCTGATCGCACAAAACACTCATTTCGGGTGGATCATATCTGGAAGAGTTCAGAGAATTTTAGAGCAGAGTGCTAATATAGTTAGCTTTCACATGAGGGTCAGCAGCGAAGACGAATTGTTAAAGAGATTCTGGGAGATTGAGCAAGAGCCAGACAGATTAGAGAAAAAACATACGAAGGAGGAACAGAGGTGTGAAGAATTCTTTTCTGACACCACTACAAGAGATAGTGATGGTCGCTACATCGTACGACTACCATTCAGAGAGCGAGAGCCTGAAAGTATTCATGGCAAAATTAGAGACATAGCATTTCGGAGATTCCGCATGTTAGAGAAGAGACTACTGAGAAATCCATCACTTTATGAGGAGTACACAAAGGTAATCAATGGATATCTAGAGCAGAACCATATGGTTCAGATTACTGATCCCAAGGAGATTTACAAACCTGATGTTGTTTATCTTCCTCATCATCCTGTGGTTAGAGAGGACAAGGAGACATCGAAGGTCCGGATTGTTTTCGATGCTTCGGCGAAAGGAGTCAATGGTGCTTCGTTGAATTCGGATATGCTAGTTGGTCCAAAACTACAACAAGACTTACGCCACATTTTGATGAGGTGGAGACGTCATCCAATCTGTATTGTTGCTGATTTGGTTCAAATGTATCGTCAGGTACGAATTTCTGAGGAGGATTCGGATCTTTATCATCGAATCCAGTGGAGATATGATCCGAACTCACCAATGCAACATTATAGGATGTTAAGAGTCACGTTCGGCACAGCTTGTGCCCCATATCTGGCAGTAAGGGTCATGCAGCAGTTGGCAAGAGATGAAGAGAAGGACTATCCTATTGCGTCTAAAATTGCTATACAAGACTTTTACATGGATGATATGCTGACAGGTTGTGAGAGTGTGGAAGAGGCGAAAGAGATTTATGAGCAAATGACGAAACTTATGAAAGCAGGAGGTTTCTCTGTGCGGAAATGGGGCAGCAACTGTCCTGAGCTGATCGAGCATATCGAAGAGAGAAGTAGGCAGTCTGATCAGTCATTCATCTTTAAGATTAATGACACTATCAAGGTCCTAGGCATTTGCTGGAATAAAGAGACCGATAATTTTGAGTATACTCTACAAATGCCTGAGACTGATGAGTCGGAGACAGTCACAAAGCGCAAAGTATTATCGGAGATCGCGAGATTGTATGACCCCATGGGTTGGATCGCTCCAATACTTATCTGTGCTAAGATATATATACAGAAGCTTTGGAAGTCAGGACTGAGTTGGGATGATCCACTTCCTCAAGAGTTGTTACAGGAGTGGTTACAATTTAGAGCAGATTTGTATAATGTGCAGCGCATTGTGATTCCAAGATGGCTACAATCAAAGAGAAACGATGAAGTGGAATTGCATGTGTTTGCAGACGCATCACAAGCTGCATATGCAGCTGTCGTTTACATCAAACTGACTGATGAGCAAAAAGAGTCCAGAGTTCATTTGGTTACTGCTAAAACCAAAGTTGCGCCAGTTTCAAAGGAGATTAGTGTTCCAAGGCTGGAGTTGTGTGCCGCTGTGCTCGCTGCAAAATTAGTTTTTGAAGTCGCACAGGTCATGGAGGTGTCTAAAGATAAATTGCACGCCTGGTCTGACTCAACGGTTGTGCTGGCATGGTTGAGAGGAGAACCCAGTCGCTGGAATACTTTTGTGAGTCACCGCGTATCTGAGATCCTGACTATGTTGGATAAAGAGCAGTGGAGTCACATAAGCACAGATCAGAATCCTGCTGATTGTGCTTCGCGAGGAATATCGATTCGAGATTAAAATAGTCATGAGCTGTGGTGGAATGCTCCTATAATTTTGCAACAAAGTGAAGAGAGCGCGAGCATTCCAACGTTCACTACGGAAGAGGAATTAAGACCCATCAAAAGTTTATCAGCTCGTACAGTTCCTCAGGAGGATTTCATATGGTTGAGGTTTTCAAAGTTACAGAAAGCTCTCAGGGTCTTATCCTACTGCCGGAAGTTCGTGAACTTATTACCTAATCGAAAAAAGGAGAATCTAACACAGTCAGTTTCAGCTGCAGAGATGAGTGATACATTAGATCATTGTATCAGAGAGACGCAAGGCTTATTTTTTGAGAAGGAGATCAAATGCTTGCGGTCTAACCATAGTATGTGCAAGAGCAGTGTACTTACTACACTGTGTCCCTTTCTTGATCAGAAAGGTATTCTCAGGGTGGGCGGTCGCATACAACAGGCTCACGTTGAGTTCGATACAAAGCATCCTGTTGTTCTGCCTGGTGAGTGCCACCTCACCAAGTTAATCATCCGAGATGCCCATGAGAAGACGCTGCATGGTGGTCCGCAAGTCATGCTTAATTATCTGAGGTCACGCTTTTGGATAATTAGAGGTAGAGAGAAAGTCAAATCATGCTATAGAGAGTGTAAAGTCTGTTTGAGGTATTCAAAACGCAACGTGAATCAGTTCATGGGTCAACTGCCTGAGTCTCGCATTAAACCTGCAAGAGCGTTCTTGAATACGGGAGTAGACTCACCAGGAAGGGGTTCGAAATCATTTAAGGGTTATATTTGTGTGTTCGTGTGTATGTGTACAAGAGCAATACACCTGGAGGCCGTATTAGATTTGACTGCTCAAGGGTTTATTGCAGCGTTTCAGAGATTTGTTTCGCGTAGAGGTCGTTGTAGTAATCTGTTTAGTGACAACGGAACGAATTTTGTCGGTGCGGAGAAAGAGCTGAGAAACATGTTCAACAGAGCCGTGTCTGAGTTGCCAGCTGAGATTAGTCAGTTGTTGGCGAACGAAGGCACTACATGGACCTTTATCCCACCGCACGCGCCAAATTTCGGAGGGTTGTGGGAGGCAGGTGTTCGAATGGCTAAATCTCATCTCAAGAGAGTAATAGGAGAGTCAACACTAACATTCGAAGAGCTGTCCACAGTCTTGACACAAATTGAGGCTTGCCTTAATTCGCGTCCATTGAGTTTTTTGAGCGATAACCCAAACGATCCGTTGCCACTAACGCCAGGTCATTTTCTAATCGGTGAACCATTGGTTGTTGTGCCAGATGAGGATTATTCTAAGGCTAACATTCCTGCAATGCAGAGGTGGAAAATGACTCGCAAAATGGTCAATGATTTTTGGAGAAGGTGGTCTGAGGAGTATTTGGTCACTTTAAACCAGAGGTTTAAATGGAATGCGAAACGCTCTGAACCTATGATTGATGACGTGGTTGTTATCAAGGATTTTAATATGCCTCCAGCCAAGTGGTTGCTAGGTTGAGTTATAGAGAAACACCCAGGGAAGGATAACATCACGCGGGTAGTTACTTTGCGTACAAAGAATGGGGTATTCAAACGTCCTTGTAACAAACTTTGTTTTCTGTCTAGTGAAGGTTCAGCAGATGTGAACCGAGATGAGTGAGGTGGTTTGTTTATGTTTAGTTCATCTAGAGTAAGAGCTATTTTGGAAATCTGTCCAAATGAGTAGTTTGTGTCGTTTTCAACTTAATTTCATACTTATTTGTGTTTCAAATGTGTTTTTTGAACTGCGATGTATTTCGGTAACTATCTAAATCTAAGTAAAATTTATCTTGAGTTTATATTCATTCGTAGTAGGGTTACAGAGTTTGTTAACTAGAGATATGTGAAAAGACAGGTCTTTTGGTGGGCGGGATGTCCAATTAGAATTGTACCTTAATTTAAATTCCTTTATTTTGTGTTAATTTATTTGAGCTATTTCAATGTGCAGAGCTCTAAGTGTCTGCCTCTTCGATTTTTGTGGTTTTTAAGATGATTGTAATCACTAATGATTTAGCATAGTTTATTTTTTTTACATTTTTACAACTCCGTCCCATGAAAACGCAGAGCCCTAATTATCTGCCTTTTCGATTTTATTTAGTTTCAAGATGATTGTAACCATGAACCCCAAAGGCAGACACGTGCAAATGATTTAGCATAGTTTTTTTTTTTTGACAAGTTCAATCCGCTGTAACGCGAAAACGCAGCGACATAGGACAAAATTTTACTGAACCAAATCAATTCGTACTAACCTAAACTGCAACCCACCGCGATGTGGATTCCGTGCAAGTACTTTACCGAAATGCTACCCACCTCCTTATCCATCTGTTCCAACTCCCCTCGGTCTCCCCTACTTAATTGCATTTTCAAAATTTGTTTTAGCGAAGATTTAAAAGATGAGGATTACAGCTTGAAGTACACCTAGTTTCGGGGTGTATTTTTTATTCCCTCACAGATTGTATTGCCATGTTGTAATTTACATGAAAACGGCTTGTATATATGTAAAGAAAATGATATTTTCTTTCTGGTCTATTTAGTGTCATATACATACATACAATTAATTAATTAATTATACACATATAATTATTTACTGTTTTTATAGTAACTTTCATCGACTTGTTTTATATTTACACTGCATGTTGTCCTAAATTATTATTTTATCAATTATATTGTACTTGAATTACCAAATACTCTGTTAGAAATTAATAAATATATTTATATTTTAAGCATGTTAGTTGTAAGCATGTTATCTTAAGTATAACTTATCAATCACTAAATTATGCGGCCACATATATATTACTATTATTACTAGGTTACTTGATTTTACATCAAAACAAATAGAGATTTACTAGGAAATAGTATCAGTAACATCAGCAAACTGGGGATCCGATGCAGGCTCGCCGCCTGTGTCGTCGTCGGCGGCGGCAGCGGCAGCGGCGGCAGCGGAAGCGGCGTCAGCGGCAGCGGCAGCTTCTTCAGTTTTGGGCGGCACGAGAGAGTAGGGGCCCTCGCCGCAGTCCTGTCCGTCGCATGAATAGTTATCGAACTCGCAGTATTCACCCATTACCATCTAAAATTAAATCAAATAAACGCTTACAAAATTCAATAATTAAAGAAAGAAAATACTTAGGTACCTACGTTTATCCTTTTTAACCCACGACGAAAAATCAGCGGGGTGTTATAATATTAACGTGTGTATCTGTCTGTGGCATCGTAGAGACCCTAACGGATGAACCGATTTTCGTTTAGTTATTTTTTGGTATCATAGAAAATTTCATCCCGAGTGTTCTCAGCCATGTATCATGAAGATCTGATCAGCGGTTTGAAGATCATCAGCTCTTTTCTAGGTGATGAGGGGATCTAACAAGCTTCCTTATGTCTATCGGTTTGAAATTTGGTACTATGATACTTCAATGATAGGTATTTAAATAAAATATAATATTATGGTAACCGTTTGAAGATGATCAGCTCTTAAATAGTGGATGAGATGATCTAACTACCGCAAATATGTCCTCTCGATTTTAAATTTTGTACCGTGTTACTTCAATGATATTGAAATTATGGGGGTATTTCTCACAAAAAATATTCTTTATCAAAGATCGCTGTCCATATTTTTTTTTTAGAATTTGATTATTTTAATAAGTTTATAAAGCTTATACTTATTATATATATACTTATGAAAAGTTATAGTTTTCATGAGGGAGGGACTCTTTTTTAACCAATAGTTTTCCGCAAATTGCGTCTGAAAAAGTCTTATATTCACTGCCAGCGGTCTTAGAACTCCCTAATATAACTGAAATAATAACGCATTGATTGAACTCAATATCATAATTTAAAAAGTTATAATTTTATTTCAAGAAGTAAAATGACTTTCTAGGCATAATTTAATTTCTTGTATTATAGTCGATTGTCTTCGGCTAAAACTAGGTCTAGCAGCTATCATTCCGGCTAGAACTAGCTTTAGCCAAACGTTAGTTGCTGATACTAAGTAGGTAAGTCAACATAATGGCCGTTTCACACTGCGACGATAACGACACCTACACGATACTCATATATCGTCAGCTCAGACGACAACGATAGCGTCCGGCGATATCCGGAAGACATTGGTATGTGACTCGATATAAAATACAGCTTGCTAAGCGGTTAGTCACACTGCCACAGCAGAAGTATCCGCGCGATTCCAAAACTGTAATTATTCAAGATAAGAATGGCAGCAGTGAACAAGTTACATTTGCTTTATCTTTTATATTTACACATATACAGTCGATATCGGCACGACATCTGTCGGCGACGATACCGTTGACTGTTGACGACACAGTGTGAAAGCGTTTAGTAGTGCTGTATGGATTTTTTAGTCCGACGATATCATGTCGTTACCGTTATCGTTCAATGTGAAAACGCCCTTTGCCGTCAACCGTGTACCTACTTAGATCCAATCCAACCAATCTCTGGTGGCTGGCTAGTAAGTACTAGCTTTTACTGGATAAAAATTCTAAGCAAGATTATTCAGGGCATCACTGACGCATATACTTTTGATTTCGGACATGCTTTAGAAGATATTAATTATTTATCTAAAGTGGCGCTAGTAGCAGCGCCCCTTAAGTAAAAATATATACCTACTTATATAATTGTTCTAAGATATCTTTTCACATAAGGTCGCAAGAAGCGCGGCAGCAGCTCGGCCGTAACCGAACGCCTTCAATATCTGAGCAGCGCGTGCGACTGCCGCGCGACTGCCGCGCGACTGCCGCGCGACTGCCGCGCGACTTTAATATTGAAGGTAGCCGCGCTACTGCCGCACTTCTTGACACCTAGCCTGTTATTCATAAAAAGTTAAAGAGCATTTTAGTTATTTAACGTATGTCAATTTAGACTGGATGTCACGTATTTATTTACCATACAACATACCAACCAGACAAGTAGAACTCCAGTAAAGCTACTTAAAATCTACTGTATCTTTTTGAATAACACTAATGTGAAGGCGCTCTAAAAATAACTTGTGTTGATTGATAAAAATGTGATTGTTAATTAAGTCTTTAAAGTTGTAAAAGAAACAATTATTATTTGTAAGTATATAAAAAATAATATATTTTATGATTGATCATTGATTGATCTTTTAAAAAGCACGCACGCCATTTCGACGACATATATTGACATTTAAAAGGACCATTCTTTGAAAGTCCCTCATTATCCGTGTTCTTGCAAAATCCCTAGTTTTTTTGTAAAAAAATAATAATTGAGTATCAAATCTTATTACGACATTTAAGTACAAGTTCAGGGAGCCTGACATGATGTGAAGTCGTGCGACGAGTTGTTTTAGTGTACTACTAGTCGACCCGGCGAACTTCGTACCGCCTAACCTATTGCTATGTTGCTCATGTATTATACTTATAAACCTTCCTCTTGGATCACTCTATGGATTACAAAAAACCGCATCAAAATCCGTTGGACAGTTTTAAAGATATAAGCATACATAGGGACAGACGCGGGAAGCGACTTTGTTTTATACTATGTATTGATGATACTGCAAGATGGGTATAAAATGAAAGGCCTTGCCTAAAAATAACTCGAAAAATAACTAACGAAATAAAAGCTTGATTTTAAGAAGGTTTTAACCTTAAACTTATTTCATCTTTGTATGGGTAAAGATATGTACAAGTAAGGTATAAAAACCTATTGCTTGCTGTTCGTTTCCCTCGCTAAATTTGAGACAGCTTTGGCTATGTCTTTAGTCGCCTTTCGGAAGAGATGGGGTGGCAGTATTCCTCCACCACATGGCAACAGTGACATACTTACAGCGGTAACAATATAAAGCATTTCATGCGTTTTATCCTACTGAGGTTTCTTTAGTTTCCTTACCTTAGTGGGATGTTGAGTGTCTGGCTCAGGGCACAGGCAGCGACCGCACTGGCAAGTGCCGCGGCCCGAGCACTCCGGCTCCGCGGCCAGGGCCCCCCCCGGTCGGCAGAGCGGCACTCGCTCCAGGTTATCCGCAAAGCATTCGCAAGCTGCGTTATCTTCAATACTAACTGTTGTATAATTGGAAACCAGTAAGCAACACCAAGTATTACTATCACAGAACAAGGAAGATGCTCTCTCTCTCTAAATAGAAATCGCGAGTAGGCGGAGCCCGCGTGCCTATATCATTAGCTCTGCAGTGCCTATGCGTAGTTTTTGACAGATTTGATAAGCTCAGTTGCTTTATGCTTCTCGTAAACAATCCACCAGGAAAAATATGAAAAAAAACACACTAAAATGCCATATTGTGCTGTGTTGGAATGCAAAAATTAAAGTTGGGGACTTAAAAGTACTAATTATGCCGTAATTAAATAAATTTGAAATTATACATGAACAAGAAAACAAAACCATAAGTGAGAAAATGAAAACACCCTAATTACGGAGCAGTAAAATTGAATTTTCATTGAAGCCTGTGACTGTGACTGTACCTTCTTAGCGTTCTTCTTTATCTATGGTATTTAGACTCATGACTTTTTCTAGAACATTTTGACAACAGTATAATGGTAAATCAGTTAGAGATTGCTCAACATGATGAAAATCTATCGATAATTTTCTATGATAAAAATCTATCGATAATAATAATTTTCAGTGAAAAAAAAAATAGGTATTCGCTTCGACTTGAAAACCTCTACCTTTTTTTCGGTTTAAAATGTGATTTACTTTAAAGTTAAATTCTTGAATACGAATGAAATTATATGAATCTTTCAACTTAGACTCTTGCGTATGAATGAAATTATATTAGCATCATCATCATATTACAATAATGTTGTAATATGTAAACAATAAAGTCGCTTTCCGCATCAGTCCTTAGGTATGTTTAAACCTTTAAAAATACAGCGGTTTTTAATGCGTTTTTTTTTTAATAGATAGAGTGATTCAAGAGGAAGGTTTATAAGTATAAAACATGCACGTTCTAATAACAGGTTAGGCGGTACGAAGTTTGCCGGGTCGACTAGTATTGTATAAAGACAAGTCGTCACTCTTATAGTGTGCTATATTTTATTTTTCTTTTCATTTATTTACAGCCTGTGTTACTGGATCACCTTGGGCCAAGCTCAGAACCTAATACACTTAAGCATAAACTTGAAGATGGAGCCATCATGAAAGCTTCTTAAGCTAAGAGGAGTTTCAATAAACAATACCTAGAGAAGAAAAAATGCTAAATATTATGTATTAAAAGAACCAAGATTAGTTAAGAGTTTAAGGCAATTAATAAATAAGCAAGTAAGTACTTCGATATTAAATAAGATAAAATAATATAAATATAAAACCCATCTTGTTTTATTGGTCTATCTACCCATCCACCTAAATTGTTTACTTTGTTTAAAATAAAGCTTCATTTAAAGTACAGTACTTACTCCAAAATTAATAATGCGCATGCAGATTCGCTAATTGTCGATTTCACGGAAACACCTGAATCAAAAATCATAATTCTACTAAATTACGCATGCAGAAAATGCACTTAACCTCCTTAAATACATATCGTCTTCCGTCGCTTGGGAATACGACCGTTGTCGAACAGTGACGAAGATTTCTATGCGCATTATAACTTTTGCAGTACTGTAGGTATATACAATTTTATAACTAAACACATTTTTATTTCTGAATCTCTATTTATGCGAAGCATAACTGTTGAATACAAAACGACATTGGAAATAAATAAAAATTAAACTGTACACTAAAATAAACTTTGTTCTATGAGCGACTGGTTTTATCATATGATAATACCAATACATCGCCAATCACCAAGAAGGCCGTTTGCGTAGAATACACATAGATTTTCGTAAAAAAAAGTAATTGTTAACTGTAGCCATTTAAAAGAAAGTTGTATATCGATAGGTTTTTCTCATCGACAAACTTTCTCCCGCAATATGTACATCCCTAGCTTAGTTTTTCATTTTTCGACGTAGCCACCTAGTGTTTAGTAGCGGTAGTACAAAAGCTGTAGTTCCATCTAGCGTCGAATAGTAAAACTAGGAACAATGTATGAGGATTTTAAAGCAGAGAGGATGTATAGCTTTCTACCATGTCTTTGGAAAAACCTAATTTAATTCTTTTATCTTATGTATGTCATCATTAACTTAAGTATTTCATCATTGTTATTTGATTTTGATCTTTGTTTATTTGTAAAAAAGGTTCATAGTCTACTTCAAAGTTTTGTGATGTAGATCTTTTCGGCTTTGTCGTTAATCACCAATGGTAGCTTGGATTTCATAGTGAGCGTTTGGTTTATATGTGTGAGTTTGGACACACTGGTTTTAGTACTAAAAGCTCATGATGCTATTTCTATTATAGTCGAGCTAGATGATAATATGGAACAGCGAAAAATAACTCCTTTTTAGTTGCATGGTTTAGAGTCAGACAGTAAGGTACCTTTACCTGTTACGATTTTACTACAATCTATATTATAAGAATGCAGTACTCCAAAAGTGAAAATGCGCATAGAAATCTTCGTCTCTGTTCGACTAAGGTCGTATTTCCGAGCGTAGCGTATGTATCTAAGGTGGCGATATATGTATTTTCTTTATGCGTAATTTAGTAGAATAATGTTTTTTTATTCGGGTTATTCCGTGAAAACGACAATTAAGCGAAGATCTGCATGCGCATTATTAATTTGGGTATACTGTACTTAGGTTTAAAAATTCAGCCCAATTTTCTTTGATCGTCGTACCGGGATAATGGCTATTGCTAACCGATTTCATTCATACTTCTTAGATTTATTTGATATCACAACTAGGACTTAACTCATCGTCTAATCTAACTAGTAGGGTAGGTAATAACAACAAACTGTAGGAATACCTTAGATTTTGAACCTGAAAACTACTTAACAGTGCCTTCAAATTTATCTAGATAGAGTATTATTGACGCATATTTTTGATTACGGCCATGGTTTATAGTGGTCTACCAGACATAATTGTTTTTCGATATTCGCGCTAGTATCTAGGATCGTGTAAGATCGCGGACGGCGTACGCTTACCCAAATCTAAAAATAATGATTTGTAAGTAATTAATAGCAGTTATGACAAAAGGCGATGGTATGTACAAAAGAAAATAAATCATCATAAATTTTTTGGTACCTACGCCACAAGGGACATAATAGTAGACTGTATCACAAGGGAGCAAAGTAATATTTTTACCGCGAGGGCGCTTTTTTTAATCCATAGCGATAGAGGATTCTTTAGTAAAATCCCGAACGTAACGGAGATTCAAAGTACAGTGGCGGTCTAGGACGGCGTAACACATTTGTCTATGGTATCGTGCGCCCTAGACTGTATTACCAAAGATCAAGAGCTATTTTGCAATACAGAAAAACCGGAAGTGTTACGCCGTCCTAGACCGCCACTGTACGTCGCCCGAGCCAAAAATATATTTGCTTCCGTGTGTACACTCACTCTAATTTTCATCACCATATATAAAAACTTAACATTTTTATTTAAATTATTAAATAATCAATACACTTGTCCCCTACTACTGAGTAAAATACATTTTGTTACACGTTCCCAAAGCCTCTCACGTTCCTTACGTAACAGGAAAAATATATTTGTACTTCCAAACTATAATAAAAATTATACACGTAATAGTTTTTTATACCGTACCCTTAATACTTATAATAAAAAACTATCTAACACAAATGTTGACCTCTTCTGTAACAATATTGCTAATTTTAAAAACCAGTTATATAAACACTTTATTAGTAACTAAGTAGTTGGTGTCCGCGAATTTTCTTCATCATTTTTTGTAGCACTATTTTCTGCTGCTTTCCTTTTTTATACCTCTAATTATAATTCCATAATTCTGTAACTGCTCTTGAACTTATCTCTTTAGTATTAAGTATACTTATATTGTAAATTTTCGGCACTCTAGGTCTTCTATTTTTAGTTAAGATATTTTCATATGTTAATGTACCTCTTATGACTGACTGTATGTTGCCAAAATAAAAGAAAATAAAATAAAATAAAAATAAATAAAAAAATTTTTTTATAAAAAAATGAAACCGCCGAAAAAACTGAAAAGCATTAAATAATAGGCAAAACATTTTCTATTAGGCCTTAATTTACTCACTTCTTAAAGTAATTTTGGATTACCAAGAAATTTTAAGTCGGCGCCACACCACACAAGCAAATTCATTATCTATGTAAAGCGCGATGCGCAGCGGCATACGTTTTTCGGTTATTTCTTTGAATTTCAGGTAATTTAGTGATCTTTATTCGTTGATTCTGTGGCACCGACTCAAAATTTCTTGGTAATCCAAAATTACTTTAAGAAGTGAGTAAATTAAGGCCTAATAGAAAATGTTTCCCTATTATTTGCTTTTCAGTTTTTTCGGCGGTTTAAGTTTTTATTTTTTGCTTTTCAGTTTTTTTTGGGCTAATTTTTTTGACCCCAGCTAATCACCCTTCACAGGGTGGTCGCACCCCACAAGGTGGCCACACAACCTGGTAAAGGTTGAGGGACTATCAGGATGAGGTTCGATCACGACCGGTCGGTGAGGCGATTTGTGAGGGAGGCCTATGTCCAGCAGTGGACGTCTTTCGGCTGATTTTATTTCATTTTCACGGAAATACAACCTGTGAGTGGATAAATCGACCCGCCGACCAAAAAGTCACCCCTATTTTCCCGGGAATTTTATTTCCAAATTTTTATGGGACCAACTTAAAGGTATACCCTGTCGATTAAAAAAAGAATTATCAAAATCGGTCCACACAGTAAAAAAGTTATGTATGTTTCTACGAGTATACATAATAATTTCGAAGATGTACTGGGAAGGAAGCGTCAAAATATCAATTTCTTTGAATTTTTCTCTGAGGGACTCGCGAGCTTTAAGTTGATAAATGTTTCTAATTGCGCGTTTTTGTAGTATAAAAATTAAGTTAAGATCTGAAGCTGTTACATGTTACATCTATGATATTGAAAGTATATTTTAAGGTAACCATGACCTGATCTGCCGTTTGAAGATGATCAGCTCTTGAAAAATGGATGAGAGGATCTAACTAGCTTCCTTATGTCCGATCGATTTGAAATTTGGTACCATGTTACATCTATGATATAGAAAGTATTTGGTAAGGTAACCATGACCTGATCTGCCGTTTGAAGATGATCAGCTCTTGAATAATGAATGAGAGGATCTAACTAGCTTCCTTATATCCGATCGAGTTGAAATTTGGTACCATGTTACATCTATGATATAGAAAGTATATGGTTCGGTAACCATTACCTGATCAGCCGTTTGAAGATGATCAGTTCTTGAATAATGGATGAGAGGATCTAACTAGCTTCCTTATGTCCGATCTAGATTAAATTTGGTACCATGTTACATCTATGATATTGAAAGTATATTTTAAGGTAACCATGACCTGATCTGCCGTTTGAAGATGATCAGCTCTTGAAAAATGGATTGAGAGGATCTAACCACCTTCCATTTGTCCTATCAATTAAAAATTTGGTACAGTGTTACTTCAATGATATTGAAAGTATATGTTAAGGTTACCATGATATTTTTAAGATGATTAGCTCTCGTTCTACTTATGTTGATAAGGGGTCTGACTGGGTCGGGGGTTTTTAAATTTTTAAATTTGAGTTATTATTTGATTACTTTTTTATATCCTGCCAGAACGGCCCGCGAGGCCGTCTACCAGCTAGTTCTAAATTCAAAAGGTGTGGCTAAAAAGTTTATGAAAGGGGATTAATAAATACTTTAGGCCCCGCTATGAGTCTCCTATAGAACAACAACAACTTTAGTAGGTGTGATGAAAAAAAGTTTTCGTTACCTATACTTACATCCGTAATCCTTATAGACAACAGTGTAATTTTGACAGAATCCATCCCATTGTAATTTTGAAGAAAAACACTTGTTTTCATTTGAACACCAAGAGCAATGGCTCTGTCGCAGACATTCGAGACATGTTTTTTTTGTATTGCACACCCAATGCTCGTCAATAGCGAATACTGTCCTGTGACTTTCAACATTAAATAACACACTGAAACACAGAATTATCGACAGTAATATTATTGCGCGCATTTTATTTATTTAATTAAATGACTAGGTAACCTGCAACGTTCTGCTATTTCATAAAAATACTTGAGCTAATAAGTAGCAGTTACAGCAAATGAAACTAGGACAAGTAACACATTAATATTGTGTAGTTTTATCAACTCACACACATTTAAATAATCAGCACATAATTGTGTGCTGATTAATTCAAGTAAGTAGGGTAGACTGGGTACGGTTGAAACAATTTTCATATTATGGTCTGTAAAATGATAACCTTACCTCTGAGCACAGGTTGAATTATACCAAATGAAAGGTAATTTATTCAACTTCTATAAAAATTAAGTTAAAAGCCTGTTATTAAACACATATTCTGAAAATCGATATAATTTTGACAGGTGGGTACGATTGCACCATACTAAATTTTCAATAGAAAAATCATAAATTTACAAACAATTATAATATTTACTTTAGAAAAACCACAGAAACTTCAGTTTGACTCCAATAATTCCTTCTTTATTTCGTTTTATTCATTATAAAGCATTCGTTTAATTTTTTTCCAAAATAGTTTCATTGCTTACTTGTCTTACTTTTATTTAATGCATATACATTTTTGGTTTTATGTTTTATTTTGTGTTTTTTTTATCCCAAAGTAATTTGTTCTTCTCTAAATAGTCGTCTCAATTTTAGCTCATCATAGACATCTCTATATTGTTTTATTATAAATATAATATACCTTCTATAGGTGGTCCGTTTTCCTTGTCTCGGCATCTAAAAACTGAATAATTCACATTAGGTATTTGTTTCAACCTTAGTACCCATGAAAACTGTTTCAATTGTACCCATACTAATACTTAAAATTTAGATGAGTGTACGTTTTAATTTAAGTTACTCTGCTTTATGATCACTAATACATTCAGTTTAGGGTTTATTCCCGGGATTTCTCGGGTCGAGAATTCCCGGGAAATCCTTGGTATCTGTTCCCGGGAAATTATGCTCGAGAAAAGTCGAGAACTCGAGAAATCATATTTGAGTCTCTGTAGTGCAAATAAGTTCGTGAATTACGTGTAAAAGATGGAAATGTACTTTTTACTTTTATAAGCATAATGATGGTACGCGGTGGAGTCAAGTCTCGTAACCAAAATCGATCGACTCGTAATCGTATTACAAGCGACTGTCTTAACCATTGCTGGGGGCCAAGTTTTTTTTAACTAAAAACGAGTGACTCGTAATTGTCTTGTTAGCGATTTTGTTAACCATTGCCGCTTTAACAAAGGTAATTTCTGTTACACGCTCAAAAAAAACAGCAATGGTTAACAAAGTCGCTAACAAGACAATTACGAGTCATTCGTTT
Organism: Euspilapteryx auroguttella; assembly: GCA_951802225.1. NCBI lineage: Eukaryota > Metazoa > Arthropoda > Insecta > Lepidoptera > Gracillariidae > Euspilapteryx > Euspilapteryx auroguttella. Next base: position 8,738,355 of record OX637644.1, on the reverse strand, counting down.
TTATTTATGAAACTTGGCCCCCAGGTTTCTTTAGGAGTATAACAGAAATCGACTTTACAAAGTGGCAATGGTTAACGAAATAGAAAACAAGGCAACTACAATTCGATAGAGTTCAACGACGAAGCTTGACGGTGTACTGCTTGTGTATATTTTGTGTTTTATTTTATCAAATTAAAGGAGATTGACCATTTTTGTATGGACGCTGGACCAAGGCTGCCCAGCATTGAATCATAGTGCATAATGTTCATTAGACTAACAGTAGTCTGTAACCTAAAGCGCTTAAGAATCTATCCAAGGAATATTGAAAAATAATCTATTTTACATTGACGAAAAATCCTAACCAACAGCTTATTTTAAAAATAAAAGACGGTGTATCATTTAAAATATCAACATTTATTTAAGGATAAACATTTTAAAATACCATATCAATCGTCATCATCATCGTCGTCTATAATTATGGAATCTAAAAATAAAGCAGGGCGCCTCACAACGTCTTGGTGCCTAGCCCATCCCAAAAACCAAACTAGGCAAACAACGTGGGCACAACTGCCGATCGTTCTTCGCCCGATATAACATGAGCAGCAATAATGTTGAACAGAATCGAGCCCATGATTGTTCTCGTCAATTAAAATATAGCAATGATACACTTTTGCCGATTTTTTTTTTTTTTTTTTTTTTTTCATATAGAACTTGCTACAAAAAAAAGTTGCTTCGAACGAGACTAGTGAGGTCGGAACCGGACTCGGGAGGTAGAATAGGTAAGATAATAATAATATTATTTAACATAAACGATAAAAAACTATATATCAAATGTAAGATCACCAAAAAAATAAGTTTTAAGGTACTACGTATATATTATAAATCCGTGGTTTTAATTTTTATTTTTTATTTTTCATATATATATCTCTTCATGTGAAGAAGAAAAAAAATATTCACATGCGTGGGCAGCATTTGGTCCAGAATGGTCAATCTCCTTTATAATCTTATGAATTTCACAGTTCACTACCTACATCTGAGTATCAAGTCGCTTACTTAATTAATGAAAATTTGATGTAAGTAACAGCATTCGAAAAACATTGCGGCTTTTTAAAGACGACAACAGTACATGCCTCCCGAAAAGCAGCAATAGTTTTCGAATGCTGTCATTGTCATCGAATTTTCAGGCTTCATCGACTCAGGCCCTTCTTTTCTATAAAATTTTCTTTTAATTTAAATACTTATTTTGAAGTATAGTTTTAGTTTAACGTTGACTATTTCCTAATTAACAAGCTGAAATTTGTGCATTTTTTATTAGTTAACGGTATAGTAGGTATATATTGAGAGAAGTTAATTTTTTTCAAGTTTTATAACTTATATTTGGCAGAAAAACCACTCAATTTAGTGGTTTAAAACAAGTTCTTTTTATTATGATTCACATTGTTAATTTGGTCTCAACTTTTTTCATTATTTGAATCGAAAAGATAGGTATGCAAAAACATAGGTAAATGTAAATTTCTCGACAACCCGAGAAGACCCGAGAAATTGGCCTCGAGAATTCTCGAGACCCGAGAAACTGAAAAGCTCGAGAAATCATGAACCCTAATTCAGTTAGAACATAAGAAAACACTTAATACTCTAACTATAATACAAAAAGAGCTATCACAAAAAGTATTGGATCATTAATACTTACTTTGCCCTCTAAAAACACTTGCAATAGGATCTCCTGTGCAAATTTTTCCTCGGCGCGGTTTGCGCTCTTCTGATGATGATGGGCGGACCGGTCAGGCGCTCCATTCTTCCTTCCAGTTCCATCCCTCCACCGCTAACGGTTGTCAAGATATTTAAGTTGTTTCAATCGTACCCCGTTCCAACCGTACCCAGTCTACCCTACCTATATGTTTACTCAGAATCTATAAATGTACTAGCTGACCCGGAAAACTCCGTATCGCCTTAGATTATAAGTTGACACGATTATTATTATACTACCTATCCACTGTAACTTGGCTGTATGGACTTTGTTATTTTGCCTGCAATGGGAGAATTTAAAAACAACAACGTCAAATCAATCTTTCTTTGATAACTAAATGGTTGCTGCTCCCGAATAATTCTGATCGATGTCCCGTGAAGTAGTCGGTGTGAACATTGAAATGTGAGACCACCCTCACATTGCAATGGGTTAGGTTAGGATCCAAGGCTACGCCCTGCAGTACCGGGCCGAAGAATAGGACTGAGGTATCCCCTGCCTGTCGTAAGAGGCGACTAAGAGGGGACCCCGGGGTCGTTGGGTGCACGAGGCGGGGGCCTCGTGTAGTCATATAACGGCCCCGAGAAGGACGGCGGAACGCGGTGTCCCGTTTCCGCCGTCGAGCGTAGGAAGAGCCATCCGCGCTCAGGGGGGACTACCTTCACCTGTCCCCCCGTGAAGAGGCTACACAGCCAATGCTGGGGGGGGGTCGCGGAGAATTCCACAGGCTTACCCGCGACCCTCCTGCTATCAGCCGAGAAGGACACCGGCGGGGTTTTAGTGGGTGCGAACCCCACATAACCCTGCAGCTCCCCCCGGGGCTGCAGGGTACTCGTTAGGAGTTTCCCCGCCTTAAAAAAAAAAAAAAAGGATCCAAGGCTAAGAAAACAAAGTATTTAACTACAGAAGACTTGAATACTAAGAAATAAACTACTGAAGACTTGGCTGTATGTTCTAAGTTCCTTTGCCTGCCCAGAATGGGCGAATTGGATGCTCCAATTCGTAAAATCACTAAGTCACAGTTAGTGATTTTTTCAACTAGCTACACAATTGAAAAGAGCGCATTTTTATCTATATTTCTGTACTTATTTAAAAATATTTGTTAGGAAATCTCTAAACCTAATTTTCAAAATGTTAAAATAATTAATCCGTTCCAATTTCAGTTCGTAAAACCGCTAAGTCCATAGAATCTCTAAGTCCTCATAAAAACTAAATAAAATCACTCGGCTCTACCACAAAAAGAGTTAAACCTGGTCTAAATCTCTAGACTAGGTTTAAATCACAATTTCGTCATACAAATTTGCGATTTAGACCAGTCTAACTTTTATGTGGTAACAGGGACTAAGTCCAGCTACCCTACTATGGTATTTTTATGCAAAACAAATATTATTTGCTTCGCTTTGTTATAGGGTAACATGCCGCCCTATTACGGCGCGTTTTGACAACATTTTAAAGTAGGGTAAGAAATTAAGTACTTCTAAATATTTTAGCAGATATTTGAATTTTTTATTGACACTCATGTTAATTATATTCTCTATTTCAGTTGACGTTTTATTTATTTTAGAGTGATTATTAATTTTAAATAATATTTTTTTCTGACAATTCGGAATTCCTATTACGGCGGCACGAAAAAGTTTGAAGCCCATTACGGCGGTAAGCACAGCCTATTACGGAGTATGGGATGACAACGCACGCACGATGAAACATTTTGCTCATAGTTCCATGCAATAAGAAAATGGTATGCAATGGGTGTAATTGTTACGGGCACTGTACATAAATACAGGTTCTTCCTAGTAAGGGGCTATTTTGATAATATTTTGTGTATCAACTATTTAATAAACGGCCTCGCGCTCAGAAGTTTCCGGTAATATAATTAGGTTAGGAAACACGAATAATGAATATTTGGCTGTATGGACTACTATGTTCCTTTGCCTGACCTGAACGGGCGAATAACAAAACAACAATTAATCAATCAATCTACGGCATCGTAGCGTTCTCTCATCTCTCTGCACAACGGAACGGAATGATTTAAATATAGGGACGATATTCTTTTTATAAGCCGCGCAGATTAATAAACTATTTGAAAATGGCGGCCGAACGCATGCTATCTCGCGTACATTAGTATGAGGGAAGAGTTGAGAAGAGAGGCAGCCCCTCAGATTAATGAATACCAATAGATCAAACCTTAGTGACGTCAGGTGAAGCCAAAGAAATTGTCAAATGATATCTTATTTCCTTATTATAATCCTACAAAATTAAAGAGTCACTAAAAATCTACGATGGTAACATTAGCAATCCTCTATCCTCTCTAAGTCGCGTTATGGTTTGTGGCATTTTCAAAGGTAAACATCGGCAGATATTTTAATTTTTTCAATTAATTTCGTAATTGAATGGTGTGTGTATGTTAAACAAAGAAAAGCAATCATGAGGAGAATGTCCTGCATGGTGCGCAATTGCAGATCACTCTATGGAAATAAAGAAAACTTGGACGAAAGAATCAGTTTTCACGCGTGAGTATTTTTCCTACAAAATAAACTTAAAAATGATATGAGAATTACGAACGTGATTTCATTTACTCTAGAACAATAAAAACTTTTTATAAAAAAATTAAACCGCCGAAAAAACTGAAAAGCATTAAATAATAGGGAAACATTTTCTATTAGGCCTTAATTTACTCACTTCTTAAAGTAATTTTGGATTACCAAAAAATTTTAAGTCGGCGCCACACCACACAAGCAAATTCATTATCTATGTAAAGCGCGATGCGCAGCGGCATACGTTTTTCGGTTATTTCTTTGAATTTCAGGTAATTTAGTGATCTATATTCGTTGATTCTGTGGCACCCTTCACAGGGTGGTCGCACCCCACAAGGTGACCACACAACCTGGTGAAGGTTGAGGGACTAACAGGATGAGGTTCGATCACGACCGGTCGGTGAGGCGATTTGTGAGGGAGGCCTATGTCCAGCAGTGGACGTCTTTCGGCTGATTTTATTTCATTTCCAAAGATATTGTAGGAAGGTATCAAAAGTTATAATGTAACACGGAAATGCAACCTGTGAGTGGATAAATCGACCCGCCGACCAAAAAGTCACCCCTATTTTCCCACCCTTAGGGTGGGAATTTTATTTCCAAATTTTTATGGGACCAACTTCAAGGTATACCCTGTCGATTAAAAAAAGAATTATTAAAATCGGTCTACACAGTAAAAAGTTATGCGTGATCATACATAAAAAATAAAAAAAAATACGCGACGAATTGAGAACCTCCTTGTTTTTGTTTTTTCGTCGGTTAAAAATAAGCCCAAAAATGTAGAATTTAAACAATTCTTATTTGAGGCTATTAGGGCCGTCAAAACATTGTATCGATAATCAAGTCGATGAATGATTAACTAAACATTTTCTTCCAGGTTTTCGAACGCTGAAAACATCCGCAGGCTCTGGTTTACTGCCACTGATCGCAGGGAAAAGTACATTACAAAAATTTTTGGAACTCGGAACTTCAAGCCCGAATGCTTTGAGGTTTGAGACGTATTGAGATTTCACTTTAATCTTTCCCAGTGAAAGACTCAAAATTTCTTGGTTAACCAAAATTACTTTAAGAAGTGAGTAAATTAAGTCCTAATAGAAAATGTTTCCCAATTATTAAATGCTTTTCAGTTTTTTCGGCGGTTTAATTTTTTGATAAAAAGTTTTTATTATTATAAGTTTTTCATTTTTGCGTATATCGATATCGATTGAAACTGGATTCAATACAACCCTATTTGACAGTTTAGTTGAAACGCCGATCAAAATCGAATCTTCTCTCCTTTTTGAACACATAGTAAGTTTTGTAAGCGTAACCAGGACAGGGCAAATACACAAAAATAGGTTAACTCTATTGTAGCGTAGCGGCGGTTTCCTTACTCTGAGGGCAGCCCATACAACGGCCGCCATTTTGAGATCGTGTCTTTATGTGCGCAGGTTATACCCATAAAAGCGTAATTTGTGCGAATTTGGCTAGCTTATTAACATAATTTTTAATATTTGTTGTTAATCTACATTAAGTAAAGTTACAAAAGATCATTATTTGTTGTCTGTTGACTAGGTCGATTTTTAGAAGTTTTTAATATTTATTAGTATTCTTTGGACGAAAAATCAAATATCGTGAAATTTTTTTCATTAAAATTAATCGAGCCGTTTTGGAAATAAGTGCCTTTGGCACACAGACAGACGGACGGATGGTAAAGTCATATTAATAAGGTCCCGGGTGAGACGTGTACCCGAAACCTTAATCAACTAAACTGATACAAACCTAAACTGAGAACTTCCTTTTTTATGAAGTCGGTTAAAAATTGGTACTAAAAGCCTACTCCTGAATTCAAAAATACTTTTGTGAAAATCGATTCTGACAAAATCGAAATAATCGCGGACAAACATACATACAGGTCGAACTGCCTCCTAACCTCCTTTTATATTTGTTAGTATTCTCCTTGAAGTCGGTTCAAAACAATTGCTGTTCGTTTTTGTCCAACTTAAATTTGAAAAAGGCTCGGACGAGGGTTTTAATAATCTTACTAATATTATAAACGATAAACTTTGTAATTTAGGATGTTTTTAACTCTTTCACGTAAAAACTACGAAATGGATTTTAATGAAACCTTACAAATAAAACAAATTTGAAGGAAATTTTAACTGGCGAAGCAGCGGGGCGCAGTCAGTGAAGGTTTAACCTTAAAAAATATAGAAAATGTACTACCCAAGCGGAGAAAGATTAAAAAAAGAAAGATACATTTATTTACAATAACGTTGACATACAATAAAATGGAACACAAAAAAACTACAACAAAACAGTAAACCAAAATACAATAACAACCAACGAATCATAATTAGTTTTGTATGATGTGTCAAAGTTGCGGTAAAATCAAGTAGTAAATTATTAAATTGATGGAAAAATACGATGAACTTAACCTAAGTATACATTTTTGTGTAAGTTTTTCAATTATTTACTTAAATTATTAGATCTGTAATTTCCATACACCGTATTAGGATTCCTTACAGCCTAATACGGTAGGTACTAAAATATCTAATGAGTTTTTATATCCTAATTCAGAAATATAATGTTAAGATATTTCGGTAATGCATTTTTACTTCCAAAAAAGAGCACTCTAACTTTACCATGAAACTCTCTAATTGTTAGTAATCGTTGTATTAGACTATTTTACTTCATTAAAACTCACACGTTAGGTTTCACAGTATTCTAACAAGATTAAATTTTACAGTAAACTTTAAGGGTCAAGAACACGGACTAGTTAAACAACATGTACCTCCGAAATTGGTTTTATACTTGAGAACTAATGAAAATTACACTGAAATAACGAAATGTTCATAAATTATATTTATTATACCACTAAATTAAAAAATTACAGACACTGCGTTTTTCCTATTACCGATAGTACCCACCGTAATAGGCGGTACCCTCTAAAAGCCTTCCTAACACGGCGGACTTTTGTTTTCTCATATTTACTTGTCTTATTTGATTTTAAACAGAAATCAACTTGATTAACTAAGACTACTTGAATGTAATAAAAACTTTTTATCAAAAAATTAAACCGCCGAAAAAACTGAAAAGCATTAAATAATAGGGAAACATTTTCTATTAGGCCTTAATTTACTCACTTCTTAAAGTAATTTTGGATTACCAAGAAATTTTAAGTCGGCGCCACACCACACAAGCAAATTCATCATGTACGTAAAGCGCGATGCGCAGCGACACACGTTTTTCGGTTATTTCTTTGAATTTCAGGTAATTTAGTGATCTGTGGCACCGACTCAAAATTTCTTGGTAATCCAAAATTACTTTAAGAAGTGAGTAAATTAAGGCCTAATAGAAAATGGTTCCCTATTATTTAATGCTTTTCAGTTTTTTCGGCGGTTTAATTTTTTGATAAAAAGTTTTTATTTTTTGCTTTTTAGCTTTTTTGGGCTTATTTTTTTTTTGACCCCAGCTAATCTCCCTTCACAGGGTGGTCGCACCCCACAAGGTGGCCACACAACCTGGTGAAGGTTGAGGGTCTAACAGAATTGAGAACCTCCTCCTTGTTGTTTTTTCGTCGGTTAAAAAGTATTCGAATATAGTAACAGGGTGAATTTAAACCTTCAAAAACATGCGTCCGGACGTGAAACTGCGAGATTGAAGAATCTATGAGCCTGAGTTTTTAATATGTTATTATTTATCCAAAAAAGGACCTAGACCTAAACAGTTAGTAATAAATTGGATTTAGGAATCGTAAAAAAAAAAATTTTTTTCACCTAAAATCGGCCGTCAGCGGTGCGTCCGGACTCCGACCAGCGCTCAAAATGATGTTATAACTTTTTAACTATAAGAGACTGAACTAAAAACTTTATTTTAATCGATGGTTGAAACGTTTTTTAACATTAAAAAACGTTTGATAACTTAATTTAATTATCTGTTAAATATATTATTCAACTTATACGAGCGTCCGAAGTTTAGTACTTTTTGAACTACCGCGCAGTTCTTCTTACATAACTCGCTAACCAATGGGTTTTAAGTTTTGTAGTGTCAGTGCCGTGAACCCTTAGTGATGCTGAGTAAGTCACAGTAGTGACACATGCTTCGTTTCGAAGCATCTCAGTACATGTGTCCCTTTCTTAAAAATCTGTTCTGTAGCATAGAAAAAAATCAAGCCATTATATCATTGTTTTAATTAGATTAAAATCAAATACTATGTGTTTTGCATACTATTGTAGTATTATTTACTTGCTAGACCTTTTATTTCCTATAAATAATCCACTTTTTTTTTAATTGCTAAGATCGCTGTCATTACTGAGATCGATGTCCTGGACAGCGATCTTATAGTCAATGACAGCGATCTTGTAATTTACTTTTCAATTTCACTGTTACTATTTGACCGACAAAAAAAAAGGAGGAGGTACTCAATTCGACACGTATATTTTTTTATTCTAGAATTCTTCTTTACTATGTAGTGTAGGTATAATGTTTCTGATAAAGGGTATCATCAGTTCAACCACAGGTGAACTTCTGAAGGCGGGTAGAAAACCGATCCTTAGGGCCAACACCTACAGTAGGTAAATATTTAATATCTTCAAAACAAAGGCAAATATCGAATATTCCACTAGATGATGAAGCCTTTGTAGGCGGGGAAACTCCTGACGAGTACCCTGCAGCCCCGGGGAGAGCCGCAGGATAATGTAGGGTTCGCATCCACTAAAACACAGCCGGTGTCCTCCTCGGCTGTTGGCAAGGGGGTCACGGCAGATCTTTGATCTTTATGTGTAACTCTGCTACCTCCTCCAGCATCGGCTATTAAGCCTCTTCACGGGGGGCCAAGATGGTAGTCCCCCTAGAGCGTGGATGGCTCTCCCAACGCTGAACGACGGAACTGGACACTGCGTTCCGTCATCCTTCTCAGGTTTGTTATATGAGCAGAGCTTGTTACTGGGGGGCCACGGCGGAGTGTTGACACCGTGGTGGCAGTTGAAAGACCCTGCTACTTCCTCCTCGACCGCCAGGTGCTACAGCCATTCCACCTTGGCCACAGCACCCAGACACCCTCTCCTATGGGGCTTGTAAGCGCCTCATTGGTACGCCCATTACTGTATGCGATGGCGACATCAAGCCGACCGCAAAGCGGGGAGGAATGACAGCCCGTCATCTACTCCCCTGCGCGTTCGAATCAGCCGGATAGACCTGTGATCCCAACGGTCGGCGACTTAGTCATCAAGCCAACCGTGAGCAGGACTATTATTCCCAGCATCTAATAACGCAGGGTTTCTAATCAGCCGAGCCATAAATCTCCACATGGACGTGCCTTGGGGGAGCCCCTAAGTCCCGTAATCCACCTCTTCGCCATCTTTCCCTCTTCCTCTTCAATTACTCTCTTCTTCTTTCTCCTCGATTAGCAGGGCTTTTTGATTAAAAAGCCCTGCTAATCGAGGAGAAAGAAACTCCTCGGCTCCGTGGGGGGTGGTTACCCCCCACGGAGCCGAGGAGTACGCCGTGGTGGGGGTACCGAGCCCCGCTCTCCTTATCGACTCACACTATGCTCTCTGATAAAGCAGAGAGCATGTGGAGCGCTACTCTCGCCATATTATTAGCCACCGAGCGATCACACCAAATGGTAAACGAAAATTGTCATCGACTAGTGTTGCCCAGGGTGCACCACGTGGCCAGAACCCCAAATAATGTAGCCTAGTATTTTAAAGGCACTGTTGTATAGCTTTTAGGTTTAATACCAAGGAAATTTACAGATTGTTGCCAAAAGTGGCCATTTTTAGCAACACTTTGTAGCTTTCTATGGTTTTTTACCACCATTTCTCTAAAAATACTAGGCTAAATTATCTAGGGGAATACTGTTTCACTTTTTTGATACTTGCCTAAGTTTAGAAGATATTTACTCTTTTCGCTTGCTACTTTAGCTGTGCTATGCCTCTTAAGTATCAGAGATTTGAAAACTCCAGATGCACGGAAAAGAAGACTTCTGTCACTGTTCAAAAATACTTCAGATGCTGCGTGCAGCTCGTAGAGGGAGGACGTGTACGCCGGTTTTCCTTCAGGTCACGTGGTCTTTGATAAATATTCGACCTAGGGTAAACTGCCCCATGATTGTCACCACAGAACAAGGAAGATGCTCTCTCTCTCTAAATAGAAATCGCGAGTAGGCGGAGCCCGCGTGCCTATCATTAGCTCTGCAGTGCATATTCGTAGTTTTTGACAGATTTGATAAGCTCAGTTGCTTTATGCTTCTTGTAAACAAACCACCAGGAAAAATATGAAAAAAAACCCATTAAAATGCCATATTGTGCTGTGTTGGAATGCAAAAATTAAAGTTGGGGACTTAAAAGTACTAATTATGCCGTATCATTACATCGGTAAGTAATATTTCACTGTATTTTTAAATAAATTTGAAATTATACATGAACAAGAAAACAAAACCATAAGTGAGATAATGAAAACACCCTAATTACGGAGCAGTAAAATTGAATTTTCATTGAAGCCTGTGAGTCCTGTGACTGTGACTGTACCTTCTTAGCGTTCTTCTTTATCTATGGTATTAGACTCATGACTTTTTCTAGAACATTTTGACAACAGTATAATGGAAATCAGCTAGAGATTGCTCAACATGATGAAAATCTATCGATAATTTTCTATGATAAAAATCTATCGATAATAATAATTTTCAGTGAAAAAAAAAAAATAGGTATTCGCTTCGACTTGAAAACCTCTACCTTTTTTTCGGTTTAAAATGTGATTTACTTTAAAGTTAAATTCTTAAATACGAATGAAATTATATGAATCTTTCAACTTAGACTCTTGCGTATGAATGAAATTATATTAGCATCATCATCATATTACAATAATGTTTTAATATGTAAAAAATAAAGTCGCTTTCCGCATCAGTCCCTAGGTATGTTTAAATCTTTAAAAATACAGCGGATTTTAATGCGGATTTTTTTAATAGATAGAGTGATTCAAGAGGAAGTTTTATAAGTATAAAACATGCACGTTCTAATAATAGGTTAGGCGGTACGAAGTTTGCCGGGTCGACTAGTATTGTATAAAGACAAGTCGTCACTCTTATAGTGTGCTATATTTTATTTTTCTTTTCATTTATTTACAGCCTGTGTTACTGGATCACCTTGGGCCAAGCTCAGAACCTAATACACTTAAGCATAAACTTGAAGATGGAGCCATCATGAAAGCTTCTTAAGCTAAGAGGAGTTTCGATAAACAATACCTAGAGAAGAAAAAATGTTAAATATTATGTATTAAAAAAAAACAAGATTAGTTAAGAGTTTAAGGCAAGTAATAAATAAGCAAGTACTTCGATATTAAATAAGATAAAATAATATAAATATAAAACCCATCTTGTTTTATTGGTCTATCTACCCATCCACCTAAATTGTTTACTTTGGTTAAAATAAAGCTTCATTTAAAGTACAGTACTTACTCCAAAATTAATAATGCGCATGCAGATTCGCTAATTGTCAATTTCACGGAAACACCTGAATCAAAAATCATAATTCTACTAAATTACGCATGCAGAAAATGCACTTAACCTCCTTAAATACATATCGTCTTCCGTCGCTTGGGAATACGACCGTTGTCGAACAGTGACGAAGATTTCTATGCGCATTATAACTTTTGCAGTACTGTAGGTATATACAATTTTATAACTAAACACATTTTTATTTCTGAATCTCTATTTATGCGAAGCATAACTGTTGAATACAAAACGACATTGGAAATAAATAAAAATTAAACTGTACACTAAAATAAAATTTGTTCTATGAGCGACTGGTTTTTTCATATGATAAAACCAATACATCGCCAATCACCAAGAAGGCCGTTTGCGTAGAATACCCATAGTTTTTCGTAAAAAAAAGTAATTGTTAACTGTAGCCATATGAAAGAAAGTTGTATATCGATAGGTTTTTCTCATCGAGAAACTTTCTCCCGCAATATGTACATCCCTAGCTTAGTTTTTCATTTTTCGACGTAGCCACCTAGTGTTTAGTAGCGGTAGTACAAAAGCTGTAGTTCCATCTAGCGTCGAATAGTAAAACTAGGAACAATGCATGAGGATTTTAAAGCAAAGAGGATGTATAGCTTTCTACCATGTCTTTGAAAAAACCTAATTTCATTCTTTTATCATATGTATGTCATCATTATCATAAGTATTTCATAATTGTTATTTGATTTTGATCTTTGTTTATTTGTAAAAAAAGGTTCATAGTCTAAGTACTTCAAAGTTTTGTGATGTAGATCTTTTCGGCTTTGTCGTTAATCACCAATGGTGGCTTGGATTTCATAGTGAGCGTTTGGTTTATATGTGTGAGTTTGGACACACTGGTTTCAGTACTAAAAGCTCATGATGCTATTTCTATTGTATTCTCTTGTTCTGTGATTGTCACTTTTACAAATTTCTCTAGGCTAAATTTATAACTGCAAAATAAAAATGCTAAATCGTCAAAATATGGTATTGTTGTTTTGTGCGTACAACCTTTTAATATTGATACTTTAATAGAAACTTTCAAATCATAAACCAAATATTGGCACCCTCCGCTTTAATCAGTCATTAGTTTAAAATTGCGTTAATAGTTTAATAAAACAATGTATTATAATGACATGATTTTTGTAGTTAATGCTGTAAAATGACAAAAATCATTATTTTCAGCATCAAAATGAAACCATGACAATCTTGAAGGTTGACAATGATCGTGTAGTTTACCCTATATAAAATATAAACAAAAACAGCAGCGGAACGGAATCTGTGGAGTCGCCTTTGCCTTAACTTACAGATGTCATTATGTCAAAAATTATTATTAAGTGAAATAAAAATTTAATTAAGCGCTTTCGAAAAAACTTAATTATTATAACCACAAAGTAGTCAAACCAAAAATTAAGTTGGAAACTAAATCCTAACTACAAGTTGCGTGTGCACCTGGGTTCGATTCCCGGGCGGAGCGAATATTGTGATATGATGAATATCGATGTTTGTTTCGGGTCTAGGTGTGATGTTCGTCTCTGTGTGTGTTTCGGGCATCCAATATACAGGTTCTTCCTAGTTAGGGGCTTTGAGTGTGATGTGTTATTACATATTTATTATTATAATTACCATGTATTAGTAAAGATTTACTTATAATACTGCGTTTATCCTAACAAATGAATGCCATACTTTTCTGATATAAAGATATTAAAAAGCAGAAATTGAGGTTATAAGAATGGTTTTTTTTATGTAGCATCTAAAGTTTTAACTGCTGGAAAAAAGATTTATCCCTATTTCTCCAATTATTTCTATTCCTGCATTGTGTCACCTTGGGCCAGATCTCGAGATTGGAATCAAGATGGCCTCGCCAACGACTGCGATGCCGGTTTGGATGCAATTAAAATCGGAATGCAATTAAATTAAACTAATAACTTAAACTTTCGGTGCATTCTTTTTTTGTATTGTTTTATAAATTTACTATTTTTTTACATTTAAAAGGAAGTTTGCCCTTTATTTTTTTTATTTCTTTAATTTGATAGAAAATGTGTAGATTCGTATGAAGTTCGTAACTTTGCATAAAGACATAAAGTTCTAGGTAATTATACGTAGATATGCCACCGTAGGTTCTATACGTAGATATGCCACCCCTCCTCTGCACTCCTAATACGCTGCGCTAAACGCCATCACGGTTTGTCGACTACTGATGTGAATGAGTCGACGTCGTTAGCGAATGAGATGTATTGAACGCTAAAGTTGTGCCAGCCTTCAGACGTCCACTCGGAACGTTTTATGCTGAAGTCAGACAAAACGTATTGTTTGTGAAACAAACACCTTTGTACTTTACTTTGTCGATAACTAAACTTTAATTACGTTCAAATTTAGAACTCAAATACATGTTAAACAATGAACTTTTAAAATAAAATATAATAAAAAGAGTCGCCTTCGCAAAAAATTGCGTTCGTTCGATTTTAGTTTAGACGAGATGACGTCACACCCATCCGAGTAAAAATTGCAACTTTTAGCGGTGTGCACTAACTAACTTAAATTCTTATGATCATCGTATGTAAGTACAATATTATTAGCATTAATCTTACATGTGCTAAAAAATAAAATATTCTGATTCAGTAATAAATACTGCAGTACTTCAGTAGTAATACTGTTGACTGCTCCGTGGCTCAGTTGGCAGTGATGTGGACTGAGTAAGCGTGAGCACCCGGGTTCGATTCCCGGGCGGGGCGAATATTGATATGATGAATATCGATGTTTGTTTCCGGTCTGGGTGTGATGTTCGTCTCTGTGTGTGTTTCGGGCGCCCTAGATACAGGTTCTTCCTAGTTAGGGGCTCTGAGTGTGATGTGTTATTATTATTATTATTAAATAGTCTGATTTTAATAATTAAAAAAGATAATTCATAATAAAAAAAGTTTTGTCATGAATAATAATTATAAGTAATTGGCGTGGATATTAATTATTTTGAATTGTCCATAACTACCTACATATTTATATTGATCCTCATTCGTCGACTCCACTCCTTTTCTGTTCGAGCTGTGTCTGCGACTCGGCGCGAGCGAAACGAAAAATGAGTCAGTTGCGGAGAGCTTTTGGTCTCAGATCCGTACAATTTTTTTTTTTTCATTTTGCTAAACTCCTTTTAACCTGAATTACGGTCCCATTCGGCAGAAAGCATGAAACTTAGCATACATGTAGCTTTTCTATATGTGATTCAATATCGATAGGGAAACACGCTGGGAAATGGTTTCTTCCCCCCTTCCCCCCATTTTACCTCCCTTATTTTGTTTTTTTTTTTTAATTTTCTACAAAAACGGTAGGACTTATGAGTTTTCAAGAACCAAATAATCGTCGATATATTACCTACAAAACGATACCACATTCATAGTTATACGACTAATATTTTGTATAAAAAGCCGTCATTATATTGTGAACTTATGAAAAAATTTACATTTATTTCCTTTTTTCTTCACTTAATGATAAATGAAAGGTGTTGTGATAAAATCAACTGAAAGGGTTTAAAATTATATACATCTAGCTACAAAAAGATAACAATTTATTGTAGAAGGTTTGTTTCCCGAGTTACAGCCCAACTCACGGCTCACGGCGTCTGGCTCAACGAAATAACTCCTTTTTTAACCGACGAAAAAACAAAAAGGAGGAGGTTCTCAATTCGTCGCGTATATTTTTTTTTTTTTTTTTTTATGTATGATCACGCATAACTTTTTACTGTGTGGACCGATTTTGATAATTCCTTTTTTAATCGACAGGGCATACCTTGAAGTTGGTCCCATAAAAATTTGGAAATAAAATTCCAACCCTAAGGGTGGAAAAATAGGGGTGACTTTATTGTTCACTCACAGATTGTATTGCCGTTTTGTGATTAACATGAAAACTGCTAGGTATAATTATGAGTCTTTTTTATATGAATGTTAATAATCATAATCTCAGCCGATAGACGTCTACTGCTGGACATAGGCCTCCCTCAAAAATCGCCTTACCGACCGGTCGTGATCGAACCTCATCCTGTTAGTCCCTAAACCTTCACCAGGTTGTGTGGCCACCTTGTGGGGTGCGACCACCCTGTGAAGGGTGATTGGCTGGGGTCAAAAAATTTGGCCAAAAAAACTGAAAAGCAAAAAATAAAAACTTTTTATCAAAAAATTAAACCGCCGAAAAAACTGAAAAGCATTAAATAATTGGGAAACATTTTCTATTAGGCCTTAATTTACTCACTTCTTAAAGTAATTTTGGTTAACCAAGAAATTTTGAGTCGGTGCCACAGAATCAACGAATAACGATCACTAAATTACCTGAAATTCAAAGAAATAACCGAAAAACGTGTGCCGCCGCGCATCGCGCTATAGGTAGTTAAGGAATTTGCTTGTGTGGTGTGGCACCGACTTAAAATTTCTTGGTTAACCAAAATTACTTTAAGAAGTGAGTAAATTAAGGCCTAATAGAAAATGTTTCCCAATTATTTAATGCTTTTCAGTTTTTTCGGCGGTTTAATTTTTTGATAAAAAGTTTTTTTTGCGTCCATACAATGTTTACAAGAACTGTTCAAAAGCACGAAAGCTTATCTTTATAGGTATACCACTAGCATTCAAATAACTTAAAACAACCAGTTAAGTCCAGTGAAAATTACACATTTATTTTACTCATATTTATTTTAATTAAAATCGCAGGTATCTCCTCCGCACTTACAGAGGCCAGTACAAGGGAGCCCTGACTTCCTACATAGACATCGATCTGTAATGCAGCCGCGGCAGGAACACTTAGTTAACTCCTTTACGGATGCTGCGGTTTCTTTGATCGTGCTCCATAATGGAGTAACAAGCTTAACATTCGGCCGGCTATCCTGCAGAACGGGCTCGCCTACACGCAGCATTTGATCCGGTGTCAGGTTACTGGCTGCAGGCGCTACCATCGGCTAACCTGGGAACCCTCTTACACAAGACCACACTTTCCCTGGGGGTGTGCCTGAGACTGGGAGTCAGAACGTGTGCTCCTCATCGCTGCCACTGTGTAGATATGGTCGATCACCTCGGCCACCACGGCCTCTCCTGTATGCGCAGCGCCGGTCGCATGGCTCGCCACGCCAGTCTAAATGACATTATCCGTCGGGCCCTAGGTTAGGTTAGGTCGTTAGGTTCAAGAACGGCCGGCACGTCGACCACAGCCGGCCGTTCTTGAACCTAACGGTCTGGCGCGAGACGACGGAAAGCGGACCAACGGTATGACTATCGTCCCCTGAACACGTGGCAGGCCGCTGGTGTGGGACGCCACGTGTGTTGACACCATGGCGGCGTGCCACGTGCAAAGAACATCAGGTAAGGCTGGCGCGGCAGCCCCAGCTGCCGAAGACCTCATACGGCGCAAATACGCGGCAATAAGTCAGCAGTATGAGTTTGTGCCGTTTGGGGTCGAAACTTTAGGGCCTTGGGGGCCAGGGGCGCGTCGACTATTCAAGGAATTATCGACGCGTCTGATCGACGATTCCGGTGACCGGCGGGCTGGCTCTTGCCTTGGCCAGAGAATAAGTGTGGCCATTCAGAGGGGTAACGCAGCCAGCCTGCTAGGCACCGTACCTTCCGGTGGCAGCGATTTTGAGGCCATTTTTCATCTGTAAATATTTCTTTGTTTAGTTTTTTTTAAGGTAATCAATATACATGGTATAAAATAAAGTCGCTTCCCGCGTCTGTCCCTATGTATGCTTATATCTTTAAAACTATGCAACGGATTTTGACGAGGTTTTTTTTAAATAGATAGAGTGATTCAAGAGGAAGGTTTATAAGTATAATAAATGCACAACATAGTAATAGGTTAGGCGGTACGAAGTTCGCCGGGTCGACCAGTATTTAATAACATAAAAGTTCATATTTCAATTTAGTTAATTCCTTTCCTTTAACACTCTTTCATCAACTCAGGAACCTGTCTGTACACAAATTTCATTTCATAAGAATTTAGGTTAGTTAGTGCACACCGCTAAAAGTTGCAATTTTTACTCGGATGGGTGTGACGTTATCTCGTCTGAACTAAAATTGAACGAACGCAATTTTCTGCGAAGGCGACTCTTTTTATTATATTTTATTTTAAAAGTTCAATGTTTAACATGTATTATTTGAGTTCTAAATTTGAACGTAATTAAAGTTTAGTTATCGACAAAGTAAATTACAAATTAAGATGCACACAATGATACAGGTTTCTTTATATAGGCCACTAACTTGTCGTTTCTGAACATGTTGTAGGGAAGTAATCATATGGATGTAGATTAAATTCAATTCCTTCTGATACCAAGCCGGCCTGTAAAGAGAGATGCAGTTTTATAAGATAAGTAAATATAGGTATAAAGCAGTGGCTAAGGTTGTTTTTGAATGTCATTTTACAAATGGTTTCATACATATAGAGAGGTGTTTGTTTCACAAACTATACGTTTAGTCTGACTTCAGCATAACACGTTCCAAATGGACGTCTGAAGGCCTGGCACAACTTTAGCGTTCAATACATCTTATTCGCTAACGACGTCGACTCATTCACATCAGTAATAATTCATAATAATTCATTTATTTTGTAAACATAGGTTAAATAAATTACAGATGTCTTAAAAAATTAGGTATCTCTATGCTTTACCACTAGGTGTACAAATTGGAGTTGCTACATGCAGACTTGTTATTTACAAAATAAAATTATAATATTTAGGTTTAAATTATTCAAATAGTATTTCATTTATATTAAGTCAATGTTTTTCTAGAAAATATTCATTTAGGCTATAGTGTGCCTTTTCAATTAGATAATTCTTAAGCTTATTTTTAAAAAGAAGAAAATTGTCAATGCACCTTATCGTCATTGGGACCTTATTATAAATCTTAGGGCCCATACATATAATGCTCTTATTTAAGTATGCAGTCCTGGATGGATGGACGCGAAGTTTGTCCTGACGACGATCGCTTGTGAAATTCACAAAATATAAATTCCTTTTTGATTTTACAAATAACGCTACCTCCAGTATATATAGACAGGGAAAAGTAAGTATTTTAAGTCTTTTAAAGTCTGGTTGGCATGAGTCAGTTGGGCGTAGGTTGCATATAGCCCGAACACACCTCTTCTGCGCTATAAATATATCTTCTCTTCGAGTCGAGTTACCCCAGAATATCACGCCATAGCGCAGTGATGAGCCAACAAATGCATTAAAAGATGCCAATGCAGTTTTTTGGTTTACTTTTTTTGAGAGGTGATATAATGCAAAAGAAAACTGATGTAATTTGCCTATGACCCAATCCACATGTGGTTGCCATGTAAGGGTGGAATCTACGTGCAAACCTAAAAATTTTGAAACTTTTACACACTCAAGTTTAACTCCTTTATAATTTATGTTCAAATCAGCCAATGTTCGATTGTCCCTTATTTTAAATTCCATTACTTTCGTTTTCTCTAGATTTACTTTAAGGGAGTTTGATTCTAACCATTCAATAATAGTACTTAAGGTTCTATTCATTTCTTCAAAAATGTCGCTAGTCTTATTGCCAACAAAAATTACAGTGCTGTCGTCAGCAAACATTATTACCTTTTGGTTTATGGCTTTTGGGAGATCATTTATGTAGAGAAGAAACATTAAAGGACCAAGCACACTACCCTGAGGCACACCACATTTGACTTCTCTAGGAGAAGATGAGTATGTTATTTCAGTTAAAGTTTTAGGGTCTAGCTTAGTTATTTGAGTTATCTGTGTTCTATTATTTAAATACGACTTTAATAGTTCAATAACATTGCCTCGGATGCCATATGATTCAAGTTTTTCTATAAGTATATTGTGGTCTACAAAGTCGAAAGCTTTTGTCAGGTCCATATACATTGCGAATACAGGGAGTTTTTTGTCCACATTAGTCATAACGTCGTCTAGAAATTCATAAATTGCTTCATTAATTGACTTCGACTTCCTAAACCCTTTCTGTTCATTGACCAGAATATTATTATTTTCACAGTATGCATATATCCTATTATAGATTATCTTTTCAAATAATTTTGCAAATATAGTTATGAGTGCAATTGGTCTATAGTAATTCATGTCATGAATGTCTTCTTTTTTAAAGATCGGTTTTACTAATGTAATTTTTAGTTTATTCGGAAATATTCCATTTTCTAAAGCAATGTTTGCAATATAACTGATAACAGGTGAAATTTCTGATGACACCAGGGATATATTTTTTGTGGTAATATCATCATAACCAGTACTTGAAGTATTTTTAAGGTTTTTAATAATGTTTAATATTTCATCAGGAGTTGTTGGTGCCATGAATATAGATTTCAAATAGTTGTGTTTTAATGTTGTTCTATAAGTCAGGTTATTATTGTGCGCTTGCGATAGAGCTTGTTCCACAAAGAAGTCATTGAAAACTTGGGCTATTTCCTTTGGATCAGTAAAGACTTTACCATCTATCTTGATTTTTTCTATGCTATCTCTGATATTGTTTTTGTTCTTAGTATCATTAATTATATTCCATGTTGCTTTTGTTTTATTAGTACTTGTTTGTATGGAGTATTCATTTTGTGCCTTTTGTGTAAGATTTATTATAGTTTTTAACCTTTTCGAATATTTTTTAAATCTATCTTTTGTTTGTAGATTAGGGTTTAGGCGATATTGCCAGAGTAGAAATCTTTTGTGTTTGCTACATTGCTTGATTCCTTTTGAGATCCACTTTGGATTTGAAAAGGTCGGTACTTTCAGTTTTATTACGGGGAAGCACAGGTCATAGAATAATTGGAAGGTTTCATAAAAACTGTCAAATGCATCATTAGGATCAGATCTTTCAAAGACATCAGAAAACGTTAAAGTTTTAAAGCAGTCCTTAAACTTAAAAGTATTGTTTATGGAATAATCGCGCTTTGTCTTATACCAATACTTAAAACTGCAATGACGTCTTACAGGACATTTTATTATTTGGGCAGTATGGTCTGACAATGCGAGCTCAAAGACTTTAGCAGTAGAGCCTTTTATGTTGTGTATTATATTGTCAATGCAAGTTCCGCTGATCAAGCGCGTAGGGACATTTATTGAGAAAAATAGGTTATATCCTTTTATGAAGTTCTTAAATTCGATTGAATATTTTTCTTTCTTTAATATGTCGATATTGAAATCACCACAAAGGATGACTTTGGTTTTTTTAAAACATACCCTATCCAATACATTTTTCATCTTATCAAAAAATACATCCATCAATTGAACCCTATCCCTCTGCGGGGGTACTCTATAAAAACAAACAACAGTAACATTCTGGTCTAAGAGTTCAACAGCACAGCATTCTACAACATTAGGCACACTGCACTTTTGTATGTCAGGTAGTGCTCTAAATCGTAATAGTTTGTTTATAAGAATGCAAGCTCCACCATTTCTATTGTCTCTAGCAAAACACGACGTCAGTATGAAATTTGGTAAATGCAACTGTAGAGTATCATTGTAAGGACATGTTATGTTCAGTGATACATAGAACATCCACTGGGTAGCCACATTTTTTAGTTCATTTAAACATACCACTAATTGATCCGATTTTGTTATAAGTCCATCGATATTTTGGTGAAGAACATGTATATGTTTATAATCGAAAAAACTGCTTTTTTTCAATATTAATTTTGTTACAATTAAGTGTGTCTTCTAAGATTTTTTGTGATACTAAAGGGGAAACAAGAGGGCTATTTATTTCGCTAGTTAGCCCTTGGTTGACTTGAGGATATTGTCCTAGTATATTATCGTTCGCAGTTTTGTTAATTTTATAACTAGCATCGTAAGTAGTTCTTTGTATCGGTTTAAAGTAGAATGGTATGGTACCTTTTTTGCCGCCAACATTGGCCGAAAGAGTATAATTAGTGTCTGATTTCTTAAGCTTAGATTTTTCATTGTTCATAGTCTGGATGCGTTTTTTTAAATTATCGAATGTCAGATATTGTTGATTGTATTCAATCCAGTCAATAGAGGAATTTATTTTTATACAAAGATAGTTTATATATGATGTCATGCTTAAAATTTTATAGTTAATTTCATCTAAAAATTTACAGTTTTCAAAAAGGTTGGCTATTAATTTTAGTTGATTATTTAATTTGCGTCCATTAAGGAATTCATTTATGGTGGTGCGAATGAGGTAGACATTTGTGTTTCGAAGCTTATCTAAGGCTATACATAGATTTGACTGCAGTAAACTAGGATTGGCATCATGGTTTCCAACACAAATTATCACATAGTCTTGTTTAGTAACTTTATCCTTGAGCTCTTCACAGTATTGGAGTATTTCTGACGAAGGTGCATCAGGTTTTATAATTGCAAAAGTCGTGTAAACATCATTCCATTTCCCTTCCCTAGTATTAAGTAAAGTCGAAGATAACCCTTTCAGCTGCCCATCACCCAGAATGTATATATATTTTTCCTTTGTTTCTTTACAAGTTTCTTGATCAGTCTTCTCAGTAGGTGCAATTATTGGTGATTCCTTTTGTGGCTTATCTGAAGACAGTTTTTGTTCACTAGTTTCAAATGTCTTATCTTCTACTACTTTGTCTATTTCTTTGTTTTGTGGCAATTTGTGAGGTGAGGTGATTTCATTTGGATTTGTCACTGTTTTAAATGATTCAGGATTGCCAACGCTCAAGTTGGAGTTTGACTTAAATATGCGTTGTTTCGGAGCTCTTACAGTTGTATCGTCAATGCCAACAGACTTAAAGAGTTTTATTTTAGTTTCATAGTCACCTAAATTCGTTAAGTTTTGTGTTTTCTATATTTAAGTTTGCAATCTCTTCATTTGCTATTTCTAATTCAATTTTGAGCTTTGTGACAGTTACTTTAAGATCTTCAAGTTCATCAACTATAGCTGTATAAGTAGTATTAGGCAGACTTCTGGCACTGCTATTTAGTATCGTTGAATTGAAGAGCGAAGATTCACCGGTTTCCAAAATATTGGAGATTCTTCTTTCTCGATCTGGGAGAGTTGTGTTAATTGTATCGCAAAAGTCTTCTTCACTCGAGTCTAATGGTACACGTCTCTTTCTCTGTGTTATAAAGGTAGGAGTTGATGTCGAGGCAGTAGGTCGAAGAGTAGTTTCTTTCTTTTGTGCAGTGGGGGCTGTAGAGGTAGATAATTTTCTTGCAGGTTTTATGCATGTTGGGCATTTCCATTGGGACTTGTGGGTTTCAGTCATAGTATTCCGAAATCGTTTCTCTGATACATTGGCACAGTCAAGGTCGTAAAATTTAGAGCATATAGAACATTTCAAATTTTCTCTTGGATCAGGCATCTTCTTGCAGCGTGCGCATTGTACAACACGATCTACGATTTTATTCATTTTACAGTTTTTATTAAGACGTTTATTTATCTTGTCTTTCTGGACATCAGTGTTTCATTTAATATTCTGCTTGAAATGAAACGTTCAAATTGATTTTCCTCAACTGGCAACATTAGCGTTTGGTAGGAAATTGATTGATTGGCAGTTGTGTCAGTTATGTAGAGAGAGAATAAACGTCAGGTCGATCAGCTGTTTTTTAATTGGTCGAAAAAAGGTGTTATAATTTCCAAAATTTAAAAATATCCTTGTGTGCGTGCGTTTTTAACCGCTGTATAATTTTTAAATCCCAATTTTACCTCATTACGCAGTGATTTAAGTGATTGTGAATGAGTAGAACACAAAATTTGCCCGTTTCTTGTTGAATGCAGGATATCTTGCACTTTTTTAACAGGTTATACAATTATTTTCTTTAAATTTATCTCTGTTGATGTTCACAATACGATAACTCACACACACGACAAACCGTGATGGCGTTGAGCGCAGCGTATTAGGAGTGCAGAGGAAGGGTGGCATATCTACGTATAATTACCTAGAACTTTAGATCTTTATGTCAAAGTTACGAACTTCATACGAATCTACACATTTTCTATCAAATTAAAGAAAAAATTTCTATCAAATTTCCTTTTAAATATAAAAAAATAGTAAATTTATAAAACAATACAAAAAAAAGACTGCACCGAAAGTTTAAGTTATTAGTTTAATTTAATTGCATTCCGATTTTAATTGCATCCAAACCGGCATCGCAGTCGTTGGCGAGGCCATCTTGATTCCAATCTCGAGAACTGGCCAAAGGTGACACAATGCAGGAATAGAAATAATTGGAGAAATAGGTATAAATCTTTTTTCCAGCAGTTAAAACTTTAGATGCAACATAAAAAAAAAAACCATTCTTATAACCTCAATTTCTGCTTTTTAATATCTTTATATCAGAAAAGTATGGCATTCATTTGTTTGAATGAACGCAGTATTATAAGTAAATCTTTACTAATACATGCTAATAATAATAATAAATATGTAATAACACATCACACTCAGAGCCCCTAACTAGGAAGAACCTGTATCTTGGATGCCCGAAACACACACAGAGACGAACATCACACCTAGACCCGAAACAAACATCGATATTCATCATATCACAATATTCGCCCCGCCCGGGAATCGAACCCAGGTGCACACGCTTCTCAGTACACAACCCTGCCAACTGAGCCACGGAGCAGTCAATCAACAGTAATAGTACTAAAAATTATCTTGCTTAATACTTTTCTTTAGAGCGTTATTACTTGTAGTCAGGATTTAGTTTCCAACTTAATTTTTGTTATGACTAATTTGTGGTTATAATAATTAAGTATTCGAAAGCGCTTAATTAAATTTTTATTTCACTTAACAATAATTTTTAACATTTGTTGTTGAGGCAAAGGCGACTCCACAGATTCCGTTCCGCTGCGGTTTTGTTTATATTTTATATAGGGTAAACTACACGATCATTGTCAACCTTCAAGATTGTCATGGTTTCATTTAGATGCTGAAAATAATGATTTTTGTCATTTTACAGCATTAACTACAAAAATCATATCATTATAATACATTATTTTATTAAACTATTAACGCAATTTTAAACTAATGACTGATTAAAGCGGAGGGTGCCAATATTTGGTTTATGGTTTGAAAGTTTCTATTAAAATATCAATATTAAATGGTTGTACGCACAAAACAACAATACCATATTTAGACGATTTAGCATTTTTATTTTGCAGTTATAAATTTAGCCAAGAGAAATTTGTAAAAGTGACAATCATGGGGCAGTTTACCCTAGGTCGAATATTTATCAAAGACCACGTGACCTGTAGGAGAACCGGCGTACACGTCCTCCCTCTACGAGCTGCACGCAGCATCTGAAGTATTGTTGAACAGTGACAGAAGTTCAATGATTGCATACGAAGAGACAGGGACAGTCATCTCTGTCAGTCGTGCAAATCGGATTCTTGGTTCTGCGCCACCACCTGGTTTTTATTAAAAAGCAACCTTTGGTGTGTGAGAGAAAATCCGCCATTTTGTTTTGATTTTCCCTGTATGTGAGACCGCCAGGCGGACACGGTCACATGGGCTATCCGGAAAAACGTTTTTCTTTAAAAAAAAAAAATAAGGAATGTAAATATTTGTACAGACATTAAATTAGTCAAAAATAAATTTAATAATCAAAGTACAAGTGTTCCATTCGCCTCCTCTGGGATTACTAGGATTTAGGAAGATCTGGGACTACAACATCTACACCCAATGCCCATACTGTACGGTATTATTTTACTCTGAACATCTCACCACTAAAGCTAGTTTATTAAATTTAACCTCAAAGAAGTTTCAAAATCCGATTCTCGCCCCAAATCCTTCGAGAAACTCTCTCCGTGTATATGGCGCTTAAAAGGTTAAATTGTATGGACTAAAGACTACCAGGGCCCTCAGTCTCATCGCGCAAAACGTAACTATCGAATAAAAGTAGAGTAGGAACAGTACGTTAATCGCAAGAAAATACACATTTGGTAGTCTCGTAATGAATTTTTAACCGACGAAAAAACAAAAAGGAGGAGGTTCTCAATTCGTCGCGTATATATATCGCACACCTAGTACAAAACAGTGTCAACTCAAAAAACCATTTTTTTCAGAAATCACGAAAAACTGATTTCTTTTTTTTTATGATAGCTAGAAGTTAACTAATATTTCAATAAAATGGAGAAAAAAACGAAAGCATCGAGTGCTTTATTGCTTTTTTTTTAACTAAATGTAGTGAGGTTATATTGAATTTTTGAATTGTTACTGTTTTGTACTATGACAATTAATATTTTTTTTGTGTCAATTAAAGTTGAAGCTGTTTTGTACAAATATTTTTGAATTGTTACACTTTTAAATAAGGGGAAAATGGACAAAGGCTCGAAAAATTTTTGAGTTGGTAATAAAATCAATACTAAAATTAAAATCAATACATAGTATAAAAGAAAGCCGCTTCCCACGTCTGTCCCTATGTATGCTTAAATCTTTAAAATAATACAACAGATTTTAATGCATTTTTTTTAACAAATATATTGATAAAGAGTGCACAAGATAGTGATAAATGCGATAGCGATACGAAGTTCGCCAGGTCGACTAGTTTAATATTCATAAAAACTTTTTTAGTAAAATCAACAGTACGGTAATTTTCTTGAGAAATTGGCACTTATCTTCATGAAATCTTATCTAAAACGACGAAAATTTACCAAATAATATTAATTTTTGTCACCCATTTATAAAATGCTTAAAATTTCTTGGTAATCCAAAATTACTTAAAGAAGTGAGTAAATTAAGGCCTAATAGAAAATGTTTCCCTATTATTTAATGCTTTTCAGTTTTTACGGCGGTTTAATTTTTTTATAAAAAGTTTTTATGCTATAACTATAGTAGTAGTATCGCAATAGATTGGAATTGACCAAAAAGGGTAGTCTGCTCCATAATAAGATAATGTTATGATTACGTTCGACTGACATTATAAATGTCAATACTGATTGATATTAAGTGACAGTTGCACTACGCCCGGTCCAATTTCGTCTAATAAAACAGGATTAACTATTTAGGTAAAAAAACCCAGATTATTCTATAGCTTGCTATTCATATTCTATTGCTATACTATAATGATCGATCAAAGTTACCAGACTCGCAATTTTTGACCCCATCGTAGTAGAGTAATAGTAGAATAATAATTGAATAGAAGTTTAATCGTAAGTTTAAGAGACTGGAGTCCCAGATCTGTGCCCTGTGCGTGCAGAGCATAGCGGACCGCCCCGCGCTCCGCCGCCGCCCCGCGCCGCCAACCCCGTCATGCATATACTTAGTTATCTCAGTAGGTGTACTCTATATCTAGGCTAAACGCTAAACCCTAGCAAGAAATTTGATAAGAATACTTAGTGAATCGTCATTACCTAATGCCTAACTAACTAGATACTACTATTTATACATTATCTATGTACTTACTTACTTACCTAGATATTTAATACTTACGTCAAATAATGATAATATCTAGGTAGTTTAGCATTAGGTACTTACGTTTAAAAACTTAGCGTTATAAAAACTTCAGAATAACGTGAAGGACAAGGTAAGGAAGGGATTATAGAGTTTTGAAGTCTCCAAGTATCGTCCTTAATTAGTGCTCAGGGTATTTCTCTTTTTGTTGTTTATTTTTTTTTCACGAAAACTAACAATTATTTTGAACCGACATATTGACACAAATTCAAGAAAGTGACTAGCAATGCTTATGAAAAAATCCAGTTCTCTAGCGTCAGCAGTTTCCGAAATATTTAATAAAATAGATTTCCGGCAAAACGTCAGTCCAGCAACAGATGGAATAACTCTGTTATCTGAAGAGGCACATTTACCAGATTCAGCGCACATTTAGGCACATTTATAAGCTACATTTCTGCCAAGTTTCAAAGACCTACCGCCCAGCGGTTCAAAAAAGTGTTTCCAGGATGACGTCATCCCAGCAGAATTAGTTTTTAGCCTATAACTCCAAAACCTCTGGATGTACAAATTCGACACTTCGCGCACTAATCCTTTGTTCGATGCACTGAATATTGGCATTTTCAAAATTTCGATACCGTGACTTTTTCGGCCCCACTGACGCACACGATTTTGAGAAAAAATATAACCCCCGAAAAATTTCTAACCTCATTCTTGGAAAACACACGTATGTGTGCGTTTATTCCGCTTTCACATATTCATGATTTTCGTAAACTCTCATTGCACCATTGGCCTGATGGTTGGGACAGTGGCTCATCATATCGTAGGTCGGCGGTTCGAATCCCCTGACTTTTATATTTCTTGAGATTGTATATTTTTATTTTAACTTCAAATTGACTTTTTTTTTTTTAGCTGTGAAGATTTATTGATTTCGGACAAAATAATTCACAAAACAATGCATAAAAGCAAGGCTATTCCTAAAGCTTCTTCCTAGGTCTCATAGAAAGGTCTAATTATGTGTCGAACATGTATGCAAAATACGCAATAACCATTATAAATTGATATACGTCACAAAGAAGTGAGAAAATCGGCGTTGCCTGGCAATCATTTTCATTTCATATTGCAAAACAAACACTGGTAGAATATCGTATAGGAGATTCACATCAAACAAGCCAATGCAACCCAATGCTGAGTCTTTCACCACTTTATTACTTAAATTATTTTAGTGTAAAGTAAATAGACGTAAGTAAGCATTATTTCGTTGTTCTGTCTGCGTTCTATAAAAGATCTTTATATAATGCTCGCTCGCTCGATGTAAAAGACGATGGTAGCATCAGAATTAGAATCTTTATTTAATTTTGTTACCATAGGTCGAGCGCGCGAACTGTTGCTAAAATGTTCTTGCATGTTCGAAAGTGTTACCTATTCTGTTTTTAACCGACGAAATAACAAAAAGGAGGAGGTTCTCAATTTGTCGCGTATATTTTTTTTTTTTTTTTTATGTATGATCACGCATAACTTTTTACTGTGTGGACTGATTTTGATAATTCTTTTTTTAATCGACAGGGTATACCTTGAAGTTGGTCCCATAAAAATTTGGAAATAAAATTCCAACCCTAAGGGTGGAAAAATAGGGGTGACTTTATTGTTCACTCACAGATTATATTGCCGTGTTGTGATTTACATGAAAACTGCTAGGTATAATTATGAGTCTTTTTATATGAACTTTAATAATCATAATCTCAGCCGATAGACGTCCACTGCTGGACATAGGCCTCCCTCACAAATCGCCTCACCGACCGGTCGTGATCGAACCTCATCCTGTTAGTCCCTCAACCTTCACCAGGTTGTGTGGCCACCTTGTGGGGTGCGACCAAGCTGTGAAGGGTGATTAGCTGGGGTCAAAAAAAAATAAGCCCAAAAAAACTGAAAAGCAAAAAATAAAAACTTTTTATCAAAAAATTAAACCGCCGAAAAAACTGAAAAGCATTAAATAATAGGGAAACATTTTCTATTAGGCCTTAATTTACTCACTTCTTAAAGTAATTTTGGATTACCAAGAAATTTTGAGTCGGTGCCACAGATCACTATATTACATGAAATTCAAGGAAATAACCGAAAAACGTGTGTCGCTGCGCATCGCGCTTTACATAGATAATGAATTTGCTTGTGTGGTGTGGCACCGACTTAAAATTTCTTGGTAATCCAAAATTACTTTAAGAAGTGAGTAAATTAAGGCCTAATAGAAAATGTTTCCCTATTATTTAATGCTTTTCAGTTTTTTCGGCGGTTTAATTTTTTGATAAAAAGTTTTTATAACAATTCGTGATTCTAGCGATCTTTGTGCAAGAATTAATTCTACATAGTACTTACTTGCTTAAAAGTTTTGCTAGTTGTTCATGTTCATATACAATAATCAATATCAATACATAGTATAAATTAAAGTCGCTTCCCGCGTCTGTCCCTATGTATGCTTATATCTTTAAAACTATGCAACGGATTTTGATGAGGTTTTTTTGATTAGATAGAGTGATTAAAGAGGAAGGTTTATAAGTTTACGATACGTGCACAATATAGTTATAGGTAAGGTGGTACGAAGTTCGCCGGGTCGACTAGTATACATATAATAATATATAGCGATAGAATGCTATTTGCTAGCTCTTTGTTCGTTTGATGTAAATGCACCCTAGCCACCTAGGCTAGCGATCCTGGTACGGAGCGGGCGGATGCAGATTTCGAGTTCATTGAAACAAATGACGATTTTGGTCACTGCTATTCGAGATTAATCTCTTTGACTAAGTAATACATAGCATTTTGCTGTGCGTGACGCGTGACGCCCGACTCTGGCTGCAAAGTACTAATAATAATACCTACCTCATCGACGTACCCTATAACGATTAAGGCCCGGAGCACACATGGCGAAGCGCAGCGTGGATAAATTTTCGATTTCAAGCTATAATCGGCTTTTTTGGCTTCGCACCAAACCGCGTTTCCGCGCGCTACTTTTCGCATATATTCGCTTCGATGCGCTTAGGAATTAAGTATTGTGTTGATTGATTTTGGATACCTATTATTCAAAGACGACTAAGCTGATAATAGTGTGATATTGAGAGAAACTCTGCCCTGCGCTTCGCCATATGTGCGCCGGGCCTTCCAATTGCTTTTGGTGTCACATTGAAATTTATAATTATTTCAATGTACGGAAAAGTCATTGCGAGGCGGCAACATCGCAAAAGAGTAACAGTCCATCTCAGAGGACACGGGTTCGAGCCTCGGCAGAGTTTTATCATTTTATTTTTTAACCCCGAACGAATATTCTGAGAGGGGTGTAAATTTTTACGTGTTTATCTGTCTGTATGTCTGTCTTCTCTCTGTGGCATCGTAGAGCCCAAACGGCTGAACCGATTTTCCTTTAGTTTTTTTTTTGTATCATAGATAATTTCAGCCCGAGTGTTCTTAGCCATGTCTCATGAAGATCTGATCAGCTGTTTGAAGATCATCAGCTCTTTTCGAGATGATGAGGGGATCTTACTAGCTTCTTTATGTCTGATCGAGTTGAAATTTTGTTCCATGTTACACCATGTTACATTATTACCAAACGCGACAATCTGGCCCCTTGTCACGTTGGTAATACAGCATAAACTCGGTTATACGTGGGTCCGGCTCTTAATCTGGTGCCTTTGCCTAACCCTTAGGGGAATAAAAAGGCGTGAGATTATTTTATTTTTATATTGCGTTATTGTTTTAGTGTTATTTTAATTTATCGTATAATAAATACGCAATTACGAAACGAAAAAGGTGAAAAATATTGATACCGCCATCTAGCAATCCAATCTGTGATGAAGGAAATGAACGTACTCTATAGGTACAGCCAATTCTTATGTAGCATTTTTTTATATTTCTACATAACACTAATATACTAAAAAAGTACAATATCTGTACCCACAAAAAACTAATTAGGAAGATTTAGGATCAAAACTAGGATACATTTTGAAACGTTTCATGGATTCAATTGAAATCCTTACAGATATCGTATTGCAAGTCTTTTGGATAAATAATAATAATCGACGTTAGTTACTTTTTAAACATTATTAATATGTAAGTACAAATTATTTAATAATAGGTAATGTAAATTTAATGAACAAATTTTATGCCAATAATTTACACGTTTTTACATTTGATCTCATATTGACTAAAAAAGTATGAAAAATAAACATGCGGTCAATTTTAAAATATTGCAATGGCAATACCTACACAAGACAAGTAAAACAATAGGTTAGTACATTTAGGATTTAAATGCACGGCAACAGCAGCAGCTGTTGCGAGCTCGTCTCGTCGGGCTTCGACCTTTGGCAGATGTTCTGTTGATTTCGAGTGGTTTTCTGAGAAGAGTGGCAACAATGCGCAAACCAAACCAAACATATTCTTGATGGAGTAGTCGAGTCAGTCGGACGGTTTAGAGGTCACGGGTTCAATTCCAGCCTGGGCAATTTTTTTTAAGTTTTTTTAATTTTTTTTATTTGTATTATTCTTATTTTAGTGTATTTAATTTATCATAAGATTAATACGCAAGTACGAACATTATAACTCATTATAGTAAATATGTGTAGCCCTCTGCCGTCAAGATCGGAAAACTTGTGTGTGTATACACGCACACAAATGTAAATAGTACGAAATTTGATTGCTGAAATTACGAGTTTACAGTGAAAATAAATAAGTTTCCGTTTGTTTGCCACTTTTAATCACATGTACAAAGTTTCAGTTTTTTTTACAGGATAAATACTTTCCGGTTTTCACGTCTTAGGACCTTTAGTTTAGTATGGGAAAGGGTTCACCTTAAATTAAAAGAAAACGCAGGCAAAATATTGTTATTTTATAAAACATCCAATTGTGTTTTGCTAACTATACTTACTTCCTTACTTAAATAGGTTGAGTTTTAATAATATGTTGAGTTGATATCATTAAGATAACCTTTAGTTCCATTTAATCATATCAATGGCGTAAAATATGTACGTAACATATTGTAATAATAAGTATTGACCTAAATCATAAAAAAAACCGCATGTTCGAGAACTATCGATTGAATTATACCTCCTAGGTACCTTTTTTTTTAGGCGGGTGCAATGTATGAATATCGAGATTTCTCGACGTCAGACGCATAAGGTCGGATGTGTGATTTTGCTACTTTTCAGGAGAGCGTTTAGAAAATTGTTGTTTTAATCCGATCAGATATACGAAATCTAGAAAGTATATAGTCAACCTATTACTTTTATTTCGTAATTTGTTTATTAAGCTACAGTTAGGAATAAAATATTTTATTACTACCATACAAAAAATTGAAAATATGTGCATTTTTTTAAAACAAACCCAAGATCCGACCCTATGCTTGTATAAAATATTTTTTTTTGTCATCCGGTAAGAAGTATCTGAAATACAACTTTATGCCTCTAATAAAATAGCAATGTTTTGTGATAGATCTTGACATGCACTCTTATAAATAACTAACAAAAGGTCGTATTTTTATTTAGACACCGTTAGTTATTAAATAAATAGCTCTGTAACAAATAGGATCATATTTTTAATCAACTAAAAAAGATTTATTTTAAACAAAAATAAACTTTTCAATATCAAAATATCCCTCTCTTAATATCTTAATATAAAACGTTAATCTCAGGGCTAAGTAAGTTTTAAAACAAATAAATAATATTTAAAAAAAATCAATATAGGATACAAGCATCTTGGGAATGATGAACTTATAGGCTAAAGTGCTGATTGAAAGAGTGATTGCCCAAACGGAAGAGAAAATTTGGAATGTGCAGTGCAAGAAGGTTTCAGAAAGAGAATGGGATGTACGGATCAAATCTTCTCGTTGCGAGCCATTGTAGAAAATCATCTCGCAAATAACCAGAAAGTATTTTACGCTTCCGTAAGGTTAGAGAAGGCCTATGACGGTAGTAAGGGAAGATTTGTAGGTGACACTTTCTGTGTATGGGATGGACAGCCATCGGGTGCAGGTGCTGAGTGAGACTTCTCTTCGAGAACTCTAGTACATTGTGTCAGGGTGTACGGAGCCTACACAGACTGGCGGCATACGGCGTATCTTAAAGATGACCAGCCAGAAACCTATAGAGACGCAGATTATACATAGAAAATGACGTTGGATTGGTCATGTATTTAAGAGACCCGACGATGACATCCCTAAACAGACTCTGATATGGCACGCATCAGGTAGCAGAAGGCCAGGTCGCCCTCGCATCACCTGGAGGCTATCGGTTGAGAAAAAAATCGCAAAAACAGGTCTTAAATGGCGGGATCTGGAGCAGGCAGCCCAAAACCGTTATAGATGGAGTAAAATACTTCGAGTCATTTGCCTCTGATGAGGAGGGGTGATGACATCATTACACAGACTGGTTAAACATCTCAACGGGTTTCAGATTCAGATAGGGCTGTGTTGCATCGCCACTCAGCTTGTTCATGGACTGTTGTTTATGAGATTTTAAAAGAACAAACATGAAATGAGAATGAGAGTTGCTCGTCAAATGGCTTCTGCTGAAGATCAAGTATTGCTTGCTTCATAGACGTATAAGTTGAAGGAGATGAAAACTCTCATGAATGCTTTGCTTTGAAAGAAAGTAGTGAAAGTTAAGTGTTAGATAAAAATTATCGTTGTTGACGAAGAGACACAATGACTCTAAAAATGCTGCGATTGAGGCCCAGAAAATAGAACAAGTGACTGAGTTTGTCTATTTGGGATGTTTCTTTACCAGCGATGGTATGTGTTAGGCGGACGCCTTGAATTTGTTTGTCGCCAGCCATATCCTGTCTCAAAGGGCTCGCCTGGCTGTGAGCTACAGTATATTGGTGATGTATGGAAGTGAAACTTTAGTGTAGCAGAAGAGAAATGAAAGTAGAATTAATGCTGTGGAGATGAGGTCTTTGAGGATTGTTGTGGGTGTAGTGAACAAGATTGAAAACAGTATTCTTTGGTGGTTTGTTTGTTTTTAAAAGTTCATTTAGGTATTTCATTATTTTTTACAAAGTTTACAGCCAGTGTAAGTTTTAATATCCTAGGCTAAAACAAAACTTTGGTGGTTTGGTCACATAGAAAGGATGATGATAGAAGATTTACGAAAGTAATTTACAAAGCAGATGCGAAAGGCACGGTTGGAAAAGGAAGGTCACGGAGAACGTTTACCGACCAAATTGGTTGCATCCTCAAAAATGGTCGCGTGAATTGTTCACGAAATTAAAAAGTTTTTACCGTAGAAGAAGCAGAACATTTAACCTACTTACTTATGGGAAACAGGCGTGATTTAATGTATTTGTGCACGTATTCCATTAAATTTATACATTAATGAAAATCTTTATTGTGTCTGTTTGGTCGCCTACCCTTCGAAAAAGGTACTAACCTTAGTATTTTTGCAGATAAGGATTATAATTAGATATCAAATTTACCTTACTTAATAAGTAATAGTTAATTAATCACCTAAATAAATATCCACCTTTACCCATCTCTTTAAACAATACAAACATGGAGAGAAAAGCGCCTGAGTGGCTGGCGGTTGTGCGGCCTAAAACTTGCCAAACGCCGAAAGACCGATCCGAACTTGACTTACTACCTCCTTAAGCCGTAAAGTGCTACAGTCATAATATTGCTTTTCCATATACTTTTCAAGGTTACTCAAAAAAGTACATTTTGTTCAAAGCATAAGGTCGTAACTTTGGATAAAGCCACAATCGCTCAATAATTCATAAGAGGCATAAGGCTGTATGTAGCTTTACTGCTTAAGAAATTATTATTTTTGAGGGTGAAGAAGAGGCATAATGTCTCAAATTTGAATACGAATCTGTTAAGCTATATTTTATTGTAAGCATAATGATGTAACTATTGTTATGACCGGTGTTTCTCGATGTTTTTTTTATGGAATAGTGTCAGTTGGGCAGATATGACCTAATACTTGTAGAAAATTATAGAAAAAGACAGATACGACATTATGCTACAGCATTATCTCTGCATCTGAAAGAGATAGAAATATGTTTGTCAGTTGTATGGAAAGAGCTAGACGAGCTTAGAACGTCGGTGTAAAAAAGTGATTTTGGGTGTAAACTCAGATCCGACCTTATGCTTCTGACGTCGAGATTTGAAGGTAAACAGAAAAATAAATCAGTTCCGATTAGAGTTTGGTTGTATCATTTGTCTCTCCCAGTTATTAAGGCTTAGATAGTTCATTGTGAAATACCATCTGCCGGAGTGTCCTTTAATATTAAGGAGTTTGATTTGCGAAATGGAAAATGGAAAACATACTTCAGTCAAATAACGGCGTGGTTCGCGATCAAGGAGGTCAAGATGGCGGACCAAGTACAATATCTCACAGAACAAGGAAGATGCGCTCTCTCTCTAAATAGAAATCGCGAGTAGGCGGAGCCCGCGTGCCTATCATTAGCTCTGCAGTGCCTATGCGTAGTTTTTGACAGATTTGATAAGCTCAGTTGCTTTATGCTTCTTGTAAACAAACCACCAGGAAAAATATGAA
Organism: Euspilapteryx auroguttella; assembly: GCA_951802225.1. Classification (NCBI taxonomy): domain Eukaryota; kingdom Metazoa; phylum Arthropoda; class Insecta; order Lepidoptera; family Gracillariidae; genus Euspilapteryx; species Euspilapteryx auroguttella. The sequence goes on along the minus strand of OX637644.1, from coordinate 8,702,772 downwards.
AAAAAACCCACTAAAATGCCATATTGTGCTGTGTTGGAATGCAAAAATTAAAGTTGGGGACTTAAAAGTACTAATTATGCCGTATCATTACATCGGTAAGTAATATTTCACTGTATTTTTAAATAAATTTGAAATTATACATGAACAAGAAAACAAAACCATAAGTGAGAAAATGAAAACACCCTAATTACGGAGCAGTAAAATTGAATTTTCATTGAAGCCTGTGACTGTGACTGTACCTTCTTAGCGTTCTTCTTTATCTATGGTATTAGACTCATGACTTTTTCTAGAACATTTTGACAACAGTATAATGGAAATCAGTTAGAGATTGCTCAACATGATGAAAATCTATCGATAATTTTCTATGATAAAAATCTATCGATAATAATAATTTTCAGTGAAAAAAAAAATAGGTATTCGCTTCGACTTGAAAACCTCTACCTTTTTTTCGGTTTAAAATGTGATTTACTTTAAAGATAAATTCTTGAATACGAATGAAATTATATGAATCTTTCAACTTAGACTCTTGCGTATGAATGAAATTATATTGAAAATGAAAATGAAAATGAAAAATGAAAACATCATATTACAATAATGTTGTAATATGTAAAAAATAAATTCGCTTTCCGCATCAGTCCTTAGGTATGTTTAAATCTTTAAAAATACAGCGGATTTTTTTAATAGATAGAGTGATTCAAGAGGAAGGTTTATAAGTATAAAACATGCACGTTGTAATAATAGGTTAGGCGGTACGAAGTTTGCCGGGTCGACCAGTATTGTATAAAGACAAGTCGTCACTCTTATAGTGTGCTATATTTTATTTTTCTTTTCATTTATTTACAGCCTGTGTTACTGGATCACCTTGGGCCAAGCTCCGAACCTTATACACTTAAGCATAAACTTGAAGATGGAGCCATCATGAAAGCTTCTTAAGCTAAGAGGAGTTTCAATAAACAATACCTAGAGAAGAAAAAATGTATTAAAAAACCAAGATTAGATAAGAGTTTAAGGCAAGTAATAAATTAGTAGTAAGTACTTCGATATTAAATAAGATAAAATAATATTAATATAAAACCCATCTTGTTTTATTGGTCTATCAACCCATCCACCTAAATTGTTTACTTTGGTTAAAATAAAGCTTCATTTAAAGTACAGTACTTACTCCAAAATTAATAATGCGCATGCAGATTCGCTAATTGTCGATTTCACGGAAACACCTGAATCAAAAATCATAATTCTACTAAATTACGCATGCAGAAAATGCACTTAACCTCCTTAAATACATATCGTCTTCCGTCGCTTGGGAATACGACCGTTGTCGAACAGTGACGAAGATTTCTATGCGCATTATAACTTTTGCAGTACTGTAGGTATATACAATTTTATAACTAAACACATTTTTATTTCTGAATCTCTATTTATGCGAAGCATAACTGTTGAATACAAAACGACATTGGAAATAAATAAAAATTAAACTGTACACTAAAATAAACTTTGTTCTATGAGCGACTGGTTTTATCATATGATAATACCAATACATCGCCAATCACCAAGAAGGCCGTTTGCGTAGAATACACATAGATTTTCGTAAAAAAAAGTAATTGTTAACTGTAGCCATATGAAAGAAAGTTGTATATCGATAGGTTTTTCTCATCGACAAACTTTCTCCCGCAATATGTACATCCCTAGCTTAGTTTTTCATTTTTCAACGTAGCCACCTAGTGTTTAGTAGCGGTAGTACAAAAGCTGTAGTTCCATCTAGCGTCGAATAGTAAAACTAGGAACAATGCGTGAGGATTTTAAAGCAAAGAGGATGTATAGCTTTTTACTATGTCTTTGGAAAAACCTAATTTCATTTTTTTATCATATGTATGTCATCATTATCTTAAGTATTTCATAATTGTTATTTGATTTTGATCTTTGTTTATTTGTAAAAAAGGTTCATAGTCTACTTCAATGTTTTGTTATGTAGATCTTTTCGGCTTTGTCGTTAATCACCAATGGTAGCTTGGATTTCATAGTGAGCGTTTGGTTTATATGTGTGAGTTTGGACACACTGGTTTTAGTACTAAAAGCTCATGATGCTATTTCTATTGTATTCTCTTGTTCTGTGCAATATCTCATAGCGGCTGTGGGATCGGTGATCGGAGACGCTTGATCTAATAATTGATTTGTGTTACCCGGTGGATCCTACAGATTTGGAATTTAACGTTATCGTGGGTAAAGTTAGTGCCCACCTATCTCCTTAGCGCTCAGAAATTGCCGAGCGCATGTGTTTTCGGGCGTGCCGACAGGAAGCAGGGCAGACTCTACGATTTCACGGCTAACTTAAAGAAATTGGCTAAGAATTCAACTTCAAAGGGACCACCTACCTAGAAGAAAACCTTCGAGATCAATTCGTTTTCGGAATGCGCAGCGAAACTATACGATTTAGACTACTGACCGAAGAGAAGCTGACATTTGCGCGTGCATGTGAGTTAGCGTTATCTCTGGAAGCGGCGGATCGGGACTCAAAAGCGAGTGGCGGCGGCGTGGCAGCGGGGCCGAGCCGCGAGGAGCCGGTGCACGCGGTGCGCGGCGAGCGAGGCCGGCAAGGTGCCGGCAGAGGCGGGTGGCGGCAGGGCCGGCGCGGCGCGGGCGCTGGCGGCGGAGCGAGCGCCGCGGGCCACCAGCCGCGGTGCTATAGGTGCGCGGGAAACCATGACCCGGCGCGCTGTTCCTACATCAACGTCGAGTGCTTCGTATGTGGAAAACGTGGTCATATCGCGAAAGTGTGCAAATCACGAAAGGGTGTTAGTGTTCATAATGTGTGCGGCTATGAGGATTCGCAGGCGGAGGCGGGTATAATCTACTACGAGGACGATGAGTGCGAAGCAGAAGAGTGTGTTCCGGTCTACATGATGGCGAGCGGTCGTCCGGACAGTCCATGGAACTGCACCGTCCAGATCAATGGAGTCCCGCTGGAGATGCAGCTAGACTCAGGGGCGGGAGTAAGCGTTATTCCATACAGTATGTACATTAAATATTTTTCAAGTGTACCTATGCAACCTACTAATATAATGTTAAAGATGTTTAGCGGACAAACTATTAAACCTAAGGGTGTTATGAAATGTTTAGTTACTTATAAAAAAAAGTAAGGCGATGTTAGATTTAATTATTGCAGAAACTATCGAAAATGTGGCTTTGTTAGGTAGAAGGTGGATAAAAACATTAGGCATTAACTGGACTGACGATGTAGACACGTGCCACAACGTAAAGGCTGACGAGGGCGCGGCCGCTGGCGCGGGCGGCTCAGTTCAGGCAGCGGTGCCAGGGCCGGACTCTATTGACACAAAACATCAAGCGCTTTTTGTTTTTTGCGTAACAAATTTCCTGCTGTATTTTCACCTGGTATTGGTAAATTTAAGAACGGTTTAGTGCGTATAAATCTTTTGCCAAATGCGAGACCTGTGTATTGCAAGCCTAGGCCAGTGCCATTTGCCTTGCGTGATGCAGTTGAAGCTGAATTAATTCGATTGCAGAAAGAGGGTATCATTTCACCTGTAGAGACAAGCGAATGGGGCACGCATAGGCGTGCCCCATTCGCCAGTACCGGTAATAAAAAAAGTCAGGTGAAGTCAGAATTTGCGGGGATTTTAAAGTTACTCTAAATCCAGCTATTGAGGATGACTAGTACCCTATACCAAGGATTGACGATATTTTTTCAGCCCTGCAGGGGGGTGTAATCTTCAGTAAAATCGATTTGAGTCACGCTTATCAACAATTGTGCCTTACAAAGGAATCGAAAATGCTTTGTGTAATCGTTACCCATATGGGTAATTTTTGTTACAATAGGTTACCTTTTGGAATTAAGTGCGCAGTAAGTAAATTTCAAAGAGTGATGGAAAGTATCATTAAAATGAAATTTGTAGCGGTATTTTTGGACGATATTTTGATATTAAATTTTGAAGAGAGTAGCCACATGGAAACGCTTAGTCAAGTTTTTAAAATACTGTCCGATTGTGGACTAAAGGTTGCAGCAAAAAAATGTAAATTTTTTCAGGGATCAGTTTCATATCTAGGACACATGCAGAGAAGGTAGACGCAGTAAATAGAGCGCCCATTCCGGAAAATGTATCGCAATTGAAGGCTTTTTTAGGGCTAGTTAATTATTACGCAAAGTTTTTGCCTAACTTAAGCAGCCTACTTCACCCTTTACATCAATTACTAAAAAAAGATACAGGAACGTATTGTGTGGAGTAATGACTGTAACAGAGCGTTTGTGTTAGTTAAGAAAATGTTGATGGCGCGTCCTATTTTAATACATTACGATCCAAATGCGCCTCTGAGGCTTTATTGCGACGGCTCGCCGTATGGAGTAGGGGCGGCGCTAGTGCAGCGCGACTCGGCCGGCCGCGAGAGGCCGGTACACCACTAGCAGCTATTTTCGACCAAAATAAAAGCATACCCAAAATGATAGCCGGACGCCTACAAAGATGGGCAGTAATTTTGTGTGGTTATGACTACGAAATCGAATGCATTAAATCGGGGGATAACTGCGTTGCAGACGCTTTATCTAGGTTACCGTTAAAAGATGATGGACTAAGGTAAAGGCACCGGTGTTGGACATGGCTCCTATTATGGACATTTCAAATTCAGTTTAAAAAAATAAGAAATCTGCTGTGTCCTATTCCCGTTTGTAATTATTTTTATGATTGGTAACAATTCCTCTACCACATACAAACATTTAAAAGTTAATAACTATAATAGATTCGAAATGAAAAATATAAGTAGTGACTTGGGCAGAGAATGGGTAAAAACTAAGTGATTTGCGTTAAGGAGTTGATTGGAAGTATGTTGATTTTACTGAACATTTATAAGTTTTTTTTTACATTACTATGCAATTATCTGTTCTTTAATAGACTAGGAGTGCCTCTAAAACCTTATATTTACATTCTGCCTTTAGAAAATGGCTGGAAAATTAATGTTCATGATTGGTTCGGTTTAGTAAGTACTCCCCAGTCATATACATTTTGTCTATGACTGGATTATTAAAAAAAATGTAACAATATACATTTATGGTCACCAGACTATATGCTTTTAGGTAGTCCAATCAGATTTGCTTTAGCACATCTAGATCCAGTCTTGTACATAGGTCCATGACTGGAGTGTCCATAACTGGGCCTTTAGAATGGACCCGTTTATTTCTTCTACTATGAAGTAAGTTTGATAAAATATTTTTGTCTTTTTAATGACTTTTTGAGTAGGACCAATTCGTTAAATGTCTCTTCTAAACTTTATTATTTATTAATGGTTTCCAACAAAGACAAAACAAAAAATACGAAAATTACGAACGCAAAAGATGGTTTTAATGGACAAAGAAATCACCGGATGATTTTTTCTTATTTTTTGAATAATTTGAGGAATAGAGAAACAAAGAACAATCAAAGATATTAAAGAACTACAAAAGAAGGCATCCATGACGCATATGAGAAGTTCAGGTCGCACTGCTCTCATATCAATCTTATAAAAACCTTTCTAATTTACTAAGAGACTACCTAAGCCTATTCGAAATATTTTATGAACATATTCTAGAAAATTTTATGTGTTCCCTCGATAGCCCTTCTTTGTGGTTTCCCCGTAGATGTGGTTGATGGAAACACTTTGAATTATGGTTTTCACGTTTAATTAGCGAATTTTACAAATATTGACCAGTGAAGCCGGCGTGGTTGCAAAGCGTCTACGTTATACAAAATTAGAATATTAGAAAAAATTAAATAATGCGTGTTGGTCACTGCGGCGATCACGTTATATTGAACCGTCCTGATTGGATAAGAAAGCGCGGCATCGACGATGACGACACATTCTCGGTGAAGTAGGGATGGTCTTGATTGCGTTTCGTCTCATGCAGTTTTGAACATTATGTTTTATCTAGCGTGGCGATCATCTACTCTACTCTTCTTATATGGTTCATCTGATATAGTATTCCCAGAATTTAGATACTTCCACAACTGAACGCTAGCATCAAATTTTGAAACAAGTGTTGGCCCTTCACATTTTCAATATTTCCTAGCTTCAACTTCCATTATAATCACTTCCATATAATGCTATAGGTACACAAACGTATACTGCTTGCCTTAACTAAAAATTTGTCTCTGAGACTTTAATAATCATTTATGAGCCTATTCCAAACCCAATACGTTTCAATTATATCTTTTCGACCAACGTTATCGTTATAATTCAGTGAAATTTTCGCTAAAATAACTAGATTTATATTTTTATTATTAGCCTAAACTTTCCTACTGCTAAACAATGGTCTTTTTCCCCTTTTCTACACTTCTCTATCTTGAGCGGACTCCCACTAGGGGGTCGGGTTTCTTAACTGGGAACGATCGACTCGTAATTGTCTTCTTGGCGGCTTCGTTAAGCATTGCCGCTTTAACAAAGACAATTTCTGTTGCACGCCCAAAGAAAAAAGCAATGGTTAACGAAGTTGCTAGCGGGACGGTTGCGGGTTGATCGTTTTTGGTTAAGAAACTTGGCCCCCAGGCCATGGCCTGGCGTGTGCTCCCAGTTCATCGCTCCATAATTTCCATCCATTTTTTATTACAATAATCTAAGTTCGCCATAATAACCGGTCTTGCGCGATCCTCATTTCAACCTTCTACAGTTCGTCTGACAGTCAGGTGACCGTTGGGTCAGGGTGTCATGTCAACCCTTTTGGGGCAGTACTCTTTTGCCTTTTTTCAGTGCACTGTTGCCATTTGCCACTATTTTTTCTCGGCACCAGCGGTTATCTATTCTTCGAGCTACATAATAATATTTGGCCTGCCTGCCCATGTTTTTTTTGCTTCTCTGGGATTTTTGGTTTGGTTTTTCTGCGGATCTCCGAACAGCCATATAGGAGAGGCCTATGTTCAGCAGTGGATGTCTGTCCGCTTAGATAATGAAATTTCTCTTAAAACTTCCGTCCAAGATTGGATGTCCATAACTGGATAATGTCCATCACTGGGTGTCCATCACTGGATTTTTCATGTCCATGACTGGTGAAAAAAAAGCGTTTCTTTTTTCTTATATTTTGTTAAACAATCAATATATATAAAACTCTTCCGTTACTGACTGACTGACTGACTGACTGACAGACAACGCAGAGCCAAAACTACTGGGCGTACAAAGCTGAAATTTGGCATGTAGGTTCCTTAGGGAGTGTAGGTGAGCACTAAGAAAGGATTTCCCAAAATTCCCACGGGAACGGGAAAAAACGGGATTTTTGTGTTGTTGAGAAATGTGCGCGGGAAATACCGCGGGGCAGCCTCTAGTTTGTTTAATAAAATTATAAAAAAAATACACAATTGTTAAAAAAACCTCGCTTCATTTCATGTTATAACTTTTACACCTGTAGCGATCAAAGGTTAGAAAATATTTGCGAAAAACTGAAAAAAAATCCTTATAGCGTCCAAGACTGGTGCCTTTACCTTACTTCAAATAGAAAAAAAAACTTTAGAGTTCATTTATTATATTGAGCAGGGCATACACATAGACCATAAAGATATAGCGAGAGAAACAAAATCAGACCGTGTTCTAGCGAAAGTTGCATCACACATAAAACAAGGTACTTAGTTGGTATTTTTGCAATGATGAGCAATTGAAACCATATTGGCGTTTAAGAGATAGTCTAAGCGTGGAATATGGATGTTTAATGTTCGGACCGAGGGTGATAGTGCCGGAGACGCTGCGCGAGAGCGTGCTGCAGCGCGTACACGAGGGCCACCCGGGCATGGTGCGTGGCAAGGCGCGCGCGCGCGGCTACGTGTGGTGGCCGGGACTCGACGAGGACCTCGAGCGCGCGGTGCGCGAGTGCGCCGCCTGTGCCCTGGAGCAGCCGACGCCGCCGCGCGCCGCCGTGCATCCGTGGGAGTGGCCACAGGTACCATGGTATAGAATACATGTTGATTTTTTATCACCAAAAGGTGGTATATATTACTTAGTGATTATAGACGCTCATTCAAAATGGATTGAGGTAAGCAGAGTTACAACTACCAATGCGGAATGCACTATTCGGTTCCTGCGAGAGGTATTTGCCAGGTTTGGATACCCTATTCAATTGGTATCAGATAATGGACCCCCATTTACTAGCGATGAGTTCGCAAAATACCTTAAGATTAGCGGAATCAAACATATAACCGTGTCGCCTTACAAACCTAGCAGCAATGGGGCTGCAGAAAATACAGTTAAACAGGTAAAAATGTGTTTTAAAAAATCTTTAAGAGAAGGTAGCGATTTAAATACATCTTTACAGGTATTTCTTATGAGTCACAGGAGCACCCCGCACTGTACCACCGGCCGTACACCTTCCGAACTAATGTTCAAAAGAAATATTAGAACAAAGTTAGATCTTCTTCGGCCAGAGGCAAGTGAAAAAGTTATAGGTCAACAATTAAGACAAACGAAACAGGGGGTTACACGAGAGCTTTCTGTGGGTGATAAAGTTTTGTTCAAAACTTACAAAACAAATAAATTTTATTGGCAACCAGGCCAAATTTTAAGTAAGTTAGGCCCTTTGTCTTATTTAGTGGGGGAGGAATCAGGTCGTAAAGAGCATAAACGTCATATCGACCAGCTGCGGCCTGATACCACAACAAGTTCGTTGCGGAAATTAAGTAATTACGATACTGGTGAATTAAATGAGGTAACGGTAGGTGCAGATATAAGTAAGGCGTGTCTCAGCACGGTAAACGATAAGCGCGGCTCCACTATGTCCTCCGACCCAGATCGCTCTCCGCCCGCCACCGCGCCACCGGCCGACCTTAGTCCAGCAGTAGTCGCACGAAACCGCCGTCCACCTATCAGATACGGTTATGAAAAATGATATTTATTAATTTGCTTGTATTGGTAGGTATTTAGGTTTAAGGTTAATTTACAGAGATTTTACAAGATTCTTTACATTGATAAATAACAATGTTTTGTGTTAAAAATAAATTAGTATAAGTACTTAAGTACTTATAGTTAATTATAAAAGTTGTTAAACGAGATAACATTCTAATTGTATAACATAACATACCCAAGCGTGTTTAAATTTATCTCAGTAAGTATTAATTAAATATACTTGTATATGTGCTTAATTATTATTCTAAATTAGAAGTACCTTTTTATATATATATCTTCTAGATTAGTGTAGGAGAGATGCAATGTATGAATATCGAGATTTGAAGGTAAACCGAAAAATAAATCAGTTCCGATTAGAGTTTGGTCGTATCATTTGTCTCTCCCAGTTATTAAGGCTTAGATAGTTCAGCGGGGAAACTCCTAACGAGTACCCTGCGACCCCGGAGGGAGTCGCAGGGTTATGTGGGGTTCGCACCCACTAAAACTCCGCCGGTGTCCATCTCGGCTGTTGGCAAGGGGGTCACGGGTGATCTTTCGATCGTTGTGTTCAACTCCGCGACCCCCTCCAGAATTGGCTGTTTAGCCTCTTCACGAGGGGACAAGTGGTGGTATTCCCCCCCTGAGCGCGGATGGCTCTGCCTACGCTCGACGGCGGAATCAGGACACCGCGTTCCGCTGTCCTTCTCGGGGCCGTTATATGACTACACGAGGCCCCCGCCTCGTGCACCCAACGACCCCGTAGTCCCCTTTTAGTCGCCTCTTACGACAGGCAGGGGATATCTCAGTCCTATTCTTCGGCCCGGTACTGCAGGGCGTACGGCGGCGATTCATGGTCTCGCGCCGCCGCGTCGACGAACTCGCCGTCTGGCCGGGTTCGCCACCTCTCTCTCTCGTTCGGCCGTCTCCTTGGCGAGCATGACTGCTACGCAGAAGGCAAGATGTCATAGGGTAACATGCCCTATTACGGCGCGTTTTGACGACATTTTAAAGTAGGGTAAGAAATTAAGCATTTCTAAATATGTTAGCAGATATTTGAATATTTTTTTGACACTCATGATAATTATATTTTCTATTTCAGTTGTCGTTTTATTTATTTTAAAGTAATAATTAATTTAAAATAAATATTTTTTCTGACAATTCGGAATTCCTATTACGGCGGCAAAAAAAAGTTTGAAGCCCATTACGGCGGTAAGCACAGCCTATTACGGAGTATGTGATGACAACACACGCACGATAAAACATTTTGCTCATGGTTCTGTGCAATCAGAAAATGGTATGCAATGGCTGTAATTGTTACTGGCACTGTACATGAATACAGGTTCTACCTAGTAAGGGGCTATTTTGATAATATTTTGTGTATCAACTATTTAATAAACGGCCTCGCGCTAAGAAGTTTCCAGTAATATAATTAGTTTAGGAAACACGAAGAATGAATATTTGGCTGTATGGGCTTCCTTTGCCTTGCAGTTGACATAAGAAAAACCTAAGTAAAAATATATAATACATAATATTTTAAAAGAAAAGCATTAAGTACTGTGCGATGAAAGGGCTCGGGTTCAGCTTCTTATCACAGAAATATGCGCACTAAGTAGGTACTCCTAATTAACGTAACATACATCGCAAAGCTGTTAATCTGCCAGGACCCTTAAAATGTAAAATAAATGAGAGTACGAGTCCCAAGAGTGAAGGCACTGTACGCTTATATATACTGGGTGTTTCTGACAAGGCGTTAATAAATCAAAGGACGGATTCTGCTCACCATATCAACAACTTTCCAAAAGCAACATGGGTCAAAATCTCAAAAAAAAACAGCTGTTCCATACATTGGTTCGATCAGCTGACGGGGTCAATGTACGGGACGGCTGATTTTTGTTTTGAGATTTCGACCCATGTTGCTTTGGGAAAGATGTAAGGTGTGGTGAGCAGAATCCCTCCTTTGATTTATAACCGCCTTGTCAGAAACACGCTGTAGATAGAATAAAACAATATAAAATTAATATACGAAAAAAGATAAATATTAATAAAATATAATCCTGAGAATATAAAATTCAATAAAAATAAAATAGAACATGAATCCTATGAATACAACAACATAATTAATATAAATTTAGAATTAAAGCAAACATATAAATAGATAAAATAGAAATCGGATATGTTGTAAAAAGAATGGCCGTGTACCTACATAATTTAATTACTTCGAGGCGCAGTATGCTATCCAGATTCCTTCTGCAAATGCAGCAAATGGGTATGAAATGACTTTTTAAACGGTCTGTATAATTAATTAGTTTTTGGATGCTCATTAAAAATATTAAACTAGCGATTTATTACATAACGAGCTTTCCCGGCTTACTTCGTTACGCCATAGAACATAAGATACTTCAAAGACTTGGCTCTATAGACTATGTTCTTTTGACTGCCCAGAATGGCCAAATAAAAAACACACAACAACAACAAACCACCTGTCAAAATATGTAAACAACGGAAAAAATATTGCACCTTGGGTTATATTATTTGAGTTTAGGTAAGGATCCCTAATTTTTTTGAAAATCTAATATAGCCTATGACACTCGGGGTTAATGTAGCTTCCTACCAGTGAAAGAATTTTTCAAATCGGTTCAGTATTTCCGGAGCCTATTCGTTACAAACAAACAAACAAACAAATCTTTCCTCATTATAATATTGGTATAGATGAAAAAGCTATTGACCGAAGATTTTGGCCAAACCCAAAGTCAAAATTTCGATTTCGTCTGTTATAAATTAGTTAAAAGTAAAGAAATTAGGAGGAAATTCAAAGTTACTTTAGCCATTCAACTTATTCGTAGCATTCAACATACCTATACCTTTATTGACCGAAGATTTTGGCCAAACCGAAAGTCAAAATTTCGATTTCGGCTGTTATAAATTAGTTAATAGTAAAGAAATTAGGAGGAAATTCAAAGTTAATATAGCCATTCAACTTATTCGTAGCATTCAACATACCTATACCTTTATAATCTCTTTATATAAAACCCTCAGTGCTCTTGAATTTCTCTCTTCAGAAACAGAATAAAATAATGTTCTACTATCCTAATTTTATTATTGACTTACATAAAGGCTTGGAAAAAGAAGCAGGCCTTTGCCCAGCAGTGGGAAATATAGGGCTAATAAAAAAAAAAAACAAATCACTCAACAAACAAATAGTATAACTTTTTTTTTTAATTTTCATTGGTTACGAATCAATATCATTCCCAAAAAAGGTTAAAAAAACAGATTCGGATTCGCAATCTTCACCAGAACGTCTGTCCACCTTCTGAGGAGCAGCTCTGGGCTTTTCTGCGTCTTCCGGTGCGATTATTCAAGCTATGTGCCCTGCCCATTGCAACTTAAAAAAAATTGAAATGCATACATATTATGCTGAACTTAACACTAAATGTCTAATCGTATTATTCAATAAATATTTATACAGTTTGTTGTAAAATACGTGACATCCATTATAAATTGACATAATAGGTACGATTATAGGTACGTCAAATAACTTTTTTTTTTCCTGAATAACAGGGTAAGTGTGAAGCTTAGATTTTTTTTGGTAAGTATTTTTTTATTTACCTAAGAAACTTCTGTTTCACTTGAGAAAAATAAAGTGGGCAATAAGTTGCAACCCTCAAAGCATTTCGGGCTTGAAGTTCCGAGTTCCAAAAATTTTTGTAATATACTTTTCCCTGCGATCAGTGGCAGTAAACCAGAGCATGGGGTGTTTTCAGTGTTTGGAAACCTGGAAGAAAATGTTTAGTTAATCATTCATCGACTTGATTATCGATAACATGTTTTGACTGCCCTAACAACCTCAAATTAGAATTGTTTTAATTCTAAATTTTTGGGCTTATTTTTGTTCTAAAATGAATGAAACCACGTTGGATACTTATAATAAGCATTCAGAAGTATTGTCTCTATTTCTCATATCATTTTTAAGTTTATTTTGTAGGAAAAATACTCACGCGTGAAAACTGATTCTTTCGTCCAAGTTTTCTTTGTAAAGTAAAAAAAGTAAAAAATGATTTATTCAATACAGGATACAAGATATCGCTTATTGAAAGTCAATTAGACTAATCTAATTAATATTGATACCTTATTTCGTAAAGTATCCTATACTGATAGAGGCGAGGTAGTTCAGGGTGCCCACTAATTGGCTCAGGCAAACAATGTTTGCCTTGCCTTACGACAATGGTCGCCTGGAGACGCCCCCAAACGAGCCCTCCACTGTCAAATGATTCTACTCCCTTTCGCAATGATTTTACAGCGTAGAGAAGAAAGGGGTAACAAACTCTACTTTACAATTTCTCTCTCTTTTTTTTTTTTTTTGTTCTTATATATGTGACATTACAATTCAATTTACAATACAAAGAACATAAATTAATAAGATTTAAAGTACATACATGAAATAATGAAAATATCGTGCAGAGCTAGACTACTTTGTTTCCATAGAGTGATCTGCAATTGCGCACCATGCAGGACATTCTCCTAATGATTGCTTTTTTTTGTTTTACATACACACACCATTAAATTACGAAATTATTTGAAAAAATTAAAATATCTGCCGATGTTTACCTTTGAAAATGCCACAAACCATAACGCGACATAGAGAGGATAATGTTACCATCGTAGATTTTTAGTGACTCTTTAATTTTGTAGGATTATAATAAGGAAATAAGATATCATTTGACAATTTATTTGGCTTCACGTGACGTCACTAAGGTTTGATCTATTGGTATTCATTAATCTGAGCAAGAACCTTTCATTTCCAGCGTTACCAATGTGTGGGGAATTCCCCAGACTGCGGGGAATCCCAAAGTGATTGGAGATTTCGTTGGGGAATTGTGTGGGGAATATGCGGGGATTTTAGCATTTTACCGATTCAATAATAATAATATTAAATAAGTTTATTCAATTTTACAAAAGTATAACAATCTTCCACATTGTCACATGCTTTTCAAAATATATTCTAAATATGTATTAGGGTAAGCTGATTGATACATAAATATAGCTTAATACTATTTCTAATTCTAGTTACACAACTAGAGAAAAAATAAAATATCAATAATAATAACAATAAATTTTGAATTTAGATTTTTTAAGTTTTTAAGTTATTAAGGAAATAAATAGATTATGTTACATTTATTAGGTTTTCAATGAGCGGTTTTCGAACTGTCACTTTTAGTTACATAGACTGCCATAAGATGGCAGAGCTGTTCTACCAAAATTTGTACACGTTTTGAATTTTCGTAACAAAAAAAAAGTGTTAAATTTAATGTTTTCATAGCTTAAATAGTTAGCATATTTATTAAACTATGTTGTTTTAAGAAAGTTCTCTGTATTAATGCTCAAATAAATTAAATACAAATTTTTTTCTTCATCATTTCAAATCTTGTTGTCAGGTTCGTTACAAAAATATTATTTTATTAAAAATTATATGAAGAATTAGGATGCTCCAAATGATTTTTATTTGATCGGTTATGTACTATTTAACATTTTACCATAAATAAATAAATTATTTTATATATAATTGCGGAAATGCGATCACTTGAAAAGTTTTGTTACGATAAGGCCCCATTTGAAGATACTGACATGCTAAAGCTGAGATCACAGTAGTCATTTAAATTTCTCTTTAGCAATGATTTTAGTTAAACAGTAAAAATGCACTAAAATAACATTTTAAAGTCTTGTTTTTATAATTTTGCGTAATATTTCTTTAAAATAGTTAGCTAAATTTGTAGCATGAAGTAAAAAATTAATATTTATCAGCCAAAATTATTGTGACAATCGGAAATTTGAGAGTGTAAATTGCCGTCCTCATTATAGAATACATTGCTTTTTATTATTATTTTAAAACGTAATTTTTTACTACCCTGTAAATGTATCGAGTGAAACTAATATTACTAATAAGTTCATTGTGTCACCAGCTTTATCTAGTCAGTTTCGTTACAAATCCTGTCAGGATATATGTTACAACTCAAAATGTAACGAGCCTGACGTAACGCGCAAGGGTCCCGTTTGAAAAGAAAATTAATATTTATTTGAAAAATGCATTTACAGATTTAAATCTTTCACTTATTTGTTCGGAGATAACATAGAACTAAAATCAGCAGTACCAGTATCATATAATAAAATTCTGGAAATTGTTATAACTATATTGACAAAAAGTCTAGAAAAAACTCACAACGTGCAACCGCTCGTCACAAGTTGGTGCCTGTCTTTTTATAGCTAAAAGATAAGTCAGTTTTAAATATTCTATTACCACCGGTCTGCCAGTACATAAAAAATTGCCTAAATATGGACATAGTTTTTCTTTTGGAAATTTGAGAAAATAGCGTTACTATATTGACATGTCAGGATCGTCGAAATTTCATGGACAAGAGAAATAAATCATTTAAAAATACTTATTAAATACTTTTTAAATGTAATCTCGATATTTATTAAGTCAAGTAATTACATTGTGGGATAAAATAATAACCACTAATGTTTTAGAACAAAAACCTTTCTAAACTAAGACGTGAATGCGACAACCAAAGTTAGAGACAGTATGGGGGATGAAATTTCAGAATTTTCAACAATTAATTTAAAATAGTTTTTCTTTGACAATAGTTGAGCAAAAAATAGGAATAAGTGGCCTAGATACTTAAATATATAAAACTGACGCCGGCAAAATACTGCTTATCGTCATATTTCCATCAATATCAATACATAGTATAAAATAAAGTCGATTTCCGCGTCTGTCCCTATGTATGCTTATATCTTTAAAACTACGCAACGGATTTTGATGCGGGTTTTTTTTAATAATTAGAGTAATTCAAGAGGAAGGTTTATAAGTATAATACATGCACTAAATACTAATGGGTTGGGCGGTACGAAGTACGCCGGGTCAACTAGTAAAAAATAAAATACGCTAGGGACATCCAAAAACGGCCAATGTACAAATTTTGGTGGAATTGCTCGGCACTAGCAATAAGGTTAAATTCAAATTCTATATGAATTCATTCAGACAGCGGCGGTAACATAACGGACAATTTGTCGAATTTGTCGTATCTATCTGTCACTTTTGTCGATCGTCTCCATACATTTTCCCGCATTGAAATGTCAAAAGCGATTAAAAGTGACAGAAAGATTCGACAAATAGTCCGTCGTGCTGCGGGGGCTGGTCAATCAGATTTGACGTTGACATTACACCTACATTCATTGGCTATACAGTGCCATCTATTAGCATTCTCCTAGAACCATTAAAACTGTCAAAAACGAAAACCCTTCATCATAATTCTGCTTCAAAAGCCAGTTGCATAAGAGTTTTTTAACATCTACTGTTTTAATGGGGTAAATATTTAACAATTTGTTTATCTGAACTGACTGACAGACAACGCAGAGCCGAAACTACTAGGAGTAGCGGGCTGAAATTTTGCATGTAGGTTCCTTGGGGAGTGTAGGTGAGCACTAAGTAAGTATTTCCCGAAATTCCCATGGGAACGGGAGAAAATGGGATTTTTGTGTTTAAGAGAAATCTGCGCGGGTGATACCGCGGGGCAGCCTCTAGTATTTTTATAAAATGTTATAACGTTACCTACGTGATTTAGCTGTAAACATACAAAACGTTTCGATGTACGCATACCACATATTATGATAACATGAGATCAAATATAAATTAAAAAAAAATGATTTGTAGTGTAGCCTTAGGGGCGCTATGGAGGCGACACTTAAAAAAAAATTTTATCCCCCATAAAGGTACTTTTTTATAATGGGGGCGTGGAGAGGGACACAATACAAGAACTTTTTGACTCTATCGCTTTTTCCCTAAAAATCCCCGGTTACGGAAAAATATACCGGAAATATTTTGCCAACCTCTAACTCCGAAAGGGGGCCTCCGAGCGGCATGGTTCTTTGGGTGTTATTGATGAGCATAAGACACACTATCGAACCGCATTAAATCATTTTCAACGTTTCTTTTTGACCGACGAAAAAAAAGGAGGAGGTACTCAATTCGACACGTATATATATTTTTTTTTTAATGTATGATCACGCATAACTTTTTACAGAGTAGTCCAATTTTGATAATTCTTTTTTTAATCGACAGGTCATACCTTGAAGTAGGTCCCATAAAAATTTGGAAATAAAATTCCCACCCTAAGGGTGGGAAAATAGGGGTGACTTTTTGGTCGGCGGGTCGATTTATCCACTCACAGGTTGCATTTCCGTGTTACATTATAACTTTTGATACCTACTTAAGGTAAAGGCACCGGTGTTGGACATGGCTCCTATTATGGACATTTTAAATTCAGATTTAAAAAATAAGAAATCAGCTGTGTCCTATTCCCGTTTGTAATTATTTTTACTCAATACTCAATACTCAATATATTTATTTTGCCTTCTACAATGTTAAAGTACAGATAATAATGTACATTTAAAAGTTTCAATTGTAGACCCTATTGGGTATGCAAAAAATACAAAATTACAAAAATATAAAAGACATTGTTTTACATTTGTAACAAAACAAAAGATTGTTAAGAGTTAACAGTTCAAAAAAAAAATAAAAATTCAATATCTAATCAAAAACTTAGAAATGAGGAGTATTTGCTATCATAGATAATCTTAATCATCTAGAAATTCTTTGAATGTGTAATAAGCTTTATCACATAAATAATCTTTTAGTTTCTTTAAAAATAAATTTTGTGCTTCTATATTTTTTAGTGTTTCTGGTATTTTGTTGTATATTTTAATTGACATTTTAAGTGGGCTTGTGGAATGTATGGTTAAATTTGACTGTGGTATCATAAGTTTATTTTGGTATCTGAGGTTATATTTAACTGGTTTATCTTGGCGGGTCTTAAAATATTCTGGGTATTTCCGTACGAACTTACATATTTCCAATATATATATACTTGTTAATGTTAGAATTTTGTTTTCTATAAAATAAGGTTTACAACTTTCCAGTTCCTCAATATTTACTAATATTCTTATTAATCTTTTTTGTAAGGTGAATAACGTAAGAACATCCGTGCTATTTCCCCATAATATTATGCCGTAGCTTAACCACGCATGAGCATATGCATAATACATTGATAGTGCCGTCTTAAAATCAGTGGTTTTTTTAATTTCACAAAGAGCGTATGTAAATTTGGAAAGTTTTGATCTAATGTTTTGGACATGTAATTTCCAATTTATATGTGTATCTATTGTTATGCCTAATAAAGATATGTTGTCAACCTGTTCTATATCTTTGTTTTTAAATTTAAAGTTTATCTTAATCGGCTTTTTTTGATAAGGATGGAAGGTTATGATTTTGGTTTTTCTAAAATTGATTTTAAGATTATGATCAGTTAACCAATTATTTGTTTTATGCATTAAAGAGTTTAATTTAATGTTTATATCATCTGCATTATGGCATGAGGTTAGTATTGATGTTTGGTAACAATCCCTCTACCACATACAAACATTTAAAAGTTAATAACTATAATAGATTCGAAATGAAAAATATAAGTAGTAACTTGGGCAGAGAATGGGTAAAAACTAAGTGATTTGCGTTAAGGACTTGATTGGAAGATGTTGATTTTACTAAGAATTTAAAAGTTTTTTTTTACATTACTATACAGTTATCTGTTCTTTAATAGACTCAGAGTGCCTCTAAAACCTCATATTTACATTCTGCCTTTAGAAAATGGGTGGAAAATGAATGTTCATGATTGGTTCGGTTTAGTCAGTACTCCCCAGTCATGGACATTTTGTCTATCACTGGATTTTTTAATATTTTTGTAACAATATGCATTTATGGCTACGAGACTATATCCTTTTAGGTAGTCTAATCAGATTTGATTTAGCACATCTAGATCCAGTCTTGTACATAGGTCCATGACTGGAGTGTCCATGACTGGGCCTTTAAAATGGGCCCGTTCATTTCTCCTACTATGGAGTAAGTTTATTAATTTTTTATTGTCTTTTTTTAATGACTAGTATATCAAAAGCAACAGTTCATATATTGTCGCTTCTAAACTTAATTATTTCTTAATGGTAACATAAAATATGAAAATTACGAACGCAAAAGCTGATTTCAGTAAAGCGCTAACTTTTAATACATAGTAATTCAAACAATTAAATCACTGGATTTGATTTTCCTATATTTAGAATCTTAGTAACATAAAAAATCCCAAATAAAGAAGAGGAATAGAGAAAGACAAAGAACTATCAAAGATATTAAAGAACCATAAAAGAAAGAATCCATGACGCATATTATTATGAGAAGTTCAAGTCGCACTTGCTATCATATAAACTCATATCAATCTTATAAAAACCTTTCTAATTTATTAAGCGACTGCCTAAGCCTAAGCGACACATTTTATAAAACGTCATATTCTAGGAAATTTTATGGCGATCATCTACTCTACTTTTATAGTACATCTGATATAGTGTTCCCAGAATTTAGATTCCTAAACAAGTGTAGGGCGAGAAATCATCAGGAACGCTAGCATCAAGTTTTGAGACAAGTGTTGGCCCTTCACATTCTTAATATTTCCTAGCTTCAACTTCCATATCGATCACTTCCATCTAAATGTTATTGGTACACAAACCAATTAAATAACTAAAAATATGTCTCCGAGACCTTAATCATATGTTATACTAGTCGACTCAGCGAACTTCGTACCGCCTAACCTATTACTATTTTGTGCATGTATTATACTTATAAACCTTCCTCTTGAATCACTCTATCTACTTATTTAGTAATGCCGCATTAAAATCTGTTGCGTGGTTTTAAAGATTTAAGCATACATAGGGACAGACGCGGGAAGCGACTTTAATTTATACTATGTATTGAAGCCTACGTTACCTAGTTTTACGCCCAAAGAAAACAGCAATGGTTAACGAAGTCGCTATCGGGACGGTTGCGAGTTGTTAGTTTTTGGTTAAGAAACTTGGCCCCCAGGCCCTGGCCTGGCGTGTGCTCCCAGTTCGTCGCTCCATCATTTCCATCCATTTTTTATTACAATAATCTAAGTTTGCCATAATAACCGGTCTTGCGCGATCCTCATTTCAACCTTCTACAGTTCGTCTGACAGTCAGGTGACCGTTGGGTCAGGGTGTCATGTCAACCCTTTTGGAGCAGTACTCTTTTGCTTTTTCAGTGCACTGTTGCCAGTTGCCACTAGATTTTCTCGGCACCAGCGGCTATCTATTCTTCGAGCTACATAATAATATTTGGCCTGCCTGCCCCCCTTTTTTTTTTGTTTCTCTGGGATTTTTGGTTTGGTTTTTTGCGGATCTTTTATTTGATCACGCAGAGAAACTCAGAACAGCCATATAGGAGAGGCATATGTTCAGCAGTGGACGTCTGTCCGCTTAGATGATGAAATTACTCTTAAAACTTCCGTCCAAGATTGGATGTCCATAACTGGATACTGTCCATCACTGGGTGTCCATCACTGGATTTTTCATGTCCATGACTGGTGAAAAAAAAGCGTTTCTTTTTTCCTATATTTTGTTAAACAATTTGTTTCATAAAATTATTAAAAAAATACGTAATTGTTAAAAAAAACTCGCTTCATTTCCTGTTATAAATTTTACACCTATAGCAATCATAGGTTAGAAAATATTTGCGAAAAACTGAAAAAAAATCCTTATAGCGTCCAAGACTGGTGCCTTTACCTTACAATATCTTTTGAAATGATATAAAATCAGCCGAAAGACGTCCACTGCTGGACATAGGCCTCCCCCACAAATCGCCATACCGACCGGTCTTGTCGTCCCTGTAAAACATGTCGTCTGATCACCTTATGCGATGTGACCACTGACCACCTTGTGGAGAAGAAAAAACCCTTAAAGAACTGAAAAGCATAAAATAAAACTTTTTATCAAAAAATAAAACCGCCGAAAAAAAAACTGAAAAGCATAAAATAATAATCGAATTACTAAGTTCTTAAAGTAATGTAGGTGTAGGGTATACCAATTAATTTTGAGTCGGCGCCACAGATTCCTCGTACTCCTCCAGATCACTAAATTAGGTACCTTAAATTTAAAGAAATAACCAAAATTCGTGCGCTGCCGCGCATCAATCTTTACGTAATTAAGGAATTTGTTTGTGAGGCGCGCCGACTTAAAATTAATTGGTATACCCTACATTACTTTAAGAACTTAGTAATTCGATTATTATTTTATGCTTTTCAGTTTTTTTTCGGCGGTTTTATTTTTTGATAAAAAGTTTTATTCCGATTTAGAATTTTCTTCTGCTTAGGGGCTCTATGGAGAAAAGAATAAGAAAAATCGAACGATATGAAAAAAAAATATCCCCCATGAAGGCACTTTTTTATGATGAGAGCGTGTAGAGGGCCCAAAGTGGCCCGTTTCCAAATAAATCGTCCGGAATCCGAAAGAAGGCCTCGGAGCGGGAGGGTTTCTTGGGCGTCATTGATGAGCGTCAGACACACTATCGAACCCTATTAAAGGATGTTAAGCATCAAAAATGGCATCAACCACTAACCTTTTATTGCTTCATTACAGGATTCCCAAAAACGAAACATCGCTAAATAACACTCGGGATAAAATTATATTTGACAGAAAATAAACGAAACCAAAATCGATTCACCCGTTTGGTAGCGTTACCACACAGATCGACAGACGGTTACATACATTACACTTATAACACTCCATAAGTCGTGAGTTAAAAAAATATACGCGACAAATTGAGAACCTCCTCCTTTTTGTATTTTCGTCGGTTAAGAAGAGGTTATTATCACACCTCTTCTTGTGGCGATCTATGGGGTAGAAAAATATAATGTGAAAATGTTCTTGTGGCGATCTATGGGGTAGAAAAATTAAAAGGTGAACATGATTTAGTGATAAGGTTGAATGAGAGGTTTTCAATTTGACAGCTCAGAAGAAAAAAACAAGTTTTATTAAGCTGCTACCAGATGGCGCTCTGCCAGGAGCAATAGGTCAAGCTGAAATGAATGATTCAATAGCTCAAAATGAAACATAAAAATTAAAATTTAACTGAGGCAGTGACGGAGTTGGTGAAATTAAGATTTATACTTAGCAGAAAATGATCCAATCCAAAGATTCAGTCAATATTCGAACTCCCATTTCTCTTATATTGCTTTAGACACCGCCATCTACCGGCGTATTATGATACTTTTTTTTTTCTTTTCTGTCACTTTGAAAACCCCTCATTGTATATTATTTACTTCAGTGCAATACTGTGTTCCTATTTAATCTTTAACTTTATACATTATACAACTGACAAGAAGGCAGTTAAGTAATATAACTCTGCGTTAGGAAGTTTTTAGTAAGATTAGTAAGCGTACGCTTACTAAGCTAAGAGTTTAGTTTATTATGTAAGAATTGTATATTTTGATTTCAAAGCATCAGGTCAGAAATTGCTATTATACCCTTGCCGGGTGACTAAGTTGCTTTGTTCATCATTTAAGATAATGTATATCTTAGCAAGAAATAAATATCTTGTATCTTGTGAATTTTTATTTTTCTTCGGTTTAAAAATGTACCTATCTAAGGCGAAAGTAATTTAAGTACATTTACTCTGGAAGCACTGCCAATTTTTCCCCAAACGATTAATATTCTCAAAATAACTGCTAGTTTATACGATATTTTGTTTTCGCCATGCGGAAATATACAACATTCAATGTTTTACAAAATTGCGGGAAAAAAGGCGCGGAAAAAAAAACGCAGTGCAGACAGGGCTTAATGATGATAAGGACTTGTTATAGGTACTGATGCAAAGCATAATTTGGTAGGTAGTAGGCACTAGGTACAGAACACATAAGATTACTTATCGATATCGATAGTCGCATCACTAGAAGGCGGCCATTTATTGTTCACACTTAGTGGCAGGCTATTATTGCTATTAGGGCCAGTCCATAGGATACAGGTCAATGGTTTCTTTAGGCCTACTTGAGGGAGCAAAGTTTATTTCAAGCTCAGAGTAAGGAAACCTAAGTAAAAATATATAATACATAATATTTTTATAGAAAAGCAGTAAGTACTGTGCGATGATAGGGCTCGGGCTCAGCTTCTTATCACAGAAATATGCGCACTAAGTAGGTACTCCTAATTCACGTAACATACATCGCAACGCTGTTAATCCGCCAGGACCCTTAATGTAAAATAAATGAGAGTACGAGTCTCAAGAGTGAAGACACTGTACGCTAACATATACTGGGTGTTTCTGACAAGGCGTTAATAAATCAAAGGAGGGAGGTTCGATCAGCTGACGGGGTCAATGTACATTGTACATTGACCCCGTCAGCTGATCGAACTAATGTATGGAACAGCTGTTTTTTTTTTAAGATTTTGACCCATGTTGCTTTTGGAAAGTTGTTAGTTATGGTGAGCAGAGTCCCTCCTTTGATTTATTAACGCCTTGTCAGAAACACCTTATATAAAACCCTCAGTGCTCTTGAATTTCTCTCTTCAGAAACAGAATAAAATAATATTCTACTATCCTAATTTTATTATTGACTTACATAAAGGCTTGGAAAAAGAAGCAGGCCTTTGCCGAGCAGTGGGACATATAGGGCTAAATAAAAAAAATTAACAAATCACTCAACAAACAAATTGTATAACTTTTTTTCAATATACATTGGTGACGAACTGACGAATCAATATCATTCCAAAAATGGTTTAAAAATCAGATTCGGATTTGCAGTCTTCACCAGATCGTCTGTCCACCTTCTGAGGGGCCGCTCTGGGCTTTTCTGTGTCTTGCGGTGCGATTCTTCAAGCTAAATAAATAACTAAAATTATTTTTTTATTTTGCCTGAATAACAGGGTAAGTGTGAAGCTTAGATTTTTTTGGTAAGTATTGTTTTGTTCTTGCCAAAAAAAATCTTCTGTTTCACTGGGAAAGATTAAAGTGAAATCTCAATAAGTTGTA
Organism: Euspilapteryx auroguttella; assembly: GCA_951802225.1. Lineage (NCBI taxonomy): Eukaryota > Metazoa > Arthropoda > Insecta > Lepidoptera > Gracillariidae > Euspilapteryx > Euspilapteryx auroguttella. The sequence continues at coordinate 8,679,011 of OX637644.1, read as the reverse complement.
AACCTCAAAGCATTCGGGCTTGAATTTCCGAGTTCCAAAATTTTTTGTAATATACTTTTCCCTGCGACCAGTGGCAGTAAACCAGAGCCTGCGAATGTTTTCAGCGTTCGAAAACCTGGAAGAAAATGTTTAGTTAATCATTCATCGACTTGATTATCGATACAATGTTTTGACAGCCCTAATAGCCTCAAATTAGAATTGTTTAAATTCTACATTTATGGGCTTATTTTTGTTCTAAAGTGAATGAAATCACGTTGGGTACTTATAATAAGCATTCTGAAGTATTGTCTCTAATTCTCATATCATTTTTAAGTTTAATTTGTAGGAAAAATACTCACGCGTGAAAACTGATTCTTTCGTCCAAGTTTTCTTTATTTCCATAGAGTGATCTACAATTGCGCACCATGCAGGACATTCTCCTAATGATTGCTTTTCTTTGTTTAACATACACACACCATTAAATTACGAAATTATTTGAAAAAAATAAAATATCTGCCGATGTTTACCTTTGAAAATGTCAAAAACCAGCAAAAACCATAACGCGACATAGAGAGGATAGAGGATTTCTAATGTTACCATCGTAGATTTTTAGTGACTCTTTAATTTTGTAGGATTATAATAAGGAAATAAGATATCATTTGACAATTTTTTTACATTCACGTGACGTCACTAAGGTTTGATCTCGGTTTGATCTATTGGTAGGTGGGCGGTTTTCAGAAACCTTGTTCTATAGAAAATGACGATGTCCTTCCACGTCCGGCTTGTTTTTCGGCAATCCATAACATGTAGCTTATTTTTTATTATTTATATCGATTTATTAATAAAAAAACCCTACACATATACATTAAAATCTACAATAAACAGTAAATAACACAAAAAATATTAGCAAAAACAAAAAAATATATGCAAAATTAAGCGTGTCCTCCCTATATCAGCAAGGTTCAAAGTCAAAAATTTAATTGATTTCTTGCTTTTAAGGCGGATTCGGCAACTTTTTTGGGATCATTTAATGTCCTAAATTTCAAATTTAAACCCTTTTACAAGAGTTTAGAGTACAAAACAATAAAAAATTACAAGTTTTTGTTTTCTTTAAAATACGTTCGAGTGGAATTCCTCAATACGTCACGGGTACTTTTTTCCAAGTTTCAAAGAAAAAACTACCTTAACTAGGATTTATTACGATAGATATCAATATTTCTTCTCCTTGTGCATTTACCGTATTTGATTAATTTCATCAGTTTAATCAAAAATCAGTCCAAAGTGATTGTGTACGTCACGGTGTCAAAATGTCCGTTCAACTACGAACGGGCATTTTGAAGGTAATATAGATTGCTTACTATTAAATTTTGGCAGTAATATGTGTTATTTTATCTAGTTCTGGATTAAGTTACTAGTTTCTTATAATTTTTATCGACCTAGGAGTAATTTTGATTAAATTCACGACGGGTAGCTATACGTCACATCCATTACGTGGCGTGATGTACTAGCGAATGTTAAATGTGATGTAATGGAATTCTAAAGCTTTGAGCACATTGGTAATTTACTTGTTATTACCTTCTTTATGGCTAAAGTGATATTATATTAAAAGAAGGACTAATTTTATGTAATATAAATAGTTACTGTTTTTTTTTTTTATATGTTTATATATATTCAATACGCCTCACACACATTTTAAAATTTACTGCGCAGTAGGTTTCTTTGTTTTACATTTCACAAATGAAAACCATACTATTCGTTTCATAACTACACACCAATAAGTCCAATTCTAGCGGTGACCAATGGAAGACCAGTTGGCTTCAGTTCCTTGCAGCTGAGGTCGTAAGCTGAATTGGTGTAACCGTTTCACCATACACCGACTGGAAGACGCGCGTCGATGACGGCGCGCAGGGCCCGTGTGACGAGTGACCGTAGGCATGCATATTGCTGTCTATGTTAACTGTACTTTATTTTATTTTGTTTTTACTTTATCTGTGTAATTATGTCGGTTTAGGTGAATAAATGTTTATTCTTCTATTCTATTCTTATTTGAAGTTGTAAGAAAGATGACCAACATCAAATCATAGTCTTAGCCGGAAGATGTCCACTGCTGAACGTAGTTTGGCTATGTTCTCTGTTTGTATGTCATAGTCGTTTAAATAAAATATTTTATTTTTATTGTAAATGTTGAAATTTAGTTCACATCCTAATTATGTACCCGCTATGCGTATGTATCGTAACGAATGAGTTTTTTTTATATTGTGACTCATTATTACCAGAGGGGTAGACAGGGGTCAATAATTATGAATGTCACTTGCGACAATATAAAATACAGGCCCGAGAAACACTTTCTTGCACTTCAGAATCTTTAAAAAAACCGCCTCATAAAATAACTGTAACAAATCAACATTCTCATCATGTTATTTTTAATCAGTTATTTTTTATTGCCATGTGCATAATTCTTTATAATTCCTTTACGTCACGTCATTTTCCATTACCGTGACGTGTCCCACCCGATCTGTGTTATTTTATTGATATAATTTTAAAAGTATTAAGATAAATACTATGTAAGTTATATAAAAAAGAAGGGCAATTAACATAACTTTTCAGGAGTTTATATAAATATGTTATAATGTGTCGTATGAAGCATACAAAAGCTAAGTTTTGAGGCGGTGTGTGCCAAAATGTGACGTAATTTTGTATATAGGTCTTTATCTCGGTTACGAGGGTAGATGTATACAACAGATTTTTTTTAGTAAGTCTTATTGTTGTAAAGATTTGATCAATTGAGCCCGTTATAAATATTATTAACTCGTTTTAATTTCATGAAAACTTAAAACTGTGACGTAATGGAACACAAAATTGAACAAGTACAACTTTGACTTCAATTTACTGGTAAACTAATAAAAATTCAAGCGAACCATTATTATTTTCTGAAAATATAATTCATTATGATCAATTTAAAAACGCTTCAAGTTATTTTTATATTTTTTTTTACGGTGGAATTCCATTACGTTACGTACAACGTTTCAGAAAACCGCCCAGGTACCTATTCATTAATCTGAGATTTCAAGCGTTATTGTCATCACTGGCATTTACCTTCTCTCTGATCACTGACACCTACGTAGTGATGTACGTAGTCGATGATAGTGCTTAAAAGTATCGATATAACCGCTATTTATCAATATCGATATATCGATGAACAGCGGTGGTATTAATAAAAAAAAAATACGCTTTTGTTGCCTACCCTTAAGTTAATAAAACAAACAAAGTTATTTGAATGCATTTATTTAATATATATATTAGTATGCTTACATAAAAAGAAATAGATAGAAAAATATAAGTAACTTTAAATTTACCTTGATTAAACATATTGAAAACATATGTGTCACAATAACGAAACAAAACAATAGAGTAGGTATAGAAAAATAATTAAGATCTGCAGTAAGAAAAGAAGAGGGTTCACTGGAATTAAGCTTAAATAGCTCAGAATAAGGACAATGTCCTTGTCCTTATTCTGAGTTAAATAGCTAGGCCAACCCAACAATTTTTATATCTAACTGCGGTAATGAATGGTTAACTTAGGCTTCAAACGCACAAGCGGATTTTTTCCGCGCGGTTTTTATGTAACATATTGAATCCTATGGAAGTGTCCGCACCAGCGGATAAAAAACCGCGCGGTTAAAAATCCGCTGTTGCGGTTTTATTTCCGCGCGGGTAAAAATTCACCTGTACGTTCGGGAACTAAGAATAAGGTTGAAAATTAAATTACAACCTTTCAAACCGCGCGGAAATAAAACCGCAACAGCGGATTTTTATCCGCGCGGCGAAAAAACCGCGCGGAAAAAAATCCGCCTATGCGTTTGAAAGCCTTAACAGCCGTACAAAAACTAGTGTCTACGTATCTCTAGTTGGTCTGTGGTCTAGTCTACTCTACTCTACTGACTGGCAACACTGTTCATTATAATCAAGGACGTTTTGTGATTGTGAAAAATTAAATAGCATTGGATTGGAATGGAAATATGGAAAACTATTACAAAGGCAAAAATGTGGATGAAGGAATACAGAGAAATGATATACCTATAAACGATTTGCCAAACAACTTTCTATGGATGCAAGTGAGTAGGTACTTGCCAAATCTCCTAAAACGACCCACTAACCCTCGCCTGCGAAGCCTTTCGGTCGGTGGGTCGTTTTATTTAATTTTCTTCGTTTCTGGGGCAACCCACCGACCCAAAATAGTGTAGGCTAGAATTAGTTGATTAGAAAAAACTCGGACCCGAAATTGATTTTGAGGTTAGGCTGGGCCTCAGAACAACTATCGATTGTTGTTGACCTTGACCTTGAGGTGTAGGGAGGGGGCAAGGGGGGGAGGGGAGATGCCTGGTTTGTGTGACCGGTAAAAGATCAGAAGCCAAACCTAACGTACAGTACTGCCCAAGATTTGAGTTTAACATACGTAACCCAAGCTCCACTGGTTAAAGGTCACAAGCCATACCTACGTAACCTACTTACGGCTGTGTGAACTTGGCACCCGAGATTGAAAAATTTTATTATTATACCTTTATTCCCATAGATAAACGTTCGTAGTTGATTGTAGTAATTTTTTTTTTGTAGTTAGAAAAAAAATTATAGCACTTTGAAATTTTTTTTTTTTTTTTATGAACTTGGCACTAGGGCTTGCAATTAGGTATTCGAAAAAATTTGGCATTCGAATATTCGTTTTTTTTCGGCCTAATATTCGAATAATAGAAAAAGAAGTAAAAGGTTAAGAAAAATTATGTTTTTTTATTATAATTGTCCCTTTGATTCATTTATAACTTTTTCTTAAAGGAACGGTCAATAATATTTTCAAATACAATTATAATCTTGGGCAACTTAAATTTCAATTTGTCTACGCGACAAATTGAAACGATGGACGACGAAATCCTGACCATAATCATGCTAAAAGGGATAGCAGGGGTGGTTGACGTGAAGTTGAGAGAAGAGCAGTCTGGATTTCGTCTTCTGGAAGATCTTGCACGGACCAACTGAACCTGCAGCGAATAATTCTGGAAGAATGCAACGAGATTTAGTGCGAACTATTCGCTCTATTTGTGGAATTCAAGAAGGTGTTTGACAGGGTTAGGTGGTCCAGCATTTGGCGAGTACTCCGCAGTAAAGTTAAAGTTATACTGGACAAGTTCTAAAACCTGATAAAAAAACTTGAATGTGGGCTCCACCTGCAGAGTACTTCACAAAGGCCAATTGACGCAATCCATTACGTTCACAGCAGGCGGCAGCAGGCAGGCGGTTTTTGCTGGTTCTGTACGACGTGATGTGTAGAGTCACCGGCAGAGGCAAGCTGGGTATTCCCTGGAACTCGCAGAAGTGTCTTGAGGACGACTTTGCAGACAACCTTTGCCTTTTATCTACAAGACTGAGCAACCTTCAAGCAAAGACAGAGGATCTGGTGGTTGATGTTGCAAAAGAGGGGCTTCGTAATAATGCGCATGCACACCTCAGATCAGGACCCTCTGAACATTAAGGGTGAAGTGGTGGAGCGTGTGACAAGGTTCACCTATATTGGTGGAGTGGTGAGCCCTACAGGAGGTACGGAAGTTAATATTGAGAACCGCATTAACAATGAGACGGACAAAGCTTCGGAGCTTTGAGTCCAATGTAAAATCAGTGTTGCTATATGGGTGCGAGACATGGTTTGTGAGAAAAGACCTGACCAATAAGCTCCAGGTATTCATAAACAAATGCCTGAGAAGGATACTAAAGATATTCTGGCCACAAACCATTACCAACACATTGCTATGGCGCCTGACAAAGCAAAGGCCTATTGAAATGGAAATTCGAACTAGAACTAGGCGTTAGATAGGAAACTCGCTAAGAAGAGCAGATGGACGACCTTGCAGGGAAGCTCTGTTGTGGCAGCTCTCCGGAAGACGCAAAAGGGGTCGCCCGAAGGCAACCTGGCGCTGGTCCACGCTGCGAGAAGCAAATAGTGTGGGACTTAACTGGGAGGAGTTACCCGCTGTTGCTCAAGACCGCGAAAATTGGTGGAAAATTCTTGAAGCCCTATGTCCCCGCTTGGGATAACAGGAGAAGAAGAAGAATCCTCGATAGTTATATATTGTAATAAAATAAATAGAAAATGTAGGTACCAGATTCTTGACTGTAAGACCAGATAGATATCCTGCCTGCCTCAGATGTTAACAAGATTTTTTTTGATTGCATTTTTTAAAGTCTTAAACAAGGCATGTCGTCTCGCTTAGCACGTAAACTTTAAAATTAGTGGTACAAAATATGGAATTTAAGGTAAAAACGAATATTCGAATAATCGTTTTTTTGAGTTTTTTTTTCGAATAATTCGAATATTCGATTGCAAGCCCTACTTGGCACCCGACAAACTTTTTTTTTTTATTCATTCTGACACCTTAGGTATAGGACGTAGTTGATTGTAGTGATTTTCTTTAGGTTTGGTAGTATCTTAAAAAAAAAAAAAAAAGTTTTTCGTTTGAAGTACCTAAAGTAAATTTTGATTGTAGGTACTTTCTTACGTTTGTAGTGACGTTAAATTTGTTTGTAGTAACTTATTTTTGTTTGTAGTGAGCTTCAAATCGTTTGTAGTAACTTTCTTTCGCTTGTAGTGACGTTAAATTCATTTGTAGTAACTTATTTTCGTTTGTAGTGACGTTTAATTCGTTTGTAGTAACTTATTTTCGTTTGTAGTGAGGTTAAATTAGTTTGTAGTAACTTAATTTCGTTTGTTGTGTCGTTCAATTCGGTTGTAGTAACTTGCTTTTGTTGATAGTGACGTTAAATTCGTTTGTAGTTACTTATTTTCGTTTGTAGTGAGCTTTAAATCGTTTGTAGTAACTAACTTTTGTTTGTAGTGACGTTAAATTCGTTCGTAGTTTACTTATTTTCATTTGTAGTGAGATTTAAATCTTTTGTAGTAACTTATTTTCGTTTGTAGAGACGTTAAATTCGTTTGTAGTAACTTATTTTCGTTTGTAGTGAGCTTAAATCGTTTGTAGTTACTTATTTTCGTTTGTAGTAAGCTTTAAATCGTTTGTAGTTACTTATTTTCATTAACCCCCGAACGAAAATTTCAGAGAGGGGTGTTATAATTTTAACGTGTGTATCTGTCTGTCTGTCTGTGTATCTGTCTGTGGCATCGTAGAGCCCAAAGGGCTGAACCGATTTTTGTTTAGTTTTTTTGTATCATAGATAATTTCAGGCCGAGTGTTCTTAGCCATGTCTGATGAAGATCTGATCAGCGGTTTGAAGATGATCAGCTCTTGTAAGGTAACCATTACCTGATCAGCAGTTTGAAGATGATCAGCTCTTGAATAATGGATGAGAGGATCTAACTAGCTTCCTTAGGTCCGATCGAGTTGAAATTTGGTACCAGGTTACATCTATGATATTGAAAGTATATGTTAAGGTAACCATGACCTGATCTGCCGTTTAAAGATGATCAGCTCTTGAATGATGGATGAGAGGATCTAACTAGCTTCCTTATGTCCGATCGATTTTAAATTTGGTACCATGTTACATCTATGATATAGAAAGTATATGGTAAGGTAACCATTTCCTGATCAGCCGTTTGAAGATGATCAGCTCTTGAATAATGGATGAGAGGATCTAACTAGCTTCCTTATGTCCGATCGAGTTGAAATTTGGTATCATGTTACATCTATGATATTGAAAGTATATTTTAAGGTTACCATGACCTGATCTGCCGTTTGAAGATGATCAGCTCTTGAATAATGGATGAGAGGATCTAACCACCTTCCATTTGTCCTATCAATTAAAAATTTGGTACAGTGTTACTTCAATGATATTGAAAGTATATGTATTAAGGTAACCATGACATTTTTAAGATGATTAGCTCTAGTTCTACTTAAGTTGATGAGGGGTCTGACTGGGTCGGGGGTTTTTAAATTTGCGTTATTTGTAGTGAGCTTTAAATTGTTTGTAGTAACTTATTTTCGTTTGTAGTAACTTACTTTCATTTGTAGTGACGTTTAATTCGTTTATTAAACTGGTTATTGTAAAATGTATGATGTTATTATATATCAATATAAAAAAAAAATCGTTTGTAGTAACTTACTTTCGTTTGTAGTGTCGTTAAATTCGTTTGTAGTTACATATTTTTGTATAACCTGTATCTAGGGTGCCCGAAACACACACAGAGAGACGAACATCACACCCAGACCGGAAACAAACATCGATATTCATCATATCAATATTCGCCATTAAAAAAAAAAAGTTTGTCGTTTGAAGTAAAGTAAATTTTGTTTGTGGTTACTTTCTTACGTTTGTAGTGACGTTAAATTCGTTTGTAGTAACTCAACCGACAAACGAAAGTAAGTTACTACAAATGAATTTGACCTCACTACAAACGAATATAAGTTACTACACACGATTTAAGGCTCACTACAAACGAAAATAAGTTACTACAAACGATTGATTTGAAAGCTCACTACAAACGAAAATAAGTTACTACAAACGATTTAAAGCTTACAACAAACGAAAATAAGTTACTACAAACGAAATTAACGTCACTTCAAACGAAAGCAAGTTACTACAAACGAATATAAACTCACTAGAAACGAAAATAAGTTACTACAAACGATTTAAAGCTCGCTACAAATGAAAATAAGTTAATACAAACGATTTAAAGCTCACTACAAACGAAAATAAGTTACTCCAAATGATTTAAAGCTCACTTCAAACGAAAATAAGTTACTACAAACGAATTTAACGACACGACAAACGAAAGCAATTTACTACAAACAAATTTAAACTTACTACAAACGAAAATAAGTTACTACAAACTATTTAAAGCTCACTACAAACGAAAATAAGTTACTTACTAAAAACGATTTAAAGCTTACTACAAACGAAAATAGGTATTTACAAACGAATTTAACGTCACTACAAACGAAAGTAAGTTACTACAAACGATTTAAATCTCACTACAAACGATTTAAATCTCACTACAAACGAAAGTAAGTTACTACAAACGAATTTTACCTCACTACAAACGAAAATAAGTTACTACAAACTATTTAAAGCTCACTACAAACGAAAATAGGTAACGAAAAACGAATTTAACGTCACTACAAACGAAATTAAGTTACTACAAACGATTTAAATCTACTACAAACGAAAATAAGTTACTGCAAACGATTTAAAGCCTACTACAAACGATAATAAGTTACTACAAACGATTTAAAGCTCACTACAAACGAATGAAAGTTACTACAAACGAATTTAACCTCACTACCAACGAAAATAAGTTACTATAAACGATTTAAAGACCACTACAAACGAAAATAGGTAACTGCAAACGAATTTAACGTCACTACAAACGAAAATAAGTTACTACAAACGATTTAAAGCTCACTACAAACGAAAATAAGTTACTACAATGATTGAAAGCTCACTACAAACGAAAATAAGTTACTACACACGATTTAAAGCTCACTACAAACGAAAATAAGTTACTACAAACGATTGATTTGAAAGCTCACTACAAACTAAAATAATTTACTACAAACGATTTAAAGCTCGCTACTAACGAAAACAAGTTAATACAAACGAATTTAACGTCACTAAAAACGAAATTAAGTTACTAAAAACAAATTGAATCTCACTACAAACGAAAATAAGTTACTACAAACGATTTAAAGCTCACTACAAACGAAAGTAAGTTACTACAAACGAATTAAAGCTCACTACAAACGAAAATATGTTACTACAAACGATTTAAAGCTCACTACAAACGAAAGTAAGTTACTTCAAACGAATTAAAGCTCACTACAAACGAAAATATGTTACTACAAACGAAAATAGGTAACTAGAAACGGATTTAACGTCACTACAAACGAAAGTAAGTTACTACAAATAAATTTAAACTCACTACAAACGAAAGTAAGTTACTACAAACGATTTAAATCTCACTACAAACGGAGGTAAGTTACTACAAACGAATTTTACCTAACTACAAACGAAAATAAGTTACTACAAACTATTTAAAGCTCACTACAAACGAAAATAGGTAACGACAAACGAATTTAACGTCACTACAAACGAAATTAAGTTACTACAAACGATTTAAATCTACTACAAACGAAAATAAGTTACTGCAAACGATTTAAAGCTTACTACAAACGATTTAAAGCCTACTACAAACGATAATAAGTTACTACAAACGATTTAAAGCTCACTACAAACGAATGAAAGTTACTACAAACGAATTTAACCTCACTACCAACGAAAATAAGTTACTATAAACGATTTAAAGCTCACTACAAACGAAAATAGGTAACTGCAAACTAATTTAACGTCACTACAAACGAAAATAAGTTACTACAAACGATTTAAAGCTCACTACAAACGAAAATAAGTTACTACAATGATTGAAAGCTCACTACAAACGAAAATAAGTTACTACACACGATTTAAAGCTCACTACAAACGAAAATAAGTTACTACAAACGATTGATTTGAAAGCTCACTACAAACTAAAATAATTTACTACAAACGATTTAAAGCTCGCTACAAACGAAAATAAGTTAATACAAACGATTTAAAGCTCACTACAAACGAAAATAAGTTACTCCAAATGATTTAAAGCTCACTACAAACGAAAATAAGTTACTACAAACGAATTTAACGTCACTACAAACGAAATTAAGTTACTAAAAACAAATTTAACCTCACTACAAACGAAAATAAGTTACCACAAACGATTTAAAGCTCACTACAAACGAAAATATGTTACTACAAACGAAAATGGGTAACTAGAAACGGATTTAACGTCACTACAAACGAAAGTAAGTTACTACAAAAAAATTTAAACTCACTACAAACGAAAATAAGTTACTACAAACGATTTAAAGCTCACTACAAACGAAAATAAGTTACTACAAACGATTTAAAGCTCACTACAAACGGAAAAAAGTTACTACAAACGAATTTAACGTCACTACAAACGAAATTAAGTTACTAAAAACAAATTTAACCTCACTACAAACGAAAATTAGTTACTACAAACGATTTAAAGCTCACTAAAAACGAAAATAGGTAACTACAAACGAATTTAACGTCACTACAAACGAAAGTAAGTTACTACAAATGAATTTGACCTCACTACAAACGAAAGAAAGTTACTACAAACGATTTGAAGCTCACTTCAAACGAAAATAAGTTACAACAAACGAATTTAACGTCACTACAAATGTAAGAAAGTAACTACAAACAAAATTTACTTTACTTCAAACGAAAAACTTTTTTTTATTATTAATGGCGAATATTGATATGATGAATATCGATGTTTGTTTCCGGTCTCGGTGTGATGTTCGTCTCTCTGTGATGTTTTATTATTATTATTATGTTATTATTATTATAGGTACTAAAACCTTCTCCTGAAGGTAATAAATACATTACTGAAAACCGCATAAAAATCGGTTCAGCGAAACGCGAGACAATCGCGGACAAACATACATAATACGTATACATACACACAGGTCAAACTGATGACCTCCTTTTTTTGAAATCTGTTAAAAAGGTTTTTTACTTTAATTTATTTTCTCCAAACGTCAAAACTTAAAAGGCATCATGTAATTGTGACCCTAAATCACTAAAATTATTTCAGGTAAAAGGTGGAAGTAAAATGAACAATTTACTATCTCATGCTTCAGGAATTTTCGAAGATAAGGCAGCTAGTGCTATTGTTTGGAGTGGAGCCGGTATTTGTATCCCAAAAGCTATTTCTTGTGCAGAGATCCTTAAGCGGCAGTTTTCTTTTGATCATCAAATAACTAAACTTACCTATAAAAAGTAAGAACCTATTACAATAAAATAGTGTGCTGAAAATCTGAAGCTGAGTCAAAATAACTAATTTTCATTATTTTCTTCTTGAGTAACTTCCTAGGAGCCCTCAAAACATTTACTAATTTAAAAAAAAATAATTCCGCAATCAAGTCTATCACCGATTGTCGGTCGTGGGCGGGCAAAGTAATGATACTGAATGAACTTTATATGATTTTTTTTATTTCGCAGAGTTGAAGAGTATTGGGAACCAAAGATTGACGGGCTTGAAACAATAGTTGTAAAACGACAAATTCCTGTAATTCATATATTGCTCTCAGTGGAACCTATAAACACCAACCAACTAGGGTAAGTTTGACACAATTTAAGAGGAGATTCTATCTACAGAGCGACACTATAGCGCAAATCGCGACAAAAATTTATATCTAAGAAACCATGGCCGAAATAAAAAATGAGATCATAATATGATGCACTTGATAATCTTGCTTTAAATCTTCCAAGGCACTGTTTAAGCTTTTGGGTTAATAAGGTATCTAAGAAATATACTGTATTGTGTACTAAACAAGTCGACCCTTCGTACCGCCTAATCTATTAGTATTTTATGATCGTGTGCCTGGCTCGGCCACCACTCCAATGGCTTTGGGACCATTTAAATTCGATAGAGCTCATCTTCCCGATCATATGTACCTCATTCATTTCATATGTTGTACTTCTCTAGTTGCAGAAAAAAACGCAAATCGGTGTGGCCGGGCTGAATCCGTTTCGCTAGCCCGGCCACCCAATACCTCTCTAACCACGTAACTTATTAGTTATATTTTTAAATTAAACTTATGTACTACAGTCGAATAGCATAAGTACCCCGTTACGATCACAAAATTCGCCATTGATAGTGAGTTAAAAGTGCGTCTTGGTGGCCGGGCTGAACGCTTTTCAATCTACAGATTACTGCAAAATTATGTATGTAAACTTGGGGAAGCACCTACCAAAAACAATAGATAGTCCATAACAGATCATAATATGTACCTCTTTAATTTCTTGAAATAACTCTTTGTTTTTTAGTTTACAGCGTGGTTTATGTTTTTCAGCCCGGCCACCTATATATGCTCATATTTTTGGTAATCGGTATATGCTCGATTTACGTCATTTAAACGCCCAGCGTTTATAAATGGAAAGTACATTCGATCTAGCTTTGTTGTATTACTCCAGGATAAATATTTCAAAAAATAAACATCAAAATCTTCCTTGTTAAAACGAATAGGGTGTCCATAATTTATGGTGCGAATAGCGCGAATTGGTATTCTTATTAATAAAAGGCAAACTAAATGAAACAATCTTTTATAATAGGTACCCAACGTTTTATTAGGGATACACAAACTCAAATTTTTATTCTAATACAACACTTTTTTTAATCAAGGTGTATTATTGCCTTAATGCTTAAAAACACGAAAGTCAGCCTTTAATTATCTACTATTATAGATACTACAAAAGACTTGGCTCTATAGACTATGTTCTTTTGACCGCCCAGAATGGCCGAATAAAAAACAAACAACAACATTAAACCTTCTGTCAAAATATGTAAACAACGGAAAAAATATTGCACCTTGGGTTACATTATTTGAGTTTAGGTAAGGATCCCTATTTTTTTTGAAAATCTAATATAGCCTATGACACTCGGGGTAATGTAGCTTCCTACCAGTGAAAGAATTTTTCAAATCAGTTCAGTATTTCCGGAGCCTATTCGTTACAAACAAACAAACAAAAAAACAAATCTTTCCTCTTCATAATATTGGAATAGATAATTAATCGTGGTTCGTTAGTCTCGCTAAAACGCGAGAACGGCCGGGCCGATTTAGGTGATTTTTCTCTTGAAATGTTCGTAGTAGTTTAAGGAAAGGTTAAAAAGGTTATAAAATCTGGAAAAAAGTAGTGGACGATAGTAAAAAAAAAACTGTTCCATTACTGTTCCGCCCATTTTCCTGTCAAAAGATTGATTGATTTGACGTTGTTTTCAAATTATCTCATTCTGGATGGGCAAAATAACAAAGTCCATACAGCCAAGTTTTCAGTAGGTAAAGTAATTGAATATCTTAGAGAATTTAACCAACTGGAGAGACGATGAGCGCAATTCTCAATGCAAAAAAGTCTGCCACGTTCGGTGCGGGGGGCGAGGAAACGCACACAAACACATTTTAACACCATTGCATTTTAGATTACATCGCTATGCACGCACACAATAAAATTTTGACACACTAACATAAGCTTTATGCACACAATCTCATTCCCACACAGAAACATCCTATCTGAATACAAAACCATCTCGTCAATCAATCGTCAGTTCAGTCAAGAAGATAGTGCTGGTGTGCTGTCGATAAATTAGTATCGATGAATTCTGCGAAATATACGAGTAGTTGAATGATATCAATGAGATTCTTGGATATTTAATGCAGGATATTACTTATCAAAACGATTATAAAAAATTATTATTTCTTGGTATAAAGCTATAGCTATAGTATAAAGCTACAGGCATTATTGCCAACTCAGATTCTGAAAGACGTAGACCAAATAAGAAAATTACGGATATTAGGAGGTTTCAAATTCAAAGTGAAAGACCTTTTTAAAATCAAGCTTTTATTTAAATGCGCTAAAACGAACAAATAAACTTTTCCTTTAAATCGTTTCTATTAGCATAACGTCATTATACAGTGTGTCCGGGGAAGTTATAACATAATTTTAAGGGTGTATTCTATGATCAATTTCATCGATGAAAACACCCCATATGGGGAGTCGCAGCCTCACCCCCCCCTCAGTATGATGTTTTTAATTTTTTTTTTGCAAGTGTCGACCCCGCCTACTTTTAAATTCACAGTTAAAGATCTAAGGCTCACAGAACCTTCATTAAGGCCTTGATCGAAGGCTAAGTAGTTAGGCTACCTAAGTTACTAACAAAATAACCAAGTATTGCTTTTACTTTTTTTTTTTAAAGATGATAAACCAAAAAAAAAAAATTTTTTTTGTACATTTTTTACGGTTAGCTTTTAAGTTGTTCTCCAAATTGGTATTAGATTTATTTCTCTACGTCTATTACTTCAGAAATTATCAACTATCAAAAAGACCCTTTGCTTTTACCTTTTAATTTAAGATTTCAGTTTAACCCACTTTTATTAAAAAATAAAGTCAATATTTAATTATTTTGTTAGTTATTTTGGTAGCCTACCTACTTAGCTTTCGTACAAGACCTAAATTAAGAGTCCTTTTACGCGAACAGTGGCGCCACTCTTGAAAAAAAAAAATTCTAAAGTAAGGCTTTTTTTCAGACAAAAGTGCTCCCTTGTGCATAAAATCTTGGTCCCTAGTATTTTTTTTAAGTATTTAAAATAATATCACAAAAAATAAAAAAAAGTATCTGCATTTTTTTGTGAAAACTTAAAAAACCGTAAAAAATGTACAAAAAAAAATTTTTTTTTTGGTTTATCATCTAAAAAAAAAAGTAAAAGCAATACTTGGTTATTTTGTTAGTAACTTAGGTAGCCTAACTACTTAGCCTTCGATCAAGACCTTAATGAAGGTTCTGTGAGCCTTAGATCTTTAACTGTGAATTTAATAGTAGGCGGGGTCGACTTTTGCAAAAAAAAAATTAAAAACATCATACTGAGGGGGGGTGAGGCTGCAACCCCCCATATGGGGTGTTTTCATCGATGAAATTGATCATAGAATACACCCTTAAAATTATGTTATAACTTCCCCGGACACACTGTATAATTTATATGGTTTAAAAGCTTGTTGCGAGATATAATTTCCTATAAATTACTCTTGTTTTGTTAAGTTTATTATTTTCTTAGAGTTAATTTAGTCGTTTAATATTAGGTAATTCTCGCGACAAGGTTCTATATAATACAAGCTGTCCCGGCGAACTTCGTAACGCAATAGAAAATAAATTTACACAATTATGTACTACTAAAGGGTTGGCTATATGGACTTTTTCTTCTTTGACTACCCAGTATGGCGAATAAAAAAAACAACAACACAGCACAGTCAAAATTTCTAAACGAACTACCAAACATTTCAATTCCTTGCAATTCCTTTCAATTGATACCCATATTGTAAAAAAATCTTAGTCCGCCATCTTAAGAAGTCCGCCATTATTGAATTGAAAGTGACATAAAGTTATGCTCAGCAAGGCCCTTCATTTGATACCCATATTGCAGGAGTGCACTACAAACAACCTAGTACGCCATCTTAAGCTTTCGGCCATGTTGGATTTTTAAAGACGTCACAAAGCTTACAATTAATTGTAAAGCACACTGAACGCGTATACAAAATTTCAGTTCAATCGGTTAAAGTTGAGGCTTCAAAATTGAGTTGCAAGACTTCACCTAAACAAACATTCATACATCCTCACCTCACATACTAACATACATACATACATACTTTTCATACTTCTCTTTTGGGTGGGTGATAGGAACTATTGTAAAATGGATGACAAGAAATGGTTTATGGGGGTGAACTGTTCAATAGACCGGTGAACTGGTGCTATGGAGTGAAATACCGGTACGCCTGCCTTTATTGCAACATTTCACAAATTATCATGGCAGGCGGTGACTCGCTAAGCCCTGTAGGTCCGGGCGTAAGTATAGGTCTACGGTATGCCCTGCCTGTCGTAAGAGGCGACTAAAAGGGGTCTTTGGGGTCGTGGGTGTGAAGGGCGGGGGCCCGACACACTCATCAAACGGCCCCGAGATGGGCGGCGGCACAGCTTGTGGCACTGTGCCGCCGTAGCTCCAAAGGCGAGCCGGGGAGGGAACAATATGCCCTCCCCGAGCATGAAGCTGATAGTAGC
This sequence comes from Euspilapteryx auroguttella, assembly GCA_951802225.1. NCBI lineage: Eukaryota > Metazoa > Arthropoda > Insecta > Lepidoptera > Gracillariidae > Euspilapteryx > Euspilapteryx auroguttella. The sequence continues at coordinate 8,662,363 of OX637644.1, read as the reverse complement.
TGAGCGTGGGAAGACTTCGGACGCTATAATGTGTGGTTCCCGGGGTTCTTCCCAAAAGCGCCAAGACGGCCGCCGGGGGGTTTTAGTGGGTGCGAGCCCCACATACCCCCGACGCTCCCCCGAGCGTCGGGAAATGCGATAGGCATTTGCTCTCGTTAAAAAAAAAAAAAAGGCGGTGACTCGCTGTCCACTAAGTCGCCGATCTGTTGGCGACGGGTCGCAACACTGGGCGTGGACAGCTAAGGTTGTCGAGAGTTAAGACTGCGGGCAGCATAAGATGCACCCGGCGTTATGACATTTTACACTTCCAACCTGGAGCATAGGCTTCGCTCTTGCTACTCCACTCTGCTGGCCAGCTGATGAAGGCAAGCACAGAGGCGGGAGGTGTGTGCGTGTGATGACTGCGGGTGTCCCCCTCGAGTTCTAGAGTCCGTGGTGTCGCCACTCACCATCGACTCGCCACAAGCCGTCCCTGCGGTGACTAATTGCAATGGAAGTTCCAGACCGAAAGTACTGGAATTTCCACTGGGCGATGGGGTCGTCACATCCCTACGCCTTTATTATTATTATTATTATAGCTTAATATAGTTTTAGTAGTTATATAGTTTTAGTTTTTTTATAGTTTAATGCTCAAATAAATTAAATAGAAATTTTTTTTCTAGATCATCTCACATCTTGTTGTCAGGTCCGTTTCAAAAATATTATTTAATTAAAAATGATGTGAAGAATTAGAATGCACCAAATTATTTTTATTTGATGGGTTATGTACTATTTAACATTTTACCATAAAGAAATAAATTATTTTATATATAATAAATATATAATATAGCTTCTTGCGGTCTGTGAAACGTATGCTAGTAGTCATGGCCTTAGCTACAATGTTAAAAAATGTGAGTACGTGGTATTTCTGTCAGGTAAAGCAATAAGTGAGGTTCCTCCGCTGATTATGTGTGACTCTCCTATTCGTAGGGTTAAGCAGTTCAGGTATCTAGGGCACATAGTTGACGAGAGATTGTCAGACGACGGCGACATTGACCGAGAAAGGAGAGCGCTGGCAGTGCGCTGCAATATGATGGCTCGCAGGTTTGCGCGTTGCAGTAGAGAGGTTAAGATATTTCTATTTAGATCTTTTTGTCAATCTCTGTATACGTGCGGCCTGTGGGTCAATTATACGCAGCGTGCTTTGAGCGCTATGAGGGTGCAATACAACAACGCTTTCAGGATTATGTTGGGGCTGCCGCGATTTTGTAGCGCATCAGGAATGTTTACAGAAGCTCGTGGATGGTTTTTTGACCGTAATCCGAAAGCGGACAGCATCCCTGATGAGCAGAATTCGTGGCGGCCACAACTCCTCCCTCGCGTTGTTGTGTGACAGACCAGACAGCCCTTTTCTCCGTCACTGGATAAGTGTCCATCTGTCACCTGGAATAGTCGTTTAGCCCTTTATATTGTAAAAAAGTATTTATTTTAGAACTAACATTACCTATTAAGTTTTTTATTAAGTACTTACTAACAAATATGGAATGTTTTATTTCGAAAATAAATAAATATTATTCTTATAATTGCGGAAATGCGATCACTTGAAAAGTTTTGTTACGATAAGGCCCCATTTGAAGCATCACTTTTAATTTTTTTACTACAATAGTTACTATAACATTTTGAAATCACAACCAGTATATGGCTTTTTTAAAGATCGTTCGATTTATATAAGTTTTAATATACTTATTCCGTCTGAAACATTTTTAAAATAAAAAAATCTACAAAATATTTTAGGGACAGTAACTAACCCTGACATTGTTGTAACAATACTGACATGCTAAAGTTGAGATCACAGTAGTCATTTTAATTCGTCTTTAGCAATGATTTTAGTTAAACAGTTAAAATGCACTAAAATAACATTTAAAAGTCTTGTTTTTATAATTTTGCCACTGGGTGGTCATCAGGTTAAAGAGCATATTAACTTCACAAAAATACAATAGGTGGCTCTACCAGTATGAAAGCTCATTATAAAATAAAACCATTTTTCAAAATAGATAAATTGGTATCGAAATATGTACATAACTATCTATAAGATTTTTTTAAGGCAAAATAATGTAAAAGTATGCACCTTATAAGATAAATTCGAAAAATAAAAGTTTTTATAATTAGCATTCGAACAAACACAGAAACAACTAAATCTTATTAAGCACTAGATGGCGCTTACACGCTTGCGATGCACAGAGTACTTGTTTAGTTTTGCTGCTTGTTCAATTGCAAATATACAACAATATTGACGAAAACTGATGATTGTCTCGTGGATCAATTGGCAGTGATGTAAACTGCGATTCCGAAGCTCCGGGTTCGATCCCTGGCACGGCAGAGGTGAACTCTTTTTTTTTTACTCTATTTTTATTTTCCGGTTCTAGGAGTTACGTCTTTGTTATTGTTTACTAGTCGACCCGGCGAACTTTATACCGCCTAACCTTTTAATATTTTGTGCATGTATTATACTTAAAAACCTTTCTCTTGAATTACTCTATCTATTAAAAAACACCGCATTCAAATCCGTTGCATAGTTTTAATGATATAAGCATACATAGGGACAGACGCGGGAAGCGACTTTGTTTTATACTATGTATAGATGTTTTGATTTCTAACGATTTTGGTACCTAGCTATTTTAACCGACTGAAACTGATATGAGCGTGTAATGTGGTGTAATGTGGTGTTATTAAAATAAACGATCAAGTGCAACTATGAACGTAATTTTTTTAAGTTTTTAATTTTGTTAGTATTCTTTGAGAAACAAGAAAAAAATCGTGCAAACATTTAATTTGGATTGATTGATCCGTTTCGGAGATAGTCTTTGACAGACAGTCAGACATATGTACGGACGTAAAATTAATATAAATAAGGTCCTGGGACGAGTACCCGAAACCTTAAAAATGACGCCACACATTATGACTGTTCCGTCCGCCCATTTCGATGCTCAGCCCTTTATCAGCAGTAGAGCGGGAGTTTGCTTTGCTGCATCCCGCAAATTTCCGCGCCGCCCCGCGGCCCGGAGCAACCGGCTCTTTGCGCGCTTCGCTTTGCGCGCCGCCGCGTTCGGGCACCGGGAAAGGGACTCAGGTGCTCAGTGCAGGTGGGCTCGTTCGGAAGAGAAAAGAGAGATTATAGACTTAGGGCCGGCGCACATTGGTAAGGCGTAGCGCAGATAATTTTTCACTAGTAAACTTTTATCGACTTTGTTGTCTTTAAATTTATAATAATCGCGTTTCTGCACGCTACATTTCGTATGTAGGTATTGTGTTATTTTTTTTACGTATATTATGCACATTTCAAGGACGAAAAAGCCGATATTATTATTACATTGTTTGTCAGTGAAAAATATTCGGCGCTGCGCTTCGCCATATGTGCACCGGACCTTATTTTTACCAAACGAAAAAATTGGAAATGAGCCATTAAATCCACGTTTGTGTCCGTACGAGTACTTATTGATACGCCAATGAGTCAAATTTTTGCTTTCAGTACGAGGCCATAGCGGCCCACTGGTGACCTCTACCTACAATTTAATTTTTATATTTCCTAGTGCCGGTGAACTGACTTTTGTTTTAGTTACGGCCCGTCATTCTTGGTCTATAATCTTATATTTTAATAGTCATTTTATTTTGTGATGTATTTACTACTCATAAATAATCACGATCATTGCACTGCTTTATAAGTATTTTTCTAGGTTCGACCACTTACGAATTACAAACACTCTTTATTATCTTTATTATTTACTGCATTGCATAGGAGAAAAGAGTTTCGTAAGTAAACAAATCACCTCTCACTGTTCATCTACTCACCTTCGAAATATACCGACCGACCTATCTTTTATTTCTCATACGAACGACCTTGAATAGCTCGGCGAGCCAAGGTCGCAAGTCCAAACTTTTGCGGAATTTTCCGCTCACGCTAGACAATGACATTAAAAACCGATTTATTCAGTTACGCCATCTATTGAAATAATGGAAAAAAAAACTCGTTACCTTGCTCGGCCTCGCTAAGTCTCTGGCTATTCGGGCACTGTAAATTCGGGCAATGTATGCGAGATCTAGCGGCGGAGGAAGGAATCAAAATAACCCGAACGATAACCCGAGTTAGGCCGAAAAGAAAACGTAGTATGCCGCGAGGCCTCTGTACTGGTTAAGTATTATATACTCTGTGATTTGCGTAATATTTCTTCAAAATAGTTAGCTAAGTTTGTAGTATGAAGTAGAAAGTTAATATTTATCATTCAAAATTATGGTGATAATAGGAAATTTGAGAATGTAAATTGCCGTCTTCATTATAGAATACATTGCTTTTTATTATTATTTTATAACGTATTTTTTTACTACCAGGGACTCTAGTCTCTTAAACTTACGATTAAACTTCTATTCTATTATTATTCTACTATTACTCTATTACGATTGTGTCAAAATTGCGAGTCTCGTAACTTTGATCGATCATTATAGTATAGCAATAGAATATGAATAGCAAGTTATAGAATAATCTGGATTTTTTTTACCTAAATAGTGCATCCTGTTTTATTAGATGAAATTGTAACGGGCGTAGTGCAACTGTCACTTAATATCAATCAATATTGACAAATATAATGTCAGTCGAACGTAATCATAACATTATCTTATTATGGAGCAGACTACCCTTTTTGGTCAATTCCAATCTATTACGATACTACTGCTATAGTTATAGCAAAATTGTTTACGAGACTACCAAATGTGTATTTTCTGGCGATTAACGTACTGTTTCTACTCTACTTTTATTCGATAGTTACGTTTTGCGCGATGAGACTAAGGGCCCAGAGGTAAATGTATCGAGCTAAAACTAATCAGGAATTAAAATGGTACTCGTTAGGAGTTTCCCCGCCTAAAAAAAAAAAAAAAAGGGGTGTGTACTGAGAAGCGTGTGCACCTGGGTTCGATTCCCGGGCAGGGCGAATATTGTGATATGATGAATATCGATGTTTGTTTCGGGTCTAGGTGTGATGTTCGTCTCTGTGTGTGTTTCGGGCATCCAAGATACAGGTTCTTCCTAGTTAGGGGCTCTGAGTGTGATATGTGTTATTACATATTTATTATTATTATTACCATGTATTAGTAAATATTTACTTATAATACTGCGTTCATCCTAACAAATGAATGCCATACTTTTCTGATATAAAGATATTAAAAAGCAGAAATTGAGGTTATAAGAATGGTTTTTTTATGTAGCATCTAAAGTTTTAACTGCTGGAAACCTACCCTATTTCTCCAATTATTTCTATTCCTGCATTGTGTCACCTTTGGCCAGTTCTCGAGATTGGAATCAAGATGGCCTCGCCAACGACTGCGATGCCGGTTTGGATGCAATTAAAATCGGAATGCAATTAAATTAAACTAATAACTTAAACTTTCAGTGCAGTCTTTTTTTTGTATTGGTTTATAAATTTACTATTACTACTAATATTCTTTATATTTAAAAGGAAATTTGCCCTTTCCGACTAAGGATTTGTATTTTTTTTATTTCTTTAATTTGATAGAAAATGTGTAGATTCGAATGAAGTTCGTAACTTTGCATAAAGAACTAAAGTCTAGGTAATTATACGTAGATATGCCACCCCTCCTCTGCACTCCTAATACGCTGCGCTAAACGCCATCACGGTTTGTCGACTACTGATGTGAATGAGTCGACGTCATTAGCGAATGAGTATTGAACGCTAAAGTTGTGCCAGGCCTTCAGACGTCCACTCGGAACGTTTTATGCTGAAGTCAAACTAAACGTATAGTTTGTGAAACAAACACCTCTCTATATGTATGAAACCATTTGTAAAATGACATTCAAAAACAACCTTAGCCCCTGCTTTATACCTATATTTACTTATCTTATAAAACTGCATCTCTTTTTACAGGCCGGCTTGGTATCAGAAGGAATTGAATTTAATCTACATCCATATGATTACTTCCCTACAACATGTTCAGAAACGACAAGTTAGTGGCCTATATAAAGAAACCTGTATCATTGTGTGCATCTTAATTTGTACTTGACTTTGTCGATAACTAAACTTTAATTACGTTCAAATTTAGAACTCAAATTATACATGTTAAACAATGAACTTTTAAAATGAAATATAATAAAAAGAGTCGCCTTCGCAGAAAATTGCGTTCGTTCGATTTTAGTTCAGACGAGATGACGTCACACCCATCCGAGTAAAAATTGTAACTTTTAGCGGTGTGCACTAACTAACTTACATTCTTATGATCATCGTATGTAATTGTAATTACATTTAATTGTAATATTGTAATATTATTAGCATTAATCTTACATGTGCTAAAAAATAAAATAGTCTGATTTTAATAATTAAAAAAGATAATTCATAATAAAAAAAGTTTTGTCTTGAATAATAATTATAATTGGCGTGGTTAATAATTATTTTGAATTTTCCATAACTATCTACATATTTATATTGATCCTCATTCGTCGACTCCACTCCTTTTCTGTTCGAGCTGTGTCTGCGACTCGGCGCGAGCGAAACGAAAAATGAGTCAGTTGCGGAGAGCTTTTGGTCTCAGATCCGTACAATTTTTTTTTTAATTTTGCTAAACTCCTCTTAACGTACTGTTTCTACTCTACTTTTATTCGATAGTTACGTTTTGCGCGATGAGACTAAGGGCCTAGGCTCGTCAAAATTTCATGGACAAGAGAAATAAATCATTTATAAATTACATTGTGAGATAAAATAATAACCACTGATGTTTTAGAAGAAAAACCTTTCTAAACTAAGACGTGAATGCGACAACCAAAGTTAGGGACAGTATGGGGGAAGAAATTTCAGAATTTTCAACAATTAATTTAAAATAGTTTTTCTATGAAAATAGTTGAACAAAAAATAGGAATAAGTGGCCTAGATACTTAAATATATAAAACTGACGCCGGCAAAATGCTGCTTATATAAATATGCTTTCGTCATATTTCCATAAAAAATAAAATACGCTAGGGACATGCAAAAACGGCCAATGTACAAATGTTGGTGGAATTGCTCAAAAACTACAGTCTATTTTTTGTTGCAAATGAAACCAGGACATTATCTACTATCTACTATACAGTGTATCCGGGGAAGTTATAACATTATTTTAAGGGTGTATTCTATGATCAATTTCATCGACGGAAACACCCTACATTACCCCTCAGTATGTTTTTTTTTTTTGCAAATTTCTATTAAAAAAAAAGAGCTGTTCCATACATTGGTTCGATCAGCTGACGGGGTCAATGTACGGAAATCAAGTAGTACTAGTGCAGATCCTTCGCCGGCATCCTGTGAAACAAGGATTTTATCGACGACATCAAGTAGCGCAGTATTAGTACTATGTGATTTTCTAAAACCCGATATTGTTTTTTTTTTTAACTAACTATAAAAATACAAAATATAACACAGAACAGTAGGCCTATTGTGGTTCTTAATGGTAATGGAAAGGATAACGAGACTGAAAATTGTTTAATCAAAATTGACATTTCAGTTGATGAATGTAATTGGTATTGCGGTTGCAAAACTATTATTTATTATCACTATGGTTATGAACAAAAGAACGATTGAATGTTGAAACTACTGTAGCTTTTATTACACATTCAAAAAAGATGAGAGAACCCTAAACAAACTCACTAACAATATCGATACAGGGAGCAAGTGGGTCGCCTGTATCGTTTGACAGTTGACATCCATGAATCGACTTTACTTCAATCCCCATTTTCATTCGAAAACAACGGCAATGTCATGAAACGTCAAAAAAGTCAAATAGTTCGGTATTTCGCTAACTCATCCTAAACTACGCGAGCGGATTTTGATTCTGATTTCAGTCCGTTAACAGAAAATATTTTTTTTCGGATTTTTCGTCTCTTAGTACGTAGGTAGTAGAAAGCCTATAACTCGAAAAATACAACTAGTAAATTCTAATACTATCAATACTATCACTATTCGCTAGCACAAAGTGGATAGTATGCTGCACATCCTTTATTTTTGCCCGCTGAGTAACTACCATTTTTTTTTGTTAATAAGGTACCAATCACGAAATGGAATGAAATTTTGGCAAACAGTTAATGCCAATGATGCTTCAAAGAGCCTACAAAACGTCAAAACAAAAAATCCTTTTAGACATAAAAGTAAGTATAGTAGTTAAAGTAATAAACTTTATTTTAACTCTTTTAAAACGTGTTTTTATTGTTAATCCTGGGTCTGGGGCCCCCAGACTGGGGGCTGGGGCGAAAAAAGTCAGTCCTAGGTACTACCTAAACACACTGACGCCTTCGCAGGCGGCAGCGACGCGAAAAAACTGCAGAGCAGTGTCTGACTGTAGCCGAAATAGCTAGACGCAATAGTTGCGTCATTGTCAGTATTGTTTTGTATTGGCTACCGCTTCTTCTTTTTCTTCAGTTGTGGGGATGTCGATTGCTGAAGAAGTTTTTGTCTTATTGTTTCTGGGAATATATGAACAAAAGGTTCGAGGCCAATTGGCACCATGTTTGCTCCTATTTTTGCCAACTTATCCGCCTCGACATTGCTTGGGTTGTCGTTATGACTTTTTGTCCATTGTAATGATATATGGTTTCCTTGTTGGGTACACAGCCTTTGTAGCTCTTGATGACAGTCCAGCAGTAGCTTGGACTTTGTCATTGGCTTACGCAAGGCGCATAGCAGTTCATAGCACTGATGCACTGTCTGCACCTCCAGCGCTGTAGTGAGTGTTGACTTCATGCAGCCCGCAATGGACACGCATGCTAGTCTTTGAAATTGTCACAGTTTGTCTTTTGTGGTGATCAGCTCTGTGCGCGGCCACCAGACGACTGCACCGTAGGTAAGCATAGGTCGCAATACTGCTGTGTCGCAATAGCCACTTAAAAAGATACGGATTTAGGCCCCATTTCCGTCCAACGAGTTTTTTACATTGAAAAAGTGAAATCGTTGCTTTGTTAAGAGTCAAGTCTATGTGCTTGTTCCAGCTCAGACTCTCTTTTGGTCGAGCCAAAGTATTGAGTTTGGGTGGGTGTACAGTACCCAGCTTTGTATATAATTCCCAGTCCCCATTAGTAAATGTAATAAAACACGTTTAAATTCATCAGTTTGGAGTGTTTAGATCTGATCTGGAAGGTAGTTAGATCCCCTCATCCACTATTTAAGAGCTGATCATCTTCAAACCACTGAGTAGATGAGGGGACCTAACTACCTTCCATGTCCTTTTGATTTTAAATTCGGTACCGTGTTACTTCAATGATATTGAACGAATATGGTAAGGTAACCATGATCTTTTGAAGATGATCAGCTCTAGTTCTAGTTTATTTGATGAGGGTATCTGACTAATTATGCATAATTACCGGTAATTATGTATAATTACCAATGAACGCGGTTAATGTGATAAATAATTCACATTGACCGGTAATTAATTATGCATAATTTCCATGCAACAGAGGTAAATGTTGACAAAAGCTTTGAATAACCAAATTTAAAAATTTAAAAACCTCCGACCTACCCTCCGACCGAGTCAGATATCCTCGTCAACTAAACTAGAACTAGATCTTCAAAAGGTCATGGTTGTCTTACCATAAACTTTTAATATCATTGAAGTAACACATAGAAAATTTTAAAATCGTTATGACATCTTGAAGGTAGTTGCCGCGGGCGCCGGCGTTAGAATGTCGCCCTCCCCTCTCCTCCCGTGGGAGCCGTAGGACCCGGCTAAAGGAAAGCACCAGAAGACGGGCAGCAGCGTCTTCTGGTTTTTAAACAACACCATACTGCGCTCGCCAACCCGCCTGCCAAGCGTGGCGAGTATGGCAACCCCCCCCCTCATGAATAGTCAGCATGTGCCCAGGCCCCTAGTCCCCGGCAGCCCCGCTATTCCTGACCACGGTAGCGGTTACGGTAACGGCGGGGCAAGGGGTGCTAAGAATCCCCGGACGGTCGGCTACCACCCCTTTAACGACAACTGGCCCTGGCAACACACAACGTCCGCACTTTGAGGACTGACGATATGATTGTTGCGCTGGAAGAGGAAATGAGCAGGTTACGGTGGGATATTCTAGGGCTATCAGAAGTCCGTAGACAGGGACAGGACACGATAACCCTGAAATCGGGTAACCTGCTCTTCCACCGGGAGGGCGACCAACTGTCCCAAGGTGGTGTCGGGTTTCTCGTCCACAAGTCCCTCGTTAGCAACATTATTACCATCGACAGTGTGTCGAGCAGGGTCGCATACCTAACACTCAGAATATCTAAAAGATATTTGCTGAAGGTCGTTCAGGTCTATGCACCGACCTCGACACACTCAGATGACGAAGTAGAGTCTATGTATGAGGACATTAGTCGGGCCATACATACGCATAAAACTCACTTCAATGTTGTTATGGGGGACTTCAATGCGAAACTAGGCAAGAGAAGCGAGCATGAGTTGAGAGTGGGGAACTTCGGTTATGGGCAACGGAACCCTAGAGGTCAGAGGCTGGCCGATTTCATGGAGAAAGAAGGACTCTTCATGATGAATTCTTTCTTCCAGAAGCCACCTCATAGGAAATGGACCTGGATGAGCCCTGGTGGTTCTAGGAACGAGATAGACTTCATCTTGACCGACAAGAAACGGATATTCAATGATGTCTCCGTGATTCATAGGGTAAAAACCGGCAGTGATCACCGAATAGTAAGAGGCACATTGAATGTGAACGTTAAACTTGAACGGTACCGCCTGATGAAGTCTACGCTCCGTCCTACCCTCGCTCAGATCGAAAACCCCGAGAGCTTTCAACTCGAGCTCTCTAATCGCTTTGATTGTCTAGACGACGCATCAGTGGACGAGATCAATAACAGGTTCGTAAAAACTGTCCATACGGTCGGATCTAAATTCTTTAGGACTCGCCGTACCGCTAGAACTCAGAAACTCTCTGAAGACACCCTCAAACTTATGGCTGAACGACGCTTGCTTAGACTGCAGTCTCCCGATGATGCTGCGTCATATAGGCGGCTCAATAGGCAGATCTCGAAGGCCTTGCGACACGATATCCGTGTCTTTAATACTGCGCGTATTAAGGATACGATAGAGCGAAATAAAGGCTCCAAAGTGTTCGCAAGAGATATGTCTGTTGGGCAAAGCCAAATGACCAAGCTGAAGAGGGATGACGGCAGTATAGCGTCGACGAAAGCGGAAATTTTGAGGGAAATCGAGAAGTTCTACGGACAGCTATACGATTCGGTCACTAAGCCTGTTACTAGTGCGGCTAACGACCCTAGAGCCAAACTAACCCGACACTATACCGAAGATATCCCGGACATCAGCCTGTACGAGATAAGGATGGCCCTGAAACTGCTTAAAAACAACAAGGCACCGGGTGAGGATGGAATCACGTCAGAGCTTCTGAAAGCGGGTGGAACACCGGTACTCAAAGTCCTTCAGAGGCTCTTTAATTCTGTCCTACTCGAAGGGACCACGCCTGAAGCATGGAACAGAAGTGAGGTGGTGCTTTTCTTTAAGAAGGGCGATAAAACCCTTTTGAAGAATTATAGGCCCATCTCGCTTTTGAGCCATGTTTATAAGCTGTTTTCCAGGATCATCGCCAATCGTCTCGAATGAAGGTTTGATGACTTCCAGCCTCCCGAACAAGCCGGCTTCCGAAAAGGCTTTAGTACCATAGACCACATACATACGCTGCGGCAAGTTATACAGAAGACCGAAGAGTATAACTTGCCGCTATGTCTAGCGTTTGTGGACTATGAGAAGGCCTTTGATTCGGTCGAAACATGGGCGGTGCTAGAGTCCCTCCAACGATGCCGGATTGACTATCGGTACATCGAAGTGCTGAAGTGTTTGTATAGCAACGCCACCATGTCTGTCCGAGTACAGGAACAGAATTCGAAGGCTATTCCCTTGAACAGAGGCGTGAGACAGGGAGATGTTATATCTCCGAAACTGTTCACCGCCACTTTAGAAGACGCCTTCAAACTTCTAGAATGGAAAGGGCAGGGCATCAATATTAACGGCGAATACATCACTCACCTTCGGTTTGCCGACGACATCGTAGTCATGGCAAGGTCGATGGAGGAACTCAGCACGATGCTCGAAGGCCTCAACCGAGTCTCCCAACAGGTGGGCCTTAAAATGAACATGGACAAGACGAAGGTCATGTCTAATGTCCATGTTCTGCCTACCCCAGTTATGGTTGGGAACTCGGTTCTCGAAGTTGTCGACGAGTACGTATACCTAGGACAAACCATCCAGTTAGGTAGGTCCAACTTCGAGAAGGAGGTCAATCGCCGAATCCAGCTCGGATGGGCCGCGTTCGGGAAACTACGCAACGTCTTCTCGTCCAATATTCCTCAGTGCCTGAAGACGAAGGTATTTAACCAATGTGTGCTGCCAGTGATGACATACGGTTCTGAAACGTGGTGCTTCACTATAGGGCTTATGAACAGGCTCCGGGTAGCTCAACGAGCCATGGAGCGGGCTATGCTCGGGATTTCTCTGCGGGATCGAATCAGAAATGAGGACATACGCAGAGAAACCAGGGTCACCGACATAGCCAAGCGGATAAGCTCGTTGAAGTGGCAATGGGCAGGTCATATAGCCCGCAGAACAGATGGCTGCTGGGGCCGAAAAGTTCTCGAGTGGAGACCACGGATCGGCAAGCGCAGCGTAGGACGTCCACCGACCAGATGGACGGATGATCTGCGCAAGGCTGCGGGTCCACGCTGGATGCAGGCCACCTGCGATCGGTACAGATGGAGAGCCTTGAGGGAGGCCTATGTCCAGCAGTGGACGTCTTACGGCTGAAATGATGATGATGATGATGAAGGTAGTTAGGTCCTCTCATCCACTCAGCCGTTTGAAGATGAGCTCTTAAATAGTGGATGAGGGGATCGAACTTCCTTCCAGGTGTCCTATTGATTTTATATTTTTCACTGTGTTATTTCAAGATATTGAAAGTAAGTTTACCATGACCTGCGGTGGTAGCATGACGGACAATGGGGTTGGGTTGTACAAGGAAAACATTTTGTAGATGACGCTCTATATGTTCGACCCATAAAAACAAGTGAAATACAATAACAAGACATTTTTTTGTGTTTTTCGACGTTATTTTACACTGTATTGTATTGTATCGTATGAAACGTAGAAGAAAACATAGTTTTAAGAAAAAAATAATGAATGAGAAGGCTTTTTACGTGGCAAAAACGCGAACTTCGTGAGCAGGTAAACAATGGGTTAACTTAAGTTAATGTTAGCTAGGACTATGGTCAGTCGTTTCAAGAAGATCAGTTCTTTAATAGTGGATGAGGGGATCTAACTACCTTCTACATGTCCTTCTTGTATGCTTATTGAATAAAAATAAAAACATTTTAAACTCATAATAAATAATCATCATTTCAGCCGTAGGACGTCCACTGCTGGACATAGGCCTCCCTCAAGGCTCTCCATCTGTACCGATCGCAGGTGGCCTGCATCCAGCGTGGACCCGCAGCCTTGCGCAGATCATCCGTCCATCTGGTCGGTGGACGTCCTACGCTGCGCTTGCCGATCCGTGGTCTCCACTCGAGAACTTTTCGGCCCCAGCAGCCATCTGTTCTGCGGGCTATATGACCTGCCCATTGCCACTTCAACGAGCTTATCCGCTTGGCTATGTCGGTGACCCTGGTTTCTCTGCGTATGTCCTCATTTCTGATTCGATCCCGCAGAGAAATCCCGAGCATAGCCCGCTCCATGGCTCGTTGAGCTACCCGGAGCCTGTTCATAAGCCCTATAGTGAAGCACCACGTTTCAGAACCGTATGTCATCACTGGCAGCACACATTGGTTAAATACCTTCGTCTTCAGGCACTGAGGAATATTGGACGAGAAGACGTTGCGTAGTTTCCCGAACGCCGCCCATCCGAGCTGGATTCGGCGATTGACCTCCTTCTCGAAGTTGGACCTACCTAACTGGATGGTTTGTCCTAGGTATACGTACTCGTCGACAACTTCGAGAACCGAGTTCCCAACCATAACTGGGGTAGGCAGAACATGGACATTAGACATGACCTTCGTCTTGTCCATGTTCATTTTAAGGCCCACCTGTTGGGAGACTCGGTTGAGGCCTTCGAGCATCGTGCTGAGTTCCTCCATCGACCTTGCCATGACTACGATGTCGTCGGCAAACCGAAGGTGAGTGATGTATTCGCCGTTAATATTGATGCCCTGCCCTTTCCATTCTAGAAGTTTGAAGGCGTCTTCTAAAGTGGCGGTGAACAGTTTCGGAGATATAACATCTCCCTGTCTCACGCCTCTGTTCAAGGGAATAGCCTTCGAATTCTGTTCCTGTACTCGGACAGACATGGTGGCGTTGCTATACAAACACTTCAGCACTTCGATGTACCGATAGTCAATCCGGCATCGTTGGAGAGACTCTAGCACCGCCCATGTTTCGACCGAATCAAAGGCCTTCTCATAGTCCACAAACGCTAGACATAGCGGCAAGTTATACTCTTCGGTCTTCTGTATAACTTGCCGCAGCGTATGTATGTGGTCTATGGTACTAAAGCCTTTTCGGAAGCCGGCTTGTTCGGGAGGCTGGAAGTCATCAAACCTTCGTTCGAGACGATTGGCGATGATCCTGGAAAACAGCTTATAAACATGGCTCAAAAGCGAGATGGGCCTATAATTCTTCAAAAGGGTTTTATCGCCCTTCTTAAAGAAAAGCACCACCTCACTTCTGTTCCATGCTTCAGGCGTGGTCCCTTCGAGTAGGACAGAATTAAAGAGCCTCTGAAGGACTTTGAGTACCGGTGTTCCACCCGCTTTCAGAAGCTCTGACGTGATTCCATCCTCACCCGGTGCCTTGTTGTTTTTAAGCAGTTTCAGGGCCATCCTTATCTCGTACAGGCTGATGTCCGGGATATCTTCGGTATAGTGTCGGGTTAGTTTGGCTCTAGGGTCGTTGGCCGCACTAGTAACAGGCTTAGTGACCGAATCGTATAGCTGTCCGTAGAACTTCTCGATTTCCCTCAAAATTTCCGCTTTCGTCGACGCTATACTGCCGTCTTCCCTCTTGAGCTTAGTCATTTGGCTTTGCCCAACAGACATATCTCTTGCGAACACTTTGGAGCCTTTATTTCGCTCTATCGTATCCTTAATACGCGCAGTATTAAAGACACGGATATCGTGTCGCAAGGCCTTCGAAATCTGTCTATTGAGCTGCCTATATGACGCAGCATCATCGGGAGACTGCAGTCTAAGCAAGCGTCGTTCAGCCATAAGTTTGAGGGTGTCTTCAGAGAGTTTCTGAGTTCTAGCGGTACGGCGAGTCCTAAAGAATTTAGATCCGACCGTATGGACAGTTTTTACGAACCTGTTATTGATCTCGTCCACTGATGCGTCGTCTAGACAATCAAAGCGATTAGAGAGCTCGAGTTGAAAGCTCTCGGGGTTTTCGATCTGAGCGAGGGTAGGACGGAGCGTAGACTTCATCAGGCGGTACCGTTCAAGTTTAACGTTCACATTCAATGTGCCTCTTACTATTCGGTGATCACTGCCGGTTTTTACCCTATGAATCACGGAGACATCATTGAATATCCGTTTCTTGTCGGTCAAGATGAAGTCTATCTCGTTCCTAGAACCACCAGGGCTCATCCAGGTCCATTTCCTATGAGGCGGCTTCTGGAAGAAAGAATTCATCATGAAATCGGCCAGCCTCTGACCTCTAGGGTTCCGTTGCCCATAACCGAAGTTCCCCACTCTCAACTCATGCTCGCTTCTTTTGCCTAGTTTCGCATTGAAGTCCCCCATAACAACATTGAAGTGAGTTTTATGCGTATGTATGGCCCGACTAATGTCCTCATACATAGACTCTACTTCGTCATCTGAGTGTGTCGAGGTCGGTGCATAGACCTGAACGACCTTCAGCAAATATCTTTTAGATATTCTGAGTGTTAGGTATGCGACCCTGCTCGACACACTGTCGATGGTAATAATGTTGCTAACGAGGGACTTGTGGACGAGAAACCCGACACCACCTTGGGACAGTTGGTCGCCCTCCCGGTGGAAGAGCAGGTTACCCGATTTCAGGGTTATCGTGTCCTGTCCCTGTCTACAGACTTCTGATAGCCCTAGAATATCCCACCGTAACCTGCTCATTTCCTCTTCCAGCGCAACAATCATATCGTCAGTCCTCAAAGTGCGGACGTTGTGTGTTGCCAGGGCCAGTTGTCGTTTAAAGGGGTGGTAGCCGACCGTCCGGGGATTCTTAGCACCCCTTGCCCCGCCATTACCGTAACCGCTACCGTGGTCAGGAATAGCGGGGCTGCCGGTGACTAGGGGCCTGGGCACATGCTGACTTTTCATGAGGGGGGGGGTTGCCATACTCGCCACGCTTGGCAGGCGGGTTGGCGAGCGCAGTATGGTGTTGTATAACCCAGAAGACGCTGCTGCCCGTCTTCTGGTGCTGTCCCTCAGCCGGGTCCTACGGCTCCCACGGGAGGAGAGGGGAGGGCGACATTCTAACGCCGGCGCCCGCGGCAAATAATAATAAATAATATAATTAACAAATAATCAGTCAAAAATTAAAAGAACTAAAACAATGAAAATCAGTACAACAACAATCTAAGGGATTCGGTAAGCGAATTAAATAAGTAGCTCAAAAAAAAACCTCCGAGTCAGACCCCTCATCAACTAAACTAGAACTAGAGCTGATCATCTTCAAAAGATCATGGTTACCTTACCATATTTTATTACTTACTTATATTACTTTTAATATCATTGAAGTAACACGGTGCAAAATTTAAAATCGATAGAACATATGGAAGGTAGTTAGATCCTCTAATCCACTATTTAAGAGTGATCATCTTCAAACGGCTGATCAGGTCATGGTTACCTTACCATCCAATATAATTGAAGTAACACGGTACCAAATTTAAAATCGCTAGGACATGGAATGTAGTTAGGTCCCCTCATTCACTCAGCCGTTTGAAGATGATCAGCTCTTAAATAGTGGATGAGGGGATCTAACTACTTTCCAGATCAGATCTAAACACTCCAAACTGATGAATATGAACGTGATTTATTACATTTACTAATGAGGACTGGGAATTATATATATTTACCGGTAAATGTGATTAATTCAGAGGTTTTTATTACATTTACCGCAAGTGCCGGTAATTATTCATAATCACCGGTGATTATGCATAATTACCGAATTTTTAGGTAAATGTGATTAATCGTTAATTATGCATAGTTACCGGTATTTATGTATAATTACCAATGTACGCGGTTAATGTGATAAATTATTCACATTGAGCCATGTTTTCGAATGGTCAGTCACACGCAAACAAATCTGGCGGGCTTCGATTCGTCATATAAATTATTCGACATAGGTATATTCGAAAGATTATACTGATATTACAATAATTAAATGGTCGCAATTCAAGGTAATAATTTAAATAAAACGAGAAATCGTAAGAATCGAGAATCAACACCAATTTATATTAATAATTATTACTTAAATAAAATTATTATACCTATATACGTGATAGGTCGAGCTGCAATTTTTAGTATCGCTAAACTATTAAGCATTAAGTATGTGTGGTTACATGTTTTAATAAAGTACCTATTCAATAGATGTTATTGAAAAATCAAGACAAAATTTTCAGATAAAGATAAAAAAAAACAGATCTCTTTATGCCTCAGATTCACCAACTGTGGGTGCGATAGTAGGCTCATCATCAAGTTTCGGCAGGATCAATATTTCCTTTGATATTATCAAATATTTAGTTACAAAATAAGTAAATCGTTTACATAAATGAGTTTCTTTTTCAAATGCATCGAATATTGCTCGATGATGGAAATATGCGTGGGAAAAGATCCTGTAAACTCTGCGGCAAACTGAGCCTAGCTTAGCGACTGAAGACTCCTTGATGCTCACTCTGCGAAAGAAAAATACAATCAATCACGATCAAACTTAAAGCACACCCCCTTCATCCCCGCGCCTCTTAGGCTAGCAAGTAGCTAGCATGCTTAAAATCAAACGACGATTGGATTTTGAGCAGGCTTGATAAGCATGTTTAATAGTAGCAATACCTGTTCACACAATAATGGTTTTTGCTACAAATGTAAATCCAAAACAATGTACTTACCTATCCATTGTGTTTAAATGCCGTGGAATTAGCTTTGAGGCAGTTGTACTTGTGACATTAAAATATGGAATTAAATACGGTAGCTTAGGTAGGTAGCTGTGCCGATTACTTTGTTTTTTTAAGAGGAAAAAATATATTTTTATTTCAAAGTCTCTTGTTCATTTAACTCTAAAACATTTACAGATTAACAGCTAAAATCTATACCTTATTATAATTCCTTTTTTTTTTTTAATTTAAAACTAGCTGACCCGGCAAACTTCATATCGCCTGAGAATAAATTTACACGATTATTGAACTACTGAAGACTTGACTCTATGGACTTTTGCCTCCCAGAATGGGCGAATAAAAATATATCGAAAGAACATTTCTAAATATCTCACATCTTACTTCAGTGCAACCCTCAGGATTAAACATTGTGTTTATTTCTTGCATGGTTTATTTAAGTTTGTCAGAAGTCGTCCTTAGATAGCACTTTTCTTCAGTACTACATATATCAAAACACGTAAACAAATAACGTCAAATCTTTGACAGAAAATTAAATAGAACATTTTGTATGGGAAAATAAAATTGTTATTTTTACTATCTTCCTCTTAAATTTCGAGATTTTCTCACTATTTAAACCTTCCCTGCACTGGTAGCATGACCGACAATTTGTCAGATCTTTCTGTCACCATTGATCGATGTTGACATCTAAATGTGGAAAAATGTATGGAGATGATTGTCAAAAGTGACAGACACATTCGACCAATGGTCGGTCATGCTACAGGCACTGGACTACTACGAACATTTAAAAACCATAAAAACTTTTTATAAAAAAATTAAACCGCCGAAAAAACTGAAAAGCATAAAATAATAGGGGTTTTTTTCTATTAAGAGTTAACTTACTCACTTCTTAAATTAATTTAGGTATAGCAAGTAATTTTAAGTCGGCGCCACACCACACAAGCATATTCATTAATTATCTAGGTAAGAAGTGATGCGCGGCGGCACACGTTTTTCGATAATTTCTTTGAATTTCAGGTAATTTAATTATCTTGATTTGTTGATTTTGTGGCGCTGACTCGTATCGCGTATTTTTTAATATTCTGGCAAAAGTATTCATTTTTAATAAAGTTAAAAAATTTGAATTTCGCGCCATACCGAGTTACACCTTAAAGATATCTGCTTCAAAATTAAGTTGTAATGCAATTTAAATAAATGCTTTTAAAAAACTTTAATTGTTAATAAAAAATTACTTAAACAAAACTTTTTTATTTTATTTTATAAATCAACTAGCTTCCCCGCAAGATTTCTTCTGCGTAAAGTAATACATGCAAAAAAAGTGAGGGATACTTATGCACCCAATGCAAATAACTTATCGACATCTCGTTGATTGGCACGTAAGTAGTTGATAGTTACATCCCTAGCTGTCATACACATATCTCTATAGGTATGTATAGCTCATCTGTCTACGCTGCGCACTGAGTGATTGACTGTATAGGCTTGTTCTTGTATTATTATTATTCTGAGCAGAAAGATTTGACAAATTGTCGGTTA
The DNA here is from genome assembly GCA_951802225.1 of Euspilapteryx auroguttella. NCBI lineage: Eukaryota > Metazoa > Arthropoda > Insecta > Lepidoptera > Gracillariidae > Euspilapteryx > Euspilapteryx auroguttella. Next base: position 8,642,691 of record OX637644.1, on the reverse strand, counting down.
TCCTACCAGTGCAGGAAAGGTTTAAAAGGTGAGAAAATCTCGAAATTTAAGAGGAAGACACTAAAAATAACAATTTTATTTTGGCATACAAAATGTTTTATTTAATTTTCTGTCAAAAATTTGACGTTATTTGCAGTGGCGTTACTACAATATAAGCCGAGAAGCCTAGCTTGCCCTATTAAAATTACTATTACTAAACTGCATGTACACTTTCCTAACTCATAATTATTATAAAAATTTTCGTTTACGTATTTTTTGTAGTTCAAATATTCGCGCGAGATTCGCGCGCTTCTAACGCTGTCAACTTGACAGGTTGACACATGCACGGCGATTGATCACGCCATACCGCTATCGCCGTTTCGCTCGCACTCGTTGGCTTCTTATTTGGCTTCGTTTCGAGCCGTGTTCTCCCTTTCTAACCTATTAAAATTCTTCAATGTCTACATACATGAAGACAAGACCCTTTACTATGAAATCGAAAGCCCTGCTTGCGTACGAAGTTAGCAACGAGAGAGCCGCTGCGCGAAAGAGAGGAGGAACCCGCCAATTGGTTCGCTGTTCACTTCAGTTCGATTTTATTTGTCGTGTTTGTTTTTGTTTTGAAGTTTAATTAAATTTAAATCATATTTAAATGTTTTCAAGAAGCAAACTATTGTGCAATGTGTTGATTTAATGATTTCATTTGAATGAGTGTTGACTTTGGTTGACGGGAGGACGAGAAAAAGGTTAGTGGTTTGAAGTCAAAATCGACAATTTATTTACCTATAAGTACTAAAACAAACCTCGGCATTATTTCTCAAACGAATAAATACTTACAGTAGGTTACGAACCTAGGTACTTTTAGGAGTTAGGTCTTATCCCTATAATCACAGGCCAGGCTTGCTCTAACTTAAAATCCAAGGCACGCCACTGGAAGGTTTTTTAATTCAAGTATAATTCTCTTATAATCTATAATCTGAGGTAAAGATCTTAAATTTTAATATAACGTTTTTGAGGATATAACAAAGTTTTTTATAATTGAAAAACCCTAGTGGAATCAAAAAACCTCGATTCATTATTTCGTTAAAGATAGCCATTCCAAAAAACGGAAATAACTAGTTCTTCGAAATTACTAACTAGTTTTTGTTGAAACTACAAAGGAATAATGATAATAAAGTAAATCAAATTCTGGTAAGTAATTCAAATTTGATTTAAAAGTTATAATTAATAAGATATTTAATATTTATTACTTTTTCCAATAAAATGTAGTAACCGATGTGGGCGACTGCCATATGACTGTCCTTTTCCCTCAGTATGTTTGAGGGAAAAGGACATCCTTTGATCCTCGGTCGTTTGTTTCGGCCGGCAAACTCCATATCGCCTTAGATTATAAGTATACACGGTCATTATTAAACGCCTACCCACTAAAAACTTAGCTGTATGGACTTTGTTACTTTGCCTACCCAGAATGGGAGAATTTAAAATCCACACTGTCAAATCAATCATTGACAGATGATTGACAGGATAAAACTTTTTATCAAAAAATAAAACCGCCGAAAAAAAAACTGAAAAGCATAAAATAATAATCGAAATACTAAGTTCTTAAAGTAATGTAGGGTAATCCAAGTAATTTTAAGTCGGCGCGCCACACAAGCAAATTCCTTAATTACGTAAATATTGATGCGCGGCAGCGCACGAATTTTGGTTATTTCTTTAAATTTAAGGTACCTAATTTAGTGATCTTTGTACAAGGAATCTGTGGCGCCGACTCAAAATTACTTGGATTACCCTACATTACTTTAAGAACTTAGTATTTCGATTATTATTTTATGCTTTTCAGTTTTTTTTTCGGCGGTTTTATTTTTTGATAAAAAGTTTTATTTTATGCTTTTCGGTTCTTTTAGGGTTTTATTATTTTCTTCTCCCACACGGTGTTCAGTGGTCACACCGCAGGTGATCAGACGACATGGTTTACAGGGACGACAAGACCGGTCGGTATGGCGATTTGTGGGGGAGGCCTATGTTCAGCAGTGGACGTTTTTCGGCTGATTTTATTTCATTTCAAAAGATATTGTAAGTAGGTATCAAAAGTTATAGTGTAACACGAAAATGCAACCTGTGAGTGGATAAATCGACCCGCCGACCAAAAAGTCACCCCTATTTTCCCACGCTCAGGGTGGGAATTTTATTTCCAAATTTTTATGGGACCAACTTCAAGGTATGCCCTTTCGATTAAAAAAAGAATTATCAAAATTGGACTACTCTGTAAAAAGTTATGCGTGATCATACATTAAAAAAATATATATATATATTATACGTGTCGAATTGAGTACCTCCTCCTTTTTTTTCGTCGGTCAAAAATATATAAAACAGTAATGGACCATTTTGTATTGAAAATTAAGTTGTTGTTTACTAATTTTTTCATATATTTAACCGACATTAAAAAAAAATGGTTATCAGTTTGACCTGTATGTATGTATGTTTGTATTTATGTATGTATGTATTTATGTATGTATGTATGTATGTATGTATGAACCGATTTTGATGCGGTTTTCAGTATTTGTTACATTCAGGAAGTTTGAGTACCTATTTTAATCGACTTCAAAAAAGAGGAAGTTCTCAGATTATGTTTGTCAGTTTGTTGAAGGCGGGTCTCTTTTTGTAAAAAAGTAATTATTACACCTTTTAAACCTTCCCTGGACTACTATAAACATTTCAAAACCAAAATCAGCCGGGCCGTTCTCGAGTTTTAGTAAGACTAACGAAACACAATTAATTTTTATATATACACGAGCTGTCCCGGCTTACTTCGTTACGCCATAGATTATAAGATACTACAAAAGACTTGGCTCTATAGACTATGTTCTTTTGACTGCGCAGAATAGCCGAATAAAAAACAAAACCACCTGTCAAAATATGTAAACAACGGAACAAATATTGCACCTTGGATTATATTATTTGAGTTTAGGTAAGGATCCCTATTTTTTTTTTAAATCTAATATAGCCTATGACACTCGGGGTTAATGTAGCTTCCTACCAGTGAAAGAATTTTTCAAATCGGTTCAGTATTTCCGAAGCCTATTCGTTACAAACAAACAAACAAATCTACTCTCTGTATAATATTGGTATAGATAATAAGACAATAATAATATAATAATAAGACATCACACTCAGGGCCCTTAACTAGGAAGAACCTGTATCTAGGGTGCCCGAAACACACACAGAGACAAACATCACACCCAGACCGGAAACGAACATCGATATTCATCATACCAACATTTGCCCCGCCCAGGAATCGAACCCGGGTGCACACGCTTACTCAGTCCACATCACTGCCGACTGAGCCACGGAGCAGTCAAATAGATAGTAGATAGTAATAGAATAATAGACATTTATTATTCATGCATAAAAGTCATCAAAAACATTCTGTAGCTACCTGCTAGGAAAGTATTTGTTGCTGTTCAGTAGGCATGCTGCTCCATCCAGAGTATGTCTGGTGTAATCAATGGCTGGACACTCTTTAGGAGTTTTGTGTGCAGCACACAAAAATATCCACTGTTCGGTAGCAGTCATTTGAGTGCACGTCTCAGGTTTGCATTCACTTTGCAGTCGCACGGCCAACCCATTCAATTCCATGCAAAATTGTCTGTGGAATAACAGCAAATTATTGAAGAAAGGAATAGAATAAAAAGACAGTGTCACTTGACACCAGCCCCAGCCACCTTTTGAAGACAGGCGAACTTATAAAATCCTGGATAAGAACAAGTCCAATTATTTTTATGGGTTCGATCTCCAACAAGTTTGCGACACTAAGGTTGACATCAGATGGACCGCACGGCACCAACCGCGCGCAGTCGACACCTTAACCGCATGCAGTCGACACTCTTAACCTCACGCCGTCGAGACACAACCGCGCGCGGTCTGCAGCAGTCGAGCAGCGTCGACCGCACTGTCAATCGCTCTGTTAGTCAAGGAGCAGAGCGCTCTAAAGTAGTTGTGTAACTTCATCTTGTCTTAATCTATATATGTCGTGGCCATATCGTTAAATTGGCCATTTCATGATATGGCCGGCCATTTCATGAAATGTGAACATTTCATGAAATGGCCAATATTCATTGGCCAGATCGTTAAAATCTCAAAGTTTAACGATTTGGCCAAGTGATCGTATGACCATTTCATAAAATGGCAAACGTTAGCGATCATATCGTTGAATAGTAAAAAATGTCTCCGCTAGTGGCGCTGTTGTTGCGTGTGTTGTGTGATTTGATGTGACGCGCCATTACGGTTTACAATAATAAAATGAAAAAAGTGAATTTAAGTGAGGAAAAAGACGATAAAAGTAAGTACCGAACAGAACAACTCTACGTTTTGATTCGAAGATTTGTGAGTTTTATGCTAACCAATCGATAAACGAAAGCAACGTCAAAAACCATGGAGTTCCGAACGATTTTTTAAAGGTCTGCAATTAAATAATACATGACTCGAATTATAGTTAAATAACTTTTTTTTTTACTTGTTATTGTGCTCTGAGTTAGATTATTTATATTAAGCTAGTACTGGGAACTTTTACAAGTTAAATAATGGAATTTTAATTTATAGGTTACACCAATGATTTGTCCTAACGTGGTTGGCCAAATCGTTAAACGTTGAGGTTTCTACGATCCGCCCAACGAATATTGGCCATTTCATGAAATGTGCACTTTTCATATGAAATAGCCAATTTTACGATTTGGCCACGACACCTATAAAATAGCAGCAATAGGAATCAAAAGCGCGCGCGGCAAAAGAAATTTTTACCCCCTCCCCCGCCCCCCAGAGGGGGGTTTCCCGCTCCCTCCCGGGCGATTGTCAGTCTGGGCTAGCTGAGCAACAAGTGTGCCAAGTTTCATGCTTTAATGCAGAAAATATTGGTTTCCATACATTTATTGGACTTAAAAAAACCACTAATAATCTACGGAGCTAATATTTTACCCAACCAGCTAATAGAAATGTTAGGAATATAAGTTTCAGTGTCTGAATGGTGGAGTGAGTTTAGAAAGGAATTTCTGGAGTTGCCACGGAAACTGATATAAACAAAATATTACCACTGTAATTTAAGTAGATATTTTTGCCACATACTATAGGGCGCGGCCACCAGCTCCGATTAGTTTGATTTTAAGGCAACTAATGCTACATAATTACTACTATTTAGTACTTAAAGGAAAAAAATACTACTAGAGTACTTTTTGAGTTATAAGAGGTTTTTGGTGGCCGCGTTGGAAAGGATGCTTTGCAACGCGGCCAACTTCAGATTGAGCCAAAATAGCAGCAAATATAAAATTTATGAATCTATATATATAAAATTCAAAGGTGACTGACTGACTGACTGACATAGTGATCTATCAATGCACAGCCCAAACTACTGGACGGATTAAGCTGAAATTTGGCATGCAGGTAGATGCTATGGCGTAGGCATCCGCTAAGAAATGATTTCCCAAAATTCTCTCAGGAACGGGAATTACGGGACTTTTTAGTTAGTATGAAAAATCGACATTATTGAGTGCATCGACGTGAAACTTGGTGTACAGGTTCCTCAGTGAATGAAAGAGTGTTGAAAGAAAGGAATTTACAAAATTCCTACGGGAACGGTAATTACGGGACTTTTTTAGTGAGAATGAAAAATCGACATCCTTGAGTGTTTCGACGTGAAATTTGGTGTACAGGTTTCTCAGTAAATGGGTGATTATCAGAAAATGGCTTAAAATGACTAATTTCTTTGGCGCATTTTTTTTTTATATTTACTTTACAAAAAATAACATACATTGTAGAGGTAGTCAAAACCTACAAAATAATGTTTTTCGCCCTAAAATTGATCGAGCCATTTTGAAGTTTTAGCGTTCTAAAATATGACTGCCAAAGAAATTAGATTCTCCCCAAATAAATTAGATTTTGCCTAAACAAATTAGATTTTTGTCCAATGAAATTAGAGAAACTGCCAAAGATCTTAGAATTGCCTCCAAATAAATTAGAAATGTTGCCACAGAAATTATAATCGTGTTCAAAGAAATTAGTTTTATATTTTATAAAGCTAGTTTTTAATATCTGCAACAAACAAGCGGCAGATAATAAAAACAAAAAAAGGTTTGTTTCAAATCAACTTTAATTATTGGTATTTTAAACATGCATAATCAAAATATTTGTGTTTATGTTAAATTATAAGTATTTTCTTATGACCACGTGTTTCCAGATAACGGCGATATTCAATATTTGATTAGGCAGTATTGTTATGTTGTCATTCCAATTAATAAAACATACTTCGTTTTTTTTAAGGCTTTCTTTTTAGTTTGTTTTCGATCAGGCGATTATAAATTTTAAGCGCACATTTCATTTTACATCTTAAATTTTTTAATAGAAATATGAGCAGAAACAACAAATATAAAAAAACTTCCATCGAAAGCCCTTGTTTGTTATGGTTTACTATATTTGTACACGAAGTTATATTTATAATACTCGACTTGACATAAGTTTTATAATTTCTTTGTACTAAATCTAATTTCTTTGGATTAAAACTAATTTCTTTGGCGCAAAATGCCAAAGAAATACAAAGAAATTAGGGTGATTATCAGGAACCGAGTTTTAGGTCTGTCCAAGCTTATATCTCTATTAACTGCTGTCTTTTGAATACTGTTTTTTTTTTGTACAATAAGTAAGTCGGTAGGTTCTTAGAGCATCACATAATTCAACACAATATATTACAGGATTTTCACAATGTTTTTTTGAAGATGAAAATTCTAAGTTCTTTGGCGCGTCCATAACTTACTTTTTTATTTCTGATATTTCTAAATGACCGAAATAACAAATTACAAATGCTATATAAATGTATTACATTATAAATACATCTGAGGAAATTGTGATTTAATTTTGGTTTATTATTTACTACGATTTTTGGCTCACGACCCCAAAAAGTTCTGTCCGTCAAAAAATTCTAATTTCTTTGGCGCGACAAAACCATTGATCTTACACTGCTTTAACGAGACGCACCTCTGTCTATTGAATACTCCCCGCTCTAGCTAGTCCCCCACCAACAAATACAGGAAGCAGAGTTGCCTCGGGTATCACGGCGACAAATTAAAATTTATTTTCATCTCACCTGTGGACTTTGGTCCAGTAAGTGTCTAATTTCTTCGATATCCTTTTTTATGATAATATTTACAATCATTTAATTCTCAAATTTTGTGTGAATTGTATTATTAAAATTATATGCACGTGGCAATAAGAGGTTTTATTAGCGCTTTTCTTTGTCCCTAATTTCGTTGTATTTCTTTGGCATTTTGCGCCAAAGAAATTAGTTTTAATCCAAAGAAATTGAATTCAGTACAAAGAAATTATAAAACTTATGTCGAGTCAAGTATTATAAATATAACTTCATGTACAAATATAGTAACCCATAACAAACAAGGGCTTTCGATGGAAGTTTTTTTATATTTGTTGATTTTGCTCATATTTTTATTAAAAATTTCAAGATGTAAAATGAAATGTGCGCTTAAAATTTATAATCGCCTGATCGAGAAGCAACATTCAAGACAGTAATTTAGGAAGGAAAAACGAACTAAAAAAGAAAGATTTAAAATAGACGAAGTATGTTTTATTAATTGGAATGACAACATAACAAGCCTGCGTAATCAAATATTGAATATCGCCGTTATCTTTAAGGAAACACCTGGTCATAAGAAAAGACTTACCGTCTTATTCATAAAGATACAGTAGATTTTAAGTAGCCTTACTGGAGGTCTACTTCTCTGGTTTGTTGTATAGTAAATACGTGACATACAGTCTAAATTGACATACGTCAAATAACTAAAATGCTCTTTAACTTTTTATGAATAAGAGGGTTATAATTTAATATAAACACAAATATTTTGATTATGCATGTTTAAAATACCAATAATTAAAGTTAATTTGAAACAAACCTTTTTTTGTTTTTATTATCTGCCGCATGTTTGTTGCAGATATTAAAAACTTGCTTGTTATAAAATTTAAAACTAATTTCTTTGAACACGAATATAATTTCTGTGGCAACTTTTCTAATTTATTTGGGGGCAATTCTAAGATCTTTGGCAGTTTCTCTAATTTCATTGGACAAAAATCTAATTTCTTTGGGCAAAATCTAATTTCTTTGGGGAGAATCTAATTTCTTTGGCAGTCATATTTTAGAACGCTAAAACTTCGAAATGGCTCGATCAATTTTAGGGCGAAAAACATTATTTTGTAGGTTTTGACTACGTCTACAATGTATGTTATTTTTTGTAGAGTAAATATTAAAAAAAAAATGCGCCAAAGAAATTAGTCATTTTAAGCCATTTTCTGATAATCACCCATTAGGGACAAAGACTTTTTTTATTAAAAAAAAAAGCATTAGCGCTAATAAAACCTCTTATTGCCACGTGTATATAATTTTAATAATACAATTCACACAAAAATTGAGAATTTAATGATTGTAAATATTAACATAGAAAGGGATATCGAAGAAATTAGACACTTACTGGACCAAAGTCCACAGGTGAGATGAAAATAAATTTTAATTTGTTGCCGTAATACCCGAGGCAACTCTGCTTCCTGTATTTGTTGGCAGGGGACTAGCTAGAGCGGGGAGTGGTCAATAGACAGAGGTGCGTCTTGTTAAAACAGTGTAAGATCAACGGTTTTGTCGCGCCAAAGAAATTAGAATTTTTTGACGGACTGAACTTTTTGGGGTCGTAAGCCAAAAATCGTAGTAAACAATAAACCAAAATTAAATCACAATTTCCTCAGATGTATTTATAATGTTATGCATTAATATCGCATTTGTAATTTGTTATTTCGGTCATTTAGAAATATCAGAAATAAAAAAGTAAGTTATGGACGCGCCAAAGAACTTAGAATTTTCATCTTCAAAAAAACATTGTGAAAATCCTGTAATATATTGTGCTGAATTATGTGATGCTCTTAGAGCCTACCGACTTACTTGTTGTACAAAAAAAAAACAGTTTTGAAAAGCCAGCAGTTAATAGAGATATTAGCTTGGACAGACCTAAAACTCGGTTCCTGATAATCACCCAAATGTAGGATGTTGAAAGAAAGTAATTAACAAAATTCCCACGGGAACTGGAATAACGGGACTTTTTTGTGAGAATGAAATCTCGACTTCCTTGAGTGTATCGACGTGAAATTTGTGTACAGGTTCCTCAGTAGATGAAAGGGTGTTGAATTAAGGAATTAACTAAATTTCCATAGGAATAGGGTTACAGGACTAATTATTTAGTATGAAAAATCGATTTCCGTGAGTATGCCAACGTGAAATTTGGTCTACAAGTGTAAGGGTTCAGTATAACTACAAATATACTAAATTCCCACGGAAACGTAAAACAGGACTCTTTAGTTAGTATTAAAACAATGTAAATATATTTCTTTATTTCCACGTAAAAATAGGAAAACGGGTTCTTCAGTGGGTGTAATTAGATTCAGAGTTCTATTAAGAAAAAAATAACCAAAATTCACATGGTAACGGAACATTCCCAAACACATAAAGCGCCTAAAAATCTTCAACTTTTTTTTACTCGAGTAGGTACATATATTAGGTATGTAGGTACGTATATCCAACTACTTGTACCCAACCAGCTTATAGAAATGTTAGAAGTTTCAGTGTCTGAATGGTGGAGTGTAGAAATGAATTTATGGAGTTTCCACGGGAACTGAAATAAAGATCGATATTTTTAGGGGGTATGGGTGCGATCAGAAATGATGTCACCAAAATCCTGAGTCGTAAATCAACCAGTAATTAACGATTTTAATGAAAAAGCGCGTGCGAAGCTGCGGGCAAAAGCTAGTTAGAAATAAATCTACGCAAAAACTACTTCGCAATAAACGAACTTTTGTTTCCCTGAATCTAGGAGAAACTAAAAATTAAGTAAATCCAAGTTTTACCGCGCGCGGCTTTGAGGTTATTTCCAGGAATCTCGTAAATACGCGTCATATGAAGATGAGAATTCTAATGAGTATACAGCAGTATGTCTACTATTTAGTACTTAATGGAAAAAAATACTACTAGAGTACTTTTCGAGTTATAAGATTTTTTGGTTACTCGGATGTGCATCATTACCATCCAAGTTAACACAGCCAAGTTTTGTACGACAGGGTTTTTCGTGTTATAACTAAAAACTTGGACAGTAAAAACCATGTCGTGCAAAACCTTCCGGAAATAACATAGACAATTTTAATGCGTATAGACTCAATTTAAAATACATCGTTCTGGTTGGTCGGTGCTGAATTTATGTTGATGAATCCTGAATATTTACGTTAGTTATAAACTAACGTAAATATTAGGAGTAGGAATAATTTACATAAACCCATGGAATTAAGAAGCACTACAAAGTACAACTGAAAAGCTCACTGAGTTTCGATAACGAGCCGAGTGAGAGGTCATTCTTCGTAGGGCGCCTCTTTCTAACTAGTATAACTATTTGATTGATTTGATTTGACTAGTGTCACCTTTGACACCTAGATGACATTGGACCCTTCGACCCTTCACTTTACTGACGTGCGAAAGCGACACATAACGAAAAACGACGTTTCACTTGAGCTCGTTTATTAAGAGTGATATTTGTTATTTTTATACTTACTTATTTACATACTAATATGGTTCATTTTGATATGACTAATAACATGCAGTAAGCATTCCAATTTTACGTAGTACTTATTAATTCCATGCATAAACATGGGACATTTCCATACATTACTTGCAAACTTTGTGAGCGTATAGTCTATCTTAGAATTCAGGAATTTTTGACGTTTCGTAGGTGTTACTACTAATAAAAGATCTCCACCGAAATAGAGGAAAGAATTACCAACAAGAGTGAAAAAAAATAATAAAATGCATTTCTATTTTTTTGCCAAGATAAAAGATATATCTAATTTTTTACTTGTAAATAACTAATAATTTTTTATATTAACATTATTTTAACTCACATATTTTATAATCTCTACGAAAATAGTATCCTGGGAGTAAAACATCAGATAGTTATTATTAGTATTTTAATACAAAAATAACAAATATTTCTAAACACGAATAATTGATACAATTTTTTTTCAATATCACGAACAATTTATTTATCTAACGAGCTTTCCCGGCTTACTTCGTTACGCCATAGAATATAAGATACTACAAAAGACTTGGCTCTATAGACTATGTTCTTTTGTCTGCCCAGAATGGCCAAATAAAAAACAAACAACAACAACAAACCACCTGTAAAAATATGTAAACAACAGAAAAAATATTGCACCTTGGGTTACATTATTTCAGTTTAGGTAAGGATCCCTATTTTTTTTGAAAATCTAATATAGCCTATGACACTCGGGGTTAATGTAGCTTCCTACCAGTGAAAAAATTTTTCAAATCGGTTCAGTATTTCCGGAGCCTATTCGTTACAAACAAACAAATAAACAAACAAATCTTTCCTCTTTATAATATTGGTATAGACTACTCCCTTCAAATAGGCGGGTTTATTAAACCTATAACAACCAGCGAGAAAAAGTGCACAAATACCACTATAGTTCCCTATAGTCACGTAACCTCGCACTCGTGCTGCTGAAGCTCAAGTGGTTGTGATGTGGGTGGACAATGAGCATGGAGAAAATTCAGTAAGTATAGCAAATATGCTGGTGAATGTGATCATTGGATGCAATTATTTTGCTATTTCTGTATGGACTATTGTCTATATTATTACCGGTAGGTTTTGCAGGACATTGTTTTTACTGTCCAAGTTTTTAGTGGTAGGTAATACGAAAGACTGTGTCGTGAACATATTCTCATACGTAGAAGTTTTTGCCGTACAGATTTTGCACGACATGGTTTTTACCAGCCAAGTTTTTAGTGACTGACTCGAAAAACCCTGTCGTACAAAACTTGGATGGGAGGTAACGATGCACAGCCGAGTAACCCTTAACTAAGTAAAAACTTGGATTTACTTAATTTTCCGTTTCTTCAAGATTCAGGGAAACAAAAGTTTATATATTGCGAAGTACTATTTTCGTAGATTTATTTCTAATTCATACTCATACATTCATATTCATACATTTAATTGCTGCTATTTTCGCTCAATCTGAAGGTGGCCGCGTTGGGAAGGATGCTTTGCAACGCGGCCACCAAAAACCTCTTATAACTCGAAAAGTATTCTAGTAGTATTTTTTTCCATTAAGTACTAAATAGTAGACATACTGTTGTATACTCGTTAGAATTCTCATCTTCATATGACGCGTATTTACGAGATTCCTGGAAATAACCTCAAAGCCGCGCGCGGTAAATCTCGGATTTACTTCATTTTTAGTTTCTCCTAGATTCAGGGAAACAAAAGTTCGTTTATTGCGAAGTAGTTTTTGCGTAGATTTATTCCTAATTCATAAATTTTATATTTGCTGCTATTTTGGCTCAATCTGAAGGTGGCCGCGGTGCAAAGCATCCTTCCCAACGCGGCCACCAAAAACCTCTTATAACTCGAAAAGTACTCTAGTAGTATTTTTTTCCTTTAAGTACTAAATAGTACTAATTCTGTAGCATTAGTTGCCTTAAAATCAAACTAATCGGAGCTGGTGGCCGCGCCCTATAGTATGTGGCGATTTTTTTAGGGGGCTGAAGAGATTCTTGTGGACTGTATTGTAATATTTGTATTTTAATTTGGTCTTTAAGTAAAAAACACATGTGTACGGTTTCACGTTTATTGTGGAAGAGAGCGAAAAAGACAGATGTCAATTTTGACATTAGCAAACAAGAAAAAATAAAATTATTTTAAACACTTAATGTTGGTACTCCAACATATTGGGGCCTCCGCAAAGTTATACAAATCAAATCTTAATTCTATTAAAGTAACTGCTATGTTTGAGTTGTTTTTATTTTTGTAAATATTTAGGGACATATGATACATTGAGAGTGTCGCTGTATATAATAATCATATTGACCAACATCTATATAAGGTGGGTAAAGCTACATTAAATAAGGCCCTAAAATTAAAAACGCAACTAGGTCGCCTGTAATGATCGCGAGTGAGTGATAAAGGAGGTAGTAGCGTAAAAGTAAGAACTATGACTTTCTTAATATTATCTTATGCTAATAAATATTATAATACTGTAATTACGAGAAATTGTGGTTCCTCTGCTAGTTTCTAGGATACATATGAAATTATAAAAAGGAAGACAATGAATCTTAGTACTTCTAAAGAAAACGCCATCTACTGAGGGGAAGCAAAGTTTTGCGATACTTAAACTAAAAGTTGTAATAAAGGTACATTCAACCATAATACGTTTTGTAATAACAAAAATCATTGAAGATGTTTTAATAAATAAATGTAAAACATAACAATTTTCTTGCTTTGTGACACAAATATATTGAAAAAGTTTTAATAAATAAATAAATGTAAAACATAACTTAAGGTTCGAATGATAACTTTGATTAAATAAGTGTGTGTCGTTCAGTACAAATGCGACAGTGTAGGACATTACTATGTGCTAAAAAAAGTAAACAAATTAGATGTTTTTGACCTCTATGCATAATGTGATAAATTACGTATGCAGTAATAGTGCATTTTATAAAGATTAAGATTAGATTTAAGATTTTAATATAAAAACTAATTCTGTTAGCTTATTGTACTTATTTACTAGCTTATATTAATATCTATTCTATCGGTAATTGGCATATTTTTGTTATGGACCTTCTATGTGTTTTTCCGTTTGGTAAAGTAACCTCTACAGCTCTGACTTTATTATCAGTACCTGGAAATACGTTAGTTATCCTAGCTCTTGGCCAATATAGGGGTTGAACGTCGTCGTCTCTTAATAGCACTAAAGACCCTATTGCAACATTAGGATGTTCGTCTCGCCACTTAGGCCTATTTTGCAACATATTTAAATAGTGCTTATGGTAAATTTTCCAAAATTCTTGTTGTATGCGGGTGCACATCTGCCAAAGTTTTAATCTATTTAATGAAGTTTGCGTAACGTCAGGTTCTGGATAACTGTTTAAGGGTGCGCCTATCAAAAAATGGCCTGGAGTGAGGAAAGTGAAATCATCTATACTTGTTGACATTGCAGTAAGTGGCCTACTGTTGAGGATGCTTTCAATTTGTGTAAGTATTGTATTCAATTCTTCATAGGTAAATAAAGATTTTTGGACAACTCTCTTTAGGTGAAATTTGGTACTTTTTACTCCGCTTTCCCATAATCCCGCGAACACTGGGCTATAAGAGGGTATGTAATGAAAGCGAATACCTCTCTGGGCTGAGAAGTTCAGTACTTGTGTTTGGTGTTCCTTAGAAGATTGAAGTTTGTAAAATTCGTCGATGTATTTTTTGCTACATTTGAAAGTGGACGCATTGTCTGAGTATATGTCAGTGGGTAAGCCTCTTCTAGCTATGAATCTCTTTAGACAGGCTAGGTATGTTTCTGTTTTTAAGTCTGAAGCAAGCTCTAAATGTATGGCCTTTGTGGCGAAACATACAAAAAGGCATATATAACCCTTGCCAACAAGTGCTCTGCGCACACGCGACTGCTTTACTGAAATTGGGCCAGCGAAGTCTTGTCCAATTTTTTGAAACGGCCTTATTTTATTCACTCTGTCTGCGGGTAATGAACCCATCAGTTGTTTTGTAGCGTCCGCTTTCAAACGAAAGCATGTGAGGCATTTATGTATGACCTTTTTTATCTCTCTAATGGCATTAATTATCCAATACTTTCTGTTTATTGATGCCAGGACGATCTTTTGCCCCCCGTGTAAGTTTTGTAAATGTTCTTTTTCTATAATTTTATAAGTTATTTCAGACCCTTGGGGTAAGATTATGGGGTGCTTTTGATCGTAGGGTATGTTGGCGTTCTCTAATCTGCCTCCGACGCGCAACAGGCCCCTGCCATCAATAAACGGATGCAACGACTTAATTGAATCCTGTAATTTATTTCTTTCATTTGCCTGAATGCATGCGATTTCTTTGTGAAAGTGTTTTCGCTGTTCAAACAAGATAATTAAATTTAACGATTCGTCTAATTCAGTAGCTGTGATGAAGTCAAGCAATAACCTATCTGCGTTTTTCTTAATGTTTTTGCAAAATCTTAATATATATGCTAAGATTCTTTGTTTTTTATTAATGTTAGAGAATTTGTCTAGGAATTTCAGTTTCAGTGTTTGGCAGCTAATGGATGCTGCGCAAGCTACAAATTGAGATGGTTCACCTTTAATTTCCGGTAAGTCGTTTATTATATTAGTGTAAGGTTGGAAAGTGTAATCAACTAATTGAAGAAATGGCGGACCTTTGAACCAAAGCTCGTTTTTAATTAATTCGTGCGGCTGTGTACCGCGGCTGGCTAGGTCAGCCGGGTTTTCTGAGGTGTTAACGTAAGCCCACGGTTTTTCTTTTGTAAGCTTCAAAATCATTTTTACTCTGTTCAATACGTAGGGGTTCAATTTGCATGGATTAACAATAAGCCATGAAAGAACTATCTGCGAATCTGAATATAGATATATATTTGTAATGTGAATTTTTGTTGACAAAGTGTCACGGATTCTTGTAATGCATTTTGCAAGCAATACGGCTGCATTTAGCTCGAGGCGCGGAATGGTGAGCCGCTGGTTAAGCGGATTAACCCGCGATTTTGAACAGAGTAATGATGTTTTGATCTTACCTGTTGTGTCAGTGACGCGGGAAAATACGCAGCAACCGTGACCGACGGCACTGGCGTCTGCAAAACCCACGAGCTCGGCAGAAATGGCATTGCTGGTGGTGATGTTCCTATCTATTCTAATTGGGGTCATATTTGTAAGATTATTGTAAAATTGTTTCCAGGCTTGGCTTACGTCCTCAGATGGAGGAGAGTCCCAGTGTGTGTTTTCTGTCCATATTTTTTGCATTAAAATTTTTGACTGCAGTGTAATGGGTCCGATCAATCCCAGTGGGTCGAATTGCTGACTGATGTAACTGAGTATTTCCCTTTTAGTTTTGGGATGTACCTTCGGAATGCTAGGGCATTTGAAAATAAAAGAGTCCTG
Organism: Euspilapteryx auroguttella; assembly: GCA_951802225.1. Lineage (NCBI taxonomy): Eukaryota > Metazoa > Arthropoda > Insecta > Lepidoptera > Gracillariidae > Euspilapteryx > Euspilapteryx auroguttella. The sequence continues at coordinate 8,626,670 of OX637644.1, read as the reverse complement.
TTCTGTGTCATAATGTAGGCCTAAAGCTTTGCAAGTAATTTCTTTTTGAAAGTTAATGGTGCCTATTAATTTTTTGTCATCTGGAATATCATCTAAAACTTCTGTGAGGTTGGATAGCCATTTGTGTAGCTCAAACCCACCCAGACTTAATAAATGCGTTAACTCTTCCTTTGTATGACTTAAAACTTCTTTCTTATTTTCTGAAATCAGTATGTCATCTACATAGGTTTGATTCTTTAACACGTTCGCGGCAAGAGGAAATTCTTTATGATATCTGTTTGCTAGCTCTGTTAAACATCTTGTGGCTAAGAAAGATGAGCTTTTGAGACCAAAGGTAACTGTGTTTAATTGTATGCATTTCACATTTTCATTTTGGTGATCGCGCCACAGTATCGTTTGTAGGGGCCTATGTTTATTATTAAGATTAATACGTAAGAACATGCTTTTTATGTCTGACATCAGAGTAAATTGCCCCATTCTAAACAACATTAATATATCAAACAGTTCTTTTTGAAGTACGGGACCCTTGTGCATTATGTCATTAATAGAAGTTTTGTTTGTTGATTTCATGGAACCGTCATAGACAACTCTGCACTTCGATGAGGTCTTGTCATTACGTATGACTGCATGATGAGGAATAAAAAAATGTGGATCTTTATCAAGGTCATATTGACGTATGTCTACGTATGATGCATAGCCATTATTTATTAGGTCGTGTATAGCATGTTGATAATTTTTCTTTAGTTCAGAATTTTTATTGAGCCTATTTTCTAGATTATAAAATCTTTTCAAAGCCAAATCAAAGGACCCACCAAGCGTTTCATTGACTGACTCTAGTGGGATTTTTAAAGGTAGCTGAACTTCAAATTTTTTATTTACTAATGAGGTTGTTTCTTTAAAAATGTTTTCACAAAGTTCGTTTTCTGATAAATGGTCTGGGTGAATTTGTGGTACGTCTTCTGACTTCCAAAATTGGTTTATAGAATCTTTAAGCTCAGTGTCGCAGGCAGTACAAAATAGTGATACCTTTGATAATGATACATTCTTTGCTATTGTTCCTCCTATGACATTGCCGAACTGGGTATTGAGTAGAAGTAGGCTGGGTTGAGAGTTAGTCTGCGTGGAGGGAAGGATCACCTGGAAAAACACGTCAGCACCGATTAGCAAATGTATTGGCCTGGGTAAGTTGAAAGTTGGATCTGCTAATACAATGTCTTGATTCAATTGTAACTCTGCCATATTTATGGCTGTCTGCGGTAAGTTTGCTGTGATATTCTGCATAACATAGAAGTTAGCTGTAATGTTAAAGTCTCTTGTAAGCGAGTGTAATTTTATATCAATGGAGTTGTTTATGCTATTGTTGGCGTTTCCAACACCTGAAATGGTAACACAAGTGTTGGTTGGAGTCAAGCCCAGGCGTTGCACTAGCTCTGCCGTTATGAAGCTTACTTGTGAACCGCTATCAAGCAGTGCTCTTACATGGTAATGTGTGCCATCCTGAGCAATGACTCTCACCTCTGCTGTAGGAAGAATTACTTGTCCGTTTGCTTGGGACATAAGCGAAACAGCAGCTGGTTGAGAGTCTTGGTGCATGAGGGTATTGTGTGGTGCTTTGCATACATTGCATTTAAATCGGTATCTACATGGTGACTTGTGTTTATTAAAGCAAGTCTTGCAAAGGGCATATTTTGAAATGTGTTCTAACCTTGCAGAAATAGGCATTGTTTTAAAAACAGGGCAAAGATAAAGCTTATGATTTGACTTACATGCTGTGCATTCTTGGGATTGCGTTGTGGTAGTTTCTGTAGCCTGGTTTCCTACCTCCCCTCTAGCAGTAACATGCATTGTTGTATGTGTGGCCTTTGCAGGCCACGTAGCAGAAGAAGCAGAAGCAGAGAGGCGGGCATCTTCCAAAGCCATAGCACGTTTTTCTAAAAATTGTATGAGTGAGGTTACGGTAGGTGCATCGTCTAAACCGCGGCTGAGATGAAATTCTTTTACTGAATATGTGTCTAGTTTTCGTGTTAAAATGCAAACAAGAAGGGCATCCCATGAGTCAATGGTTTGATCTAAGTTTCTTATGGCCACCAATTCTTGTTTGATGCCAGAAATAAATTCCCTAATATTTGCTGCCGTTGGTTTATTTATGATGGGGATGTCAAGTAACCTACCTATGTGTTCATTTTTTATTCTATATTTGTTATGGTATCTTTGTTCTAGGATAAGCTTGGCTTCATCATAACTTTCACTAATGAGCGGAAGATTTTTGATTAAATCTAAAGGTTCGCCTTCTAGGTAGCCCTGCAGAAGACAAAGCTTGTGTATTTTTTGCAATTCATCATTGTTATGAATGGTTGCATCAAAAAGTTGTATGAAGGTTTTGTATTCTGCATAACTGCCCTTAAATTTGTTTATTTTCAGCTCAGGTACCTTAAAACTTGACTTTATTTTTGTTGGCGCGGACTCAGATGAGTTAGATAATTGAGTCAACCTTTCTTTCATCGCTGAGAGTGTCTTAAAAAATTTATTTTCAACTTCATTACCATCCTCCCTGTCTACCTCGCCACTAGCTGCAATTGTCATTGTAAATTGTTCATACTCGTTAAAAAGCGACCTTAATCTTTCCTCTTTTAGCTTGAGAGCCTCATAATTCATGAGGCCTATATCCTCTTGCGACATTGTAGTGATCTTACCTTTCACGTAGGCTCTTTTTCTGATAATTGATGCACTATCTATGTCTGTAATTTTAGTTGGACTGGCGGCCGCTAAAACATCTCGGGATTTATTCTTTTTCGCCGACATGTTATGTTACAATGGAAGGTTTTAAAAGAATAAGTTTGATAATAGATACCTAAGTAAATAGTCAAAGCAAACGCAAATTTTTTTGTTAGATCTACAAAAACAAAACAAAAAAAAAACGAAATGCAAAGCACACACGAACTAAAATAATATTGCAAAGGAGAGAGAATTTGAGACGCAGACGCAGAAGACAATTCGGCCACAGAGTAAGGTCGGACGGACTAATCTGTGTCCGGCGGCCGTGCCGTGCGCAGCGATCAGCATGCAGAGTTCGTCGTGCTCGTAGACGGGCGCGATTGTCGTGCGACGTGCGGCCTGCGCGGCGTGTGCTCGTGCGAAGTTCGCGTCGTGTGTCCAACTTCGCTCCGCTGGGCTGCTGCAAGATGGCCGACTTGTAGTTTACCTTCTCTATGACTTGTAGCTTGTAGCGTTAGGTAGGTACCGATTTCGTTGATTGTTTGGTCGGCAATTCTTCTATCTGCTCGGGGTTTCTTTTGTCTTTTTGACTAGACGCTTCTGTCCCTATTCCTTTCGCTCCGGGGAATGATGCGTAGGTAGGTTACACTATTGTTCAAATATGATCCTAGGATGTAGGTAGGTATAATAGACACAGCACAGTTTTTTGTTAAAATCTGCCAAAGGCTTGAAAATTTGCACTTCCACAGTACGGGGTAGGTTTCTGCAAGGGTCCTGGAGGTAAATAAAAGGGCACCGCACTACACTTTGTCCAGGGTGTGATGACTTCTTCGTTGAGTTGACTGCAAATATGGCGGGGAACAATCGGCCGTGCCAAGCGTAAATGTTTTATCTCACGTAAAGTCTGTAAAAAACCCCACGAAATAGCTCTTGGAAACTCGCGCACTGTTGATTACTAGGTTCAAAGGACCATGAAGAGATTCTTGTGGACTGTATTGTAATATTTGTATTTTAATTTGGTCTTTAAGTAAAAAACACATGTGTACGGTTTCACGTTTATTGTGGAAGAGAGCGAAAAAGACAGATGTCAATTTTGACATTAGCAAACAAGAAAAAATAAAATTATTTTAAACACTTAATGTTGGTACTCCAACAGGGGCATGGGTGCGATCAGAAATGATGTTACCAAAATCCTGAGTAGAAAATCAACCAGTAATTAACGTTTTTAATGAAAAAGCGCGTGCGAAGCTGCGGGCAAAAGCTAATTTCCTATACAGTATTTATTTAGGTAAGGGGGTTTTAAACAGGCCGCTGAAACAGAGCCTTAAAAATTCTAATCAAGATTGTCTAGGGAGTCGAAAACACATATTTTTTATTTAAGCCATAGTATGGGCTAGAGAAACGTTTTCAGCCCATCCACACCTATTTGCAGTTTTTTCTGCAACTAGAGAGGTACAAAATGAATGCGGTACATAATATGATCAAGATATATGACATTCAGATAGTAACTTCTTTTTATGATTATGCACTCATAAAAATGGGAATTAAGGCTATTTTGCTCCTGACATGCTATACTGGGTGTATCAGGTAAATTCAGATAATATATAAAATCCTAAACTGCTGGATTAATAAAATTTAAATTAAAGTTAATTTTAAATTACTAGCTGCTGCCCGTGACTTCATCTGCACAGGATTATGAGTAGCTTATAGTTACTGCCTGCTAATAGCCTATTTATGCCTTATATCTTTCTACTACTCTGTCAAGAAGCTCCTTTAGTAACTATACACATTACACTAAATAATACCCATACCAATATTATAACTGCGAAAGTAACTCTTGTATGTCTGTCTGTCTCGCTTTTCTGATAAAACTACTAAACCAATTTGCATGAAATTTGGTATATAGATAGTCAAGAGCCTAAGAAAGGACATAAGCTACTTTTTACCCCAAAATTCTTACATGAAAAGTGGAAATTTGATGTTACAAGGGAAAATGCTCTAGCGAAGCTGCCGGGCGCCCACTTGTCATTAAATAAATCAATATTTCCAGCACAGAGTTGGGGTCTCGCGGTGTTTTTTGATTTTAAATAAAAATAGGTGCCAGGAAGTTTAAGTCTAGGAAAATGAAGAAGTTGGCTGGAGCCGACAGGAGCCTAGCAGTACCTACTTACTAAATAATAGTAAATAAACGATCTGAAAATGGCGGCCGTTGTATGGACTGTACCATATCATTTAGTAGAAATTCAATCTTGGTTTAAGAGGGATAGCACAGCTAAAGTAGCGCCACTCGAGTAAAAAATAAATATCTTCTAAACTAAGGCAAATATCAAAAATGTGAAACAGTATTCCCCTAGATTATTCAGCCTAATATTTTTAGGGCATTGTTGTATAGCTTTTAGGTTAAAGACCACAGAAAGCAACTGAAAAAAAAGTGGCCGTTTATAGCAACAATCAGTGCTATGGCTCTTAAATAAACCATCTCATTTACAAGTTTAGTCATATCGTTTCTTAAGATCTAACACCGCGGAACTCATCTTTTAGCGTATTTGACTTTTTGGTATCATTGGATAGGGAATCGCAAGGCGCATCGATTGGCAAATCAAAAACAAGAATATCAACCAATCCCGAGGCTTAATTTAGCTTTTTACATCACTGCGTAACTCAGCTGACGCTCATTCCAGTGGCAACACCGCGTAACTCTTCAAGATTTCTATGTGTAAGAGTTAACGCAAGGGTATCGTGCAACAAAAATGACAAAAACTGAATAAATACCACTTGTAAATGTATGAATTTTATATTACTGCTTCATTAAACTATAAGGAATTGTTTTTAACCTTTTACTTCAATTTATAAATGGTTTTTTTGCCTTAACTATTATCTCAAAAAACTATTTCTATTTACGCGGTGTTTTGAAACTGATAAATGAAGAAAATTAATGAGTTACGCGGTGTTTTTCAATTTTATCGACTTTGCTTAGCATTTTTTTCAAATCTTAAAAGTTGAAAATTAACATGAACAAAGACGATAAAATATTTAAATGACTATGCCAATTAATAAAATCAATGTCAATTACTGCCACTTTGGTTTTCTTAATGACAATGGTTCATAGAAGATGTATTATCTTAGATGATTAGTATCTTACATCTAAAGGCTCAATCGCTAGATCGCTCTTAGCAATAAGGCCGCCCACTGCAATCAATGTATTTAATTCAGAAAAATTGTAATTTACATTATGTTAATTGATCGCAATTAAGTGTCTTTCTATGTATTTAACTTAGTGATTATGGTATTGTGACGGACTTAAATAAAAAAATTTAACCATGAAGTGGTAACTACGACACTGACTATTGACTAGCGCTAAAAGTAGAACAGACGGAACATTTAAGATTGAGGATACTAACAATTAATTTGAATCACAACCAAAAATCATCATTATCTGCTTCGTGATGGAGATAGGCTTTCCCCACAGATCCAGTGTACTACCGCAATCTTTACCAGGTCGTCTACCTCGTGTCTGCATACTCTAAGTTTTCTCCACTCACGAATTTTTCGGCATCATCAACCATCTGTTCTGCGTTCTATGTGCTCAGCTCATTGCCACCTAAGTTTTAAAATTATATAGGCAGTGTCGGTGACTTAATTTCTTTTGCATACGATAGGTAGCTCAGGAAAATGATATAAAACTACCCCACAAATCACCATTCTTACCGGTCCTGTGCCACCCTCATGTAGTTATAACCACAACCTTGATCAGGTCCTCTGACCACCTTGTGCGGCGTCTGCCTACTCTGAATACAATAAGCATGTTGCTAAAAAGATATAAGCCAGATAAGAAAAATTTTAAGCATAAGTTTGTTATTAACATAGATATTTTTTTACATGATTTTTTATTTATTATGGTTTCTGGTTGCTGGAAGGGAAGACCTTTTGAGTATTTATAAAATAATTATTTTCATTTAAGAAATCTTTTCTGCGAAGACTTTGATATGACTTGAAGTTCATCAAAGTGTGACTGAAAGATCTTTAATTTCTTAAAGAGATAATTAGTTTTATAACACTATGTTGATATTGTGCGTATTTTTTATTTTTTTTTAATTTCCCGACATAATTTTTTAAATAATTTTCGAACACCTTTAAATAAATTCTGGTTGTGTTGAATAAATACTTAGAAATTCAGTTCAAATTTCAGTATAAAAACATTGCATAAGTCATTCAAATAAAGCAGCAACACCGCTTAAGTCATAAAAATTGGCTATTCTGTGTATATATTTAAATAAAAACTACATGTAAATCAATATATATAAAACTCTTCCGTTACTGACTGACTGACTGACTGACTGACTGACTGACTGACTGACAGACAACGCAGAGCCGAAACTACTGGGCGTAGTGGGCTGAAATCTTGCATGTAGGTTCCTTGGGGAGTGTAGGTGAGCACTAAGAAAGGATTTCCCGAAATTCCCATGGGAACGGGAAAAAATCTGGATTTTTGAGTTTATGAGAAATCTGCGCGAGTGCAACCGCGGGCAGCCTCTAGTCAATATATATAAAACGCTTCCATTACTGACTGACTGACAGACAACGCAGAGCCGAAACTACTGGGCGTAGCGGGCTGAAATTTTGCATGTAGGTTCCTTAGGGATTGTAGGTGAGCACTAAGAAGGGATTTTCCGAAATTCCCACGGGAACGGGAAAAAACGGGAATTTTGTATTTTTGAGAAATCTGCGCGGGAAAAACCGCGGGGCAGCCTCTAGTTTGTAATAAATTAAATAAAAACATCGTACATTCAAAAATAAGAGTATGTTGAAGAAAATTTGAAGATAAACAGTTTTTTGTCTCTCCTGAAAAGTTGGTAAAAATGAGTTCCGCGGTGTTAGATCCTAGGGGATGATATGTAATTTATTAGTGAAATAGCACCTGCTAAGCTGGGGCCGCTAAGTATAATACCTATAATTTTATATAGACCTAGAACTTTTTTCATGATTTTTGAGTTGTTTTACCTCAAGTGTTCGTACTTCCAAACACCCTCGTCTTGTGCTTCAGGCATTTTAAGAATGGCTTCCAAGTTGGAAGGGTCGCGCCTGATGGTTTGTTGTATGAATTGCTGTACTCCCAAGGTGCTGTCCATTTCTTCAAAGGGTTCATCGGGCCATCGACAGAAATCCTTTTAGAAATACAACATCAGAAAAGATTAAGGATTTTTGAGAATATATACGTTAATAATATTTGTTATAGCATAACGTACCACAGCTTTGGTACCGGGACGATTTCTTCTAAGTATTTGCACTCCGTCTGCCATCACGCACGATAAGCGACCACAAAATTTATTTTAAAATAAAATGCGAAGTGAACAGAACATAGAACATTGATCATAGAAAAATTTTACACTCTGACATTGATTGATTTGATTCGCCGCGATTCTAGTTGGTAGGGATGATCGATGTTCGATGTTTATCGATGTTAGGAGGCAAAATATCGATATTTTAACATCGATTTGCGTTATATCAAACATCGTAACATCGATGTTGTTATATCAAACATCGAAATATCGGTTTTGTATCGTCACATCGATGTTACAAACTCAAAATCGACATCGGGCCACTGGAAGAAATCGATTTCTCAAAGTTACGATCAACACCCCTCAACAAAATCTTATTTTTTTCATTTTCGATTATATTTTCACGCCACAAAAATTAAAAAAATATCTGTAAAAAACATCGATGTTGCCTATAATCGATGTTTTGGGTCCGATGATTATCGAACATCGATGTTAAGCTATCGATGTCGACATTGATGTTTTTTTTAATATCGAGCATCCCTACTAGTTGGTCTGATACAGGTCTGGTCTGTGCATCGGATCGGTGTCGGTGGCTATGCAATGAGAGGTTTCAGAAGAAAAAAACAAGTTTTATTAATCTGCTACCAGATGGCGCTCTGCCTGGAGCAATAGGTCAAGATGAAGGCTACGAACGCACAGGCGGTTTTATTTCCGCGAGGTGTCAAAGTTTGTTATTTAATTTTCAACCTTATTCATAGGCCCCGAACGCACAAGCGTGTTTTTACGGTTTTTTATCCGCTGGTGCGCACACTTCCATAGGATTCAATAAGTATGTTTCATAAAATCCGCGCGGCAAAAAACCGCCTGTGCGTTTGAAGCCTAATGATTAAATAGCTCAAAATAAAACATACAAATTAAAATTTTACTGAGGCTGTGACGGAGTAGGTGAAATTAAGATTTATACTTAACAGAAAATGATCGAATCCAAAGATTCAGCCAATATTCGATCTCCCATCTTTCTGCTATTGCTGTAAACACCGCCATCTACCTTCGTATTAGGGTAGTTCGCCGAAATTGATGAAAATTTCCTAATTTCCATGGACTGTTTTTTTCTTTGGATCTTTCTAATTATGACTATCAAGAAAAATAATTTTAAAATTAACAAATATTTATGTGTTAAAGGGGTTTCAATATTGTGATAAGATTAAGAGATATGAGGTCCGAAAATTTAAGGGACCACGGAAATTAGCTCCGATCCACGGAAATTATATTTAAAATGCATGGAAATTATTAAGTATCATGGAAATTAGAAACAGTATGAAATTATTCTATGAATTCATACTAAAAAATCTCTTTAATGATTTATGATTTATTAACCAAACTCACAGTATGAAATGTATTTTTAATTTTTTTTCACTAAATACTTTTCAAGATATATTGCTATAATGATTGATGTTTCATAGAACTTTAATACATTAAAAAATGTACTCATTTTGTTAATTATATTTTTTTAAATTTTGTAAGAAGTTTGGAAACAAATTTATTTTTGGTATAAATAATAAAAAAGGAAAAAAAGGGACTTATAATATATTTTTTTAAATATTAAATTACTTATGTATTAACCTACCAACCATTTCCTTCATTTCAGTAAATTTTCCTCTCTTTTAGATTTTCATTTTTGCTTTATGTTTGTCTTTTGCTCCAATAAAATTTACTGATTAAATTTTTTCCGCATGCCACCTTTGAAAACCCTATGGATCGTACACCTGTACTCACAAAGTGTTGAACTCGACCAATGCGAAACGAGTCCCGAATACCTGCAGCCATTCATTTTGATATTTACATTATACAGGAATGCTAACTGGAGTTAGGAAGATAAGCAAAGGGTTTTTTAGTTATCTAAATTACTCAGAGCAAAAGCCACCACCATGCACTTTAGTGGAGTTTTTGTTGCTGGCAAACAATTGAAAATAATCAATCCTTAAAACTGTTCAGCATTTCTTACTACACAACTTGAAAACAATACTACATGCTCTTACAGTGGGAACGTTTCTTTAAAGAAAACTAATTTCCGTGCAAACTACTATTTCCATGGCATGTTTATGGCCCACGGAAAACATGGAAATTAGAACCACGGAAATTAGTTTTAAGTGAAAAAAAAATCATGGAAAATCTAGATATTACATGCAGAACCTACGCTTTTTATCTTGAGTTGTGATGTGACCCTTGCTACACATTCTTAAACGTGGTTATTATATTATATTAATGTTAATTAACCTCCCTTAATTAGGCCGCCTCCGTAGCTCAGTGGCGTAGCGCGTCGCGCCTTTGATAAGGGCACGGCAGGTTGTTGGTTTCGATCCCCGCAGAAAACACCACATATTGGTTTCTCACAAAAATCACGTTGTGGTTGTTTTCGGTTGGATAGGACATTGCAGGCTTGAATCACCTGATTGCCAAAAAAGTAAGATGATTCCGTGCTTCGGAAGGCACGTTAAGCCGTTGGTCCCGGCCGCAGTAGTGGTCGATAAAACCGCGGCGACAAGCTGGCCCCTTGTCACGTTGGTAATAAAGCCTAAAATCGGCTAAACGTGGGTCCGGCTCTTGAGCTGGTACCTCTGCCTAACCCTTCGGGGAATAAAAGGCGTGATATTATGTTATGTTATGTTAATTAAACGAAATTAAGCCCACGGAAATTGAAAAAATGTTAAACCAAAACCCACGGAGGGCACGATTTACCTAAATATCTCGAAAACAATCAAAATGACACATGTCTCACTTAGGACTTTCGCAACGTACTAAACGTTCTCTTTACTGGGTTACTTCAATCTGCAAGGGTCCTGTTTTCATTGTTACAGAGACTGCAATGCAAGCCCACGGAAATTATGTTTTATATCTGGACAAAACTTCAACCACGATTATTTTTGAAATGTAATGTTTAAAAAAATAAAACCCATTGCCTTTCCACTCGTTGGCGATCCCTTAGTTGATATAAAGAGCTAAATAATTTATTTGTGAACAAAAATGGATGCCAAATAATGGATTTCAGAATAAAAATAATAAGTTACGGCTACTGACACGCAAAAAAAGGGAAAATGGACATACCTTGGAAATTAGAAATTTCGTGTTTGACCGCGAAAAAAAAAAACTAAATGGGTGGCAGCGAGTAATATATGGGCAAAACCAAGTACACTTTAGACCATAGAAAGGCTCTACATTCATCGAAAATCAAAAGGTTAATTAAAAATAGCATTCGTCAGGCAAGACATGTTTTTTCATCGATTTTGGCGAATCACCCATTATGAAACATTTTTTTTCTTTTCTGTCATTTTGAAAACCCCTCATTACACTGTCCAGAATCGGGACTGACTGACTGAATTCAGAAACTGATTTAGGAAAGGTGTAATGTGTAATAGAATCTCAATAGAATAGTCCCATAAATCACTACTAAACTAAGTTCGTTTAGAATTTCACATTTCTCAATATAATCATGAATAATAAGCTCTTTATATTGATTTTGCAATTTGTGTGGTGTGCTGCAATACGGGACATGACTGAAAGCTCCTTCGGAACGGTAAAAGAAGGAGTAATTGCTGCTTTTGGAGACTTTAATTCTGATGAACTTACTGATGCCTTTGTTATTGTTAACAAATCAAACATAGAGGTGCTTTTAGCTCATGATAAAGAGCCTTTCTTGCGACCATCTGGCTATGCCTGCAACTTTAGCAATACAATAATTACGAGTGTAGTACCAGGAGACTATGATGGCGATGCCTTTATGGACATTCTAATAACTACCCAACATACATCTGATAATGCCTCAGATCTGCATGAAGTGAGAATTATCTGGGGTGGAACAACAACATTAAATTGTAGTGATGCATTGCTAACGAAAGCAATAACGCTTGGCCAGCCATTAGTAATGGATTATAATCGTGATATGACTCTAGATCTTTTTGGCATAAATGCACAAAATGAAAGAGTGTTCTGGATATTTGACAAAACAAGATCTGTTCCTACTGAAATTCATCTTAGAGGAGAATTTCTTAAAGATACAAAGTTACCTCATTCCCATTCATTTTTAGATGTTAATGATGATAATGCTGCTGACCTCTTAATAACAACAAATTCAGATATTGAAATTTGGTTGAATGACATATCACTTGGATTTAAGTATTATAAAAGCATTGAATTGCTTGTTGGCCATCCAGCTATTTATGGTCAAGCTTTGTTTACTGATGTAGCACTGTCTGGAGAATTTTTCTTGGTAACCCCAGTCTGTTATGACTTACAGTGCTTTAACAGTTCTATACTTATTTATGACAATAATGAATGGCATGATCTTCAAGTAGATTTCAATGATGGTAAAGGAACTTTATGGAAATTTGTTTCCCCACGCAATGAAACTTATTTAGATACTATGACTATGCGTAGTGGTGACTACAATATGGATGGTTACCCAGACATATTGATGACATTATGTCCTGTGAACAGCAATGAAACCAGAGTTTTTCTTCTTCACAACATGGCTTGCATTTTTCCTGAATGTAAGTTTGAGAGGACCTTTAAAGTTCAATGGGAATTGTTTGACTCATTTGGCAGTGGAGTTTTAATGGCAACATTCTATGATTTTTATATGGATGGTGTTTTGGATATAATTTATGTAAAAAAAAATTCTTCATCCCAATCATACACTATGCATGCCTTCAGAAATGAATTGGAATATGATACTAATTTCATAAAAGTTATTGTGGTTACTGGATTGAGCAACAAAAGAATACCAACAATAAATAACACTTTATATACCAGAAAAGTAACATTTGGTAAGTTTATTCTTATACCTAAAAATTTTTTTGCTTTAAATAGATAACAGTCTTTTAAATTATCATTTGATGTGATGATTAGTTAAGTTTTCCAATATTCAATTGCAAAACTTTCCTAACAAAGATAGAACACTAAGGTCAATGTGGGAAAGTCCGTCTGGGAGGTAAGTCCGTCTAGCGGCAATAACTTCCGTTCTAAAAGGAATTTAGCGGTTACGATTCGATCAGTAAAGCACATCTGTAAATTACTTTTCAGCTAATTATCATAGATGTCGCTAGAAGCATTATCTTAGGAGAAATTTGGCAAAAAAAATTTTTGCCTATTTGAACTTGAAGTTTAGCAGTGACGTACTTCCGAAATAATTTTGGAAAAAATGAAAATTGAAGGAGTTTTACCATTTCCTGTTTCTACATGGGTACTTTTCATTTACTACTTTAAAGTGTGAAGACCTTTTTTTACCCTTAATTTTTATTTTTTTTACCATGAAAACTTATTTAAAATGATTGTTTTGTTTTATTTATTATACGTATGCTAAATTAAGGAATAACAAATAGTTATTACTTTAAAATAATGGATAATTTATACTGAAATGTCACGGAACATGGTCTGTGAGAAATCCGTTTTTTGACATATTTTAATTTTTTTATTTTTTTCAATTCATTATTTTGTCAAACTAATCAAACATTCACAACTAGAAATAATTTATCGACAAAACTACGCAAAATATAAACTAACATAATGATTATAAATAAGTTTTTTTGATATAAAGATTTTGTGAGAAATTTTTTTGTCACGCACATGCAGGCATCTGGCCACGTCTGCTGACGTTCATAAATTGTGTTTCGTTGGTTTGGTAAAATTGGCAACACTTTGTTTTAAAAGAATAAGATTGTGCATTTACTTTTCTTCATTCAATGTGCAGTGCAAAAGTGATTTTGTAAAGATATGTTATTTTTTATTCTTAGATACCTTATTTTGTCGAGCATGTCTCATCACAAACATGAAATAAGTTGTATTCACTGAGGTTATGTAAATTTAATGGCTATCAATTTTTTAGGTGGATTATTGTACCAAATTATTGTGAATAAAATCCCATGCCGCTAGAGTCATTTCTATGCCAGGTTTTGGCGCACACATTCAAAAAATGTCACAGACATGGCTTCGCATGAGTGTCACAAACATGGATTTTTAGTAGCATGTTTGTGACATTTAACCATGTTCGTGATATTTTACATTAAAATTGTTAAACATTAGTTAGTTTTCATAGATAATTTCATAATAAAATACGTAATATTTGCGTTTAATTATTATAATTATATTATGAAGATGAAATAACTATATTTCAGATAAAACCTTACTATATTTCAGATAAAACCTTCATTTGTTTGTATATAGCGAGGATATAATCCTATAGAAGCAATAATGTACTGACTGATATAAGCGAATTGCTTAAAGTTAGTAGCAGTCTTAATTTGATTTTTTTTTTTAAATTATATCATACATTTTCGGACAGAATTGAGAAAAAAATCATAAAAATTCTAATATAAAAGAATATAAAACCTACATCTCAACATTAAAGAGTATTTAAATTTGTGCATCGTTAGCAAGACTTCATGTATTGTGATATTTTTTCTTGAAGTTTATTGTTTAAGTTAACTTTTAATCAAAAAGAAAAAAAATGAATCATTCATATGATAATTTTCTGTATGAAAAAGTCACGAACATGGGCTAAATGTCACTAAACATGTCTTATTTAGCTAATAACTATTCAGTAGTCACACACATGTATGCTTGTGTCACACACATGTCCGTATTATTTTTCAAATATTTATATTTAGCCTCCTAGACATTTCCAAGCTCAGCCACATATATAGCAAGACTTCTTTTATCCAAAAGAACATTAAAAAAAATAAAAACAATTTTTTGGAGATAACACCCTCTTCTACAAACTTGGTGAAAATGACCCACATAGGTAATTTAATAATCCTTCTTTGTTTTTCTTACAGTAGATTTGATAAAATCACTTGTTTTAAACAATTTTCTTATCCAAAAATAATTATAACATTCAAATATTAAAATTGGGAAGTCCGTCTAATAGTAAAAATCGGAAAAACCGTCTATGACGGAATTCCCTTAATATCAGATATTGTAAACCTTGAGTATAGTGCAAGTTGTTGAAAATCAACTTTTGAACAGCTTTGAGCTTGATTTATTGTATAATGAAGATGGACTTCACGGCAAAATCGCCTTTAGCACAATTCATTATAATGGGGGTCATTTCTATACACAATTATTTATTTTGTTTTAAATAAAAAAAAGTTTACAACCCCTGCTTGCTTGGATATGACGGTCTTGCCCTAAAAATGATAAAATTGGATTATCATCGAAATCTCAACTGTATTTACAACGTAATTAAAACCAAAGTGCCAAGCCATTTGTCGTTATCATCTGAAAGAATTTCTCAAGGGTATTTCTATAGAAGATTTTGATAATAAACCACTAGACGGACTTGCCCTTCATTTGCGGGAAGTCCGTCTATTTTCATTTTTTTTTAAATATCTATATCTCGAAGCTTATTAAAGTGAATATATTTTCTGCATTGGTAAATAAAAAAAAATTTCATACTCTATTACCTTTAAGCACATAAATCGGCGTAGAATGCAAATATCAGTACTTATTTAATCTCAAAGTGAATTCGGAGAAAAGTATGTCGGACTTGCCCACACTGACCTTAAGTGCAATTAGCATCTGCAAAGTTTTAACTATCGAATCTGCGTCATTGAGTGACACAGTGAGGATATAATTATTTATCGGAAGTGGTGCTAGTATCGCACAGTGTGGCCCGTTAAGTGGGAAAATTAAATTGTTATTTTTACTAACTATCCCTAAATTTTTACGTATTTTCTCACTTTATAAACCTTCCCTGGAAACATTTCAAAACCAAAATCAATGTAATCGACCAAGCTGTTCTCGATTTTTGGCGAGACTAACGAACTATGATTTATTTTTAATAATAATATCCAATATCCACATTCCTACTAGAAAATAATTAGATTTTTACAACTTTAGCAATTGGACTGTTTTTTTTTATCTTAATTTTAGGGATAATCCAGCAAGTGTTATCAATATATATAAAACTCTTCCGTTACTGACTGACTGACTGACTGACTGACTGACTGACTGACTGACTGACTGACTGACTGACTGACTGACTGACTGACTGACTGACTGACTGACTGACTGACTGACTGACAACGCAGAGCCGAAACTACTGGGCGTAGAAAGATGAAAATTGGCACGAGGGTTTCTTGGGGAGTGTAGGTGAGCACTAAGAAGGGGTTTCCCGAAATTCCCACGGGAACGGGAAAAAACTGGATTTTTGTGTTTATGAGAAATCTGCGCGGGAAAAACCGCAGGGCAGCTTCTAGTCAATATATATAAAACTCTTTCGTTACTGACTGACTGACTGACTGACAGACAACGCAGAGCCGAAACTACTGGGCGTAGAAAACTGAAAATTGGCACGTGGGTTCCTTAGGGAGTGTAGGTGAGCACTAAGAAGGGATTTCCCGAAATTCCCACGTGAACGGGAAAAAACGGTATTTTTGTGTTTATGAGAAATCTGCGCGGGAAAAACCGCGGGGCAGCCTCTAGTCAATATATATGTTACGGTAAATGTGAATAATGTGGTGATTATGCATAATTACCGGTTATTATGCATAATTACCGGCACTTGCGGTAAATGTAATAAAAAACTCTGAATTTATCACATTAACCGGTAAATATACAATTCCCAGTCCCCATTGGTAAATGTAATAAATTACGTTTATATTCATCACTTCGGAGTGTTTAGATCTGATCTGGAAGGTCGTTAGATCCCCTCATCTACTATTTAAGGGCTGATCATCTTCAAACGGCTGAGTGGATGAGGGGACCTAACTACCTCCCATGACCTTTCGATTTTAAATTTGTTAAAGTGTTACTTCAATGACATTGAAAGACCTAACCTAACCTAACCATGGCCTGCTAGCGTAGCATGACTGACCATTTGTCAAATCGTTCTGTCACTTTTGATCGCTTTTGACATTTAAATGCGGGAAAATGTATAAAGAGGAACGACAAAAGTGACAGATAGATACGACAAATTCGACAAATTATACGCCAAGCTACCACCGCACATCAGCCGTTTGAAGTCGATCAGCTCTTTAATAGTGAATGAGTGAATCTATCTTCCATTCAAATGTCCAATTGATTTTAAATTTACCTGACCTAACTGCCTTCCAGATGTCCTAACGATTTTAAATTTTTCAACGTGTTACTTCAATCATTTGAAAATTAATAGTAAGGTAACCTGACCTTTTGAAAATGATCAGCTCTAGTTCTAGTTTAGTTGATGAGGGTATCTGACTCGTTCGGGAGATTTTTTAAGTTTTAAATTTTGTTTATTCAAAGCTTTTGTCAACATTTACCTCTGTTGCATGGAAATTATGCATAATTACCGGTCAATGTGAATTATTTATCACATTTACCGCGTACGTTGGTGATTATACATAATTCCCGGTAATTATGCATAATTACCGATTATTCACATTTACCTTAACATATATATAAGTGTATAGTGTGAAGTGTTTATTTTTGTAACGGTTTCAACTTGTTTACCATTTAGATTTAAAAAAAAAGTGTGCATTTTGTAACGGTTTCAACTTGTTTGCCTATTTAATTTTTTTTTTGTACTTTACCTTGGCTCAACAATGTATGTTCATAGCTGTATTATCTAGTTGTGAAAACTTGATTGGCTTAACCACATTTCATATTTATTTGTTAAAATGTATGTGTGAAATAAGCTGTATGTTTTCCTTAAAATAAATAAATAAATATATAAAACTCTTCCATTACTGACAGACTGACTGACAGACTGACAGACAACTCAGAGCCGAAACTACTTCTGAAAATTGGCATGTAGGTTCTTTAGGGGGTGTAGGTGAGCACTAAGAAAGGATTTCCCGAAATTCCCATGCGAACGGGAATTACGGGACTTTTTAGTTACTTAGAAAAATCACATTATTGAGTGTATCAACGTGAAATTTGGTGTTCAGGCTCCTCAGTGTATGTTAGAGTGTTGAAAGAAAGGAATTCTCAAAGTTTCCACGGGAACGGGAATTACGGGGATTTTTTTGTGAGAATGAAAAATCGTCTTCCTTTAGTGTATTGACGTGAAATTTGATGTACAGGTTCCTCTGTGAATGTAGGAATGTTAAAAGAAAGGAATTTACAAAATTCCCACGGGAACGGGAATATCACACCTTTTTTTTAAATCAAAAAGTGAAAATTTAATTACATAAGAGTCTATCGACGTGAAATTTGAACGGAAATAACTAAATCCCCATGGGAACGAGAATTACCGGACTAATTATTTAGTATGAAAAATTGTTTTTCTTGAGTATGTCAACGTGAAATTTGGTCTACCAGTCTGTGTGGATGTAGGGGTGTTGGAAGAAAGAAATACAAAATTCCGATGGGAACGTAAAACAGGCCTCTTTATTTAATATGAAAACAATATACTTATATATATTTTTTATATCGACGTAAAAATAGAAAAACGAGTTCTTCAGTCGGTATAAGGGTGCTATATTAACCGCTGAGAGGGCGACGCTCGCTGACGTAATTGGAGGACACCTCTCGCTGCCATCCATGTTCGTAGCTCTGGTTAGCTGCGAAGAGGCTTGGCGTGCGGCCGCCACCTTCTGCAAAGCTGTAATGCTTGCGAAGGAGGCGGCCGAAAGACAGAGAGAAGCGGCTGACCCAGCCCGGGGAAGGGGTCGCGGTCGCCGCGGCGGCAGGCAATAGTGCCGCCGCGAAGCCCTGTAGGTCCGGGCGTAAGAATAGGCACAAGAATAGGTCTACGGTATGCCCTGCCTGTCGTAAGAGGCGACTAAAAGAGGTCTTTGGGGTCGTGGGTGTGAAGGGCGGAGGCCCGACACACTCATCAAACGCGGCGGCACAGCTTATGTGGCACTGTGCCGCCCCAGCTCGCCCCAGCAAAGGCGAGCCGGGGAGGGAACAACATGTCCTCCCCGAGCACGAAGCTGATAGCAGCTGAGCGTGAAAAGAACTAACGCGGACGCCAATAATTTATGGTCCCGGGGTCCTTCCCAAAAGAGCCAAGACGGCCGCCGGGGGGTTTTAGTGGGGTGCAAACCCCACATACCCCACATGCGAAGGCATTTACCCCTGTAGGTACTACCTACCGGTACTACTACAATAATGTATCGCAAGCTATAACATGCAGCATGCATTACCACTACCAGAGTCCGGGCGGAAACCAACCCACAACAAGAAAACCACCAACACCATTACCACAAAACCAGTTACCAGGGAAGGAAATAAGGGGTGCTAGCCAGATAACCTCCACGCGGTGCACCCCGGGCAACAGCGGACGATCACACTTTTCGTTTCCCGTTTGGTGTGATCGTCCGGTGGCTGATAATCTGGCGGGAGTGGCGCTCCACATGCTCTCTGCCCTATCAGAGAGCATAGTGTGAGTTGAGAAGGCGAGCGGGGCTTGAGACTTCCACCACGGCGTACTCCTCGGCGCCGTGGGGGGACTAACAAGCCCTGCTGAACGAGGAGGCAGAAGAGGGGAGGAAGAAGTAGGAAAGGAGATGCGGAGATGGCGGCGAGATGGTTGCGGGAGTTGGGAGCCCCCCAATGGCGCGCCCACGCGGAGATTGATGGCTCGGCTGATGAGAAACTCTGCGCTAGTAAATGCCGGGAATGGCCTGCCCTCGGTCGGCTTGATGACTACGTCGCCGACCGTTGGGATCACAGATCCACCCGGCTGATCTGAAGACGCAGGGGAGTAGATGCCGGGCTGTCACTTCTCCACGCTTTGCGGTCGGCTTGATGTCGCCGTCGCTGCCGCAATGGGCGTGCCGATGGGGCGCTCACAATGCCCCGTAGGAGAGGGTGGCAGTGTCCTATCCAGGGCACTGTCACACACGATCGCTGGGTGCTGCGGCCAAGGTGGAACGGCTGGTAGCACCTGGCGGTCGAGGAGGAAGGAGCAGGGACTTGCAACTGCCACCACGGTGTTACTAAGCCACCGTGGGGGGGGTGACAAGCCCTGCTCCCGCTCGACTGCCGGATGGGGCGGTCGAGGAGGAGAGCGGGCGGGGCCTCGGTCCCACCACGGTGATCATCCATACACCGTGTCGGGGCCGACAAGCCCCCCAATCCGCCCTGCAGCACCGCTGCAGGACCCCGGGGTCGTTGGGTGCACGAGGCGGGGGCCTCGTGTAGTCATATAACGGCCCCGAGAAGGACGACGGAACGAGGTGTCCAGTTCCGTCGTCGGGCGTAGGAAGAGCCATCCGCGCTCAGGGGGGACTATTACCACCTGTCCCCCTGCGAAGAGGCTTCACAGCCGATGCTGGAGGGGGTCGCGGAGTTGAACATAACGATCGAAAGATCTCCCGTGACCCCCTTGCTAACAGCCGAGGAGGACACCGGCGGGGTTTTAGTGGGTGCGAACCCCACATAACCCTGCGGCTCCCCCCGGGGCTGCAGGGTACTCGTTAGGAGTTTCCCCGCCTTAAAAAAAAAAAAAAAAAAAAGGGAAGGAAATAAAACAACAACTTTATTCGCAGACACAGAACCATTGATCAATTCAGAAACAAGAGAAGAAATCGTCCTGAATAGGACGAATCTGTGACCTAACTTCGAAGAAACAGTGATGGTCGTCCTGACAAGGACGGTTTGCAGCACGTGTTGCGCGAGCGAGTGCAGCCGCCGAAAGAGCCCGAAATGAAATACTGGAGCGCCTAGTATTTAAGCTACGACGCAGCAACCGCGCCCCCTGCCGGATTGGTTCCACGAGCCCCAGCGGAGCCGCGCGGAAACAATCGCGCCATTATTTTAAACACTCTCTCTCATTGGTTCTCGTAATTTAAAAACTTTTTTCTATTTGATGTACATACTTTTATTTTCGTGTAAATTTTTTGTATAAAATGATGTGCTTTTTGTAAATAAAATTATTCATTCGTCCTGCTTCTACAACTAAACTACTGGAGTTTTATTTAGCACCAACACTCGCTAAACCCCCATTACAAAAAAAAGGGTGCCATAATAATGGATTTTCCAAAAAAATACGGGAACGGTATCTAAAAACCGGATTTTTTTCTAAGTTTAAAACTACAATAGCTAGAAATAAGAAGAACATAGATTCAGAGTAATATTAAAAAAATATTTACCAAAATTCACATGGTAACGGAACATTCCCAAAAACATAATGCGCCTTTATTTTACTCGCCTAGGTACATAATCCAACTAAGTACCTATCTCATATCCCACCCAACCAGCTAATATAAATGTTAGGAATAAAATTTTAGTGACTGAATGGTGAAGGAAAACCTGGAGTTGCCAAAGGTACTGAAATAAACAAAATATTAATATTTTAAATAGGTAGATATTTTAAGGGGCCACTTTTAGCAACAAATAGTAAAAAATAAATATTCAAAACCTCGATATTATTTTAAATACTAAAAAAATACTAGGGACCAAGATTTTATGCACAAGGGAGCACTTTTTTCTAGAAAAAAGCCTTACTTTAGAAAATATTTTTTTTCAAGAGTTGCGCCACTGTTCGCGTAAAAGGACTCTTAATTTATGTCTTGTACGAAGGCTAAGTAAGTAGGCTACCAAAATAACTAACAAAAGAATTAAATATTGACTTTATTTTTTAATAAAAGTGGGTTAAACTGAAATCTTAAATTAAAAGGTAAAAGCAAAGGGTCTTTTTGGTAGTTGATAATTTCTGAAGTAATAGACGTAGAGAAATAAATCTAATACCAATTTGGAGAACAACTCAAAAGCTAACAATAAAACACAAAAAATAAAAAAAAGTATCTGCATTTTTTTGTGAAAACTTTGAAAAACCGTAAAAAATTTACAAAAAAAAAATTTTTTTTTGGTTTATCATCTTTAAAAAAAAAAGTAAAAGCAATACTTGGTTATTTTGTTAGTAACTTAGGTAGCCTAACTACTTAGCCTTCGATCAAGACCTTAATGAAGGTTCTGTGAGCCTTAGATCTTTAACTGTGAATTTAAAAGTAGGCGGGGTCGAATTTTGCAAAAAAAAAAATTAAAAACATCATACTGAGGGGGGGGGGGGGGTGAGGCTGCGACCCCCCATATGGAGTGTTTTCATCGATGAAATTGATCATAGAATACACCCTTAAAATTATGTTATAACTTCCCCGGACACACTGTATATTGACTAGAGGCTGCCCCGCGGTTTTTCCCGCGCAGATTTCTCATAAACACAAAATTCCCGTTTTTTCCCGTTCCCGTGGGAATTTCGGAAAATCCCTTTTTAGTGCTCACCTACACTCCCTAAGGAACCTACATGCAAAATTTCAGCCCGCTACGCCCAGTAGTTTCGGCTCTGCGTTGTCTGTCAGTCAGTCAGTCAGTCAGTCAGTCAGTCAGTCAGTCAGACAGTCAGTCAGTCAGTAACGGAAGAGTTTTATATATATTGATAACAACATCTTATGTCTGCTCCGTGGTTCATCACCATAGCAACCTCTGTTTGTTTACTGTTCTTTACAAAATATCGCTCATGTGCTGCAAGAACGTGTTATTTCATAACTATACCGTTTTGCAGTAATTATACAGTAAAATCCGCCGCAACGTGCTCTATTTGCTGCAAAAACGCGATATTTCTAGCTCCAAAAATGACTGAGCAATGAGGGAAAAGGTCAGCGATCTCCGGTTTAGTGCCATCTCTTCCCGACCATATGTTTATTGCAAGAACAGTTTACGTCATTATCACCGCTCGCTTTTGAAGAAAAATGCTGACGGATTGCGACAAGAGCGTAACAAGACATAGTGTCACGGTTTTGATGAAAAGGCAAACTCACTATAATTTTATTTCTGTACTAATTAAATCTGCTAAAACGGAACATTTGTATCTAAATCATTTTTGTTGTAAAAATTTTAATCACAGGCTATGGTTTAAATCGAGATGTACCGTTGTTGCTGAAAAAAACTAAAATTTTTGTTGGTTAAGTTCAGATGTTCCGTTACAGTTGATAATGAAGGTACAAAATGTTTAGTCTTGATGTTGGTTGTCTCAAGTTATCACATTTTTGATGAAAAATAACAAATTTTCACACCGGATAGCTTACAATGTTGCAATATAGATGACAAAATAATTGTCTAAATGCAACTTATTTTTTAGGTATGGGAAGATTTTAAACCTTGTCCGAAGGAATGAACGTAGGAATTAATCTCTGCGCTCCTCAATGTGTTGCATCTGCACTAAATCTTCGATCACGTATGTCTGTAGTAGTTGTGATTAATCAGTAAACGGCGCTATTTGGTGTTATGAGAAAAGTTGATTATGTGAAAAAGTTTATGACTATCCTTATGCATGTTTAGGAATAACCGAAGTATGCATGTTTAGAATGCAGAAGTCCTAAACCTTCCCTACTTATTATCATCATCATCTCAGCCGGAAGAAGCGCACTGCACATAGATCAGACGTCGTGGTCCACAGATCGCAATGCCGACCGATCCTTGCATCCCAACTGCAAACTTGTGAGGAGTCTGCCTACTATGTGTCGTCTGGTGCGTGGTCGCCACTCGAGAACTTTTCAGCCCTTTGCGACCATCTGTTCTTCGACATTGTTAAGACGATGTGGTTATACGTGTCGCGTGCATCGGATTAATAAGGAAAAGCAAAAACAACGATGACCACATTACTCACTCTCTAGCTCCATAGTGTCAATGTCGATGGGATGACCGTGCCTATTGACATTAAGAATAGCTAACCTTACTATATTGTATTATGTTTCTATTAAAGAATATTAAGCTAATAGAATATCTTATTTGAAATCATATATATTATTATTTAAGAAGTTTATAATATACAGGGTGTTTCTGACAAGGGGGTAATAAATCAAAGGGGGGATTCAGCTCACCATACCTAACAACTTTCTCAAAGCAACATAGGTCGAAATCTCAAAACGAAAATCAGCCGTCCCGTACATTGACCCCGTCAGCTGATCGAACCAATGTATGGAAAAGCTGTTATTTTTTTTGCGATTTTGACCCATGTTGCTTTGAGAAAGTTTTAGTTATGGTGAGCAGAATCCCTCCTTTGATTTATTACCGCCTTGTCAGAAACACCCAGTATATAGCAAATACTATCGCTAAAATATATTTGAAGTTTATAAATAATAATATAAATAAAGTGATTTTTACTGCAATAACGTCTCTTAATTAAAATGATCCATACATTTTTATTATGGAGTGGTATGTTTATATCACAGATTATCAATAAAAACGTAACAATACTACAAAACTCGTAAAATTATTGGTGTTTAATACTTTTTTTTGTCAGCAAAAACGGAACATATCTGTTTGTCTCGCAATATTTCTAAATTTTTACAAGAATAACGCAACAAGGAGGCCCGTTTTTTAAATAGAAAATCATAAAAAATAAAATACATGAGTAAATAGTCTGAATGCAAGCTATAACGATAAACGGATAGTTTGTGAAGATATGTTGTAAAGAACCGCATAGTCTAAACATAATAATTAAAAAGTTACAGG
This sequence comes from Euspilapteryx auroguttella, assembly GCA_951802225.1. Taxonomy (NCBI): domain Eukaryota; kingdom Metazoa; phylum Arthropoda; class Insecta; order Lepidoptera; family Gracillariidae; genus Euspilapteryx; species Euspilapteryx auroguttella. Next base: position 8,602,239 of record OX637644.1, on the reverse strand, counting down.
AATTTTAAACTTTCAAAAGCGTTTCCCCAAAAACTTGGTTTTTTGACTTATCACGTTCTTGTCGCAAATGAGCGATATATCTTTTACTTGCAAAACGTGTTTCTATATTCTAAACTTAATATGGTAGCAGAGCGTTAAAAATCGAAAATATAGCCACGCGGAAGTATTGTATAAGGAACTACAAACATGCCGAAGACTAATTTCGTTATTGATCCACTAAACCGAGATAACTATGACACTTGGGTCATACAGGCTCAAGCTGTGCTAGTAAGAAATCAATTGTGGAAGTATGTAGAGAGTCCGCTGGAGCCGAAGGCTAGTGCCGGTGATATTGAAGGTGACAGTCAGGCAAAATCTGGGTCGGTGGGTCGTTTTAGGAGCGGGTCCGGTTGGAGTGTAGCCTTAGGGGCGCTATGGAGGCGAGACTTAAAAAAAATTCGAAAAATTTTGTATGAAAAAATTTTATCCCCATTAAGGGTACTTTTTTATGATAGGGGCGTGTAGAGGGACCCAATACAAGCACTTTTTGCCTCTATCGCGTTTTCCCTAAAAAGCCCCGTTTACGGAAAAAAATACCGGAAATATTTTCCCGACCTCTAACTCCGAAAGGGGGCCTCGGAGCGGCAGGGTTCTTTGGGCGCTATTGATAATCATCAGACACACTATCGAACCACATTTAAGGATTTTCAACTTTTTTTTTTCGGACTTAGAATTTTCGTCAGCTTGCGTAGCGTTAGGGGCTGTATGGAAAAAAGACAGAAAAATCGATCGATATGAAAAAAAAAAATCCTCGATGAGGGTACTTTTTTATAATGGGGGCGTGTAGAGGGTCACAATACAAGCACTTTTTGCCCCTATGACATTTTCCCCCAAGTGTCCCGTTTCCGGAAAAATCGTCTGGAAATCCGAAAGGAGGCCTCGGAGAGGCAGGGTTTCTTGGGCGTTATTGATGAGCATCAAACACACTATCGAACCCTATTAATGATTTTCAACTTTTTTTTTCGGACTTAGAATTTTCGTCAGCTTGGGTAGCCTTGGGGGCTCTATGGGAAAAAGACAGAAAAATCGATCGATATGAAAAAAAATATCCTCGATGAGGGTACTTTTTTATAATGGGGGCGTGTAGAGGGACACAATACAAGTACTTTTTGCCCCTATGAAATCTCCCCAAAGTGTCCCGTTTCCGGTTGAAAATCCTTAAATGGGGTTCCATAGTGTGTCTGATTTTCATCAATAACGCCCAAGAAACCCTGCCGCTCCGAGGCCCCCTTTTAGAGTTAGAGGTCAGGAAAATATTTCCGGAGTATTTTTCCGGAAACGGTGCACCTTGGCGAAAAAGTCATAGGGGCAAAAAGTGCTTGTATTAAACCCCTCTACACGACCCCGTCATAAAAAAGTACCCTTATGGGGGACACGTTTTTTCGATCGAAAATATTCTGTTCTGACAAAAAGTTTTTTAAAGCGAAAATAATTTTTTAATTTTTTTTTATATTTTTTTTATGCGTTTTGAAGCCTCCTGAAGCGCCCCTAAGAGTATACCCCAACTACGACTCCCGCCCCTAAAACGACCCACCGACCGCGGGTCCTTTTAATTGAACCATCACAACTAAAAGACATTAAAAAATGCACTACTGCTAAAGCCTAAAACGACCCACCGACCGCCCTGTGGGACAAACTAAAAGAAACACACGCAAGTAAAGGCCCCGCACGTACAGCATCCCTTCTTAAGCAGTTAATACTTACTAAACATGAAGGAAGCAACATACGTGCACATCTAAGTAAGTTCATAGACACAGTTGATAAACTGGCAGACATGGATATGATCATAAATGAGGATCTGCTAAGCATTCTGATGCTGTATAGTCTGTCCTCTGACTTTGATAGTTTTCGCGTTGCGATTGAGACACGCGATAACCTGCCAAAACCTGATGACCTTCAAAGAAAGATAATAGAAGAGAGCGACGCCCGTCACCGTAACACTCAAGTCTACAATCATCAGCCCAACGATAAAGAAAAAAACGCACTTTATGCATCATGTAAAACATGTAAGATAATAACTCAAATTTAAAAATTTACCCGACCCAGTCAGACCCCTCATCAACTTAAGTAGAACTAGAGCTAAGCATCATAAAAATATCATGGTTACCAAATACTTTCTATAACATAGATGTAACATGCTACCAAATCTCAAATCGATCGGACATAAGGAAGCTAGTTAGATCCTCTCATCCATTATTCAAGACCTGATCATCTTCAAACGGCAGATCAGGTCATGGTTACCTTACCATATACTTTCTATATCATAGATGTAACATGGTACCAAATTTCAACTCGATCGGACATAAGGAAGCTAGTTAGATCCTCTCATCCATTATTCAAGAGGTGATCATATTCAAACGGCAGATCAGGTCATGGTTACCTTAAGAAATACTTTCTATAACATAGATGTAACATAGTATCAAATTTCAAATCGATCGGGCATAAGGAAGCTAGTTAGATCCTCCCATCCATTATTCAAGAGCTGATCATCTTCAAACGGCAGATCAGATCTTCATCAGACATGGCTAAGAACACTTGGCCTGAAATTATCTATGATTCAAAAATAACTAAACGAAAATCGGTTCAGCCGTTTGGGCTCTACGATGCCACAGACAGATACACAGACAGACAGACAGACAGATACACACGTTAAAATTATAACACCCCTCTCTGAAATTTTTCGTTCGGGGGTTAAAACAGGTAACAGCATCTTTCAGAAGAAGTCACACAAAATTTGTACCAACTGCTGGAAGAAGAATAAGAAAACACTAAAAGACAAAGCTGATATTCCTACTTCTAACTACGCTGATAAGTGCTTTCTTGCATCAAACGGTGGCGACCAAGACGACTGGGTACTTGACAGTGGATGTACCTCTCACATGACGCATCACCGTGAGTACTTCAAAGAGCTGAAAGCCACAACGAAGAAACTCAACTTCGCGTCAGATCAATCTACGGATATAGAAGGAGAAGGCAGAGTGACGCTCACAAGCACAAGCAAACGTGGGAACATTCATCTCGATGATACTCTGTATGTTCCGTCTCTTCGTAGAAATTTACTATCAGTGTCAAAGATGACTCAGCGTGGAGCTTGCGTAAAATACAGTAAGGACAAAGCTACTGTACATAACAGTAAAGGTCGTTTACTGCTTACTGCTGAAAGATCTAGCCACACTGGTTTGTATTTAATAAGTCACCAAATATTAAACGATATTATGCAGCAATATCTGAAAACAACAATGCCTCAAACATAAAACAAGGCTCCGATGATCATCATATAGCGCTTCTTTATATCCCGGATTCTATTGAACATGATAATATAAATAATGAACATAAAATACATATTGACCCGGAACTAGAAGATGACATCTCAGATCATAAAAAGAATCGGTTACATGAAGCAACCACTGCAATCTTAGGGACAGAGCCGCCATACAAGCGCCACAACGGTGCTTAGACTTCGTATTGGCTGCTTTTCATGACATTGAACATAATGAAAAAGATTGCTTGAAGCTAAAGTTAAAGTGCCTATCAATCAATGTTCGTGATATTGAAAATAAAATTGTATCAAATTGTTCATGTTTACGTGTTTACAAATATTTGTTATTTTTTGTAATAAAATACGACTACTTACTAGCGTTTAGTATCGGATATTACACCCATACTATTTTAGTAAAGATAATAAAATATGTGAGTTCAAATATGTTTTTGCATGCAGTCTATTATTGGGTTTGCGTGCATGTGTCGTAGTAAGATTTTATAATTAGGTTTTTTGCAAAAAAAAAACTAGGGATTTCGCGAAAACCCGGATAATTTGATATAAGCATTAATTTTTTTTCAATCATCCTGAAATAAAGCAGTTGTATTTTTTGCAAAAAACCTAGTATAATTGAAAAATCTGAAAACTGCCTTAAGAGGCATAGCACAGAGCTAAAGTAGCGCTACCCGAGAAAAAAATAAATATCTTGTAAACTAAGGCTCCCACGTCACCCGCGCCGTCTCCCACACCGCCCGCGCCCTCGGCGGCCGCGCAATCAGCTACCGCACCGGACCAGAGCCATGTGCCGGCGGCGGCAAGTGTGCGCGCCGCTTCAGATCAACCATCAGACGCGGCAGAGGGAACACGACGATAAAGAAGGGTGCGCAAGAGGGCGGCGGCGGCGGCCAGGCGGCGGGAACCCCCTGCTCCCGTGACGGTGCAGCGAGGCTCGCCGGAGCGCTCTCGGGCGCCCCGCGCTGCGACGGCAACTACGGGCGTAGCGCCGGAATCCCCCGCGGCAGCGACGTTGACTGGCAGAGCGCCGCCGGGCTCCCCCGCGGCGGCAGCGACAGTGGCGGGCGGAGCGCCGGGCTCCGCCGCGGCGGAATCGACGACGGCGCCGGATGAAGCGCCCAGCACCCCCGCGGCGGCAGCGACGGTGGCGAGCGGAACGCCGGCCGCCCGCGCGGGTCCCGCACCGACCCCCCGTTCCGTAGTTTAGTTTTTTTTAGATAGGTTAGGAGTAGGTGTAGGTAAATTACTTAACTACAATTTAAAGCAAGCAGTATGTAATAACTGCTTTCCTGGTCGTAATTTTAATTATATTACAAATAAACTTTTAGTCAATGATTGGGAAAAAAATGTTACTAAGATTCTTTTACTAGGCGAAAGTTCCAACACGTGTAATGACATTATATTTTTTTTTAGTTCATTATTATTAAAAATAGAAAATTGCGACATGGGAACAGGGAAAATTATTATTTGTTATTTTCCGTTCTCAAATTATAACTCCGTAGAACTTAATAATAAAATCCATAGCCTAAATATTTTAATGTATAATTTGACTTTTCGTCATAGAGACAAAATATTATTATTTGACATAAATAAATTCATTAGGAACTTTTAAATACACGTAGATAAAATATATCTAAAATCTAGTTGTAGGAGACATCTTGCTAGCCTTTTAGCGTACAATATAAGTGACCCAACCACTATTGTGGGTAAGTCGATAGATTTAGTTAAGGACCCGACGGTTAGTAGTAATTCTAACAAACATTTACAAACAAGGAGTTCTTTAAACTCCATAGCCAGACAACAGAGAAGCAGCCTTGTACACTTAGTCTAATTCACCAGAACATAAATCGCTTCTCTGGCAAAATTTTAGAAATAGAAATGTTCCTAGAAGATTTTAAATGTGATATTCTTTGTCTGACAGAAACATGGTTACAACCACACAAAATGAACTTTAGTCTCCTAGATTTTAAAGTAACAAGTGTATTTAACAGGAAACTTTCTCAAGGAGGTGGTTGCCTTATATTAACTAGGAATATTAATAAAGTTAAGCGAAAGGATTTTGTCAAACTTTCAGTTGAAAGCACCTGTGAGGTTGCGTGTGCAGAGCTAGACCGCTATATAATTCTATGTGTGTATCGTCCTCCTATTTCTGCCAATTTCGATAATTTTGTAACTGCAATGGAAGACGTACTGGGTAAAGTAAGCGGTTCAAATAAAACAGTAGTAATTTGTGGAGATTTCAATGTTGACTTACTTACAGACACGACCCAAAGGACCACTCTATTAGGCCTATTCCAGTCTTTTAATTTTAAGTTTTTGTTCAACGAACCCACTAGAATAGCGGGTACGTCTGCAACTTGTTTAGATAACATAGCAATGAACGGTAATTACTTCAAAAAATCATTGTTAACTTCTTTAAGGTCAGATCATAAGGGTCTAAATGTTTTATTGTACACAGTTGAACAAGAAAAAGAAAACTCGTTAGTTAATAGGCCAATGAACCAAAGTCGTATGGAAAGATTTTATCATAGTCTTCAGATGCGCCTTGCCTTGCTGAGCTGTGAGGCAGATGATCCCAATACACTATATCAAGAGTTATTTTCCGCGATACGGATTGAATTCGATCTTATATTTAAATTCAAAAAAGTTTGCAGTAATAAAAATTCAAATTTTAGTACTTGGGCGACGCCGGGAATTAGGAAAAGCAGAGATGCCCTATATGAGTTATATGATAGGAAAACTTTTGATCAAGACCCTTCATTTCTTGAACATGTTAAGAATTATTCTAAATTGTTTAAGATAGTTTGCACCAAAGCTAAATCTATTAATTTAAATAATAAAATTAGAAATTCGAAAAGTAAAACTGTCTGGCGTATTATTAATAAACTGGTAAACCTAACGGTAAGGAAAGCATTCAAGCTTTAAACTTAAATGGTAAAGTCGTAACAGATAAGTCGGAAATTGCGAATGAATTCGAATCATTCTTTGCTAACATCCCATTTCAAACCACTAAAGACCTTAGCGCATCTGCCAGCGCCGCGGAATCTATACTTAAAACACATGTTGACATCGCCCCGCCTCCACTCACGTTTCGCCATGTTGGACCGCAATGCATTATTAAGATATTTAAGGAACTCAATTTAAAAAAGACAGAAGACTTATGGGGGATATCAATTAAAGTACTTCAACCTGTTATAACACTAATAGCGCCTCATCTAGCATTAATCTTTAACTCTTGTATCGAAAAAGGCATTTTTCCAAATTTATTGAAGTACAGCAAAATCATTCCTATTTTTAAATCTGGAAATACCGAAAACCCCACTGATTATAGACCAATCGCGGTTCTTCCAGCCTTAAGTAAAATATTTGAAAAACTTATTCTTGCACAATTAGCGTCTCACTTCTCAGTCAATAACTTCCTACACAAAAATCAATTTGGTTTTAGGAAAGGGCGGTCTACCTTAGACGCAGGTCACAAACTCATCAGCGATGTCTATGGAGCCTGGGAGGATTCTCACGATGCTATTGGGGTTTTCTGTGACCTCTCGAAGGCTTTTGACTGCGTTGATCATGAGACTTTGCTACTTAAATTACAGCACTATGGCTTAATTGATAAATCACTTGATCTACTTGCCTCTTATCTTACTGATCGCGACCAACGAGTGGACGTGGGTGGTGCGGTGTCTGCAGGTTGTCCTATCAAGATTGGTGTACCTCAGGGATCGATATTGGGGCCTTTCCTGTTCCTAGTCTACATAAATGATCTCCCTTACATGTTAGATAAACTTACAGATGTTGTCCTCTTTGCGGACGACACCTCTTTAACATTTAAAGTTAAACGAGGTGACTCCCTCAACTTGATATAAACAAAACATTAGTGGAGATTTCTCAATGGTTTACTTCTAATAATTTACTTTTGAACGCAAAGAAAACTATTGCATTAAGTTTTCCTTGCCAAATGTGACTGCTTATGATACAGACATACATTTGGACAATAACAAGCTTAATCTGGTAAATCAAACTGTATTCCTTGGTATCACTCTAATCTATCAGAAAATTAACTGATGTGTCTACCGCGAGACTTGTGTATTTCAGTTACTTTCATAGCTTAATGACCTATGGCTTGCTTCTATGGGGAAGAGCTGCAGATATTAACGTCATTTTTATACTACAAAAACGCGCAATTAGAAACATTTATCAGCTTAAAGCTCGCGAGTCCCTTAGACAAAAATTCAAAGAAATTGATATTTTGACGCTTCCGTCCCAGTACGTCTTTGAAATTATTATGTATACTCGTAAAAACTTACATATGTTTGATAAAAAATGTGATAAAATTAAAGACCTTAGAACGCGTAGCAAAAACAAACTATTCCACAGAACAGACTAAAACGGACAAACAAATGCTTTTTAGGAAACGAAGTAAGATTTTATAACAAGCTCCCAGAAGAGATTTTGATCCTGAATGATAATGAGTTTAAAACTCGTATCAAAAAAGGTTTGATTAAGAAAGCTTATTACAATGTTGATGATTATGAAAACGACAAAGACGCATGGAAGTAGTCTAGCTCTGCACGATATTTTCATTATTTAATGTATGTACTTTAAATCTTATTAATTTATGTTCTTTGTATTGTAAATTAAATTGTAATGTCACGTAAGAACAAAAAAAAAAAAAAAAGAGAGATAAATTGTAAAGTAGAGTTTGTTACCCCTTTCTTCTCTACGCTGTAAAATCATTGCGAAAGGGAGTAGAATCATTTGACAGAGGAGGGCTCGTTTGGGGGCGTCTCCAGGCGACCATTGTCGTAAGGCAAGGCAAACATTTGTTTGCCTGAGCTAATTAGTGGGCACCCTGAACTACCTCGCCTCTATCAGTATAGGATACTTTACGAAATAAGGTATCAATATTAATTAGATTAGTCTAATTGACTTTCAATAAGCGATATCTTGTATCCTGTATTGAATAAATCATTTTTTACTTTACTTTACTTTTACTTTTCGGCCTCTCTTTGGGGGGACATAGTGATCGTCTCCCCGGAGCGTGGGTCTCTATCCCAACGCTCGACGACGGAATCGGGACACCGCGTTCCTTCGTCCTTCTCGGGGCCGTTATATGACTACACGTGGCCCCCGCCTCGTGCACCCAACGACCCCGGGGTCCCCTTTTAATCGCCTCTTACGACAGGCAGGGGAATGGGGATACCTCAGTCCTATTCTTCGGCCCGGTACTACAGGGCGTGCTTGAGACATATGTAAAATGATAATGATAAGCTTTTGAGTTATGTGGAACTTAAAGGTGCCCAATATAAGTTTTTTTTTTAACATACCTAACAAAGAATCTTTTTTTTTTTCAGGAACTAATTTACCTGGACCAAGAATAAGCTATGAAACATGGTCACAAGAAGGAAGTTATAGAACTGGAGTGTGCGCTCAGTTGCCGCAATCTGCCTACTTTGTTCTACAGTTACCATACTCAATATTTGGTCTAGATAGAACCCCCAACTTTGTAGAATCGTTAAATGTTGGGTTATCTGGGTATGCCAAGAGTTGGTCCCAAATAATTCCCAACTCCCAAATAGTTGTAATCCCTACGCCCCCCAATGACCCATCTCAATGGAGAGCACAATTGTTTGTGACCCCAAGTAAAGTTATTCTAAAAAGTGTTTTTGTATTGGCAGCTATTCTAGTTATAATCGTGGGATTAATCGCATATCTACATTGGAAGGAAAGAGACGATCGCCAAGACATTATAGAAATAGACGAACATACTTATGTTAAGATTTAATTACAGTACAGTCTTTTGTTATTAAGATTCTGCATTGAAATTTATTGACAAACCCTCTAGGTACCTACTTTCAGAGCCAGTTTGCAGCGATGCTAGCGCAATTCGCGAAAAAAAAAGTTATAATAAAATCCAAAAACCACTGATTGCTCACGCACTCATCAACGTCTAGCTGTAGATAGAAAGTAAAATTTGCCCAGTAGCTTCCTTACGTGACGTAGAACAGAATAAGACGGGATTTTGGGATAACTTAACCGGTACGCCGTATACAGGTTGTATCAGTTTGTATGAAACTCCTAAATTGTTGGGTTTAGATTTACACTGTACATTCTCTTTCCATAACATAAACATCAAAAGGGTGTTTTAAATATTTTTTGCACCTAAGTTCTTACACAGGCAGGATGAAAGAGTTTTTTTTTCCTAAAATCGTAATACTAGAAACTTGAAATTTTCAAAATACCTAAGCTCCTCATAATATTAGAACATCAAATATCATATTATTAGCTATAGAAGCCTTGTATGCAAAACTGAAACCGTTCCCAATATTAGAAATGTGTGATGTTTCTAGATTGTTGAGGAGCTTATTACAAACAATAACCTATTTCCAAGATGGCGGACATACATTTTTAAAATATCGATATTGTCGGCGTATTCTAGGTTTTTGGGGGTGCTGAATGCGAAAAATCACTAATTTTGAAATTTAAGATGGATACCTTAAATTTTCTTAAAATAATAATAAGTATGGCATTTTATAATGGGCGCTGATTATAAGTATAAGAAAAAGGTGATTCTGCCACCTAGGAACGAAAATAATGAAGTATTGTGCTTTGTCTTTCACCTAGATAATCAATAGAAACTCTTTAGAATCACAAGAATAGGCAAGATGAAATATTTAAAAATACAGGATGTGATAATAGGGAAAAGGTTTTATTTAATTTCAACGGTTGACGAGACGAAAACTCCTTTTCCAAGAGAACCAATCATTCGTTTCGTGAACATAAAATGTTTAATGTTTTTATACAAGATCTTATGACGCGTATTAGATTTTTAAGCTCATCGCCCAGTCGAAACTAAATAAAACACAGTAAGTAGTTACATACTACTACATCATCATCCTCATCATTTCAGCCGTAGGACGTCCACTGCTGGACATAGGCCTCCCTCAAGGCTCTCCATCTGTACCAATCGCAGGTGGCCTGCATCCAGCGTGGACCCGCAGCCTTGCGCAGATCATCCGTCCATCTGTTCGGTGGACGTCCTACGCTGCGCTTGACGATCCGTGGTCTCAACTCGAGAACTTTTCGGCCCCAGCGGCCATCTGTTCTGCGGGTTTATTCCCTTTCCGCCGCTCTCTCGCTACGCCGCTCCAGTTGGCCGCTAAAAATGCCTAGTCATCGTCCGCCTTGCATGCGTTCGCGCTACGCCGCTCCACGCATTCAAGACATTCCCGTAGGCCCGCGCGTCACTCCAGCTACTCAAGTGGTTTTATTGCATTAAGGGGAGTATGTACTAGCATTTTAGGATATTAAATTTGTTTTATTTGATATAGACAATAATTGAGTATCGAATTATGAAACAATGAACGCTTTTCACAGTATGTGGCGCGACAGACATGTAGTCCCAAAACATATTGGCAACTTATTGGTTAACTAGTTTTAATGAAAAAAGTACCAGGCTAACATGAATTAGTAGAAGGTTCTTGAAATGTTTTTAAGGAGCAAACTATTGAGCAATGAATCAGTGAACTTTGGTTGACGAGAAGACGAGAAAAAGGTTAGTGGGTTAGGTTAGTGGTTGGATGTATAAACCGAAAATGAACAACTTATATTTACACTAAAACCAACCATACTGCATGGGAATTGTAGAGCTAAAGCAGTTTAAAATTCAATCCCAGGGCATACGGAAAAGGAAAAATAGGATGCGTTAACACACGTAAGTTTATTTCCCAAATTAGAAAGAACAGAGTAACTTGTAAGATAAAAAGCACTTAAAGATTTAGCTAGCCGTACGTATACTCGTACATTGGCGGTCTAGGACGGCCTCCTTCCGGTTTTTCTGTATTGCAAAATAGCTCTTGTTCTTTGGTTGAAAGTCTCGGGCGCACGAGACTATAGACAAATCTGTTACACCGTCCTAGACCGCCACTGTACCATGCCCACCTCTCCCTCATGTGACATCAAAGATTCTATAGCCCCGCGTCAGGCTAGCGCTCTAACCTAACGCGGCCACATACTATAGGGCGCGGCCACCAGCTCCGATTAGTTTGATTTTAAGGCAACTAATGCTACAGAATTACTACTATTTAGTACTTAAAGGAAAAAATAAGTACTAGAGTAGGTACTTTTCGAGTTATTAGAGGTTTTTGGTGGCCGCGTTGGGAAGGATGCTTTGCAACGCGGCCACCTTCAGATTGAGCCAAAATAGCAGCAAATATAAAATTCATGAATTAGAAATAAATCTACGCAAAAACTACTTCGCAATAAATAAACTTTTGTTTCCCTGAATCTAGGAGAAACTAAAAATTAAGTAAATCCAAGTTTTACCGCGCGGCTTTGAGGTTATTTCCAGGAATCTCGTAAATACGCGTCATATGAAGATGAGAATTCTATGGAGTATACAACAGTATGTCTACTATTTAGTACTTAATGGAAAAAAATACTACTAGAGTACTTTTCGAGTTGTAAGAGGTTTTGGTTACTCGGATGTGCATCATTACCATCCAAGTTATCACAGCCAAATTTTTGTACAACATGGTTTTTTGTGTTATAACTAAAAACTTGGACAGTAAAAACCATGTCGTGCAAAACCTTCCGGACTCAACATAGGCAATTTTTATGCGTAAAGACTCAATTTAAAATACATCGTTCTGGTTGGTCGGTGCTTAATTTATGTCGTGTGTCGGTGTTTAGTTTTTGCCGTACAGATTTTGCACGACATGGTTTTTACCAGCCAAGTTTTTAGTGACTGACACGAAAAACCCTGTCGTACAAAACTTGAATGGTAAGTAACGATGCACACCCGAGTAAAGTTACCCATAATTTAGTAAAAACTTTTGGATTAACTTAATTTTCAGTTTCTTCGAGATTCAGGAAAACAAAAGTTTATATATTGCGAAGAACTATTTTCGTAGATTTATTTGTGTTTGTTTTCTTGTTATTATAATACCATACAATTACTCCTGAATTAGTTATGATAAGTTCCATAATAAAGAACCTTGTCTTGTATAAAAGTAAAGACAACTTGATTTAGGACAAGTTATTTTTGCCATCACTAGCTTTTTAGAAAATTAAAAATAAAAAGTCGAACCCAGCTACGGGCAAGGTGTGGAAGAGTCATACGACCCAGGGGAGAAAGTGTATTGGTCTCTTTTAAACATATTCAATGGTTGCACTTGAGTAAGTAGCGTAACACAATGATGTGACTTTTTATTTTAGGACTACTTCTATGCTTGTCCTTATTCTGAGCATTGGACCCTTCGACCCTTCACTTTACTTACGTGCAAAAGGGACACAACAAAAAACGACGTTTTACTTGAGCTCGTTTATTAAAAGTGATATTTGTTATTTTTAATAGCACTTTATTCACATACTAATATGGTTCATTTTGATATGACTAATAACATGCAGTAAGCATTCCAATTTTACGTAGTACTTATTAATTCCATGCATAAACATGGGACATTTCCATACATTACTTGCAAACTTTGTGAGCGTATAGTCTATCTTAGAATTCAGGAATTTTTGACGTTTCGTAGGTGGTACTACTAATAAAAGATCTCCACCAAAATAGAGGAAAAAATTACCAACAAGAGCGAAAAAAAAAAATGCATTTCTATTTTTTTGCCAAGATAAAAGATATATCTAATTATTAACTTGTAAATAACTAATAATTTTTTATATTAACATATTTTTACTCACATATTTTATAATCTCTACGAAAATAGTATCCTGGGAGTAACATCAGATAGTTATTATTAGTATTTTAATACAAAAATAACAAATATTTCTATACACGAATAATTGATACAATTTTTTTTCAATATCACGAACAATTTTATTTATCTAACGAGCTTTCCCGGCTTACTTCGTTACGCCATAGAATATAAGATTCTACAAAAGACTTGGCTCTATAGACTATGTTTTTTTGACTGCCCAGAATGGCCGAATAAAAAACAAACAACAACAACAAACCACCTGTCAAAATATGTTAACAACAGAAAAAATATTGCACCTTGGGTTACATTATTTGAGTTTAGGTAAGAATCCCTAATTTTTTTTGAAAATCTAATAAAGCCTATGACACCCGGGGTTAATGTAGCTTCCTACCAGTGAAATAATTTTTCAAATCGTTTCAGTATTTCCTGAGCCTATTCGTTACAAACAAACAAACAAACAAATCTTTCCTCTTTATAATATTGGTATAGACTACTCCCTTCAAATAGGCGGGTTTATTAAACCTTTAACAACCAGCGAGACAAAGTGCACAAATACCACTATAGTTCCCTATAGTCACGTAACCACGCACTCGTGCTGCTGAAGCTCAAGTGGTTGTGATGTGGGTGGACAATAAGCATGGAGAAAATTCAGTAAGTATAGCAAATATGCTGGTGAATGTGATCATTGGATGCAATTATTTTGCTAGTTCTGTGTGGACTATTGTCTATATTATTTCCGGAAGGTTTTGCAGGACATAGTTTTTACTGTCCAAGTTTTTAGTGGTAGGTAATACGAAAGTCTGTATCGTGAACATATTCTCATACGTAAAAATTTTTGCAGTACAGATTTTGCACGACATGGTTTTTGCTAGCCAAGTTTTTAGTGACTGACACGAAAAACCCTGTCGTACAAAACTTGGATGGGAGGTAACGATGCACACCCGAGTAACCCTTAACTTAGTAAAAACTTGGATTTACTTAATTTTCCGTTTCTTCAAGATTCAGGGAAACAAAAGTTTATTTATTGCGAAGTAGTTTTTGCGTAGATTTATTTCTAATTCATAAATTTTATATTTGCTGCTATTTTGGCTCAATCTGAAGGTGGCCGCGTTGCAAAGCATCCTTCCCAACGCGGCCACCAAAAACCTCTAATAACTCGAAAAGTACTCTAGTACTTATTTTTTCCTTTAAGTACTAAATAGTAGTAATTCTGTAGCATTAGTTGCCTTAAAATAAAATCAAACCAATCGGAGCTGGTGGCCGCGCCCTATAGTATGTGGCAGCTATAGCGCCGTCTGTTTGATAAATCCTTTAATTTTTACATGCTTACAATTACAATAACCTTCTACTAGTTTATGTTACCCTGGTACTTGAAATATAAACTGATCGAATTCTTATACTCTACTTAATTTTTTCCATGCTTACAATAACCTTCTATAGGTTCATGTTACCCTGATACTTGAAATATAAACTTCCTTACAGAATTCACTTAATTTACTTAATTTTTGCCATTCCAATAAACCTTCGACTAGTTCATGTTGCACTGGTATTTTCAATATAAATCGGTACAACTGGAACGGTGGCGGCGGCGAATTTTTTCACTACGTTTACTTGATTGTTTTATTCCCCTTAAGTAAAAATTAAATGTGTATTTTATAGATAGATTGATCATGACAGCGAGCGGCGTACTGCGAAGTCGCACTAGGCGGGTGTAATGAACCAGAACTTTTATGAGCTTACCGAGCGGCGTAGCGAGAGAGCGGCGGAAAGGGAGTGACTCGTTCTGCGGGCTATATGACCTGCCCATTGCCACTTAAACGAGCTTATCCGCTTGGCTATGTCGGGGACCCTGGTTTCTCTGCGTATGTCCTCATTTCTGATTCGATCCCGCAGAGAAATCCCGAGCATAGCTCCATGGCTCGTTGAGCTACTCGGAGCCTGTTCATAAGCCCTATAGTGAAGCACCACGTTTCAGGAACCGTATGTCATCACTGGCAGCACACATTGGTTAAATACCTTCGTCTTCAGGCACTGAGGAATATTGGACGAGAAGACGTTGCGTAGTTTCCCGAACGCCGCCCATCCGAGCTGGATTCGGCGATTGACCTTCTTCCCAACCATAACTGGGGTAGGCAGAACATGGACATTAGACATGACCTTCGTCTTGTCCATGTTCATTTTAAGGCCCACCTGTTGGGAGACTCGGTTGAGGCCTTCAAGCATCGTGCTGAGTTCCTCCATCGACCTTGCCATGACTACGATGTCGTCGGCAAACCGAAGGTGAGTGATGTATTCGCCGTTAATATTGATGCCCTGCCCTTTCCATTCTAGAAGTTTGAAGGCGTCTTCTAAAGTGGCGGTGAACAGTTTCGGAGATATAACATCTCCCTGTCTCACGCCTCTGTTCAAGGGAATAGCCTTCGAATTCTGTTCCTGTACTCGGACAGACATGGTGGCGTTGCTATACAAACACTTCAGCACTTCGATGTACCGATAGTCAATTCGGCATCGTTGGAGAGACTCTAGCACCGCCCATGTTTCGACCGAATCAAAGGCCTTCTCATAGTCCACAAACGCTAGACATAGCGGCAAGTTATACTCTTCGGTCTTCTGTATAACTTGCCGCAGCGTATGTATGTGGTCTATGGTACAGTCAAGGACTAGGAGGCCGTAACAGATTTTTCTATGGTTTCGTCAGGCCTAGACTGTATTACCAAAGAACAAGAGCTATATTGCAATACAGAAAAACCGGAAGTGTTACGCCGACCGTGTCCGCCACTGTACTAAAGCCTTTTCGGAAGCCGGCTTGTTCGGGAGGCTGGAAGTCATCAAACCTTCGTTCGAGACTATTGGCGATGATCCTGGAAAACAGCTTATAAACATGGCTCAAAAGCGAGATGGGCCTATAATTCTTCAAAAGGGTTTTATCGCCCTTCTTAAAGAAAGGAACCACCTCACTTCTGTTCCATGCTTCAGGCGTGGTCCCTTCGAGTAGGACAGAATTAAAGAGCCTCTGAAGGACTTTGAGTACCGGTGTTCCACCCGCTTTCAGAAGCTCTGACGTGATTCCATCCTCACCCGGTGCCTTGTTGTTTTTACGCAGTTTCAGGGCCATCCTTCAGGCTTAGTGACCGAATCGTATAGCTGTCCGTAGAACTTCTCGATTTCCCTCAAAATTTCCGCTTTCGTCGACGCTATACTGCCGTCATCCCTCTTCAGCTTGGTCATTTGGCTTTGCCCAACAGACATATCTCTTGCGAACACTTTGGAGCCTTTATTTCGCTCTATCGTATCCTTAATACGCGCAGTATTAATAATAATAATAATAATAGCCATTTATTTCCCAATCTAAAGTTTACAAGTTATAAACTACTAGAGGCTGCCCCGCGGTTTCACTCGCGCAGATTTCTCATAAACACAAAAACCCGGTTTATTCCCGTTCCCATGGGAATTTCGGGAAATCCTTTCTTAGTGCTCACCTACACTCCCTAAGGAACCTACATGCAAAATTTCAGCCCGCTACGCCCAGTAGTTTCGGCTCTGCGGTGTCTGTCAGTCAGTCAGTCAGTCAGTTAGTCAGTCAGTAACGGAAGAGTTTTATATATATTGATAACTTGTTCTCAAAGGCACGGTCAATAATATTTTCAAATACAATTATATTCTTGGCCAAAAAGTCAAATAGAATCAGCCTCTGTTATAATAATACTGCAAAATACTTATTAATCTGGACTGGAACTTTAAAATGGATCATGAACGAAATACTTTCGTCAAATTACAATCAAATGTCAATTTGTTAAATTTTCCTTGATTATGTAAGTCGTGTTTCAAAAACACTTGAGATATCTGCAAATATATTTAGTTGTTGAAAAACCCTTAGCAATGAACACTTTTCGGTTGCACTTCAGAAATTGGTAGTCAAAAATAATCTAATGATTTAAGACTCACAAATAGCGTCATCTTCATACATATTAACGTTTGCAACTGCTCTGTTAAAATTATGTATTAATATTTTTAGGTTGGTGCGGATGGGATCAGTTTAACTTCTCTGAGAGATTTAATTTTTTCTCTGTATCTTGCAGTCATCTCTTTCTCCCATGTTGATTTGTAGCCTAAAGTCTCGGACTCGCACTCGCAATCATGAAATAGTCGGCGTTTTTATTAGAAGTTTCTTGAAAAAGTGCTTCTACTGTCGCCTTTATTATATTAAGTTTGTGTAGTGTAGGTAATTAAATCGAAAAAAAATAGCGCGAGCATAAGCTATGTCTTATAAAAATGCAGTGAGCATTCCAGTTGTACAGTGGCGGACTAGGAGTCCGTCTATGGTTTCGTCAGCCATAGTCTGTATTACTAAAGAACAAGAGCTATTTTGCAATACAGAAAAACAGGAAGTGTTACGCCGACCGTGTCCGCCACTGTACGTAGTATACTTATTCATTCCATGGGCGTAACAAAGTTCGCCGGGTTTGAATAAAATGAAAACAAACCAACAATCAATGGAGTCGCAGAGAGACGCCTCGGCCCCCACACTTCTGTCTGTGGTTCTCTGTAGCGTCAAAGGATATTTTAACGAACTGTAGGTACTACCTACCGGTACTACTACAATAATGTATCGCGAGCTATAACATGCAGCATGCATTACCATACCAGTATTACCACTACTTACCAGAGTACCAGTCCAGGGCGGAAACCAACCCACAACAAGAAAACCACCACCATTACCATTACCACAGAACAAGTTACCAGGGAAGGAAATAAAACAACAACTTTATTCGCACACACACAGAACCATTGATCAATTCAGAAACATAAGAAGAAATCGTCCTGAAAAGGACGAACCATTGATCTATCTTCGATGAAACAAGAGATGGTCGTCCTGAGAAGGACGGTTTGCTGCACGTGTTGCGCGAGCGAGCGCAGCCGCAGAAAGAGGCCGAAATACTGAAGCGCTCAGTATTTAACTACGCTACGACCTCTTCTGAGACTACAACGCAGCAACCGCGCCCCCTGCCGGATTGGTTCCACGCAGCCTAGCGGAGCCGCGCGAAAACTATCGCGCCATTCTTTTGAACGCTCGTTCTCATTGGTTCTTGTAATTTAAAAACTGTTTTTTATTTGTTGTTAATACTTTTATTTTTGTGTTATCTTTTTGTATAAAATGATCTGCTTTTTGTAAATAAATTCATTCACTCGTCCTGCTTCTACAACTAAACTACTGGAGTTTTATTTAGCACCAACACTCGCTAAACTGGTGACCCCTAAGAAGAATAACCGCAACCGAAGAAGCTCAACCACAGCCACTGTGAAGAACATCTGCAACCCTTGCCCGTGAAGACCTGCAAACCCACCTGCACTTCCGGCAATCAATCAAGCAGCACAATGTTCACAACGACGAACGAATCGCAAGCCACTCCAGTACCAAACGACGCATCCACACAAGCCATGACAAAAGAAATCGCCATGTGCATGCGTCTACCACCACACAAGCACAGCACCGACGACGACGTCACGCAGATTTTGCTCGCCGAATTGAAAAAACTATCACTCGAACTCGCCGATATCAAATCGCAAATACACGAGCAACCAAGCCGCAGCGAATCACGCCACCGTCACGACCACCACCGAAGCCGCAGTAACTCCCGCAACCGCAGCCAGTCCCGCTCACCATTCTGCTTCTACCACCGCATTTTCGGTAATCAAGCAAGAAAATGCTCGCCGCCATGCGAATTCAAGTCACAGCAACCGGACGCCACGCTGCCGGAAAACTACCCAAAGACGTTGGATGCAGCGGAATCCAGCGTCCCAGGCCAAACACACCGCTTATTCGTCACAGACAAGAAGACGCTACTTACCTTCTTAGTCGACACTGGCGCCGACAGCTCCGTCATACCAAAATGTAAAGGTGCAGAAACTCAGCCCTTAACATTTCAACTCTACGCTGCAAACAACACCGTCATACCTACTTACGGCGAGAAGACGCTAGAACTCAACCTAGGCCTTCGTCGTCCATTCAAGTGGAAGTTCATCGTGGCAAAAGTATCAAAACCTATCATCGGCGCCGACTTCCTGAAATACCACAATCTAATGGTCGATCTCAAAAACAAACGACTCGTCGACGGCAAGACAAACCTAACCACCACAGGTTTTGTCGCACAAACCGACGTTCCGACAATCCGAAGCATCGACGTCGATCAAGCCTACCACGACATACTAGCGCAGTTCCCTGGCATCACTCGACTCACCGCAATGAATATCACCCCGCAAACGCCTGTCGAGCACTACATAGAAACCACTGGCCAACCACTATACTGCCGAGCACGACCTATACCACCACATCGCTACGAACAGGTCCGCAAAGAGTTCGAAACCATGATGGAACAAGGACTCTGCCGACCTAGCAAAAGCCCGTGGTCATCACCGCTCCACGTCGTCCCCAAGAAGAACGGAGACATCCGAGTGTGCGGAGATTATCGCCGACTCAACGCGGTAACAATACCCGACCGCTACCCGATTCCCCGCATGAAAGATTTTACCTACCAACTCTCCGGCAAAAATACCTACTCGACGATTGACCTCAACCGAGCTTACCAGCAACTGACAGTCAGAGAAGCCGATATCCAGAAGACCGCCATCATCACACCGATGGGCTTATTCGAATTCCCAAGAATGTGCCCCGGCCTAAGAAACGCCGGTCAAACATTTCAACGTTTCATGCACGAAGTACTACGTGGACTCGACTTCGTATTTCCGTTCCTTGACGATCTGCTCCTGGCATCAGAAAATGCAGCTCAGCACCGAGAACACCTACGCCAAGTACTCCAAAGACTCGAAGAAAACGGACTCACGATCAACCCGGCGAAATGCGTATTCGGCCAGCCTGAAGTAAAGTTTCTCGGCTACACCGTATCTAAAGAAGGCATCAAGCCGCCGCAAGAAAAAGTCACCGCTATCATCGAGTATCCGAAGCCGAAAACCATAGAAGAGCTACGTCGATTCCTAGGTATGCTCAATTTCTACCGCGAGCACATACCTAACGCCGCCTACCTACAAGCACCGCTCAACGCACTCCTCCACAACGTCAAGAAACGCGACAAGACACCTGTCGAATGGAGTACCGAGTCAACGCAAGCATTCGAGGCATGTAAAGTCAGCATACAAAACGCAGCTTTACTTGCACATCCCTCGCACAGCGCACAACTCGCAATCTTCAGCGACGCTTCTGACAAGATGGCCGGCGCCGCTTTACAACAGAAAATCGACGGAAAGTGGCAGCCACTTAGCTACTTTTCGAAGAAATTCACCGACGCACAGCGAAAGTACAGCACATTCGACCGCGAGCTCACAGCAATCTACATGGCAGTACGCCACCTCCGGAAAATGTTCGAAGGCCGACCCGTCACAATTTACACCGACCACAAGCCGCTCACCTACGTGTTAGCAAAACCGCCGTCGCCGTCCGAAACTCCCCGGCGAGCCCGCCAACTCATGTACATAAGCGAGTTTACGACCGATTTACGACACGTCAGCGGAAAAGAAAACGTCGTTGCAGACGCACTGAGCAGAATCGAAGAAATCGCCTGTCCATCTGCATTCGACTACACGCAAATCGCACGCGCTCAAGAACAAGATTGCACCCTCACACACCTACTGCAACAAAGTAACCTCCAACTCAAAAAAGTTACTTTGCCCGACACTCAAGCGCAACTCTACTGCGAAACGTCAACACCGCAAATACGTCCGTACCTACCGCAAGAGTTCCGCCGAGCCGCATTCGACCTTGTACATAACATCAGTCACCCCGGCATCCGAACGACAAGAAAACTAATGAGCGAAAAGTTTTTTTGGCCATCGATGAACGCCGAAGTCGCAAAATGGGCAAAAGAATGCACAAACTGTCAAGCATGCAAAGTACAACGTCACACATCAAGCCCACTTTCAAATTTCCCGCCAAGTTCCCGATTCAACCACGTACACATCGACATAGTTGGTCCGCTACCTACATCGCCTCAAGGACACCGATATCTCGTCACGATGATCGACCGAGCAACGAAATGGCCCGAAGCTGTCCTTACCGAAGAAATATCCGCCGAGGTCATCGCGAAAATTTTCTATGAAAAATGGATTACTCGTTTTGGCTGTCCGGAAACACTAACTAGCGACCAAGGACGACAGTTCGAATCACAACTATTCGCAAGCCTCATGACAACAATGGGAATAAAGAAAACTCGATCAAGTCCGTACCATCCTCAAGCAAACGGAATGATCGAACGCTGGCACCGCACTTTCAAAGCCGCACTCAAAACTCGCCTAGCAACAAACTCCACGTGGACTGACGAGCTACCTACAGTCCTACTCGGTTTACGCGCCGCCGCGCGCACAGATACCGGCGTGAGCGCAGCCGAACTTACTTACGGCCACAACCTACGCCTACCGAGTGATTTTTTCGTCCCGCAACAACAACAAGAACAAATGGACTACGGATACGTCAGCAAGCTACGAGAAACAATCAACTCACTCAAACCCGCGGAAGAAGGTTCGCATAGCAACAAGCGACCTATTTTCGTACACCGAGACCTCAAGCACTGCAAACAAGTTTACATTCGAGTCGACGCAGTCCGAAAACCTCTGCAACCGCCATACGAAGGTCCCTTCACTGTCCTCGAGCGAAACGAAAAAACATTCACGCTTCAGCTACCAGGAAGAAACGCAACAATTTCAATCGACCGATTGAAACCTGCCTATCTCCTCAGCGACGAAGCAAACGCAGAACCGACTCAAGCGCCACCTAGTAAAACGGCTAAGCAAGCTGCCATTGCAACCGCGCAGCCACCTAGCAACACGTCGCCGCCGCCACAGCAAGTACCCGCGCAACCACCTAGCAACACGCCGCCGCCACCACAACAAGTACCCGCGAAAACCCCTAGCAACGCGCCGCCACAGCAACAAGCCCTAGCAACCGCACTGCCGCCGCCGTCGCTCAAGACTACGCGAGCCGGCCGAGTGAGACGCCTGCCTGTACGTTTCACTTAGGAGGGAGCACTGTAGGTACTACCTACCGGTACTACTACAATAATGTATCGCGAGCTATAACATGCAGCATGCATTACCATACCAGTATTACCACTACTTACCAGAGTACCAGTCCAGGGCGGAAACCAACCCACAACAAGAAAACCACCACCATTACCATTACCACAGAACAAGTTACCAGGGAAGGAAATAAAACAACAACTTTATTCGCACACACACAGAACCATTGATCAATTCAGAAACATAAGAAGAAATCGTCCTGAAAAGGACGAACCATTGATCTATCTTCGATGAAACAAGAGATGGTCGTCCTGAGAAGGACGGTTTGCTGCACGTGTTGCGCGAGCGAGCGCAGCCGCAGAAAGAGGCCGAAATCAGTGTTGCCAACGGTTGAAATAGCAATCCACCAGATTAGGCTCCTCAAACCACCAGAAAACCACTAACAAAAATATGTCCCCCTCTGAAAACCACTAAAATTTCCACTAGGGTGCATGACAGATGAGTGGACATACGTAAAAATAGGGGGCAGTGGTGACCCTTTGCTATGCGTTCTACCCCAAATATATGACCTGGGAGGCAAATTTCTTAACTATAAACGATCGACTCGTAATTGACTTGTTAGCGACTTCGTTAACCATTGCCGCTTTAACAAACAAGATTTCTGTTACACGCCCAAAAAAAACAGCAATGATTAACGAAGTCGCCAAAAAGAACAAGACAATTACGAGCCAATCGTTTTTAGTAAAGAAATTTGCCTTCCTAGGCCCTTTTATTTTTTAAGGATTTTTTAATGTTCAATTTTTAAGACTTGAGCCCTAACTTGAACTTGAAACTTTAACGTGGTCCCTCTCGGTATGGCGCGAAATTAAAAAAAAAATCGAATTTATTTATTTTGGTGAAAGTATTAATTTAATAAATTTTTAATGAATTCGCTTATGTAAGAAATAAGAAACCATCTCCCACATTGTAAAAAACGCGATTTTTTTTTAATTTTGCGCCATACCGAGAGGGACGACCTTTTTCTAAAAATAAACCAATTCGCAACCTTAAAATTTTATTGCCACCTAGATCTTAAACTATCTTCTTTAAAAACTATAATCAGGTGCTCAAGACAGCTACAAAGAAAACTAAGGGTCCTTGAAGTATGGAAAAATATGAAAAAAAAAATTACATCGACTTTGTATTCAATTGAAAAAAAAAAGGAAAAATGTTGTTATTCTACTAAATTGTATAAAACATCTTTAGTTCATACGCTTTGTAACAGCATACCGTAATTCCAATTTATTCAAAAACTACAACAGTTCTTGGTCTAATTTTTCCACTAAAAAAATCCACTAGCCACTAAACGCAAAAAATGGCCACTAAATGGGGGTTCCAAACCACCAGATTTAGAGGAAAATCCACTAAGGTGGCAACACTGGCCGAAATACTGAAGCGCTCAGTATTTAACTACGCTACGACCTCTTCTGAGACTACAACGCAGCAACCGCGCCCCCTGCCGGATTGGTTCCACGCAGCCTAGCGGAGCCGCGCGAAAACTATCGCGCCATTCTTTTGAACGCTCGTTCTCATTGGTTCTTGTAATTTAAAAACTGTTTTTTATTTGTTGTTCATACTTTTATTTTTGTGTTACCTTTTTGTATAAAATGATCTGCTTTTCTATACCAATATTATAAAGAGGAAAGATTTGTTTGTTTGTTTGTTTGTAACGAATAGGCTCCGGAAATACTGAACCGATTTGAAAAATTCTTTCACTGGTAGGAAGCTACATTAACCCCGAGTGTCATAGGCTATATTAGATTTTCAAAAAAATTAGGGATCCTTACCTAAACTCAAATAATGTAAGCCAATGTGTAATATTTTTTCCGTTGTTTACATATTTTGACAGATGGTTTGTTGTTGTTGTTTGTTTTTTATTCGGCCATTCTGGGCGGGCAAAAGAACATAGTCTATAGAGCCAAGTCTTTTGTAATATCTTATATTCTATGGCGTAACGAAGTAAGCCGGGAAAGCTCGTTGTAAATAAATTCATTCACTCGTCCTGCTTCTACAACTAAACTACTGGAGTTTTATTTAGCACCAACACTCGCTAAAGAACCAATCAGAATAAGTTTACCAGCAAGCAATATTCAGCCAATCAGAGTTAACCTTTTAACCGCCAAGCACTTGATATGAAGTAGTCACAAAGTTCTCCCACCACGCCAAGCACTTCTCTGGAAGTAGCTTACATTTTTACATTTTATGACCCAACTATATGTTCTAAAGAGAAAAATCCAATTGGATACTGTTCTTGAAGCTTCTATGAAGTAATTCATGTTAAGACCCTGTACTTTGAAGCTTCTTACCTAATTAGGTATGAGGGTCCCCCACCCTCGCAGCTGTGACATGCGCGCGTCGAAATGCGAAATGTCGCGGCAGTTTTAAATTTTATTACTTTTCATACAAGCCGAAGTTAAATCGAGATGTTTATACCTACCGCACAATTTTTCTTTCCGATTTTCGTTTCAGCTAACAAGAATTTGCGTTTAGGTAAGGTATTTGTAATAACGAGTTTTTTTTAAACCATCTGAGAAATATAAAACAGATTTCTTAATTCTGAAAAATATAGATGTAGGATTTAGTTTAGACAAGTTATTAAAAAGTAACAAGATGTAATGAATTTCACTCTGTAGAAATAAATATCAAAGTAAACCCTTTTTGTAGTGTTTTCTCAATATAAATAAAACACCACTGGTTGTTTTAATTTTAAACAAATAACGATATAGTTTGAGTTGATAACTTTTTTTATTTGGAACTAAAATCACACCCTAAGGCCTCCTTTACGAAGACGCGGCGTGTTGTGCGGGATGTCGTGTGGGCTCCGACGCGGGCGCCACCACGGTAGCCGCCGCTGCGGGCGCCGCCGCGGGAGCCGACGCGTTTCCTTATACGATATCGAACATAGGCCTATGCGCGTCTCCGTAAACGGTCTCATACTATTGCTATACATTTGATTTGGGCGCAGCACGCCCCGCACGACGCCTCGCGCAACGCCCTGCGTGCGGCCTGCAATTGCGGCCTAAGGGTGGATAAAATATGGATGCCTTTTTTATTCACTCACAGATTGTATTGCCATATTGTAATTTACATGAGAACTGCTCGCATAAGTATATATATTTTTTATATAAAAGTAAATTGTGCCTTTCCTCCAACCTTTTTGTAACCAAACAAATTTTTGATACTGTTACTTTTTAATTTATAGAAGAAGATTTTAAAATTGACATTGTTACCTTTCAAAAAGACTTTTGTTAACTAGGCAGTACATCTCAGCCGCTATACACATTAACATGCATTCATTTTCTTGTAAATAGTGTACCTAACCATGTGTAAATATATCATCCCTTCTTCAACCTCTGGAGTTATTTCTACTGCAGGCGGGCGGACATAGGAGTTCTCTAAATTGGCGACCTACGACGATTGGATTACAAAAACCGCAAAATTTTCAACACTCGCCCCACCAGTTCCATTGTAAGTGGCGACTACCTGCCTTCTTCTGGAGGACTCTGGGGGACTTCTGGAGAAGCGCCTCGCCGACTAATATAATAATAATCATCATCATCATCATCTCGGCTGCCCAAATTCAAAACCTAGTAACTGGTGTTTTTGCAAAAAAACCGTTTTTGTCATTTTTCGACTTACTAGGCGGTATAGATTTGATATGAACCTTAAAACACCCAGTTTCTTACGTAATTTTAAAAATAAAATTTAGCAAGTCTACCCAATTTGGAAAAGTTATTGAAATTTCCATGAAGTACATATTCTTAACATAGCGCATGTCGGATTACAAATAAAAAAAACTTGCAACTCAACCGACTTACTAGGTTATGAATTTGAAAGCTGACTTACTATGTTTTGAATTTGGCGCCGATTATAAAATCAATCAAATTTTGATGGAATTTAGTAAGTTACAAAAACAGTATACAAATTTGGCTGAATTAACCACGAGTAGTAACCAAATCGTAAACAAAACTTAATTCTGCCACAAATAAATCACTTTTATAACTTTTAAATGAATGCACTTCAAAAAATAACATTTTTCATTCGAAACGTACAACTAAAAATATAAAATGCTTTAAAAAGTAGAGAATTAACTCAGAGATTGTATTTCAAAACATAGTATTTCACACTTAGTTAATTAACTATGTTTTGAAATTGTTTTCATTGTCATATTTGGGTAAATTAAAAAAAAAAAAAATAGTTGGATCGATTTAAGTGTGACTATAGTCAACAATATAGTCAAACTTTTGGTCAAACACCGAAATTGCTATTGCGTCTGGTTTCTTCGGGGCAACGAATTAAAGTAGTCGACCCGTTTTTTGGCTCTCCTGAACATTTTTGTTAAAACGAGTTACTAGGTTTTGATTTTAAGCAGCCGATCTCACACGATAGCGTCCACTGCTGGACATAGGCCGCAACCTTTACCAGGTCGTCTGACCACCTTCTGGGGTGTAAGACCAGCGTTTGGAGGGTGATTTGAGGTGAAGGTGAACCTTGAAGTGAGGGGGGCGGGGGGTAATTCCTTAAAATTAAACTGAAAAGCAAAAAATTAAATCTTTTCATCAAAAAATTAAACAGCCGAAAAAACCGAAAAGCGTTAAATAAAAAGGAAACATTTTCTATTAAGACATAAATTACTGCCTTTTTAAAGTAATTTGAGTAAGTATACCACGTAATATTGTGCTAATGTAATATTAATATTGTGTTATCGGCGCCACAGAACTAACAAAGATATGATATAACTATATAAGTACCCTATGATTTAAGTTTTATTTGTGGGAATAAAAAAGGTAAGTTTGTAATGCGACGGTTTTATAAATGTAATATCGGTATCAAAATTGGTTTCTTTAAGCTCCATACAGATCCTAATCAGATGTTATGGTTCATTGTTTTGACATCTGTTGTCAAAATTTGTTTACATTTGAATAAAAATAAAACGAAATACGAGAGCGCGAAAACAAAAATTTGACACAGAACCGGCCTCGGCCGTGGCCACAAGGGTGCTGACGGGGTAGGGAGCGGCGCGGCATGGCATCGGACCGCGCGAAAACGATGTTTTTTTTTAGTTTTTGCTGGTTTTTTGTCTTTTCGTTAAACTTAAAAATTCTTACTATAGTAGTATGTCTAAAATTTAAGGTCAGCAATTTTCATTCCAAAAATCAAATAAACACAATCAGCGGTTTAAAAATAAAATGGAAAAAACGGAACAAAAAGGGGTAACTTTGAGATTTTTTTCTATCAACTAAAATTAATTAGATCCTGTTTCCCTTTAGTATGATGACTAGATTAGATCCTTAACTAACACATATATTTTTTTCAGAATGAAGACATCAATTTTGTATGTCTCAGATTGTTTAAAAAAATCTCAAAAACACAAATTTTTGAAGCACCAAGCCTTAACAGATTTTGTGAAAAGTTAATAAACTTAGAATAATAAGACGATAAACTTTAAGAAACTTTCAAATGAAAAATAGTGTGCTCTCCCACGCCAAGTACTTTACTGGAAGTGGTCTAGTGTTGTGACATTACTCGGAATTTTCGATGATTCCTAACAAATATATTTTTTAAATTATTATAACTATACACTTTTTCAACCATCTCATAACGTGTACGCATAGTGCGGACTGGAATAATATAATTTCTATTAGAATTTACTATTGATTCCTTTATTATCTAAAATCTAAAATATATCTAAAATCTAGTTTTAGGAGACATCTTGCTAGTCTTTTAGCGTACAATATAAGTGACCCAACCACTATTGTGGGTAAGTCGATAGATTTAGTTAAGGACCCGACGGTTAGTAGTAATTCTAACAAACATTTACAAACAAGGAGTTCTTTAAACTCCATAGCCAGACAACAGAGAAGCAGCCTTGTACACTTAGTCTAATTCACCAGAACATAAATCGCTTCTCTGGCAAAATTTTAGAAATTGAAATTTTCCTAGAAGATTTTAAATGTGATATTCTTTGTCTGACAGAAACATGGTTACAACCACACAAAATGAACTTTAGTCTCCTAGATTTTAAAGTTACAAGTGTATTTAACAGGAATCTCTCAAATGGAGGTGGTTGCCTTATATTAACTAGGAATATTAATAAAGTTAAAGAGCGAAAGGACTTTGTCAAACTTTCAGTTGAAAGCACCTGTGAGGTTGCGTGTGCAGAGCTAGACCGCTATATAATTCTATGTGTGTACCGTCCTCCCATTTCTTCCAACTTCGATAATTTTGTAACTGCAATGGAAGACGTACTGGGTAAAGTAAGCTGTTCAAATAAAACAGTAGTCATTTGTGGAGATTTCAATGTTGACTTACTTACAGACACGACCCAAAGGACCACTCTATTAGGCCTATTCCAGTCTTTTAATTTTAAGTTTTTGTTCAACGAACCCACAAGAATAGCGGGTACGTCTGCAACTTGTTTAGATAACATAGCAATGAACGGTAATTACTTCAAAAAATCATTGTTAACTTCTTTAAGGTCAGATCATAAGGGTCTAAATGTTTTATTGTACACAGTTGAACAAGAAAAAGAAAACTCGTTAGTTTATAGGCCAATGAACCAAAGTCGTATGGAAAGATTTTATCATAGTCTTCAGATGCGCCTTGCCTTGCTGAGCTTTGAGGCAGATGATCCCAATACACTATATCAAGAGTTATTTTCCGCGATACGGATTGAATTCGATCTTATATTTAAATTCAAAAAAGTTTGCAGTAATAAAAATTCAAATTTTAGTACTTGGGCGACGCCGGGAATTAGGAAAAGCAGAGATGCCCTATATGAGTTATATGATAGGAAAACTTTTGATCAAGACCCTTCATTTCTTGAACATGTTAGGAGTTATTCTAAATTGTTTAAGATAGTTTGCACCAAAGCTAAATCTATTAATTTAAATAATAAAATTAGAAATTCGAAAAATAAAAGTAAAACTGTCTGGCGTATTATTAATAAAGAAACTGGTAAAGCTAACGGTAAGGAAAGCATTCAAGCTTTAAACTTAAATGGTAAAGTCGTAACAGATAAGTCGGAAATTGCGAATGAATTCGAATCATTCTTTGCTAACATCCCATTTCAAACCACTAAAGACCTTAACGCATCTGCCAGCGCCGCGGAATCTATACTTAAGGAACATGTTGACATCGCCCCGCCTCCACTCACGTTTCGCCATGTTGGACCGCAATGCATTATTAAGATATTTAAGGAACTCAATTTAAAAAAGACAGAAGATTTATGGGGGATATCAATTAAAGTACTTCAACCTGTTATAACACTAATAGCGCCTCATCTAGCATTAATTTTTAACTCTTGTATCGAAAAAGGCATTTTTCCAAATTTATTGAAGTACAGCAAAATCATTCCAATTTTTAAATCTGGAAATACCGAAAACCCCACTGATTATAGACCAATCGCGGTTCTTCCAGCCTTAAGTAAAATATTTGAAAAACTTATTCTTGCACAATTAGCGTCTCACTTCTCAGTCAATAACTTCCTACACAAAAATCAATTTGGTTTTAGGAAAGGGCGGTCTACCTTAGACGCAGGTCACAAACTCATCAGCGATGTCTATGGAGCCTGGGAGGATTCTCACGATGCTATTGGGGTTTTCTGTGACCTCTCGAAGGCTTTTGACTGCGTTGATCATGAGACTTTGCTACTTAAATTACAGCACTATGGCTTAATTGATAAATCACTTGATCTACTTGCCTCTTATCTTACTGATCGCGACCAACGAGTGGACGTGGGTGGTGCGGTGTCTGCAGGTTGTCCTATCAAGATTGGTGTACCTCAGGGATCGATATTGGGGCCTTTCCTGTTCCTAGTCTACATAAATGATCTCCCTTACATGTTAGATAAACTTACTGATGTTGTCCTCTTTGCGGACGGCACCTCTTTAACATTTAAAGTTAAACGAGGTGACTCACTCAACTTAGATATAAACAAAACATTAGTGGAGATTTCTCAATGGTTTACTTCTAATAATTTACTTTTGAACGCAAAGAAAACTAATTGCATTAAGTTTTCCTTGCCAAATGTGACTGCTTATGATACAGACATACATTTGGACAATAACATGCTTAATCTGGTAAATCAAACTGTATTCCTTGGTATCACTCTAGATTCGAAACTTCAGTGGGGCCCCCATATCTCAAATCTTGCGGCAAGGCTCAGTTCGGCTGCGTACGCAATCTGGAAAATCAGAAAATTAACTGATGTTTCTACCGCGAGACTTGTGTATTTCAGATACTTTCATAGCTTAATGACCTATGGCTTGCTTCTATGGGGAAGAGCTGCAGATATTAACGTCATTTTTATACTACAAAAACGCGCAATTAGAAACATTTATCAGCTTAAAGCTCGCGAGTCCCTCAGACAAAAATTCAAAGAAATTGATATTTTGACGCTTCCGTCCCAGTACGTCTTTGAAATTATTATGTATACTCGTAAAAACTTACATATGTTTGATAAAAAATGTGATAAAATTAAAGACGTCTAGCAAAAACAAACTAAGTATTCCACAGAACAGACTAAAACGGACAAACAAATGCTTTATAGGAAACGAAGTAAGATTTTATAACAAGATCCCAGAAGAGATTTTGATCCTGAATGATAATGAGTTTAAAACTCGTATCAAAAAAGGTTTGATTAATAAAGCTTATTACAATGTTGATGATTATGAAAACGACAAAGACGCATGGAAGTAGTCTAGCTCTGCACGATATTTTCATTATTTCATGTATGTACTTTAAATCTTTTTAATTTATGTTCTTTGTATTGTAAATTGAATTGTAATGTCACATATATAAGAACAAAAAAAAAAAAAAGAGAAATTGTAAAGTAGAGTTTGTTACCCCTTTCTTCTCTACGCTGTAAAATCATTGCGAAAGGGAGTAGAATCATTTGACAGAGGAGGGCTCGTTTGGGGGCGTCTCCAGGCGACCATTGTCGTAAGGCAAGGCAAACATTGTTTGCCTGAGCCAATTAGTGGGCACCCTGAACTACCTCGCCTCTATCAGTATAGGATACTTTACGAAATAAGGTATCAATATTAATTAGATTAGTCTAATTGACTTTCAATAAGCGATATCTTGTATCCTGTATTGAATAAATCATTTTTTACTTTTTTTTACTTTACTATTGTAGACATTACACATCCTCGCCTTTGAAAATGTCGACAACAATTAATAAGGTAGGCGGGCGGCTCTAGCGTAGCAACCCGTTCATCAGTTGTTTGATATATCCCGTACGCCAAGCACTTGTGGTGAAGTGCTGCTGTGACGTCACATACGCAAGACAAGTTTTTTAGTGCTGTGCTAAAGAGTGGACATTTTGGTACATTGTGTCCAGACTGTTGGTACGCTCAGCGTAAAAAATAGTGAAAGTACATCTACAGATGAATTGCGCTGCGCATTTTCCAATGGTTCTAATTAGAAACTAATAAAATATTGTTGAATTGAATTAAGTCAGTTTGGATTTGGTCGTAAAAGTACCTACCTACTAATACTACGCTACGTTTACTTCGAAACGTGTACACTTAGATCTACAAATGGTCATCACAGATTTTTTACAAACATCCATACATAGCTGGGTAAACGCTTAAATAGACACCATATAATTGAATATTATACTATAGAACAAAATCACGTCTTTTAAAAAAGCTTTCAACATTTTAAACGGTATTCACAAAGTAATAGGAAATACCCAGCAAAACTAAAAAAATAATATTGGCAATTAATTCCATAAATGGATTTGATTTGTTTGCTAAAGCTTTAGGTAGCAGTGCTCAGAGACAAATAGATGTCGCATTATGTTGTCTTTGTGTGTAAGGTATGTTGGAAAGGCACCCCGCCTATGCGTTTATGCTAAAACAAAAGCGTCGATTCCAGGTAAGAATACTCTGCAAAAAACCCTTTACAAAAATGTGATTTATGACTTTGTTTACCTTAAAAGTTATTCTTTCCCACGGCTTCTACTACTGGAATACAGATTTGCAGAGAACCATTGGGACCTTACCTCATAAGTTGTTTTTTTTGAACTAGTTAAAAGTTCATTAAAAAAAAACTCTACAACATATATTTGTTTACGTATGTAAATGACATACTTAAGAAAATTCCTGATGAAAATTAAAAAATCTCTTTGATGAAGTGTAGAGGTTGTAAAAAGAGACTATAGTATTTTACAATTATTTGTAATTTTTAATTTAAATGTTATTTATGTCCTCAAAATTAAAACAACCTTTGATTTTACATAGTTCTTTATAATGACGTTTTGGATACGATGTTATCTATGATTGATTTATGGCAATGGTCGAGGGACGAACAGCTACAAACATAAATTATATTAATTTTTAGATTTTAAATTTATAGAAAGTATAGTTTTAATTTTGTACATATTTGTATTTGAGGACGAAAGAGAATAATTTAAAAAAAATATAATTTGCCAAAAGAAAACTAAGTATAGGTACTATATATTTTTTTTATCCAGATTTAATTACGTATTTATTCAAAAATAGAAAGAATGCGCGTGCGTAGCCTAGATCCCTCTGGAGGGGCACGATAAGGACCGATGCGCTCGCGACACTATAGGCTCCGTCCGCCCCATTTATATTGTCTCCATAATGTAAGGCCCCTGCAAACGCAAAAGCGGAGCGTTTTTTAATGGTGGCGCAAACGCCAAGTGAACATTATTTTGTTGTTACGAGTGTTAGACAAATTTACCCAACAACTTCCATGTCCCAATACAACTCAATTTAATAAAGCTTGACGGCTATTGGTTTTTTCAAATTATAAGCTTTATAACACTTCTATACGTTTTTTTAACTAACAACTATAGCTTTTGGAGTATAAATTGAGGTGTGTTTCCATGCCCATTGTCCAGGTATGATTCAATGAAATATCCCGCCACGCTCATGACAAAATGGTGCCTTAAACTGTAACGAGAAATGCATCACATGACATGTGACTCATGAACTTAAAATTATTAAGTTACTTGAGTGAGATTATTTTGATTGGTACATAAATCATTTTATTAAAAACTAGTCCACCCGGCGAACTTCGCACCGCCTAACCAATAACTATCTTGTGCACGTATTAAACTTATAAACCTTCCTCTTGAATCACTCTATCTATTTAAAAAAAAACCGCATCGAAATCCGTTGCATAATTTTAAAGATTTAAATACGATTCAATAAAAGATTAAAAAATATAGTACAAAAAAACTATCGACTCTGTCATTAACAACCCTTTAACGAGATCGAACTTTGCAGTTTTTGTGTCTCTCCAGCGCCGAGTACTTGATATGAAGTAGTTAGTGACGTGCCACCGCTTTAGTTTGTTATATAATTCAGTTGAAAGTAATCAGACAAAACTCCATAAAAGCAAATTCTAATTGGGTTCTAGCATTACAAAAGTTTAAAAAACGGGAAAATGTTTAGCTTTTCGTATATTAATCACTCCATTGTTTATTTATCTCACATAAAAATTTTGGTTGATTTTGTGTGTCGATTGAATTTTGCAATCACTAATGTTTTTGAAGGTAAAATGCCTTGGCGTGGGGGAGCAACCTTCGTTTATTTCCTGCGGCGCCGAAAAGGTTAAGGAAGGTTTCAAAGTTTTCATTTATACTAGGATTTTTGCAAAAAAAACTGCTTTATGTCAGGATTGAAAAAAAAAGTAATGCTTGTATCAAATTATACGTGTTTTCGCAAAATCCCTAGTTTTTTTTTGCAAAAAACCTAATTATCAAATCTTACTACGACATATTGTTAATTTAAACGACACCATGTAGTGAGAAATAAAATATCATAGCTAGTTACATAACTTACAATATATATGTACTTATAACATTATGAAAAATTGTCAATTAATGTATGCCAACGAGAACCACAATTTATCATTAACTATTATTATAGGTTTATGTAGGTACTATAATGTGATATATATTAAGTAGGTACGACATCCTTAATTAATTTAGATAAGTTATAAATAATTATGTAAATATTAAAGGCTTTGCATGATACATTATTCAAAATATAAGAACATCTAACATACTTACTTACATTTTTTGTATTTTATTTAAAACGAATTTATCCCGATGGACCCATATATAAGGGTTTGAACGTGGTGGCAGCGCCAGTTAAAGACCGCGAGTTGCGCAGCTATGTCTAACTTCAAAAGTAAGCTACAGACATCTCTTCCATCATCCATCCGAAACCACGGACGTACCACGCACGCCTTTGCGATTATTCGATCCACGGCGCTTTTTCCCTATCTCCGCGAGTTAAGTATGTACAGTGGCGGACACGATCGGCGTAACACTTCCGGTTTTTCCGTATTGCAAAATAGCTCTTGTTCTTTGGTTATACAGTCTAGGGCTGACGAAACCATAGACAAATCTGTTACGGCCTCCAGTCCGTGACTGTACCAAGAAACAACACCAGACTAAGTCTAAGTCTGGCAGACTTTCATACCTATGGATTATTTTAAGAATATGCGGTCATAAACTAGTGCGGTGCCCGAAGACAGCAGAGCCACCATCCAAGACGCCCGCATTTTAAGGTTAGTGCCAGTGTTTCTACCTTACAGTATTTAAATTAAGTCGTGGCCGCGCCGCTGAACATGAAGAGTTCCGCAGCCATGGCTATCTGATCACGGAGTTAAATTTGTATCAATTTGCAAAAAAAAAACTGAAATAATCCACTATCCATATTTAAAATCTGAACATGGAGTTGCGCGGCCATGGATATCTGCAAAACTAAGCCACCTAGAAAGGTGATCTTTCTTGTAAATCGTAGAGTTTAATTTGTAACAATTTGTTTAATTAAACTCTATTTATCAAATTCGTTTTGCAGATATCAGAGACAGCATAAGAGCCAGTTTACAGCGATGCTAGCGCCATTCGCGAAAAATATTATTATCTTCTAAAGCCTAATATCGAAAATGTGGCACAGTATGACACTAGATAATGTAGCCTAGTATTTTTAGGGCACTGTTGTAAGTATAGCTTTTAAGTTACTGTTGTTACTGTTAAGTTAAAGACCAAAGAAAGATACAAAGTGTTGCTAAAAGTGGCCGCTTTTAGCTACAATCTGTGTAAAATTTTGTTCCTTTTAGTTAGGTAGGACTACTCAAATAATACTAAGCAAGATTAAGTTAAAGACCAAAGAAAGATACAAAGTGTTGCTAAAAGTGGCCGCTTTTAGCTACAATCTGTGTAAAATTTTGTTCCTTTTAGTTAGGTAGGACTACTCAAATAATAGTAAGCAAGATTATCTAGTGTCATACTGTGCCACATTTTTGATATTTGCCTTAGTTTAGAAGATATTAATTATTTTCGCTAATGGCGCTAGCATCGCTGTAAACTGGCTCTTAAATTTTCCGGGAAAATAATAATATAAGTACCTAACATAACCACTCCCACTACAGTTTGTAACTAACTGCGGGGGAGTATGACAATAAGGTACCTACCCTCTTACAACAAAAGATTTCCTTGATTACATAGAAAACTTGAATAAGAAGTAAAGCGGAGGCCTTTGTCTATGGGGTTGTACACGGAAAACTTTTTGCAGATGACGCTCTATATGTTTGACCCATAACAAACAAGTGAAATACAATAAATAGTTTTTTTTTCGAAGTTATTTCTAAACTGTATTTTATATTGTATCGTATTGAATGTAGGAGATAACATAGTTGAAAGAAGAAATTAATAAATGAGAAGGCTTGTTACGTGACAAAAAACGCGAACTTCGTGAGCAAGTAAATAATGAGTTAATGTTAGCTAGGACCATTTGCTTGTTAATATCTCAAGTTCACATTTAGTTACTAAAGTATATGGACACAAATTCATACGATTGGACCATTTTATATGACTTTTGCAAGTAAAACAACATATACTTAACCTAAAAACAATCAAAGGTCATCTCAAGATGGGTCAGAAAACCTTGTGCGAGGACTGCAGACCGCCTAAACAGCGATAAGATATATAATTATGAACAAACCTTTAGTAAAACTAAGACTTCGGTTGTTGGAATCTTCAAAATGTCGGAAACATAACCTTGATCCGTTCGTTTGCTTTGAAGTTCTTTAACATCATAGGTTCCTAGCCGGGTATTGTTAGGAAACTTACGATTTTCATTTTCCTTACACCCAACAGCTACATAGTGAGTTCTTTTGATAAATAATTGGATTACCAATGCAAATCACATACAAAACTTTGTTTGTTATGGGTCAACCCTACAAACGACACTAGCGGGATAAATTGGCAGTTTTTTCCCTATTGACACATTAAGACGATATACGCGAAATAAATCAAACGACCAAGGATCAAAGGTTGTCCTATTCCCTCAAACATACTGAGGGAAAAGGACAGTCATATGTCAGTCGCCCACATCCGTTACTACATTTTATTCGAAAAAGTAATAAGTATTAAATATCTTTTTAATTATAACTTTTAAATCAAATTTAAATTACCAGAATTTAATTTACTTTATTATCATTATTCCTATGTAGTTTCAACAAAAACTAGTTAGTAATTTCGAAGAACTAGCTATTCCCGTTTTTTGGAATGGTTATCTTTGACGAAATAATGTATCGAGGTTTTTTGATTCCACAAGTGTTTCTATTATAAAAAACTTTGTTATATCCTCAAAAACGTTAAGTTAAAATTCCAGATCTTTACCTCTTATAGATTAAGAGAATTGATTTAAAAAACCTTAAAAACTCATATAGCGTCTTAAACCAATTTCAAGAAAAAAAGAAAAGTAAGAAAGCAAATTGGACGGTTTAGAAACAAAAGGCGATTCTATTCTAAAATAACATGTAATGTAATTATTGTTACTTTAGTTATTGCAGTTATTACCTACAAGGATACAAAAAGGCGTTTCGCAGGCAGCGCTGCGGGCGTTATTTTTGTCCGCAAAGCAATAAAGTCCGCGCGTTTGACTGCCACGCCACAGAAAATGCCTGCCGTGTGTGTTTACAAGTTAATTCCCTTTGCGCTATCGTTCGCAGACAAAAATTGCCACCTAGCCGTGTTTTTTTAAGGGCCTTGGTGGCACCCTCACTTGAATTTTTTTTTGACCGACGAAAAAAAAGGAGGAGGTAAGTACTCAATTCGACACGTATATATATATATATATTTTTTTTAATGTATGATCACGCATAACTTTTTACAGAGTAGTCCAATTTTGATAATTCTTTTTTTAATCGACAGGGCATACCTTGAAGTTGGTCCCATAAAAATTTGGAAATAAAATTCCCAAATTTTATTTCCAAATTTTAGGCGCCGACTTAAAATTACTTGGTATACCCTACATTACTTTAAGAACTTAGTAATTCGATTATTATTTTATGCTTTTCATCATATTTTTTTTCGGCGGTTTTATTTTTTGATAAAAAGTTTTATTACTAATTCAGTAAGTAGGGGAGACCGAGGGGAGTTGGAACAGAGGTGAGTTGGAACAACGCGTTTAAAAAAAAAACTAAAGCTGTTAGCGTCCAACCGCCCACGCCTAGCAACTGTTTGCCATCACCCGCAGGCTATTCAGTTAGGTCCTATGGCCACAAGCGCCCCGTTTTGGCAATCAGTGTTTGATGTGGTAAAAATCGACAAAAGTAAGTTTTGATCTGTTTTTTGTCATACCTACCTATATTTGCAAGTTGATTTTTTTTTTTTTCTTTAATACATAGTATAAAACAAAGTCGCTTCCCGCGTCTGTCCCTATGTATGCTTATATCTTTAAAACTATGCAACGTATTTTGATCCGGTTTTTTTTAATAGATAGAGTGATTCAAGAAGAACGTTTATATGTAAAATACATGCACAAAATACTAATAGTTTAGGCGGTACGAAGTTCGCCGGGTCGACTAGTGAATTTATAATTTTACAAAAATGGGGATCATTTTTGTACTGAGGAGATTTGGAACAGCTTGTTCCAACTCACCTCGTTTATTGTATGTATAGGCGATGTATGGTGGTTTTGTTTGTTTGTTTGTATCTTGAGTTTGTTATTATGTTTAAGGATGCCTACTCATTATTAGAGTAAGAAAGTCGGAGGGAAAGCAAGCCGTGAAAAACATGAACACGGGCAGAAAACGTTAATAATGTAGTGTGATTGAGAATATCCAAGAGCAAAAATCAAAGTCTAGAACGCAAATATTGTTACTAATTGCGAATTTTCCCATGTATGCCATAATTTATATAGCCATAAATTTTATTATTTTGTTAAATTCTTTAAGTATGTTCTCTAAGAACTAAGAAGACT
The DNA here is from genome assembly GCA_951802225.1 of Euspilapteryx auroguttella. Lineage (NCBI taxonomy): Eukaryota > Metazoa > Arthropoda > Insecta > Lepidoptera > Gracillariidae > Euspilapteryx > Euspilapteryx auroguttella. The sequence continues at coordinate 8,563,888 of OX637644.1, read as the reverse complement.
ACTTACTTCGGAGATGAAACTTTGAGAATGATTTTAGTTTCTACTTTACCTATTTTAAAAATAAAAGTTTTTATAGGTATAATAAATTTTTATTATTTGTATTTGTATAAATAATACGGATTTTGGTTTTCCTGATTTAATTTTTTTTTTTTATCTTATTTTGCTTAAATAAAAACATAAACTCTCTTCTTAAAATTATTTCTTAAATTTTATTTTTATTGTTAAAACTAGTCGACCCGGCAAACTTCGTACCACCTAACCTATTACTATGCTGCTCATGTTTTATACTTATAAAATTTCCTCTTAAATCACTCTATCTATTAAAAAAACGCATAAAAATCCGTTGCATAGTTTTGAAGATTTAAGCATACATAGGGACAGACGCAGGAAGCAACTTTGTTTTATACTATGGATTGATATTTTCTTTTATTTAAGTAAAAAAATATAATACATATGTTTTTCTATAGTACGACATTAATCTTATACAAAAATGTACTGATCCTACCATGTTCCAACTCACCTCGGTATGGGGGGAGTTGGAACAAAATGACTTGTGACGTTCTAATAGATTTTATTCTAAATTGTTCATACTTACACCTTGATTGTATATGGTATCGATTATCTAAAGAAATAAGCTAACATTCGGTACATAATTCATACTATTTGTGTTTATAGATACAAAGATATCGAGCAAAATGTGAAAAATGTTCCAACTTCCCTCGGTCTCCCCTAACACAAGTTTTGCTCTGGGGAAGCACTCGAAAAAGTCTTTAATTATTTTTAAACACATGAGTAAAACGTAGAAACTATAGGTGGAAAATGCAATCGATTAAAAGCAAAAGCACATTGCAATACAAATCGTAACCTATTTCTTTGATTTGAGTTTGTTTTTCTTAGCATCTTTCTTTTTCTCTAGTTTCTCCAATTTTCTGCAAAAGAAAAACCATAACACTTTATTTAGGTAAAACACACATTAAATGTATCTCCGAGTGAAAGAAGAATGGAAATAAAAGTGTGGTCAATGTCGTGAATACATATAACTGTACTTAAAATAGCTCTTATTATTTGGTATTACAGTCTAGGGCACACGAGACACGCCCTGCAGTACCGGGCCGAAAAATAGGACTGAGGTATCCCCTGCCTGTCGTAAGAGGCGACTAAGAGGGGACCCCGGGGTCGTTGAGTACTCGAGGCGGGGGCTTCGTGTAGTCATATAACGGCCCCGAGAAGGACGGCGGAACGTGGTGTCCCGATTCCGTCGTCGAGCGTAGAAAGAGCCATCCGCGCTCAGGGGGGACTACCACCACTTGTCCCCCCGAGATGAGGCTAAGAAGCCAATGCTGGAGGGGGTCGCAGAGTTGAACATAACGATCTAAAGATCACCCGTGACACCCTTGCCAACAGCCGAGATGGACACCGGCGGGGTTTTAGTGGGTGCGTACCCCACATAACCCTGCGACTCCCCCCGGGGTCGCAGGGCACTCGTTAGGAGTTTCCCCGCCTTAAAAAAAAGGGCACACGAGACCATAGACAAGAGCTACCCCGGCGTAACACTTTTTGACATACCAGGGTACGCTCAAGCTGCGCTCCATAAGTCGAGGCTTATATTTTTAACCGACGAAAAAACAAAAAGGAGGAGGTTCTCAATTCGTCGGGTATATATATTTTTTTTTTTTTTATGTATGATCACGCATAACTTTTTACTGTGTGGACCGATTTTGATAATTCTTTTTTTAATCGACAGGGTATACCTTCAAGTTGGTCCCATAAAAATTTGGAAATAAAATTCCCACCCTAAGGGTGGGAAAATAGGGGTGACTTTTTGGTCGGCGGGTCGATTTATCCACTCACAGGTTGCATTTCCGTGTTACATTATAACTTTTGATACCTACTTACAATATCTTTGGAAATGAAATAAAATCAGCCAAAAGACGTCCACTGCTGGACATAGGCCTCCCTCACAAATCGCCTCACCGACCGGTCGTGATCGAACCTCATCCTGTTAGTCCCTCAACCTTCACCAGGTTGTGTGGCCACCTTGTGGGGTGCGACCACCCGGTGAAGTACGATTAGCTGGGGTCAAAAAATTAGCCCAAAAAAAACTGAAAAGCAAAAAATAAAAACTTTTTATAAAAAAATTAAACCGCCGAAAAAACTGAAAAGCATTAAATAATAGGGAAACATTTTCTATTAGGCCTTAATTTACTCACTTCTTAAAGTAATTTTGGATTACCAAGAAATTTTGAGTCGGTGCCACAGAATCAACGAATAAAGATCACTAAATTACCTGAAATTCAAAGAAATAACCGTAAAACGTATGCCGCTGCGCATCGCGCTTTACATAGATAATGAATTTGCTTGTGTGGTGTGGCGCCGACTTAAAATTTCTTGGTAATCCAAAATTACTTTAAGAAGTGAGTAAATTAAGGCCTAATAGAAAATGTTTTCCTATTATTTAATGCTTTTCAGTTTTTTCGGCGGTTTAATTTTTTTATAAAAAGTTTTTACATACCAGTGGCGTTACTACTATATAAGCCAAGAAGCCCGGCTTGCCCTATTAAAATTATTAAACTGCATTTACACTCTCCTAACTCATAATTATTATAAAAAACTTCGTTTACGTATTTTTTATAGTTCAAATATTCGCGCGCTTCTCGCTGTCAAGTTTGACGTTGACAGGTCATTGACCACGATATTTCACGCATGTGTCAATACCGCTATCGCCGTTTCGCTCGCACTCGTTGGCTTCTTATTTGGCTTCGTTTCGAGCCGTGTTCTCTCTTTCTAACCTATTAAAAATTCGACAATGTACATACATGTAGGCAAGTAGCTATTATGCACTTTACTATGAAATCGAAAGCCCTGCTTGCGTACGAAGTTAGCAACGAGCGAGCCGCTGCGCGAGAGAGAGGAAACACCAATTGGTTTGCTGTTCACTTCAGTTCGATTTTATTTGTCGTGTTTGTTCATTGTTAGTTTTTGTTTTGCAGTTTAATTTAATTAAAATGTTTTCAAGGAGCAAACTATTCTGCAATGTGTTGATTTAATTTAAATGAGTGTTTGAACTTTGGTTGACGGGAAGACGAGAAAAAGGTTAGTGGTTTGAAGTGCATTATTTCTCAAACGAATAAATATACCTACAGTAGGTTAGGAACCTAGGTTATTTTAGGAGTTGGACACTTATCCTTTAAATCATAGGCCAGGCTTGCTCTAACTTGAAATCCGAGGCACGCCACTGTTACATACAGACTCAAAATATCAAACGACAAGACTGGACTGGACCCAAGTAGACCAGTCACATCAGCCTCATACATTAAGCCCCCAGACCTCAAGTTATATCACTGATCATGACGGACCCTACCGGAACAGATAAAGGGAACTAAAATAAAATCATTAGCAAAGCTTTTGGAAAATCCCCCTTCTGGGTAAAGGTAGGTGTATAAGAAAAATTACTAATTAAGTATGACTTTAGTTTTTTATTCAGCACTGGCAATCACACTAATATTAGAAAGGAGAAAGATTGTGTGTATGTTTGTTTTTTTTCTCACGTCTAAACGGCTGGAGCGATTTCAATGAAATTTGATATGGAGTTAGCTAACACCCTTTTTTTAGGCGGGGTAACTCCTAACAAGTATCCTGCAGCCCCGGGGGGAACCGCAGGGTTATGTGGGGTTCGCACTCGGCTGTTAGCAGAGGGGTCGCGGGTGACCAATTAGAGTTGACCGCTCCCCCCCAGCATCGGCTGTTGAGTCTCTTCTCGGAGGACATTGTGGTCGTCCCCTCGAAGCGTGGAAAGCTCTTCCAGCGCTCGACGATAGAATCGGGACACCGCGTTCCGTCGTCCTTATCGGAGCCGTTATATGACTGCACCCAACGACCCCGGGGTCCCGTTTTAGTCGCCTTTCACGATAGGCAGGGGATACGTCAGTTCTATTCTTCGGCACGGTACTGCAGGGCGTGAGTTAGCTAACACCCTGGATTAACACAAAGGCCACTTTTTGATGCGAAAACTAACCGCGGATAAACTGCGTGGCATAGCTAGTTAAAAATACAAGAGAAAAAAAAAAGTACTATAGTACCATAGAAACTTACTTCAGCAATTTCTTTTTTTGCTTCTTGGTCAGTTGGCTCAAGAGGTCCGTCTCAGAAAGCATTGAATTGTCCTCCTCTACCCGATTGGGCGCAAGGGGCAAAGCTCCGGGCTTCATAATCAGCCCTGTGTCCCTCAGATGCTGCATGAGGGTCGGGACGTCTGGTTTCTCTTCCTCTTCGTCAGGACTTGAACTGGAGGCTTGCAGAGCTCTTGCCTCACTCATAGATAATGAATACATAGAACATTCTTTATCTAAAACAAAACATAAGTGTATTAAAAATAACAAAAAATAAAATAAAAAACCCCCGACCAAGCAGATTATTTAAACTAGACCCTTATCAACTAAACTAGAACTAGAGCTGATCATATTCAAATGGTCATGGTCACCTTACCATATACTTTCAATATCATTGAAGTAACACAGTACCAAATTACAAATCAATAGGACATATGGAAGGTAGTGAGATCCCCTCATCCACTTTTTAAGAGCTGATCCTCTTCAAACGGCAGATCAGGTCATGGTTACCTAACCATATACTTTCAATATCATTGAAGTAACACGGTATCAAATTTCAAATCAATAGGACAAGTGGAAGGAAGTAAGATCCCCTCTCAGAATATCTCTATCTCTCATCCACTATTTAAGAGCTGATCATCTTCAAACGTCAGATCAGGTCATGGTGACCTTACCACATACTTTCAATATCATAAGCAACACGGTACCAAATTTTTAAATAGATAGGACATATGGAAGGCAGTGAGATCCTCTCATCCACTATTTAAGAGCTGATCATCTTCAAATGGCTTATCAGGTAATTTTTACCTTACCATATACTTTCAATATCATTGGAGTAAAACTGTACCAAATTTAAAATCAATAGGACATATCGCACCTTTAGAATTGTAGGGGCTTAACTCAAAATTTCGCGAAATTGAGTTACGGTGATAGAAAGGCTTAAAAATGTGCGCTTTATCCGATGAATATTAAAACACAGGCATTTTAGCGACAGAAAAAGAAATCCGATACTTACGTCTCTTTTACACTGGGACGTTTTCCTGCACCCGCTCGGAACCAGAGTGACGCAATCATTAATGCGCCAAAAGTAAGACGGACAGGTTCAGTTTCTTACAGGCTCATAGCCGATTGTGGCCATATAATCCTAAAGTCATCGCTAAGTATAATTGTAATTATCAGTTCAGAAAAGACACTTTATGTAAATAGGTCTTTACGATACCGAATTATATTAATATAATGTGAGACTTATTTATGATTATGCCTTTTTCATACCGAAGCAATTTAAAAAATTAAGTTTATAGTTTAGAATTGTAGAGAACTTTTAGGTTTTAGGTCCATAAAACCATTAAAAAATAAAAACTATCAGTATAAAAAGGGTGAGCCCTTTAATTGTTTTTAGAAAAATTACTATTTTTTCAATTGTTAAAAAAAAAAATGAATAATATAAAATAAACCCTCTTTTTACCTTTCATAGGCTAGAAGACAACCTAGACTTTACTAAAAACTTTTTAGGTCAAATTAGCGAAATAAATACTTTCAAAGTTTAAATTTACAATTTTATTTTTGTTTTTTGCGATTTCCCGAAAATCTCATTTTTTGAATTGTGCCCCTACCGTTTTGAAGGTGCGATATGGAAAGTAGTATGATCCTCTCATCCACTATTTAAGAGCTTATCATCTTCAAACGGCTGATCAGGCCATGGTTACCTTACGATATACTTTCAATATCATTGATGTAACATCATACCAAATTTCAAATCGATCGGAAATAAAAGCTGGAAGAAGAAGCTGGAAGGAAGCTGGTTAGATTAGATCCCCTCATGACCTAGAAAAGAGCTGATGATCTTCAAACCGCTGATCAGATCTTCATGAGACATGGCTAAGAACACTCGGGCTGAAATTATCTATGATACAAAAAAAAACTAAACGTAAATCGGTTCAGCCGTTTGGGCTCTACGATGCCAAAAACATACAGACAGACAAATATACACGTTAAAATTATAACACCCCTCTGATTTTTTCGTCGGGGGTTCAAAATAACCAAATCCATACTTAAACAGGTTATATTGCGATGCGTTCCACCCCAAATATATGGGTACACCTTGAAATTGGTCCCATAAAAATTTGGAAATAAAATTCCTACCCTAAGGGTGGAAAAAAATGAGGGTGACTTTGTTGTTCACTCACAGATTGTATGGCCGTGTTGTGATTTACATGAAAACAGCAGATATAAGTATATATGTCTATTCTATTTTATATGAATGTATATATCGTGGCCAAATCGTAAATTTGGCCATTTCATGATGTAGCCGGCCATTTCAAGAAAAGTGCACATTTCATGAAATGGACAAATATTCGTTGGCCAGATCGTTAAAATCTCAACGTTTAACGATTTGGCCATGTGATCGTATGACTATTTCATGAAATGGCTAAACGTTAGCGATCATATCGTTTAATAGTTAAAAATTTAATGTCTCCGCTAGTGGCGCTGTTGTTTCTTGTGTTTTGTGATTGATTGTGACGCGCCATTACGGTTTACAATAAAAAAATGAAAATTTTTAATTTAAGTGATGGAAAAGACGATTAAGTAAGTACTTACAGAACAACTATGTTTTGATTCAAAAAGATTTGTGAGTTTTATGCAAACCAATCGATAAACGAAAGCAACGGCAAAAACCATGGAGTTCCGAACGATTTGTTAAAGGCCCGTATTTAAATCATACTTATACATTACTCGAATTATAGTAAAATAACTTTTTTTACTTTTGACTGTGTTCTGAGTTAGATTATTTATATTTAGCTAGTCTTGGGAATTTTTACAAGTTAAATAAATAGCAGCAAATATTTAAACAGTTTTTTTAGACCTAGAGTTTTTACTGATTTACTGTTATTTGTTATGAATAAAAATTATTATCTTTTGGAAAAGTATTTACGTGAAAATTCTAATCAAAGATTAAGTTAGAAATAAGTAGAATAAAAAATTACATCAAGACTTATTTAATTACTGGGAAACTTAGTAAGTAGCTTAGTACCCTTATAATCAAAGTTTATTGGATAATTATCTGTGACATTAATATTTTAAGTCACATTTGTTGTAAATATATAACGACATTAAACGCAATTTGATTTTCAGAAGAAGTATTATTTTTAAATAAGAGCACAGCAACATTGCTATTTAAACAAAATAAATACCAATAATACCTATAACAAATAATAGTTTATCGCGTAGTGTGACACGTTAGTATTAAATTATGAAAAAAAATCCCAACCAGTAACAGTGTTACTCGTTGGGAATTTTTTTGAAAAGTTCATACTAACGAGTCACAGTGTGACACTTGGGGGTGTGACTCGTTGGGAACAAATGAGACTTCGGTACCTAGTTGGAATCTTCAAAATGTCAAAAATATAACCTCAATCTGTTTGGTTGCTTTAAGGTGGTAACTCTCGGTATGGCGCGAAATTCAAATTTTTTCGTGTTTTTTATTTATTCTGACGAAAGTATATTTAAATGAATTCGCGTATGTAAAAAACCATCTCCCACGTTGCAATACAACGTTTTTGGAAGACAGACCTACAGATTTTGTTTATAAGGGATAAAAGGCCAAAAAACAAGTTCCTTGAATATACACAAAATCGGTAACTCTGTCTTTCAAAAACGATATATCACAATGTGGGAAATAGGTTTTTACGTACCTGGGTAAGGCCGCCAATTTTGCCACTTAGTGACATAAAGTTACATACACACTTTTACGTTACGGTAACGCAGAAGTAACGCAAAAGTTACATATTTTTTTGTAAAGCTAAGAACACAACTTAGGTAATATTTTGAGTATATATTTTTTTTAAATTGAATGAGTACGAATCTATTTCTATTATTTTTCATATTTAATGGTTAAATAGGGTTTTCTTTATTCACATAATAACAGTTGTTTTAGGAATAAAATAAATCAAAACGACCCACCAACCCAAATTGATTTTAATAGTTGAGCTTGTTCTCTCAACTAAATAAATAGAGTTACTAAAAATATAGCTAAATCGTTAAAGAAAAATGGTTATTTAAATAATTCTAATATAAAAATTTACGAACACAAAATTCGATGAGCTAGTAGGCTTTATATCATTTTATGTAACGTAACATAAAAAAAATGTTAACGGTTACATAAAAGTCACATAAAAGCAACGAAAAAGTCACATAAAAGCGAAAAATTCAACATGTTTTTTGGTCAGCATTTCGAAAGTAAACAGAATAGCAGGCTTAAACCTAGATTTTCGGATAATATAAGCATTGTCGAAACTATGAATACAACATTCATCAAAAACAAGCGTATGCAGAGGTTAAAATAAAAAAAAATATGTTTTGCGATTTCGCTGACGAAGCACGTGTGCAACACTTTGACATCAATTCATTCTCAAAATCATAGAGTTTTAAAAGGTTTATGAAAAAAAAATATCGTTAGTGTTGCCAAAGTAATCATTACAATTAACCCAATTATATTCAAATGCTACGTAACTCGAGATAATTCGTCACATAAAAAATGTTACATAAAAGTAAAAAACTCGGGACATGGGTTCAAACATTGATAAAAACTAAATAAAGAGTTATGATAGAATTCTTTCTTTTATTTGATAATAAAAATATCGTACTTGGGCTAGGCATAGAAAGATTTTTACTAACTCCAAAAAAAAATTCATAATTTTGTAAATTTCGTCAGCAAGTGTTTTTGGGACAAAGATCATTTGTATGGAAAAAAAAAGCTCACTTACAAAATAAATAATTAAAATAAAACTACGCTAGCTACAGCCATTTTCTAATCGGCCATTTTTTCCCTAAAGATTGCTTTGCAAGAAAGCATAGCCGAAGTAAATAAAATTTGAAAATTTTTAAAGTTATTTAGGAAAACTTAAAAGTGTAGCAAAAAGTGGCAAAATTGGCGGCCTCACCCACCTACGCGAATTCATTTAAACTGTATTAAAAATGAATACTTTCGCCAAAATAATTAAAAAACGTGAAAAAATTTGAATTTCGCGCCATACCGTGATTTACCGCCTTAAAGTTCTTTAAACTCATACCCCCTTACCACAAAAAAGTTAGACCGGTCTAAAATTGTCAATTTGTATGACGAAATAGTGATTTAAACCTAGTCTAGTGATTTAGACCAGGTCTAACTCTTTTTGTGGTAGAGCCGATAGCTTCCTAGCCGGGAGTTAGGAAACTTATCATTTTCATTTTCCGTACAGCCAACAGCTACATAGTGAGTTATTTTGTAAAATAATTTGTATCAATGCAAATTACATACAAAACTTTGTGGATAAAACTAGTGGGATAAATTGGCAGTTTTCTTCCCCATTAGACCGATTGACCTCTTTCTAACAATCGATTTTAAATTGATATTACCTGTGTTGATATGTCCCCACTTGTGACATTTAATACAGCGGACATTCCTAACCAATATCCCAAATGGCTGATCTCTGATCTCATTGTCTCCTTTGCAGTAGCTTTCACGAGGGGCATTGTATTTGCGCTGCCATTCAAACTTGTACTCAGGTTCATTGTCTTCTCTTTCACGCTCTTTTTTGACACCAGGTGGAGGCTCATACATGAAGTTCAAACTCAGTTTGTCCTTGCTATCTTTGCTTAGCAGAGCTCTGAAATCAAATTAATATGAATTGAATCTTTAAAACTAAGTAACCGATTTTGATGCGGTTCTTTATAGATAAGTATAGTGATTTAAGAGGTTGGTAAACCAGTTACGTACAAATATTAAGAAATACTTTTAGGAAAGCAGTGCTTAATGAAGGTCTGGTTTCCAAAACAGCCAAAGTGGTATAGTTCGTGAAGTTGATTAGTTATCTACTAATATTTTGATTAAAGAAAAGCAAGGCGTAATTGTGTTAATCTTACTTGTTGTCATGTAACTCTTGTTCTTTTTCATATTGCTGTCTTAGCTCTTCTTGCTTCTTTTTATAGGCATCAGTTTTTTGCTCTGCCATCCATACCTGTAAGTTTAAACATAAAAAAACAATTTTTTGACAAAACACTGATCCAGAATCTTATTACTTCAAAAATTATACATTAAGTAATTAACTTGATATATGCTTTTATTAGATCAACCAGTATTCTAATGTCATGGGATCTAAGGTAACTTATTTAAACAGCATAGCGTACTGCTGTATCATAAAATGTTATTACTTTGTTACCAAATCCCTTAGTCTAGGAGATCCTTTTATTTAACACTAGCTGTCCCGGCAAACTTCGTACCTCATCCTACAATTCTATGGAAAAATGAAATTGTTGTTTTTGCTAACTTCCCCTTAGTTTTTCTAAATTTTCTCACTTTATAAACCTTCCTTGGACTACTACAAACATTTAGAGACCAAAATCAGCTCAATCAGCCCAGCCATTCTCGAGTTTTAGCAAGACTAACAAACCACGATTCATTTTTATATATATAGTAGATTGATACTAAGAAGTGATTCATTGGGCAATTTTTTTTTTATTTTTGTTATCTTAATACAATAGAGTTGGAATATAACAACCTTGACAGGTGATACTTTGTCGTACTAGCCGGTCAACACAGAGAACAGTTGACTGCTCCGTGGCTCAGTTGGCATGCCAGTGATGTGGACTGAGTAAATGTGTGCACCCGATTCCCGGGTGGGACGAATATTGATATGATGAATATCGATATTTGTTTCCGGTCTGGGTGTGTTGTTTGTCTCTGTGTGTGTTTCGGGCACCCTAGATACAGGTTCTTCCTAGTTAGTGGCTCTGAGTGTGATGTGTTACTATTATTATTAGAGTAGGTTTTATCCCAGTTCTGCTGTATAATGAAAACCACGTTTTGAAATTGAAAAGATAGGTAATAATTTTTAGTTCTTGCCAATATTGTTTTGTGATGGCACTGAAGCATTCTTTTTTGGCATATGACCAAATGGAAACTTCAGCAACAGAGAAGCAATAGTCAGAAACTGAAGTTAAAAAAAGATATTGAATTGTACATTAGTAAATTGGATCAACAGCGCTCCAATACAGCTTAGGCCTCCCATTTGAGGTTCATTTCAATTGGTCATTTCTATATAGAGTGGTCATTCTGGTTTCAAGATATGAAGTGCCGATTAACACAACACTCGCGCCGATACACAATTGATAGCTCGGGATGAACGCGTGATATACATCCAACCCAGGGTACAAGGTAGACCTTGGACTTGAGCCCTAAGATCTACGTCTTCCTCGAGGTCTAGGTCGTACTTACCCGTTTCAGATTATCCCTCGATGCAGGATGAAAAAACTTTTTACACATGTAATTGTTAAATCCCTTACCCATCTTGTCTACTCAATCTTTCAAACGCTATACCTTCTCAATACTATTAGCTAGTGCTATGGAAAAGTTTACAAAGAAAGTTAGTTATTAGGTACCGTAAAATGGGGTGAATAGGGTTCACGGGGGAATAGGGTTGAAACCGGGAAGATTTTTGGCGTCGATTGGAAAAAAGCTACGTTCAGGATGTTTAAGAATTTATTTACTAGAAGGTATTAATTTTTGTTTTACGGCAATACAAAATCCAAAAACAAGCGAAAAAGGTTAAAAAAAGGCATGTGAAAAAAACATAGTCGAACCACCCATTTTTTGGTCTCCATTAACTTCGTTCTAGAAAAAAAGTACAAAGTAAAAAGTGTTTTAAGGTATAAATAGACATTATTTATGTTCTTGGGAAGGCTAACAAAGGTAAACAATTTCGTCGAGGTGTATAATATATTTTTGCTAGATTTGGGGTTATTTGGGTTGCCTATGGGGTGAATAGAGTAACATGCTGTGGGGAATAGGGTCGAGAAGGGGGGGAATCGAATCGGAATAGGGTTGATTGGGGTCACCAGCGGGGTGAATAGGATATGCTGTGCTAGGGCTACCACATAAAAATCAGTGTGTTTTCAAAAATAAATTGCTTTAAGCGATAAGGCTGCCCAAAGTTCTCAATGTATTAATTTATGAAAATTTGTAATTACTTAAAATTGATTGATTGTAGTAAATTGTCTATCTGTTTTATGTTTATGCAGAAATTTTAAAGAGGCGTGAAATATATAAAACACATACTATATATTGATTAAAATAATTGAAACAGACTTTATTGATGTTTTAAATAAAACTAAAAAAAAAATTATTGAGTGTGTATATAAAATAGCATAAATACCTATATTTTGTAATTATTTTCTTAATAGTATGACTAGTACACATAAATAAAACAAAAAAAATCACCTTTAAACCTGCTTCTTGCAGATAATACCTCGTCTTTACAAACCAAGGCAAAAAGCGAAAACCTATAAGAAATAAAAATGTTATCGTCCATAGTTAATCGAGAAAAGTATTTAATATAATTCAATTAAAATATGTACTTGTTTCAGTGACAACACTAGCTATAAACTCTATTGTCCCCGCTTTTGATTCTATTGACCCCAAATTTGGGGTTACTGGGGTTTCGCCTTATTTTTGCATTTTTAAAATATATTTCCTTAGAAAACATCAGAACTTTAAATTTCAATTTGCTAAACAAGTTTCCGGAAAAAATATAAAAATACTAACTAAAACAAATATGTAGTCCTAAATTTGGTCTCAAAGTTCAAAACCTACCCTATTCCCCCATTTTACGGTACCTATGTATAGCTATGTTTGATGTAATAGAAAGAAATAAAAAATTGCTTAACCTACTAACTTAACCACACAAGGGTAGTTCGCAAAAATTGATGAAAATTTCCTAATTTCCATGGACGTTTTTTTTCTTTGGATTTATCTAATTATGACTACGAAGAAAAATAATTTAAAAATAAACAAGTATTTACATTTATTATATTATTATTTATATTAGTATATTTTGTAAAGGGGTTTCAATATTTTGATTAGATTTAGAGATATGAGGTCCGGAAATTTTAAGGTACCACGGAAATTAGCTCCGACCCACGGAAATTATATTTTTAACACATGGAAATTTTGAAGTATCAAGGAAATTAGAAACAGTATGAAATTATTCTATGTATTCAAACTAAAAAAAAACTCTTTAATGCTATGATTTATTAACCAAACTCACAGAAATGTATAAAACGGATTTTTATAAATTGTTCACTAATTACTTCTCAAGGTATATTTCTATGGTGATTAAAATTTTATATTACTTTAATACTTTAAATAATTTACTTATTTTGTTTTTTTTTTAATTTACTTTTTGTAACAAGTATTTTTCTTGAAAAAATATTTAGAAACGAATTTGTTTTTGGTATAAATAACAAAGTAAAAAAGTGACTTACAAAACTTATTTTAATATTAAGTTATGTAACCTACCAACAGTTTCCTTCACTTCAGTAAAGTTTCCTTTTCTTTAGATTTAAATTTTTGTTTAATGTTTGTCTTTTGCTCCAATTTAATTTACTGATATTTTTTTGTAGCTACCTTGGGAAACCCTGTGGATCATACTAACAAAGTGATGAACTTGACCAATGCGATACGAGTCCCGAATACCTTCTTCTTCTTCTTCTCTAGTGGGGGTTGATTAGTGCCTGCACTTGGCTCGCGTAGTTGGAGCCATTGTACATATCCCCACATTTATTAGAGCCATCCGAAGCGTGGATGCTCCCACAGCTCAGTCAGGTGGTCAGCTGGGCCGCTTTCATTGACTGAAGCCTTTATTTATACCCTGGTGGGCTTTAGAGCCCGTGCAGGGCTTTAGAGCCCGTGCAGACCCTTGAAGCACCAGAACCCTCTCGAACCCCAGTAATTGCTCACGCAATGAAGGCTGATGGGACCCGCAGAGTCACTTTGGAGCCGTTACAGACCCCTAGCGGCTCCCCCGAGCCCACACAGACTTCCTGCCCAGTACCAAGCAATACCAGATCGCTGCAGGCAGTGATGTATGAATTTTTGATTGGTGAAAGCCTTTATTTGCTACACTGGTAGGTGCTTGAGAGCCCGTTGCAGACCCTTAGAGAAGCACGGGAGCCCTTTTGGACCCTAGTAGATGCTTCAGAGCCCGCATAGACCCTTGTAACGCAAAGAAGCCTGATGAGACCCGAGGAGTCGCTTAAGAGCCCTTACGGACCCCAGCGGCTCCCTTGAGCCCACATAGACCTCCTGCGCGCTGCCACCAGCGATACTAGATTGCTTTAAGTAGAGAAAGCTCTGGTAGCTTCTTTAGCCCTTTTTCTTAACTCCATTGAAAAAACTTGAAAATGAGGGTAGTTTTATGTTTGATTTTGCTTGGCGTAATTTCGTGAAAATCGTTATGTACGTATGTATTATTGCTATACTAGTCCCGAATACCTGCAACCATTCATTTTGATATTTACAAACGTGTGCTAACTGGCATAAGGAAGATTTGCAAAGGGTTTTTTAGTAATCTACATTACTTAGAGCAAAAGCCCCCGACCTGCACTTTAGTGAAGTTTTTGTTGCTGGGAAACAATTGAAAAAAAAAACAATCCTGAAAACTGTACTGCACTGGAATGAATTAAAGTTTTATTTCTTACTTCCCCACGTTAAAACAACACCACATGCTCTACATTAGGAACGTTTCTTTAAAGAAAACTAATTTCCGTGCATACTCCTAATTTCCATGGCACGTTTATGGCCCACGGAAAACATGGAAATAAGAACCACGGAAATTAGTTTTAAGTGAACAAAAAATCGTGGAAAATCTATAAATTACATGCAGAATCTACGCTTTTTATCTTGAGTTGTGATCCCTGCTACACATCCTTATACATGGTTATTATATTTTATTAATGTTGATCACCCGAAATTTGAAGCCCACGGAAATTGTAAAAATGTTAAACCAAAACCCACGGAGGGTTCGATTTACCTAAATATCTCGAAAACAATCAACATGACACATGTATCTCTTAGAAGGACTTTTGCAACGTACTAAACGTTATCTATACTAGGTTACTTAAATCTGCAAGGGTCCGTGGTTTCATTGTTACAGAGACTGCAATGCTAGCCCACGGAAATTATGTTTTGTGTCTGGACAAAACTTCAACCACGATTATTTTTGGAAAAGTAATGTTAAAAAAATCCAACCCATTAACTTTCCACTTGTTGGCTATCCCTAAGTTGATATAAAATGCCAAATAATGGATTTCAGAATAAAAATAATAAGTTACGGCTTCTGAGACGCAGAAAAAGGGATAATGGACATACCTTGGAAATTAGAAATTTCATGTTTGACCAAGAAAAATAAATACTAAATGGGTGACAGCGAGTAATTTATGGGCAAAAACAAGTGCACCTTAGACCATGGAAAGACTTTACAATCATCAAAATTTAATAGGTTTATTAAAAATAGCATTCGTCAGGCAAGACATGTTTTTTCATCGATTTTGGCGAATCACCCACAACCACAGACAAACAGACATATTAAATATTATCTATGAAACAGACCAACTAGAGATAGTTATTATCAGACCTCAGTATCAGACCAATAGCCTGATTCCCCTATTTTTTCCGGACGGTGCCGTAGCGAGGCCGTCGCGATCGACCAAATCGGTATTCCCATCCTCAAATTTTGCCGTGACGGCCCGGCTCCTATCGCAAAACCGTCGAACCGTATTACACTAAATCGTTCAGACGTCGTTGGTCCGTAAATCGGTATTATCGAAAAAAAATGAATGTCGTTTCGATAGGATTGCGACGACTAAACGTCAAATCATTCGATCGACAGGTCGTTTTGCAAAAGTACCTTTTTATGTTCTCATTCTCAGAATTGGTCCTCAAGAGGTTCCGAAGTTATTTAAGTTAAGGTCATCTTAGTGAGGATTATGGCTTGAACATTTTGGCACCTTCAATTATCTCCGGAACGCCTATAGCTATTGGTTTGAAATTTTGCCAAAAATTAATCCTCAATTGGTCCACCAGAATTATAATCACTTCGAATAGGTGTTCTTTGAAAAAGTACGTTAAAATCATCAGTTTTACTCTCAGAATAAAGACAAGCATAGAAGGAGTCCTAAAATAAAAAGTCACATCATTGTGTTACGCTACTTACTCAAGTGCAACCATTGAATATGTTAAAAAGAGACCAATATACTTTCTCCACTGGGTCGTATGACTCTTCCGCACCTTGCCCGTACCTGGGTTCGACTTTTTATTTTTAATTTTCTAAAAAGCTAGTGATGGCAAAAATAACTTGTCCTAAATCAAGTTGTCTATAATTTTATACAAGACATGGTTCTTTATTATGGAACTTATCATAACTAATTCAGGAGTAATTGTATGGTATTATAATAACAAGAAAACAAAGACAAAGATACAAACGCTTTATTGCTATAAAAATGCAAATAAAAATACAAAATGTAACAAACCGTATAAAATTTTTAACAGAAAAAGAATAAGGGCAATTGTGCCTTATCGATTAAAGCGATTTCTTCCAGGAAACCTACTGCACACAATAAGTTATTTTAATGAATAAAACGGGTGTCTTGATAAAAATATAATAATACTTACCTATTTCTAAAGATTTTCCGTTAATAAAAAACTCTGTCACATCAGATATTAGCACAGCTCTAAAATAATTAAAACTAAAAGATGTGTGCCTATAATAATATGTATATATAAAACAAGTAAAACAAATCTATTTTTGGAAATTTCATAATGTATGAATTATGCGCTTCTTTCTTTACACACTCATTTTCAATAATCTTGCTCTGCACTCTGCACCTCAAATGTTTGTTTTTGCCTGGGTTGATCTTGATCATCACTTTGTGATGGAGTGTTTGTATGTGAAAAAACTCTGCTTGTGGTTTTTTTTTGAGACCTAAAAATATAATATGTTTTAATTAAAACTTATAAAAGAGAGTAAGTATTATAAAACCTGGGTGTAAACAATTTATACATACGTAAGTGATATCCTGCAGCAACAATGGCGCTTTTGTTTTTATCACAAAGTAAAATTTTCATGGAATTTTATTTGTTTACAGTTTACAGCATTGGTTTACCCAAATTTACGGTTCATATATTCTGTAGCTTTTTTTATCAAAGTATTTTGTGAGGCCTGTAAGAAAGCAAGAAAAATGTTCTTAAATATTATATTCAAGACAATAATAATAATTTATTCAAATATATATTAATTAAAGCCTTCGTATTTTTTTTTAGAAAACAGGTATCTTAGAGAATATTAACTTAAACGATGACATCCCGCAACTTAAACTTGAAATTTTCATATACAATTATGAGGATCTGCAGAAAAAAAACATAGATAAACTTAAACCTGTTTTATCCAGAATGGGCAAATTGTATGTCACGATATTTTCTTTAAGGCCTATATCCAGCAGTAGACGTTTTTAGCTGAGATGATGGTATTTTCTGGTTGCATTTCTTTCTTAGATATGAAATATGAATTGTCCACTGAATGTCGCTGTCCTATTTCCTTTAACATTAAGTTGATAACGAATAACATTTAATTAATTTGATATAAAATAAGCAATTGAAAGGGCAATATTTTATGATTACCACCAACCAACTTATTCAAATTGCAGCAGCAAAACTGTTGTTACAGTTTCAGGTTATAATCTTCACCATCTTAAATCTTCTTTGTTGATAAAACAGTATGTTGTGAATGTTTAAAATCTTGTCTCTTTATAGCATCCAGTCATTTTGTTTTTAGTATATAATTTACTTGAAAACTGAAAAAAATACAACAATTAGCATAATATTATGTCTGATTTTTATTTGTCCTTAAGTTATAACGGATGATTTAGGTTCGATAACTTTTGTCTAAACATATTTTGGCACAACACTATCATAACCTTTACAGAAGGTGTTTTACCGTAATAATTCAATAAATTTAGGTACGAGGTCGACAAACAGCGTGTAAAATTGATGTTCTTGATAATTTATTAGTCAAAATAGTGCCCAGAAGTCTACAATGAAACAAAATTATTTACCGAATGGTAGGTGACCGAAACATCAAGATTTTGATTCCTTGACGCATTTGATTCACATCTCGTCACTACACAAGAGATTGTTATACATTAAGTTAAACATTCACAATCACAAAACCAATTTATCAAAAAAATAATCATAAAACTTTTGGAGCTGCTACCGATGTTTACAATGTCATATTATACGTCAAAATAAAACAAACCATAAACAAACCACCAAATATGTACCAAATTATTGGTTTTTAATTTTGTACGGTACTAATAAACCAGTGTCATCAATAAACCACTTTGATACCACAAGAAGAAAACTTGCAAAGAATTCTTATATTTTATCTCTCTCTAACTAATAGTCTTTTTGCCGTTTAGTAAGGAGCGTAACAATATGAAAATAACTTTTTATTTTAGCCCGGTTTCTATGCTTGTCTTTATTCTGAGGTTTTACTTTTCCATACATTGCGATCTATGTATAGTTGTGCACAGAATAATTGATGGGTAGTAATAGTAACCAAGGGGATTGTATGGATGATTGTTGTCTGATTAGGTAGGTACAGTGGCGGACTAGGAGGCCGTAACAGTTGTCTATGGTTTCTTCAGCCCTAGACTGTATTACCAAAGAGCAAGAGCTATTTTGCAATACAGAAAAACCGGAAGTGTTACGCCGATCGTGTCCGCCACTGTACCTACGTTTAAGGTTTAAGTTAGATATGAGTAAAGTTAAATACAAGTAGCCACAGACCAAACTAGAGATACTATGGTATTAGGGATGCTCGATATTGAGAAAACATCGATGTTTACATCGATAGCTCAACATAGATTTTCAATGATCATCGAACCCAAAACATCAATGTTAGGCAACATCGATGTTTTTTTACAGTCATCGTTAAGGGTTATCAAATTATATTTTTCTTGTTTCGTTGCTTTCAGAAATTAATAAAATAATCTGTCTATGCGTTGATTTTAAAGATAAAATTTTTTTGAAGGTTTTTAATCGTAACTTTAAAGGAAATAAATAAATAAAAATTCATTTATTCGCCAATATTCATATTCATTTATTTAGTGCTTGCTTAAGTACTTACATAGATGTTAAAATTACTTTATTCAGTTTAATACTTATTGTAGGTAGGTGAATAATATTTTATCAGGCATGATAATAAAATATATTTTTGTAAAGAAAACTCATTATATTATGATGTCTTTATTATTCGTTACATAATTACAATAAACTGACACTAATAATAAAAATAAAACAAAAATAATAAAATTAAATAATAAAAATAAAACAATTAAAAACATAAAAACCGTAAGCAATAATAAAAAAAATTACAATAGATATAAAAAATAAAATAAAACAATACTTATTTAATAAAAATACAATATAAATGTCATAATTAAAAACAAAAATCATAAGTCACAATCAGATAAATGTCATTTTTAATTAAATAAACCCCCAGCCCTTGCGCTTGGCTCAAAGGCTCCCATGACGCTGGCCGCATTGCCGCGCTGTACAGCAATGGACAGCCTCTGCGTCAAAAAGGAGCCCGAGCGTCGGTCTAAACCTCTATCAACAAGCCGACGACCCAACTTGTAGATAAAGGAGGCAGCTTCCGTACCCCAAACTCCGGTAGTCTCGAAGGCGACTGGCACAAAAATATAGTTTTCCTCCAGGGCTGAATATTTGGAATGCTTTAGCTTGGCAGCATTCTCTGCAGCCGAAGCAGCCTCACGCATAGTGGACTGTAAATGCGAGGCTGCGAAAGTGCTTACACATGTTGCGTCCCAAATTAAGCACCGGCCCTTCTCCCAAGGAACCAGAGTCAGACCATCGGGACGTTTACCATCCGTACGACTTAGTCCCGGAGGTTCTAATACGCACGGGATGTTTGCCGAAACCAGTGCCCTGCGAATTATATCGTTAAGTGCGTGGTGTCTAGGAAACCTCCCAACGCACCTCTGACAACCCAGCCCATGGTGACCCTTCGGATCGACAACTGCTCCACAAAAACAATGGTGTTGCTCACAGACATCGCAGCCCAGTCTAAGAGCAACTGCAATCCTGAGAGATTCATCGTCCAAAAGGGTGCCAAGGTGTGGAGACGGTAGAGCGTGGAGCCAGGCCCCCGACTCCGGCCGAGACGACGCTTTTAAACGCGCCAGATCTACCCCAGTACTTGAGTGAACTAGTGAGTCCAAAATATATCTGGCGCGTACGTCATCCCAACATCGTTGACGGTGCCTGTCCTCGAAAACTGGAGCATCTTTCCCCGGACATCCAGCTGACCACTCCCTCAAAGCCTCATCCACAAAAGGTAGCTGCAACTGGTCACCATTAATTGATAAAATGTGAGCGACCAATTCCAGCACCCCATGCGAAGAAGCTAAGAAAGCAGAAAGCTGAACATCCTCCACTCTACGCACACCCAGACCGCCGTGCCGAATCGGGAGCGATGCCTGAGCCCACTGAGACTCATTCAGTCTAACGTTGAGAATATCCTCTAAAATATTTTTTATTACTATGTCAAAATCTTTAACTTCATTTCCTAAGAGCCACACAGGAGTTGTTCTCAAAAAATAAGTGAGCTTTGGCATCGAGAAGCAAAGACGAAGTAAAGTCAAAGAGGTGTGGGCGGTGAGGTCTTTTAAAAGTGACTGAGCTAAAAGAAGCGATAGCTTTTTTTGTTCAATCACCATTGGAACTGCTTCCGGAAAAATTGGAGAACCTAACAAAGTAAAATTTGATCTGACAACTAGTTTTATACCTGGAAGTATACACTGAAAACGATCTAAAACTGTGGACGGGTCTAATTGCTTATTGCAAATAAATAACTCGCATTTGTCAGTGTTCACTTCCAGGCCCACCTCCTTCAGTTCACGCGTAATTTGCTCGGCGTCGCTATACACTACATCCGGGCATCCCCCAATCGTGCCATCATCTAAATACCAGATATTTAATTTAGATTTTAGCCTCTTTATCTGTTTGTGTATCGCGAGGCTAAAAATAAGAGGGCCCAGAGGATCTCCTTGTTGCGCGCCCGTCTGTGATGATAACGAGGTAGTGTCAAAATATAAATTACTAGGCAGTGAGTAACACTGGTGCAAAAAAGGGTATAATCCGGGTATATGTTTTTTGGCCTCTGTCAAAACAGTATCCCTCTCAACGCAATTAAAAGCATTTTTTATATCGAGCTTAACGACAATATCATCGGAAGCGCCACGTGTTGAAACAAATGCGCGAGCGGCGTGAATGGCAGCTTCACAGCCAAGAGCTGTGCCGAAACCCAACTGAAGTGGTTGTAACAAACGCAACATCTCTGTCCTCACGCTATGGCAACCCAACTTCGCTACCAATCGCCTTATGACGCTGCCCACTGCTATAGGCCTTATACCACCATCCGGCTTTGACAAGGCACACAAAGACGCACCATATAAGTAAGGACATACTTCCTTATTCAGCACGCCCTTTAGCAAAAAATTGCACAATCTTGTTAATGCCTCCAGCAAACTTCGCCCATTATCACCCGCAGATACAGAAGTTAGCTCCTTTAAGTGCTCAGGTCGCAGGCCATCAAGACCCGCAGCAGAACCATTATAAAAAGAAGCCAGAGCGCTCTCCACATCCGCAACTAAAAACGAGGTGCACTCGCTATGAGAGTCCGGCTCTGTTGGGAAATTATTCTGCCGCGACGGAGAGGGATGCTTGTCACGAAGGGCTTTTAAAGTTTCGTCATTTTTTGGGGCAAGAGATGAATTCGAAAGCAAAAGCCTTACAGCTCCCCTTAAATCACCGTCATGAACTTTTCCCTCTATTATTTTACATTTGTTCGCGCCACGAACAAAATCTGCGTCAACACCCGATAAACCTATACCAATTGATCCTATGTTTTCTTTAACTTTGGCTGTTAAAGATCGTGAATCACTCCTATCCGGCAACTTAAGTGCGGAAAAGCTAAAAGTCAAGAGCGAAAACCAGTCATTTGTGTCATTGGTTCTAAGACACTGTTCTATTATCCGGGATAATTCACCAGCTGCCAAACTACGAGCTCCCTTGGGAATGTGGCGCAGTACGCGGACATTTTTTTTCAAGTTAGCGATACTTTCCAATGGACATGTTGTCAAAAGAGGTCGGGAATTACTGTCAATCGTAGTTGTTACAGGCTGAGATTGGCATTGCCGGTGCATGCGACTTATATGCACATTGAGTCCTCGGGGTACGACGAAGCTACGATCTGATTCTGGACAATGTGGGCAAGTTGCCCTATGCGGATTACAGCTACTCATTACAGCGATAATAATATTATAGGTAGAAACACACCAACCATATCATTAATAAATAAGTAAAATTATATACAATCAATACAAAACATGTCAATTACAAATACTAAAAAAAAAGCATAAAAGCTAGGACGAGCGAGAAGTAATCGTGGTTTGCGGGCGGATAGACGCAGCACGGGGTCAGCGGGCGAGCGGGTACAAGAAGCGGGAGGGATAGTGCAATACTGGTGGTGATGATGCAGCGGCGGCGGCGGCGGCGGCGCACGGGGCGCGCGCGCGGCGCATGCGCAGGGAAAGCAGTAGTAGTAATTAATTTTACCTGCACTGAGCATTCGGCACCGTTCAGCGGACGGATTCGTTTCGTCTCGCTTTTGCCTCGCTCCGCACTCTTCTCGCACCGCTGCTACTATCCGCGAAATGTCATCCACCGATGTAGCATTTGAAAAATTCAAAATGCAAACCGACGATTCCCACGTACAACAAGAATAGCTTTTTCTTGTTTTTCTACTCTGACGATGACTATTTGAATATTAGAAATCGTGAATTCATTTTCTCACTTCTAAACACAGCCCCAAGTAAACACTTTCGATGAATTGAAGCACTTTTTACGTGAAAAACAAAAAATAAATGCGGAGCAAAAGCGTTAACGTCGTCGTTGTTTAATGTAAGTAGTATAGTAGATGTTAAAACATAAAAGTGCCACTTAAGCTATCTTAAATTAGACATTGCACAAGTTTTTAGGTTTTTGTAGGTATGTTTGTACTTACATTACTAAAATAATTATAAAGATAACATACTTATTCCTAAATTCTTAAATTACGAAAATAATACTAAACTATTCTGAATTTACATATTCAAAAGTTTAAAACAAAAACTCAATAAAAACTCTTCTGAATTAAAATTAAATAACACTTTAACATAACTAATAATTATTATCTTATTTAGCTTAAACAGTTAACTAGTTAAGCTTATCGATAAAGAAATCTTCAATTTTATAATAGCATTTTTGTACTAATAGAGATTTTAAATTATTTACAAATATTGAAAACTGTTTTTGTTTCTTTATATATTCAGGAATTTTGTTCCAATAGATAGGCTGGCGGCGCAGCGCGGCATAAAAATACAACAAAATAACAAATATAGCAGCAAACAAGTAAGTAGATATGTACTAAGCTCGGAAGGAATACAGATTGAAGTTTACTAGGTACCTACTCATACATTGTGATACTGAAAACAACAAATCAGTGTACATACATACCTACAACCACTCGCCGACCAACGGCCCATCTAATAGATGGGCCTTTGGTATGACAAACCGGTTTGCCAATTCAGCCTTTTAGGTCTTCGCACATTACACCAACTCAACACCGACTCCACTCCAACTCAACTCAAAGTACGGCATAGAAATGTAAGCTTTACGTCGTGTTATTTAAGAGTAAATTTTACAACGTGTCAGTTGAAAGTGGAAGACGAGTAGACGACGCGTGGTCTACGCGTTGTTCACCTATTGACTGTCGCCGACATCGAGAGTGTGAGTAGAGTTGCTGCCGCGTTGGCGTGGAGTTGTTATAATGTGCGAAGACCTTTAGTCTTCTCAGTTGTGCAAAACAACTAAAGACACTGTTCTTATATTGGCCGCTAAGCAAAAAAAAATTAAATTTTGAAATGAAAGCCCCTTAAAAACTATAAATATTTGGGTAAAAATTATTACGTATCTTTGTGTAAAATATCAAGTGAGTAATGTGTTTGGAAACCCATTAAATATACTTAAAATTTTAAGGAAGAAAAGATAAAGAAACAGCCGAGTTTTATGAGATGATAAAAAGGTAAAGGAACCTGTTCTATTGAGATTCAATAAACTTTGAATACCTTCCAGGGACCCGATTTCGATTAAGTGTTTGTAAAATCGATGTGAATCATCGAACATCGATGATCATCGACATCCCTACCACGTATGTAAAAAAAGATTCTATTCTATGTCGGTGGCTAGTGCGCGATTGATAATTTTGTTGTCAAGATTTTTTGATCTTTCTTTTTTTCCTAAAAATAATAGCAACAAGTGCTTAATTGCGATGTTTGCCCAAGAATTAATTTAATAAGTGATACCCCTTAGATTCAATAAAGATATTCGTAAGACTTGAAAAGGAATGATGTTTTAACTTTCTATCAGCTAGAGCAAGTGTTGTGAGTACTACATCCTATGCCTATTTACCTACTTCACCCTTTCCTACCTCATAACATAACTCTGTCTGTTTCTCATAAATTAGGTTTAGATGTCCGTGGGTTATCGAACTGTGAATCCTAGTTTTTTCCTGCTAAATCAAATGAGTCACCTTATAGGGTACGAAATAAATAGCTCAGGTAGAAAGAACAGAAGAGCTATCAATAAATCTTATGTTAATTAATATGTTACAATTAGGTATATTGAATTAATTTGAATTAAAACCTATTACTATTCTCAACAATCCTGTGCTTGTGGCTTGGATACTTTGTAAAAAAAGATAAACATTCAATTTGTTTGTTTTGTAGGTACCTGTCTGGTAAATCAGCTGACTTATTGGCTGGATGATGAGATAGCTGTATTTGTGTGGCAGTCTCCACAAACTGTTAACCAACTCCATACTAGTGTTATGTTGATGGTGAACTAAGAAACTAATTTGACTATAAATTTGCTGCTAAATAATTTTGGTGAGTAAATTATATAATATTTATGGGTACTTTTCATTTACTACTTTAAAGTGTGAAGACCTTTTTTTACCCTTAATTTTTATTTTTTTACCATGAAAACATATTTAAAATGATTGTTTTGTTTTATTTATTATATGTATGCTAAATTAAGAAATAACAAATAGTTATTACTTTGAAATAATGGATAATTTATACTGAAATGTCACGGAACATGGTCTGTGAGAAATCCGTTTTTTGACATATTTTAATTTTTTCAATTCAATATTTTGTCAAACTAAACAAACATTCACAACTAGAAATAATTTATCAACAAAACTACGCAAAATATAAACTAACATAATTATTATAAATAAGTTTTTTTGATATAAACATCTGTGTGATTTTTTTTTGTCACGCACATGCAAGCATCTGCCCATGTCTGCTGACATTCATAAATTGTGTTTCGTTGGTTTGGTGAAATTGGCAACACTTTGTTTTAAAAGAATAAGATTGTGCATTTACTTTTCTTCATTCAATGTGCAGTGCAAAAGTGATTTGTAAAGATATGTTATTTTTTATTCTTAGATACCTTATTTTGTCGAGCATGTCTCATCACAAACATGAATTAAGTTGTAATTACTGAGGATTATGAAGATAAAATAACTATATTTCAGATAAAACCTTACTATATTTCAGATAAAACCTTCATTTGTTTGTATATAGCGAGGATATAATCCTATAGAAGCAATAATGTACTAACTGATATAAGCGAATTGCTTAAAGTTAGTAGCAGTTTAAATTTGATTTTTTTTTTAAATCATAAAAATTCTAATATAAAAGAATATAAAACCTACATC
Organism: Euspilapteryx auroguttella; assembly: GCA_951802225.1. Lineage (NCBI taxonomy): Eukaryota > Metazoa > Arthropoda > Insecta > Lepidoptera > Gracillariidae > Euspilapteryx > Euspilapteryx auroguttella. Next base: position 8,538,066 of record OX637644.1, on the reverse strand, counting down.
TCAACATTAAAGATTATTTTGATTTGTGCATCGTTATCAAGACTTCATATATTGTGATATTTTTAAAGTTTATTTTTAATCAAAAAGAAAAAAAATGAATCATTCATATGATAATTTTTTGTATGAAAAAATCACAAACATGGGCTAAATGTCACTAAACATGTCTTATTTAGCTAATAATTATCCAGTAGTCACACACATGTATGCTTGTGTCACACAAATGTCCGTATTATTTTTCAAATATTTATTTTTAGCCTCCTAGACATTTCCAAGCTCAGCCACATATATAGCAAGACTTCATTAATCCAAAAGAACATTAAAAAAAATAAAAACAATTTTTTGGAGATAACACCCTCTTCTACAAACTTGGTAAAAATGACCCTTATTTGTAATTCAACCTACAAATACCTACCATACTGAAAATTACAATGCTCATGTAAAAAAATTAAAAATCAAGTGATACACCAAAAGTAAAGACATAATTTTTTTAATTACATTATTTATAAAAGAGTGCATTCAGCACAGGACAGGCAGAAGTCATGCTGTCACATAGTATCTCTGATATTGTCAAAATGAAATAGGTTACCCAAAATTAAAAGGAACCAAGTAAGCCAATGAAACCACCAGGAAAAGCTGTGAGTTTTTAGAATACTCAAAACCAAAAAAAGACATATTATGTACTTAAACAATGTTAACAGTTGTGCGTAACTCAGTTAAATTACATATTAACTAGTCTGCAGTCTAATAGGTTAAATCTGTTAGACTTCAAAGAAATCTTATTCATCGCCTCCCAAGGTAATCTGCATAATCCCTTAACTAAATCTGCACTGTAACCAAGAATATGGTTAATTCCTAAAACATTTTCTAACTTATGGCAAACACTGAAATCAGCTGTTTGTTACGTATATGTTACTGGAAAATAATACTTTTCGTAAATAAACCAACCTATGTTGGTTTATAAGCTGTACGTAAATTTATAACCTGACGGATGTGTTATTTTACGGTGACATAGTTTTTTTAGATTTAATTTTACTTAGTTTGAATAGGTAAAAGTAACAGTACCATGACAGAAGTTCGCAGATTACTGGTAATGTGCACATTAACATACATTCTGCACTTTAACAGTACAAACTTTTCAAACTATAGTGTTCCGAATTTCAATGTTTTTTTGTTCTTTTAAGTTTTATGTTTATCTGATAACAATAAAACTTAAAAAATGACTGTATCTGATAGGGTATATTCCATCAATCGTCAGTTATCATTTGTACTCATAACAGGACACTATTAATAAAAAATCTAATCTTTTGAATACAATGTCACTATTTCAAGTAAACAAAGTCGCCGGCACAGACTGTCTTTAATAATAATAATCATTTATTTCAGGCAATATTTACATTAGTGGATGTTAAATAATATAAACAGAGGCCCATATCATAAATACCTTAAAACTAAAAATACATAATACTTAATTAAATTTTAACTATTTAGTTAAACTAAAACAATTTTTAATAAATACATATTATTGTAAGCAAATTGTGGAAGCAATAAAATAATGAGTATTGAGGTCGTAGCACACTTAAACAACTCTGCTCCCACCAGTCCCACCCAACAAAAATATATAAATCAAATATTGATTGTTACATCTATTTTACATTGTTATCATAAATTGGCAGACAGCTCGCTGTCAGCGAGCTTACCGACATCAGACTGCTCGGTAGTTGACGCCTAGCTGGCCGCACGTTATAGGCGAGTGGACGACGCGGTGTCTGCTAGAAGACGCTGCGGGCGCCGTCGCCGCTAGTCAGTCAGTCTATCTACCAACAATCCGCATGTCTGGCCGCCTGTTAGCAATCGCCGCGTGGCCTGCTGGATGCCTGCTAGCTGTCGCCGCTTGGACTGCGAGCAGTTGCCTTAGTTAAGGGAGGTGTTGGGTGAGAGTCGTGTAAGTGGGCTTCTTCGACCTTTATACTTAACAACTTTACTCCAGCGCATTATACTACTTTTCTTCACAGGTCAAACGAAATATCCAAAAAAATTATAATTTTTCCCTTTTATTGCGGGTGGTGAGTCAGCCAGCAAAACGTTGATCCTAGGCCCAGCTCACATCTTGCGAGGCGGGATGAAGACACTGAGAGAATAAACTCTTAGTACTGGTCCATAATTTTATGGCACTGGGTTGACGAGCAATCGCGTGCATTGTGCAACGCAAAGGTTCGTCTTATGACCTAAGAAATGACTAATTTGAATCACGTGCCATAGAATTTAGAGACCAATTTAAATTGATCTTTTTTACTTGGTATCTTCGCCGCGCCTACCTGATGTGCGCTGGACCTAAGACTAACGTTTTGCTGGCTGGTGGCAAAACAAAAGAATACGCTAGTAAAATAGTGCGTGTTTGCACCATAAACAATTTCTATTTTAATTAGAGCTCGTGTGATTCCTTATTGATATTATTGTTACCGTTAATGGTTAATGTGCGAAACTCAGTTAAAGTGCAGATTAACTAGTTAATCTGCAGACTAACTTGCTGAATCCGTTAAAGTGCGAAATAAAATATTGTTCTCAACATTACCTAGGTAATCTGCAAAATCCCTAGGTAGTCTGAAGATTAACGACTAAGCATACGGTAAAGTTCGAAAAACTTATACCTTAGCTTTCAGTTTAACTCAGGTAACCCAAGCTCCGCTCGCTACGCTGGATAAAGATCTAACCTAACCTAACCTACAGTTTTGCCCTAGATTTGAATTTTCGGTCGGAGTTTTCTGTTTTCCGCACTTAACGGTGAGACATCCGGTAATACGCACATTAACTAGGTAAAGTGCGGATTCCCGATATTTCACATAAAAATTCGAACATCAACTGACCTAATCAGTTAATGTGCACATTACCCGGTTAAGTGCATATTAACGTATTTCGCACTTTAACGGTGACATTATCATTATGTTGCTACAATATCTTGGATATATTGGGATGTTGCCCGGTCGTTTGTCAAGCATGTGAGGGGACGAATTAGAGGCCCTTTGCACAAATACATCATGCACCCAAGCATAGGATAGGAACTATAGCAAAATGGACGACGACGCAATGTTTCAGGGGGGTGAGATGTAAGTATTGTTATTATAAGACATCGTGGCTTTCGAAAAGAAAAGATTAGTGTAAAAGGAATGTAGACTGTGTGAACAACAATGTGTTCGCATTTCGAAGTGGTTGCTGCGTAGGGTGGTCGATTTTGATTATCTTGTGTGGGTGCGGCCGGGCGTGGCAGGCCAAACATTGCTGCTGATCGATAGCAGCGGGCTGCGATGAACTATTCCGAACAGTCGATTGCCTGCCAATGTTTCATATTTGCTTCAACTTTTTTATCTTAAAACCAGCTGTCCCGGCGAAATTCGTATCGCGCCTTACAATTCTTAAAAAAACTTCTCACGCATTTGTCGCCTTTAAAGCCTTTCCTGGACTACTGCAAACGTTTAAAGACCAAAATCAGCTAAATCGGACCGGCCGTTCTCGAGTTTTAGCGAGACTACGATTCATTTTTATTAACCCCCGAACGAAAATTCAGAGAGCGGTGTTATAATTTTAACGTGTGTATCTGTCTGTCTGTCAGTATGTCTGTCTGTGTATCTGTCTGTGGCATCGTAGAGCCTAAACGGCTGAACCGATTTTTGTTTAGTTTTTTTTGTAGATAAAAATAGATTATTATAGATAATTTCAGGCCGAGTATTCTAAGCCATGTCTGATGAAGATCTGATCAGCGGTTTAAAGATAATCAGCTCTTGTCTAGGTGATGAGGGGATCTAACTAGCTTCCATATGTCCATCGTTTTGAAATTTGGTACCATGTTACATCTATGATATTGAAAGTATATGGTAAGGTACCATGACCTGATCAGCCGTTTGAAGATGATCCGCTCTTGAATAATGGATGAGAGGATCTAACTACCTTCCATTTGTCCTATCGATTTAAAATTTGGTACAGTGTTACTTTAATGATATTGAAAGACATGATAAGGAAAGGTCGGGGGATTTTTTTTTTTTTTAATTTGAGTTATATATACCTACTAGAAGACTAGCAGTTTCACTCGCGCAGATTTCTTATTAAGACAAATATCCAGTTTTTTCCCGTTCCCATAGGAATGTCGGGTAATCCATTCTTAGTGCTCACCTACACTCCCTAAGGAACCTACATGCAAAAAAACCGGATGGTAAGGCAACTCATACCAGTTATCAGAAAAATATAAAAAAAAATCAAGCTTGCATATTTAAAAAAATCGAGAAATCCTACACCCTGTATCAGTCTTTTGACTCCTGTTGCCACAAATCTTTAATTTTTCCAATTATTTTTTTTGTTATGTGACCCTGAACGAATTGCTCCAGTTCGGATGAAAATTAGACGTTTTTAAAAAAAAAAAGTTAAAAAAAAAATTGCTCTGATTCAACTGACTGTACTGAAAAAAAAATGTACTACACAAGTCTGGCAAGTTATGCCAAAAGTTGGCCTTTTTAATAAAGATTCCAGAATGGTATAAAACTTGGTCAGTTATTTCTAGAATCTTAGTATTTTTTTGTTTTTTGAAAATTTGAATTACTTTTTATTATTTAAATCAGCACAATCTTTTTTTGAAAAGAATTTGCTTTCAAATGAAACAACAATCATTTTAATACAAGTACTATTTATTTTTACCATAATTGTTAAAATCAATATATATAAAACTCTTCCGTTACTGACTGACTGACTGACTGACTGACTGACTGACAGACAACGCAGAGCCGAAACTACTGGGCGTAGCGGGCTGAAATTTTGCACGTGGGTTCCTTAGGGAGTGTAGGTGAGCACTAAGAATGGATTTCCTGAAATTCCCACGGGAACGGGAAAAAACGGGATTTTTGTGTTGATGAGAAATCTGCGCGGGAAAAACCGCGGGGCAGCCTCTAGTCTACAATAAATGTTCGAATTGCCATCCTTCAGCTGCAAGCTGCAATACAAGCCCGACATCTTCGTAAAAAAGATCTTGTAATTAGTCGAGCGAATCGTCCATTGTTTACAAATTGAGCTGCTTCTTCTAATCTTCGCCGCAGCTCAGCGATGTTTCCTATTGGTTTTAAAAAGACTTTTTCTTTCACTGCTCCCAGTAAAAATCTTTCGGGGAACTCCTCATCCAAATGTTCTCGAATAGCACGAGCTAAATGCGCTGGGCACCCATCTTGTTGGAACCACATAACTCTCAAAATGTTTAGTGGTACGTCTTCGAGTAAATTCGGTAGTTGTAGAAAGTCCAGATAGACCTCACCATTTAGCAATTCGGTCATCTCAAAAGGACCAACTATTTGTCCGTTCATAATTCCGGTCCACATGTTTATTTTAAATCGATACTGGGTCCGGTCTTGCCTCATCAAATGCGGGTTCTCTACATGCCATTCATGCAAGTTATGCATCATCCGACCATAAAATTTTCGTCAAGAAAAGTGGGTCTTCTCTGTTATTCTCCAACATGGTTTGAGAAAAATTTACTCGATTTTGGTAGTCCCCGGGCTCGGCTTTAGCTTCTGTACTCGCTGTACGTGGTATGGATGACGTTCATGTTTTCGTAAAATTCGATGCGCTGTACTTTTGGGCACTCCGGTCCTTCGAAATCCCGAATCTCAGAAAAACAGCTGTGCTGTTTGGGGAAAAATGTACTTATAATGTAATGTTAAACTGAATAAAAGTATTTAAATCAAATCAATCTTATTTCAATAGCCCTTACCGAAGTACTTGGGTCTTCTTCGACAGCTACTAGTACGACGTCTTCCACTGGATTGTTAGGTCTTTCTTCACCATGTACTTGGTTCGGCAAGCGGCCCTCTGTGCTGAGCAGTCGGTGGATATTCGTAAACACTCGATGATCATGGTGACGAGCAGCATTTAGGTACCTCTCGCGATAAAGTCTGGCTGCAGCATTGGCAATACATCTGCATTCCCCGTAAATGAGGTGCATGTTGGCGTATTCCTGAGTGGTATACACAGGTATGGTGGTGGCACAACACAGTGAAGTGACACGGTAGTGCAGGGGAAAGCAAAGGTCGTCGTAAGGAGAAAGTAAACAGTCCGAATCCAAATCACAAGCAATCACAAGTCCATTAACGAAACCAATAAATAGTCGTCAGTACAAAATCAACACAAACGAACACGAAAAGATGCGCAGTAAACGAAGGAGCGTAACGTACTAATTTGTGATGTCGATGTCTAACTTGTCTAACCCTTTCGGTCAACAAAATACGTTACAAATGTAGATATCTTAACTTTTGAGGGTAGAATTACAATGGCGGCATACCCCCGCATTTTTTTTTGTGTAATTTTTTTTTAGACTAATCGTTGATTGAGTGACTGATTGTCAACCCATTCAATCATTCCTAGTCGACACATTGACACATTTCCGAGTTGAGCCGAGGGGCTAAGTACAATAGCGATTACCTGGAATCTGGAATCAATCACTTTTTATTGTTGAGATGCCTCACTCTGTCTCTGTCAACTACCTGCCATCCTACCCTCCCCGTCATAAGTAAGATGACTTTCTGTCTCTGTCGTCACTTAAGTGATACCTAAGTGATAAGGTGTATACCTTAAATGACTTCTCTGTCTCGCTTATGCTATGAACTTTAAAGTTATGAACTTTTGAAAAGCTTTGGGCACATCAGAATAGTTTTTAAATAAATAAGGAAAAATAATTCCAAACTAAGAGTTTACAAAAACATAAAAAAATACTAAGATTCCAGAAATAACTGACCAAGTGTTATACTATTCTGGAATCTTTATTAAAAGGGCCAACTTTTGGCGTTACTTGCCAGACTTGTGTAGTACAATTTATTTTTCAGTACAGTCAGTTGAATCAGAACAAATTATTTTTTTTAACTATTTTTTTTTAAAAACGTCTAATTTTCATCCGAACTGGAGCAATTTGTTTCGAAATTTAGATGTCAATAAACAGAGGCACTATTTAGGGTAACAAGTCAGGGTATAACAAAAAAATAATTGGAAAAACTAAAGATTTGTGGCAACAGGAGTCAAAAGACTGATACAGGATGTAGGATTTCTCGATTTTTTTAAAATGCCTATATTTTTTTAAGCAAGTTATTCCTCATCTTTTTCCTGAGTCTTTCGAGTTCAGGTCCCCACCATCCAGACCCCAAGTCCTTCGACCTAGCGGCTGGAGTTGATAGGGGGCATGAACCATTGTAGCTTTCAATTATATGTTTGGTAAGCGTTCCGGCTTGTATCTCAAGTGTTTCTCTGGTGCACGGTTCAGTAGCACTACAAGGTTCATTTTCCAGCTTAGTCTTGAGTGCTTCTATGAACGCATTTTTGTCTGTTCGTCTGGGGTTTCTTCTAGGTATTGGTGTTTGTTTGTATTTCAGTGGTTAGGTCATAGCGAATCCATCTGTGGTCTGAGCAGGGTGGCTCGTCCGAGACATGCCAGTTGGTTATGTTCTGTGCTATTAGTTTGGAGCTAAGAGTAATATCTATTATGGTACTAGACCTTCGAGTGACGAAGGTCGGTTTTGTTCCTAGATTAAGGATATCAAGATAAGTAGTTACTAAGTAATCAACTAATACGTTACCTCTGTCGTTGTTGTTGGTCATTCCCCATAGGTTGTGGTGTCCATTGCAGTCCGCCGATACTACTACCTCCAGCCCCTGGCGTTCGCAGTGGTTTATCAGGTCGGCCAGCAGTGCTGGCGGTGGGTCGTCCTCTCCCGCCATGTAGACTGAGACGAGCACAGTCTCAGGCAGGGTGGATTTTTCAGTTCTGAGAAGTTTTATGGCACACACGTCTCTGGAACAGAAGTCAGTTAGAGTTTGTGCCATTATGTTACGGGATATGTAAATACAAGATCTATGTTTATTTTGTGTATTGTTATAAATGAGTTTACCTCCAAGGTTGCAGAGGCCGTTGATATGTGTGCCCCTGACCCACGGCTCTTGGATCAGGGCAATTGTGGTGTTGTTAACCTCCAGCCATCTTCGAAGTTGAGCCGTCGCGGTTTCGCTATGCTGGAGGTTAACCTGAAGGACCTTACAGGAGTTGGGGGTCATTTTTAGATGTCCCCTCCTCCCCAGTTCCTTTTAGGTCCAGCCGACTGATAAGGAGGCATCCTTGCTCCTCCTCCGTCCCCAGCAGGATATCCTCCGTACTGAGGTCGAAATCGGCGTCTGGTTCCGCTTCTGCATCTTTGTTTTCTATGGGAGCAGGGGTTTCACCTTCTTCCGTCGGTGTTGACGCCCTACTTCCCTGTGTACCCCTCGGTTCTTCTGGCTTCTCTTCGGGTTTGTTCTTCTGAGGCGGAACGTCCCGAAAATGCCCCCCACTGTGCTGGAAACGGATATAGACCGAGCCCACACAGTAGCTCAGTTTTCTACCCCTTTCCAGCACAGCCGGCACAGCAGTTTCCGGAATGCCCACCACCAGAAGTGTGGCCCCTCTCTTCGCCAGAGGTACGCATTGGTGGAGCGTCCACTGTTTCACCTCTGCCCATGGGTTTTGGTAGCTGAGGACGCGTCCGATCGTTGCTCGGTCAACTGCGAGGGTCGGGATGAGCAATCCACACCTGACCTTCCGGATCATCTCATCCTCCCTTTTGCCGACGAGTTTGTCACCACTGGTCAGAGTAGCTCCATCCAGCATCTTGTGTAGCCAAGTTTTGGTTTTGGCGTTACAGCACCACAGTTTCAGGTAGCCATCCACGAAACTGGGTTTCCCTTGAAACTCTGGTGGCTCCGAGGACGTGTCAGGATCGGCCAGGATGGCTTCCTTGATAATCGCCTGGGAGATCGTTTCCTCAACCTCTTTCGCTTCCTGCTGCGTCAGATGACCGGTGCGCTTGTTTGTAATGGCCACCGTCAGGTCCTTCGCTGCAGCCTCTGCGTAGGAGGATGATTTCGGTCTTTCCGTCGGAGCATCCGTCCGCAGTTTCTCTTGAAGAGATGGTTTCGTCCAGGTGAGCCCTCTTCGTTTGCTTCGCCTGGGTTGTGTATTGCGATGTGGGCGGCTTTGTGGCTTCCTTGGAGGTCTCCCCAGATCCCACCTTTGGTGTGTTAGGGAAGTCCGCAGAAGCGCTCTTCTGTTTTTCAAACATCAGACGTTGCCTCTGCCTCTTCCTTTGTCCGGTCTTCTTTTTGTGTATGTTTAGCTGGGCAGGCTTGCACCTGTCTTCCCAGATCGGGGTCACTTGCTGGGTCGCTTCGACAGATGTCGTCTCGTTCTCAGCAGTGCTCCTTCTTGTATTGGATGAGGTTCCAGCTTCCGCCTTCTCCACCTCCGCCACTGCGAGCATCGAGGATGGATCTCCTTTCGGCTTTCCATCCATTGACGTCGCTTGAAGTTTTGGTGGATCAGACTTGGCCAGTTCCTCATTTGGTTTACTCATACGCTTCAACAGATCAACTTGCGTCGTCGTCGAAGCGTGAGTGGTAGTTTTCCCTTCCGGGTTGAATTTAACATTTTTAACATTTTTTGTGATTGTGACTTTTTTCATTTTGGTCCCACGAGTAGCTAGGGAATTAAAGGTCCATCCCTGCAGAGCCCCGCTTGCAGGGATAAGGCTATAGAAACCTTGGGGATCGCCTGTTCCCAAGGTCCACCGTTCACGACTGAGCTCCCTCTCAGCCACGCAACCATCGGCACGGTTGATCACACCTTGGTTTAGGGATTTTTGGGGTCAAGGTTTACTCCTCCAGGAAGGTGAAGGAAGGGGGGAGAGTTGGACTGGAGTTTGGATGGGTAGAGGAAATTGGGATTGGGTGCTGGGTTGTTGAGATGATTGTGATCTGGGGGTTGACCACATTCAACCTTCCATTGTCCGGGTCACTTTGGATTACGTAACGGGCCATCCGCAACCTGCCCACCCGCTCGGTCGCTTTGGAAGTCAGCGTATCATCAAAGTGGAAGGGTAGGGCACGCGACCGGTGAAGCAAGCTCCACACGCTCACACCCTCCATTCCACCCTGAGGATCCCGAGTACGAGTACGAGACGATCTGCCCAACGAATATTGGCCATTTCATGAAATTTCATTTCACTTTTCATGAAATGGCCGGCCAGATCATGAAATGGCCAATATAACGATTTGGCCACGACACATACACTTCCATACTACTATTATAAATGCGAAAGTAACTCAGGCTGTTTCTGTCTATCTGTATTCTGTCTCGCTTTCACGCCAAAAGTTCTCAACCGATTTAAATGAAATAAATGAGATAGTCTAGACTCTAGAGCCTGATAAAGAACAGGCTATTTTTGATCTCGAAATTCCCACGTAACGGAAAATTTCGATTTTGCTTTTCATGGCAAATTGCGCTGGCGAAGCAGCAGGTCGCACACCTGTATCATTATAAATTATAGCCATGTGCTTTTCTGATGTCTTACTTATCAATATTATACTGTGAAGTTCCATCAAACAGTCAAAGTGGATAATTGGAGAGCGCTTTAAAACTCATTACTTATTACGAGCTGTCCCGGCGAGTTTCGTTACGCCATAAAGTAAACATACTACTAAAGATTTGGCTTTATAGACTATGTTCTTTTGACTGCCCAGAATGTGCGAATAAAAAACAAACAACAACAACAAACCACCTACTGTCAAAATATGTAAACTTTAAGTTTACGTAAGGATTTCTAATTTTTTTTATAAACCCCATATAGCCTAAAGCTCCTAACAGACAACACAGATACGATAAGATATCTGTATCAGCGCAGATCATCTTTCAACATTAATTTCTATGTAATCCTATGGACGACCAAAATATTTTTTTCAAATTGGTTTTCAGTTGTAGTTCCGGAGCCTATATTCGATGCAAACCAATATACAAACAAACAAAACAATTTTTCCTCTTTCCGCTTTATTATTAGTAAAGATTACCTCAAAATGAAACCTCACCTCCTAAAATGGTCAAGTCTACGTACCAGTAATCCTGTCAAGTAGAAGAAGATAATCTGTTTTAAAGACGTTATAATTTGATACATTTTTTTAAGTATATTATTTATAAAAAGTTATTTTTATTCCTAGCGCATTAAAATATAAGCTTGATTTTAAAAAGGTTTTTTTTTACTTTCATTTATTTGTTTACTCTGTATGGACTTATAATAAGTCACTGTACCTACAAGCAGTTTTCGTAGGTAAATACTTACCCGAGGTAAGCATTGTAAGCAGCATAGTATACAAAACTAGCTTTCCGCCCGCAGCTTCGCAAGCGCTTTTTATAATAAAAGTAAATAACTGGTTGGTTTGTTTCTCAGAAATATAGGGAAATCATTGGTAATCGCACCAAAGCCCTAAAGAATTGGTTTTTCCAGTTCCCGTAGACGAATTCACGTCTTTGCTAGACTTATATTCCTTATGTTTCTATCTTGAAATGTTTGGGCTGAAAACTTAAATACTTATTGTTCCCTTTTCCATTTCAGTATATATATTCCCCCCAAAAACCTAGAAAACGGCACCCATATCCATTTTTTATACAAATTTATTTCCGCCATAATGGATTTCAAAATATATTTTTTTTGTTAATTAGCGACCCTTATAACCTAGAAACATCACCCATTTAAACTTTTAAGCAAAATAAGGAGCGGTTTCGGTTTTTCATACAAACTTTAACACCCTGTATCATGGCTTACAGGACTAATTAACGCAGTTTTGATATTATATTTCATGTTGTTATATAAAAAGGACCTTATTTTAAAAATTTCAAGTGTAATTAGTTTAGATTTTAGCAAAAATCATATTTCACCCTGTATAAGAGCTCAGGGGTAAGATATAAAAAAACTAAAACCATTTATGATGTTTGTAATGCAATGACAATATACAGTGTAAATTTCAACTTTCTAAACCCAGCAGCTTAGTAGTTTCATACAAACTGTTACACCCTGTATACGGCGTCCCGGTTAAGTTATCCCAAAATCCCGTCTTAGTGGGTGCCTACGTCACGTAAGGAAGTTACTGTCCAAATTTCATTTTTCTATCTTCAGCGGTTTCGGCTGGGCGTTGATGAGTGAGTGAGTGAATGAGTGAGTAGATCAGTGGTATTTGGATTTTATATATAGATTTAGGTTTTGTCCACCCTTGTCAGATAGAGCAAGTTGCGCAAAGATTGCTAATAGGTCAGGAATTTAGATTGTTCCGTTGCTCGGTTAGTAATGGCAGCAGCAGTTCTGTATAAGCTAGCCTGTGTTCAGCTCCGCAACGCGGCATGTGTCTGCAAAAGTTTGAAATCATAATCAAATTACCTTTTTATTAAGTTCTAAAAATAACTCAGGAGCGTTATCTCTGTTGCTGACGTTATCTCAAGGCGAGATCGAGCGGCGCGTCGACGTCGAGCGCGATGAGCGCTGCCACGGCCTCCCGAGCCGCTCGACGCGCCTCTCGTAGCGTCGGTGATTACTGCACGCTACACTCTGTGCTCTCAAGAAACCCGAAAGTAAACCCATAACAGAGAAGACGTATTAAAAAACAGCGGCATGTCAATTAGGTTAATCGGTCGCCGACTGAGAGGCAATTACTTACTTGTCAGCATGGAAGTAGTAATGTAATTCCTACATATTTGTGCGCGGAAAGCGGTTTGTAGGAAGACTTCCCTTTTATTGAGTTACAAAAATAGCCGTGCTTATTGCCGACGACACGCTGCCGTATTGCAACTCGTGCAACGCCGCTGCTCGGTCCTGCCTGCCTGTCCTGGCACTGGCGGAGGGGGCGCCGACTAACATTTTTGTCGGCGACAAAGACGACGCCGTTCATGACCGTAAAAGTTGAAGTACAAAAAAACACTTAGTAAAAACACTTAGTTCGCAATAAAATTTATGATTTATGATTTACACAATAGGGAAAGCCATCGCATTTTTTGGGGGCCTTCCTATTATTGGCATGTTTCTATTTAGAGGCTGAGTGATTCCAGCCTTTCAAAGCATTAAAAAAAACAATGTATGTGTGTATGGTTTAGAATCTAAAAATATTATATTTATACAGCCTCTTGCGTTTTCTGGTGGTGAAAAAACGTGTACTTCAAGCTGTAATCCTCATCTTTTAAATCTTCGCTAAAACAAATTTTAAGAATGCAAATAATTAGTCATGAATTGATCCAAATTGGTCCACAAAGTAAAATAATTAGTCCACTTATACTTTAGAAGTTATAGCCAAATGTTTGTGAGGATTATGGCTTGACGTTCAAGCTGTAATCCTCATCTCTGGTCCAAGAAAACGGTAGGGTCTATCGACTTGGTTCAGGTCTAAATAATTAGTCCTCAATTGATCCACACACATGCCAAATCTCAGAATTGGTCCTCAAGAGGTTCCGAAGTTATAAGGGCATCTTAGTGAGGATTATGGCTTGAACATTTGGCACCTTCAATTATCTCCGGAACGCCTATAGCTATTGGTTTGAAATTTGGCCAAAAAATAATCCTCAATTGGTCCACCAGAATCATAATCATTTTTAACTAGGTTTTCTTTGAAGAAGTACGTTAAAATCAGCGGTTTTACTTTCCCATACATTGCGATCCATGTACAGTTGTGCACAAAATAATTGATAAACATTGATATTAACCGGTTACCTAAACGATTCTTTAGAAGAGTAAAGTGGGTAAAGTATGTACTTATTATTTTGACGAGTTCCCAATTACGTAAATGTACTTACCAAGATATTTAACCAAAAAAAACCTTTATCTATGATTTATATTTTTGCATGTACTTCAATTAAAAGTTTACAATAGTTTCTTTTCTTACTTAACTTAATTACAGCACCGTTTATATTGCTAAAATTATTTAGTTTTAACAAAATCACAGTTGGTTCAAGTGTAAATAAAACAACAACAAAAATTTGTTATGTACTAGTATTAAGATAATCCAGTATCCCAAAAGTAAACCACAGTCATTTATAGTTCATGTTCCACATTTATTGTTACAATTCCAATATTTCCTCTTTTTATTTTCACAGTAACCCTTTTTTCCAAACGTCATCATTCTAACCTCTAAATCCGCTCTAATCTTTACATCCTGTTACTTCTTACATTTACAAGTCCTTCTTTTAAATAATAAACATTATTCATCATATTTAATAACTTTCTTATTTTAATTATATATCATATTTCTTAAGTCTTTTATTTATAATATTCGTTTCATTAATAAGTATTTTAACATTATTGTATTAAATAAAGCACTTTTAATGAAGTAATGAAACAGCCATCTTTAGTCAAACTCAGAACAGTCTTCCTAAACTGCTTCATTACTTTTATATTTCACCGGAAACTATTTTTTTCTTACTATTATTTTTATATTTCTTACACTAGCGCTTGCACCCCTCATTAATTAATTATTTAAAGTAACCAGTGTTACTATGTTTGACATTATGTGTATGTGTCAACGTAAACTGCTATCTATGTGTATGTATACATATTTTTATTATTTTGTATGTAAGCAATAATAAGCGATTTTGTAAGGGCGACATTGGATCTTTCTGTCCATTACGCAAAATGTGTTTTAAACGCGGTGGGGAGACGGTGCTGCGGGGAGTAAGTAAGTACTATTTATATTAGTATTATTAGGTACCTACTACTATTGTATAAAATACTAGTCGACCCGCCGAACTTTGTACCGCCTTACCTCTTACTACATTGTGCATGTATTATACTTTAAACCTTCTTCTTGAATAACTCTATCTGTTAAAAAAAACCACATCAAAATCCGTTGCATAGTTTAAAAGATATCATACATAGGGACAGACGCGGAAAGCTACTTTGTTTTATACTATGTAATGATGATATTGATGACTACAGTAACAAACAACACAGTGTAAGGGAAGCTTACGTCTACTATCTCTATATGTATATATTGTAACACTGATCTCTATCTTCGATTGCGCGCACGCTGTTTTTGAGTGGAGACAAGGATAGCGCTATTTGGCCAATCCTGGGTTGATAAGAGACATCATGCGCGATACTCCTGTAGAGTTACATTAAATAATATATACACGAGTATAGCGCCTGACGCGCGTCGCGGGACTGTTGTCTCTTATCAACCCGGTATTGGCCAAATAGCGGTATCCTTGTCTCCACTCAAAGGCAGCGTGTGCGCACGCAACTGCGCACTTGAAAATAGAGCCAGGTTCTCGAATGTCGAAGAGCTAGTATTAGCTAAACTAGAACAGGACTAGAATGTAGCTAAAACGTGTATATTTGTAGCCAAAATCGGGAGATGAAAAAAAACAATGCAATAATCACAGTTTTTTATGGTGAGGTGGTAACTTTCGGTAAAAAAACTGTGATTATTGCAATGAAGCAACTGTGATTATTAAAACATTTTTTTTTTTGTTATTATTATAACTTAACTAACTGAGATTATTGTTAGTTATTAAAAATAAGTAAGTAAGTATAAGTATTGTGATATAAACGGTGATTTAATTAAGTTAAGTAAGAAAATACACTATTGTAAACTTTTAATTGAATATATTATTATTATTATTATTATTAAGCCTTTACATTTCTTCCAGAAAAGACTCTGTTTCTCTCTGGAGTGCCCATTGCTGGACAAAGGCCTCCTCCATCATACTCCATTTATGTCTTTCTCTCGCCAGTCTTGTCCAGGTTGGGCCAGCCACTTGCACGATATCTTCTCTCCATCTTTTCCGTGGACGTCCACGTGGTCTTCTCGTCTCGCGCGGGTACCAGTGGAGTATGCGTTCGCTCCATCTTCCATCGTTCGTCCGAGCTACGTGACCTGCCCATCTCCATTTTAATTTAAGAAACAGCTCCGCGGCGTCTATTAGTTTGGTTTTATTCCTTATAAAGCTGTTCCTTATCTTGTCTTTTAACTGTAACCCTAACATTTTCCGCTCAGTGGCTCTTTGAAAAATTTTAATCTTCTCAATGATTTCTCTGGTTGTAGCCCAGGTTTGACATCCGTACAGCAGTGTCGGAAGTACAACAGATTCCATAGCTTTTTTCTTGAGCCTGATCGGCAACTTTGTCTTAAAAATATGTTTTAATGACCAGAATTTTGCCCATGCCTTTTTAATTCTTTTTTCTACCTCCACTAGAGTTTGGTCCTCGAAGGATAAGCATTGTCCTAGATAAACATATTCTTTGACATATCCAATATTTTTGGCACCTATTTGTACTGGTGTCTGCTCTCCATTTGTCATCAGGCTTGTCTTGTCCGGGTTCATTGTTAATCCGCATTTTTTACTCTCATTGTCAAGTGACTGTAACATGTAATGTAGTTGTGCGGGGTCTTCGCTTAATATCACAATGTCGTCAGCGAATCGAAGATGGTTGAGAAGTTCACCGTTGATGTTTAGCCCTAGACCCTGGCCGCTCCAGTCTAATTTATTAAATATAGACTCCAGTATTGCTGTAAATAGGTTAGGGGAAATCGGATCGCCCTGTCTTACTCCTCTCTTGAGCTCAAACTCTTCTCCTTTCCGTTCAAGTTTTACCACAGCTTTACTCTTCTTGTATATTAGTTGTAGAATTCTGATGTACTTTTCGTTGATTCCTTGTTCTACAAGTGCATTCCACATATATTGATGCGAGATAGAGTCAAAGGCTTTAGAAAAGTCCACGAAGGCTATATAAAGTGTTTGTTTAAACTCTACGTAGCGCTCTATTACTTGTGCCATTGTAAACATGTGGTCTGTGGTAGAGAAGTTTTTTCGGAATCCTGCTTGCCCTCGCGGTTGGTGCCAATTTAGGGTGTTAGAGATTCTGTTCAATATCACTTTTGAAAAGAGCTTATATAAGCTGACGAGTAGACTTATTGGTCGGTAATTTCCTACGCTCATTGGATCTCCCTTTTTGTATAGTAGTTTTATTATGGAAGTCTCCCATTGTGAAGGTATTGTTTCATTACGAAGTATATTGTTGAAAAGGTTACTTATTACTGGAGCTATGGGTTCTGATAGAGATTTTAGTATTTCGTTTGTTATATGGTCTTCTCCAGGAGTTTTATTTGATTTAAGGGTGCTGATTGCGTGTTCGATTTCCCTGGGAATAAAGACTGGAATCTCTTCGTTTGCAAGATTCACCTCCCTCGATTCAATGTGGTTTTGTAGTGATATGTGATTACTTTCCGAGTATAAGTTCTTGTAGAATTCTGTAACTATTGTAATTATTTCATTTCGATTAGTAGAAGGAGAATCGTTTTCGTTTTTTAATTGCGTTATCCAGTTTTTCGATGTTTTGAGACGGTTCTGTGAACTTTTTGTAGAGCCTCTGATTTCCAATTCCTCTTGTATTATGCTGTATTTATAACGCTTTATATTAAAAGATATTTTTCTCTTTATTTTCCTGTAAATTTTGCTTAGCTGCTTTTTCTCTTCTTGATTTTTATTAACTTTTTTCTTGAGAACGCTCCTTTCTGAGATAAGCTGCTCTACCTTTGGGTCGATAGCTTGTGCCTTGATGTTTTTACTATCCCTTATGGGAAGTTTTGAGACGCATTGCTTGATACTTTTAATAACTGTATTGTAATGATCCTGTATGTTTTTGGAGCCATATTCCACAACTGGCCATTCGTACACTGAACTCAAATATTGTTTTTCTGTAGATGTGAGTGCATAATCTCTACCTCTGAAAGACTTTCTTGATTTTTTGTTTGTTTTTCCGAGATCAACTTTAGCCCGTACTAACCTGTGGTCTGAGGGATAGTTTGTATTTAGTACTTGGATGTCTTGTACCAAACTTTTGTCGTTTGTCAAAATAAAATCGATTTCATTTTTTGTTTTTTCATTCGGAGATAACCATGTCCATTTCCGGTTTGCACTTTTCTTAAAGTAGGTGTTCATTATATGAAACTGGTTTTCCAAACAAAAATAAAGTAGTTTCTGACCTCTTTTGTTTCTTTTTCCGTATCCCCATGGTCCCATTACGGCTCTATCGTCTGAATCTGGTTGACCTATTTTCGCATTGAAGTCTCCTGTTATTATTACACTTCCTTTAACTTCGTTTAGAGCAGTTCTTACGTCGTGATAAAATTTTGTGATTTCTTCTTCTTTGCTATTGCCTGTTGGTGCATAACCTTGAATTATGCTTAATTTCCTGTTGTATGCAGAGATGTTGAGGTCGAGTCTAGCTACTCTATCCGATATTGTGGTAAAGTTAGTAATACTATTTTTTAAATATTTCTGGACCAGAAAGCCTACTCCATTGCGGCCGGCTATTTGCCCTGTATATAAAAGTATATAATCTTGATGTTCTTGGATTTCCGTTCCCTGTCGTCTTACTTCAGAGATGCCGATCACGTCCCATTTAATGGCTTCTAAAACATTTTCCAGTTCTATTTGTCTGGTTGGATCTACCAGAGATCTTACGTTAAATGTGCCAACATAGAAAGGTTCTTTTTTCTCTCTATTTTCAGTACTGTAAATTTGTGATGGAGGGTTTTGGTCTACGCTGCCCTTGTTGACCAGACCTTCGGGGCAGGGTTTGTTTATATTATTTATTTTTTCATTTATAACAATTTCTTTCGTACCAGTAGGAGCGCCATTCGTTTTTATGCATTGTTCTGGATTTTTTATTAATTGCTATATTTTGTTGCTTGTATTTAAGTATTGCGAGATTTTGGGGCTGTGTTTGGTAGAATTAGACACAGTCTTATTTTTCTTATATGGTTGCGCAATAACTCTACTTGGGGCGCCTTTATTTTGCGGTTCGCTTGATGCCGGTGGTGACTGATGGTAAGGTCTTTTCTTATTCTCTTCTGGTGCAGTCCGAGTTATTTTATCGCTTTTTAATAAAACAATGCGATCATATTTAATTGTGGCCTTTTTTCCACTTTCTATTTCTTCTTGTAGTTGTTTTTGAAGATCCTTTCTTATTTTCAAAATTTTTGGCGGATAATCCTCTTTAAGGTAGGCATTTGTTTTTTCTAGTTTCTTTTTTTCCTTAAGAATCATTATCTTTTTTCCCAAAGTAGAAAGCCCAAAGCAAATGGGCCTAGGCTTGTCACCCCTCTTTCCGATTCTGCGCACGAATTCTATCTCACTTTGGTTGCAAGCAACATCCATTTGTATGTTAATGATGTCGACTATGATTTTTTCCAGTTCGAAATAATTATTTTCTTCTTCTGCAATCCCGAAGAGAACTAGGTTTCTCTGACGGATTTGTTTTTCCATTAAATCAATTCTTTTTTCCTGTTGCTTACTCTCTTCCTTAATAATATTAAGGTCATCTTGGAAAACAGCAAATTTTTCGTCTATTTTGTTTGTTATGTTTGATTCCAGTTTATTGAGCTTAGCTTCCAGCTGCTCATTGAAAGTCTCAAACATTTTTAACATTGATTCTTCAGATAGAGACATTTTAAATCAAATGCGACACCTGTGGGCTGATAGCAAAACCAAATGATATGTGTTTCTCCGAAAAGACACTAGATGACGCTTACCGTCTTGCGTATGCACCGATAATTGTTTGAAGATATCTCCACTAGATGGCGGATCAGTAAGTTGACGCTACTCGCTGACAGATGGCGGTCACAAAATAATATGTGCGGCGGTTACCCAGAGCATCTTTTGAAATGGTTTTTAGGTTATGTTTTTAATATTTGAAAAAAACAAACCTGTTTCCACCAGTTTTTGGATCACTTATGATTTTTCACTCTGTCTTCAGCTTTTCCTTTGATATTTCTTAACAATGTTCTAGTTTTAATGTACAGATCACTTAAATGTTTATGATTCTAACCATCGTTTTTAAATTATTTATAATGTTTATTTTGAGTTTTCTCACTTTGTATATCACTTTCTGTCACATAAATCTCGATTTTTATTTAGTTTATACACTTTTAGGACGGTTTAATATATTTTAATCAATTTTTATTTCGCTTCGGATGACAATCGACTTGTTGACGTTGGTGGCGCCCTCTCTACTTCTTCTTGAATATATACTTAAAAAAAAATTAAATTATACATAGAAATTTTTTTTGGTACATTAATGATTCACCTGCAACTAGTAATGCAATCAATCAAGCAGGCTGTCTTAAACATAAGTACATAGCGAAAACCAAACCCACTTTCACTTTTCTAAAAAATCGTTTAGGTAACTGGTTAATATCAATGTTAATCAATTATTTTGTGCACAACTGTACATGGATCGCAATGTATGGGAAAGTAAAACTGATGATTTTAACGTACTTCTTCAAAGAAAACCTAGTTCGAAGTGATTATAATTCTGGTGGACTAATTGAGGATTAATTTTTGGCAAAATTTCAAACCAATAGCTATATGCGTTCCGGAGATAATTGAAGGTGACAAATGTTCAAGCCATAATCCTCACTAAGATGCCCTTATAACTCCGGAACCTCTTGAGGACCAATTCTGAGATTTGGCATGTCGTGTGGATCAATTGAGGACTAATTATTTAGACCTAAACCAAGTCGATAGACCCTACCGTTTTCTTGGACCAGAGATGAGGATTACAGCTTGAACGTCAAGCCATAATCCTCACAAACATTTGGCTATAACTTCTAAAGTATAAGTGGACTAATTATTTTACTTTGTGGACCAATTTGGATCAATTCATGACTAATTATTTGCATTCTCAAAATTTGTTTTAGCGAAGATTTAAAAGATGAGGATTACAGCTTGAAGTACACGAAAAAACTAGTGGGCAAGGGCCCTATATGTATGAAAACATGCCAAAATAGGGAGGCAGCCAAAATGGGACGGATTACCCAATCCCTGTCACATGTACGAAATTATTGCTAATAAGATAATGAAGGGACTCGCAATAACAAACAAGCTGAGCATAGACCTATACTCAAAGTAGACTTTCTTAATTAAAAAACATAACAAATTCATTAATTACTTAAGAGGACCTTATACCCCGAACGCGTCCATACAAAAAGAAAACGTTTTTCCACTATTAATTGTTTTCTAATCGCCATGAGGTTTTATTTAGTTATTAACACTATAAAAAAATAGGTTTTACGTTTTCCTTTTTTCAAAATTCGCTATAGACTCATTCAGACGAGTCATTAGACTTATAGGCCCCTGAAATACAGAGATGTTGTGATAAAAAATTGGTCGGCTTAAGTTGTTTGTTTTACGAAACCAATGCATATTTAAAATAATAACTCAAATTAAAAAATTAAAAAACCCCCGACCCAGTCAGACCCCTCATCAACTTAACTAGAACTGGAGCTTATCATCTTAAAAATATCATGGTTACCTTAACATGTACTTTCAATATCATTAGTAACACTGTACCGAATTTTTAATGGATAATACAAATAGAAGGTGGTTAGATCCTCTCATCCATTATTCAAGAGCTAATCATCTTCAAACGGCAGATCAGGTCATGGTTACCTTACCATATACTTTCTATATCATAGATGTAACATGGTACCAAATTTCAAATCGATCTGACTTAAGGAAGCTAGTTAGATCCTCTCATCCATTATTCAAGAGCTGATCATCTTCAAACGGCAGATCAGGTCATGGTTACCTTAACATATACTTTCAATATCATAGATGTAACAATATACCAAATTTTAACTCGATCGGACATAAGGAAGCTAGTTAGATCCTCTCATCCATTATTCAAGAGCTGATCATCTTCAAACGGCTGATCAGGTAATGGTTACCTTACCATATACTTTCTAAATCATAGATGTAACATCGTACCAAATTTCAAATCGATCGGACATAAGGAAGCTAGTTAGATCCTCTCATCCATTATTCAAGAGCTGATCATCTTCAAACGGCTGATCAGGTAATGGTTACCTTACCATATACTTTCTAAATCATAGATGTAACATGGTACCAAATTTCAAATCGATCGGACATAAGGAAGCTAGTTAGATCCTCTCATCCATTATTTAAGAGCTGATCATCTTCAAACCGCTGATCAAATCTTCATCAGACATGGCTAAGAACACTCGGCCTGAAATTATCTATGATACAAAAAAAACTAAACGAAAATCGGTTCAGCCGTTTGGGCTCTACGATGCCACAGACATACAGACAGATACACACGTTAAAATTATAACACCTCTGAATTTTTCGTTCGGGGGTTAAAAATGAAAACGTATAAACCTAGATTATTTAATACGGAAGCGATGGACATCAAAATCATTGTGATTTGCTAAAATTTAGGTAGTGAATTTTTTTTTCCAAATTTCTTCAAAAAATAGCTCTCTCTCTGTCGCATGGTTGCGGTTGGGGGCGACAGCATGAGTTTTTCTGAATATTTTTGCGTTGCTATACTGTCCTCTTACATCGTGATGTACGGCAGCGCTCGTTTTGGTTATTTCTTTAAATTTAAGGTATAATTTAGTAATCTTTGTTCGTCGATTCTGTGGCGCCGACAATCAGTTCAGTTTTTTCTCGGGGGTTTATTATTTTCTTCTCACATAATGTGGTGACCACGACCCTCAAGGTGTTCACACTCCACCAGGTGGTCATGAAGGCTGCGGGAGTACACTGGATAAGACTCAAGACCGATCCAAAATGAATATAATCTTATTTTTTTAAATTGTCTAAGATACAGGTTAACACAAGTTAAACCTAGTTTAGACAATAATACTGTATCTTCTTCTTTAAGAATATAATGAACTAATATTGTAAACCTATGCTACAATGAATTATAACATTTTATTTTATTGATTTATTTAATTTATTGATTTCTCACAAAAATCACGTTGTGGCTGTTTTCGGTTGGATAGGACATTGCAGGCTTGAATCACCTGATTGTCCAAAAAGTAAGATGATTCCGTGCTTCGGAAGGCACGTTAAGCCGTTGGTCTCGACCGCAGTTTAGTGGTCGTTATAACCGCGGCGACAAGCTGGCCCCTTGTCACGTTGGTAATGAAGCAAAAACTCGGCTAAATGTGAGTCCGGCTCTTGAGGTGGTGCCTCTGCCTTACCCTTCGGGGAATAAAAGGCGTGAGATTATCTTATGTTATTTAATCCCGCAGCCTTCACCAGTAGTTTCACTACCTTGTGCCTACTCAGCGTATTCCGGTTCGCGGTCGCCACTCGATAACTTTTCGGCCGCACCGACCACTTGTTCTTCGAACAATTCTTTGGGCTATGCTGGTGACTTAAGTTCTTCTGCGGATCTCATCACTTCTAATTAGATCACACAGGGAAACTCCGAGCATAGCCTTTTCCAGTGCCCTTTAGGTGAGAGCTTTATGATAAGGCCCATAGTTAGCGACCATGTCTCGGTCCCGTATTTCATCACTGGCAACACACATTCACACATTGCCCGTAGACTTTCGTCAATGGATCTGCGGTAACTTGGACGAGAAGAAGTAGTGGACTTCCCGAACTCTCAAGGGCCCTAGATAATATTCTTGATTAAAAAATATATTTCTTTGAGGCGGATAAATAAGGTAAAAGTATTTTATCTTGAATTTTTTGCAAAGCGATTGTACCGCCTTAAGTCAACATAATTAGGGAGGGCGGTACCTAGGTATCTGCAATTTTATATGTTTTGAATAGATGTTTTTACGACGGATAGAATAAAAGCACACTAGGTATGCAACGCGGGCTTAAAGCTATTCCGCTTCAGGTGCTCGCACAAACCTCGCTTGTTCAAGTTTTAAGCACCTATTAGTCCCTCGCTACTCGGGAAAAATCCTTAAAACTCTCACTACCTATGTTCGGCTTTTAACATGCGCACCCTCATCAAAATAGGTATATCATAACAAGCCTATATTATATAATCTACTATTATGCATACAATCACGACACCATCCACGGCACTGCACAGTACAGTAAGTTATAAATGCAGTTGTCCTTATCGATGCTAACGACCGATTATTCGTAAATTTCTAAGTCAGTCTATTTTAAGCGCGGCGATATCTCGGAGCGTATTAACCTATAGATAGTTGCCATTGCGTCTCTCGTTAATTGAAACTTGTTTTTTTACATTTAAGGAAATGGCTACGATATTCTAGAAAACGAATAAAACTTGCTGGCCAGGCATAATTTACTTTGAACCTTAGTCGGAGCCGGTGCAGCCTGCGCGACCAGTCTGCTATAAGCAGGGCGCGCGGGCGATGCGGGTCCGTCGTCGGCCTGCAGGCCCTGCCCGGCCCGGCTCGGGAAAACTTGAGAAAGCCGGGGGCGGCCAGATGGCCTATAACAGCCGCTTTTGCAATAATGCTTTGCGCCCTCTTTGCGTTTTTTTGTATTGTCTTTGACATTCTAGAGGACGAAAAGCAATGTTGCAAATGTGGCCGTTATAGGCCCTCAGGAGTTATTTCTAACTAATCAGTAATCAGGCCTTTTGCCGACCAGCATATAAATGGGAAACTTTGTGAGGATCTTTGGATTTTTATTCTACTCATGCAAAACCTACAAAATGGAATTTGGTAAACCTTTGCAATATAACATTTATCATCTGAAAGCATAAAATAATTTGTCATGATTTACTGTCCAGACGAGTGTCACGTGCAGCTCCATCCAGCTCGATGCACTAATGCTTCTCGTGGGCTCAGTCAAAGAGGCGGTGCCTCTGCGTACCCCTTCGTGGAATATAGATGTGAGATTGTTATGTTATATGCTAGCCCTCTTGTCCATCACATCCTGCAAGATAAAATTTCCTTTGCAACTAAATAATTATAAAACACTAGTTGACCCGGCAAACCCCGTTTCGCCCTAGAATAAGTTTTTTTTACTATGCTACTGCAGACTTGGCTGTATGGACTATTTTCTTTTAACTGCCCAGAAAAGGCGAATAAAAAAACATCGAAAAACAAAGTCAAAATTTGTGCACGATCTTAGAGAAAGAATCAAAATGCTTTAGTCGCATGTCGCATAATGCCAGATTCGCAAAATGCCAAACATATTAAAACGCCAGATTCTCAAAATGTCAGATTCTCGAAATGTCCAATTCGCAAAATGTCAGATTCTCCAAACGGCAAATTCGCATAATGCCAAATTCGCATAATGTCAGATTCTCAATACGACATGATTCTCAATATGATTTTAATTTGTTAAACCTCACCGCGTCGTGCATAAATTGTGCTTATTTTAAATGTGTTTGTGGGTAGGTGGACGTTCCACGGGATTCCGAGAGAATTTTGTTTTTTGGGTGGCATTCAGACGCATACCCTATTAACACCATTTTAAAAAAAAAAAAACCAAAATAGCATAAAAATTACTGATTGCAAACTAAAAACACATTTTACTAGAAAATTTGGCATTTTGAGAATCTGGCATTTTGAGAATCTGACATTTTGCGAATCTGGCATTTTGAGAAGTTGGGATTGTGAGAATATGGCATTTCAAGAATCTGGCATTTTGTGACTATATTGCATTTTGCGAATTTGGCATTATGCGACTAAACCATCAAAATAGGTATATGGAAATATTTCTGAACGAAACCGCTAGTGGTTAAGCAAAAATTCAAAACACTACTTACTTAACTTTTATAATTAACTAGCTTTTTCCCGCAGCTCCGCAAGCGCTTTTTATAATAAATGTAAATTACTTGTTCATTTGTTTTTTTTACTCAGAAATATCAAGAAAACTAATTTCTAATCCAAACCCCTTAAGAAATTAATATCAAGCAGTTTCCCTTTACACTTCAAATATTATAATCTTAAGCTGTCTGGGCTGCAAGCTTTAATATCCGTTTTTCTCTTTTTCCATTTCAGGTTATCCTTCCATAATGCCATCCTGTATGTACACAAACTAACCTAATGCATAACTCGGACAGTAAAACCTAGACAAACCTAGTTCATCTACCCTGTATATTCCGTTTACTTTCATCATCATCGTCGTCCCTACCGATAGACGTTCACTGCTGTATATTGGTCTCACCCCTACAGGTCGCCATACCAACCGGTCTTACGCGACTTTTATCAGTGTACCTATTTATTTCAACAACCATTTCTTTTTTCATACAAACTGTTATCCCCTGTATCAGCATCCGCATAAACAAAGAGGGCAACCTTTTATTATTAAAATTTATCCACCATATTGGATTTAAAAATGTATAACTTTTTCGTAATCATAACCCCTAATAGCCTAAAAAATGCTACACATATCGATTTATTTTAAGTTGTGTCCGCCATCTTGAATTGAAATCGATGTCTTTTTTGTAACTAATGATCTCTAATACCTAGAAAATGATTGCGTAAGGATCCTATGAATGAGATACTTAAACTTACATATAAAAGATATCGCAATTTTTGCAATAACCTAATAAAAAAACTAAAGCGACAGTATGAAAGCAACCTACTTGCAAACTCAGCAAACAATTCAAAAAAACTCTGGAAAAGCATAAAAACTATTACTAACTTACATAACTCCAAGGCTAAAAATACGAACCTCTTAAATTTAACATCGTCTCCTCTAGAATCTGTAAACCTTGTAAATTCTTACTTTTCGAACGTCGGTAAAAAACTAGCTGAAGATATAAATCTAAACTCATTAGAATATCATGAATTAGAACCATCATTAAAATCCACAAAATCTCAACTTTCGTCATTTGTCCTTCTGGACACGGACCTTGATGAAGTAAATAGCATTCTTATGAACTTGAAATCAGGTAGTGCCCCAGGATTAGATAATATACCGACTACATTTTTAAAAGCTGCCAAACAGTTTATTTCTCCCATTATTTGTCACTTGACTAACCTTTGCTTCAAAATGGGCATTTTTCCAACTCAATTAACAAAATCAATTATTACACCTGTGTACAAGGGTGGGTGCAGAGATGACGTAAACAATTATAGACCTATATCAGTTTTAACTTCAATCTCAAAAATTATAGAAAAACTCATTAATAATAGATTATTAAATTATTTAGAAAGATTTAAAATTTTATCTCCATCACAGTATGGCTTTAGGCAAGGCAAATCCACCGAAGACGCTATTGCAGCTTTGAGTTCATTAATCGTGGAAAGTGTTGATAGAAAAAAGAAATGCCTAACAGTATTTCTTGATCTAAAAAAAGCGTTCGATACTGTCTCTGTTCCCATCCTTGTGCATAAATTAGAAAATATAGGTATAAGGGATATTCCACTGGCTCTACTAACAAGCTACCTTGACGATCGCAAACAAAGCGTCCAAATAGATGGGTTTGTGAGTGGAGAGGAGAATGTCACCTTTGGAGTACCTCAAGGCAGCGTTTTGGGCCCAACCCTGTTTTTGATTTATATTAATGAACTCTGCGATTTGAAACTTGATAGGGCTCAGATATTTTCATATGCTGATGACACAGCTATAGTGTTATCGGGGGACACGTGGGATGATGTTGGTTCTAGGACTGAAAGAGCTCTAACCAAAATATCGCAATGGCTCCAAAACAACATGTTGTCCCTTAACACGACAAAAACAAATTATATGTGTTTTTCTATGACAAACAGAACACAACCTGTCTCAGACTTTACTATTAAAATTCACAGATGTATTCCTTCAGACAATAGCTGTGACTGCCCAGAATTGACCAGGGTATCATCTGTCAAGTACTTAGGAGTTATGCTGGACTTCAGGTTGTCCTGGTATGACCATACGGAACTAGTCGCTACAAGAATAAGAAAATTGATATGGATATTTAAAATGTTAAGACATGTCGCAACGAAAAATATTTTGTATCAAATTTACTTATCTTTAGTACAATCAGTAATTACCTACTGTATTCCGATATGGGGTGGCGCTGCAAAAACTCGTTTTCTTGAGCTTGAAAGAGCACAACGCTCATTAATTAAGGTAATGCATTTTCTACCCTTCCGATACCCAACAAACCAGCTTTACTCTATATCGATGTTATTATCAATAAGAAAACTTTTTATACTAAAATCTGTACTAAAAATGCATACGCTATTACCTTACAATTCTAGCACTTCGGAAAGACGGAGACATTATACTGTTGCCAAAGTAAATCATCAGAACTCTACATTTGCACGAAGGCAATTTACTGCCCAAGTTAGTCGTTTATACAATGATGTCAATAAATCGCTTAGCATTTACCACCTCAATTTAAAAGAAGTTAAAAATAAAATAACTGATTGGCTTTTGGATCTTGAATATGGAAATGTTGAAGCCCTACTTAGATTTAAGTTTAAATAAAATGTTATACTGCCACCTCCTTATAACTAGAGTTTATTATTAGATTAATTGCATGCTTTTATAAAATACTTACTAAATATTAAAATAAATAAATATTTTTTAAGAACACTGAATGTAAGCACGTTTTTGTCACTGTGGAAGAGAGGAGTCTCCTAGCACAGGTATTATATACTTAAAAGGAGGCCCCATGCTTGTAAACATTGTACACGGAAACTGAAATAAATATTTTATTTTATTTTATTTTTATTTTTTATTTTATTTAGAAAAATCACCCATTTCGGTTTCGGTTTTTAATTCAAACTTTAACATCCTGTATCAAGGACTTCAGTAACTATAAAAGCAGTTATAATACCTTAATTGATGTTTTATTATTAATAGGAGCTTATTTTGAAAAATTCAAGTTTCTGGTGTTATTAGTTTAGATTTTAGCGAAAACCCTTTTTTTCCCTGTATAACTCAGGGACGAAATATAAAAAAATCTATTTATGATGTTTTTAATGCAAAGAGAATCTACAGTGTAAATTTCAACTTTCTAACGAAAAATATATACTTAGCAGTTTCGGTTTTTCATACAAACTTTAACACCCTGTATCGAGGCTTTCAGGACTAATAAACGCAGTTTTGATATCATATTTGATGTTGTAATATTATAAGAAGCTTATTTTGAAAATTGCAAGTCTCTTGTGTTATTAGTTTAGATTTTAGCAAAAAACATGTTTCATCCTGTATAAGAACTCAAAGGCAAAAAAAAAAAAAAAATATGATGTTGGTGATGCAAAAAGATTCCACAGTGTAAATTTTAACTTTCTAAACCTAGTAGTTTAGGAGTTTCATACTAACTGTTACACCCTGCACCGGTACCGGCTAAGTTAACCTAAAATCCCGTCTTAGTGGGACGTCAAGTAAGGAAGCATTAACTGTCCAAATTTCATCTTTCTGTCTTCAGCAGTTTAGGCTGGGCGTCGATGAGTGAGTGAGTGCGTGACCAGTGGTATTTTGATTTTATAATATACGAGCTGTCCCGGCTTACTTCGTTACGCCATAGAATAGGATATAAGATACTTACTATTAAAGACTTGGCTCTATAGACTATGTTCTTTTGACTGCCCAAAATGGGCGAATAAAAAAACAAACAACAACAACAAACCACCTGTCAAAATATGCACACAACAGAAAAAACATTGCACCTTGGGTTACATTATTTGAGTTTGAGTAAGGATCCCTATTTTTTTTGAAAATCTAATATAGCCTATGTCACTCGGGGGTCGGGGATAGTAAAGCTACCCAGAAGTGAAATAATTTTTCAAATCGGGTCAGTATTTTCGGAGCCTATTCGTTACAAACAAACAAACAAATCTTTCCTCTTTATAATATTGGTATAGATAGATAGATTAACTTGCCATGCTTAGAAATTAAAAAAAAACTTCCTTTTTAATCTAAATACTAAAAAATTAATCATTAAAATAAAAAATGGCCTGAAGAAACGCAAAATTAATTTGGGTGGGTATGAAATGCGTTAACATTACAAACGCTAACAAAAGTAAAATTTAATTTTATATTCTTGATTTGAATCTACTTAGGCTACGTAACTGGCCCTAGATCATAATATCTACTAAACTGGAAGTATTTTTCATGATTTTTCTTGAAAAGCGCTTATCGCTATTAAACTGCTAAACTTTTCTTTTAAAAAAATATTTGAGCTGTCTTTCAAATAAACAACCAAGCCTGATCTCCATAAAAGACAAGCAGGCACACCACAGAACAAGGAAGATGCTCTCTCTCTGTGAGCCACACCATTGCCAAACAGACTTGCATAGAATTCAATGTTGTCTACGTAAACTGTGGAAAACAGTATACCTAAATTAAATGGAGTGATGTTTTGTTTGTGTGTAACAGGTGCGGTGCGGTGCGGTGCGGTGCGGTGCGGTGCGGCGCAGGCATGAGGGGCGGCGCGCGGGTGCTGTGGCTCGTCGCGCTCGGCCTGCTGGCCGGCCCCGGCCCGGCGCTCGCTGCCAAGAAGTACAACCTCACCATCGGCTACCTGCCTTCCATCAAGGGCGAGCAGCGCGACCGCCAGGGGCTCGCTATCTCCGGCGCGCTCTCCATGGCCCTCGATGAAGTAATTTATATATATAAAAATCAGCTGTCCCGTACATTGAGCCCGTCAGCTGATCGAACCAATGTATCGGACAGCTGATTTTTCTTTTGAGATTTCGACCCATGTTGCTTTGGGAAAGTTGTTAGGTGTCATGTGGTGAGCTGGATCCCCCCTTTGATTTATTACCGCCCTGTCAGAAACATCCTGTGTATTTCCTTCCACCCGCTCGAAAAGAGTACTTTTTGGTTACTTCTCTAGTTCTAAAGTGACTCTTTATTGACGTTGGTGTATGTATATGTCACGGTAAATGTGAATAATGCGGTAATTATGCATAATTACCGGTTATTATGAATTATTACCGGCACTTGCGGTAAATGTAATAAAAACCTCTGAATTAATCAAATTTACCGGTAACATAATAACATAATATATAATTCCCAGTCCCCATTTGTAATTGTAATAAATCACGTTTATATTCATCAGTTTGGAGTGTTTAGATCTGATCTGGAAGGTAGTTAGTTCCCCTCATCCACTATTTAAGAGCTGATCATCTACAAACGGCTGAGTGGATGAGGGGACCCAACTACCTTCCATGTCATATCGATTTTAAATTTGTTACCTTGTTAATTCAATGATATTGAAAGTATATGGTAAGGTAACCATGACCTGCAGATTAGCCGTTTCAATCAGCTCTTAAATAGTGGATGAGGGGATCTAATACCTTCTATTTTTAACCCCCGAACGAAAAATTCAGAGAGGGGTGTTATAATTTTAACGTGTGTATCTGTCTGTCGGTCTGTCTGTCTGTCTGTCTGTCTGTCTGTCTGTCTGTCTGTCTGTCTGTCTGTCTGTCTGTCTGTCTGTCTGTCTGTCTGTCTGTCTGTGTATCTGTCTGTGGCATCGTAGAGCTCAAACGGCTGAACCGATTTTCGTTTAGTTTTTTTTGTATCATAGATAATTTCAGGCCGAGTGTTCTTAGCCATGTCTGATGAAGATCTGATCAGCGGTTTGAACATGATCAGCTCTTGAATAATGGATGAGAGGATCTAACTCGCTTCTTTATGTCCGATCGATTTGAAATTTGGTACCATGTTACATCTATGATATAGAAAGTATATGGTAAGGTAACCATTACCTGATCAGCCGTTTGAAGATGATCAGCTCTTAAATAATGGATGAGAGGATCTAACTAGCTTCCTTATGTCCGATCGAGTTGAAATTTGGTATCATGTTACATCTATGATATTGAAAGTATATGTTAAGGTAACCATGACCTGATCTGCCGTTTGAAGATGATCAGCTCTTGAATAATGGATGACAGGATCTAACTAGCTTCCTTATGTCCGATCGATTTGAAATTTAGTACCATGTTACATCTATGATATAGAAAGTATATGGTAAGGTAACCATTACCTGATCAGCCGTTTGAAGATGATCAGCTCTTGAATAATGGATGAGAGGATCTAACCACCTTGCATTTGTCCTATCAATTAAAAATTTGGTACCGTGTTACTTCAATGATATTGAAAGTATATGGTAAGGTGACCATGATCTTTTTAAGATGATTAGCTCTAGTTCTAGTTAAGTTGATGAGGGGTCTGACTGGGTCGGGGGTTTTTAAAATTTTAAATTTGAGTTATTAAATCAATAGGACATCTGAAAGGAAGTTAGATCGTCATCCACTATTTAAGAGCTGATCATCTTTAAACGGATGAGTGGATGAGGGAACCTAACTTCCTTCCAGATGTCCTAACGATTTTAAAATTTTCAACGTGTTACTTTAATTATATTGAAAGTATATGGTAAGGTAGCCATGACCTTTTGAAGGTGATTAGCTCTATGTAGTTCTAGTTTAGTCGATGAGGGTATCTGACTCGGTTGGGGGTTTTTTAATTTTGGTTATTTAAAGCTTGTGCTTTACCTCTGTTGAATGGAAATTATGCATAATTATCGGATAATCACATTTACCTTAACATATATGTATAGTAGAGTCCAACCGAAGGTTCGGTTTCGGCCACAGTTTCGGTTTCGGCTAACAACGGCTGAACCTTTTGCCGAAACCGAAACTCGATGTTCGTGGGTCGCTTGGCTAACCTAGGAAGAATTAAAAGATACGCGCGCGGAGAAATTACTTATTTACGCCATAGAATATAAGATACTACTCAAAGACTTGGCTCTATAGACTATGTTCTTTTGTCTGCCCAGAATGGGTTAATCAAAAAATAAACAACAACAACAAACCACCTGTCAAAATATGTAAACAACGGAAAAAATATTGCAGCTTGGGTTCCATTATTTCAGTTTAAGTAAGAATCCCTGTTTTTTTTTAAATATAATGTAGCCTATGTCACTCGGGGATAGTGTAGCTTCCTACCAGTGAAAGAATTTTTCAAATCGGTTCAGTATTTCCGGAGCCTATTCGTTACAAACAAACAAATCCTTTCTCTATAATATTGGTATAGAGGAACGGGACAGCTAGTCCCGGCGTACTTCGTATCGCGCCTTACAATTTTATATGGAAAACTTAAATAATGAGTCGATAGATCTCAAAGCCAACCAAGTCCAAACAGGTTGTTTATCCGTAAAACGTGTTTTTTTGTTTTTTTGCGCTGTCTGTGGTCTTAGCTGTCAGTAGTGGATATGGCTGGTATGTAAAACATTGTATTTGAATTAAGATTGTATGATTTCTATTAGGATTTGGTTGTTTCTGACAAAACAGAATGAAAGATTTTTGTTTTATCATTCTATAGACACCAAAATATCCAATAGGTAAATAAAAAATGTGACTTGATTTTGTTTTGAAATCTACCGACTGTGATTGTGTGTGTTGTTGTTTTCACTTACTTACCCTCCATTTTTCGAAATTTTGTCACTATTTAAACCTTTCCTGGACTACTACAAAAATTTAAAAACCAAAATCAGCTAAATCGGGCCGCCCGTTTTGGAGTTTTAGCGAGACTTAACGAACCACGGTTTTTTTTTTATATAAGTAAACTAGGCAAACTTCGTATTGCCTTACCTATTACTATGTTGTGCATGTATTAAACATACAAAACTTCCTCTTGAACACTCCTTTGAAAAAAAGACGTATGAAAATTTGTTGTATAGTTTTAATGATTAAAGCATATCACCTACGCACATAAAGAAAAAGATCTTGAAATGGCGGCTGTATGGGCTGTCTCTCTTGTTAACTCTTCTCTCATACTAATATACGCGAGTTAGCATGTGTTCGGCCGCCATTTTCAAATAGTTTCTTTATCTGCGCGGCTTATACATAGGGACAGACGCGGGAAGCGACTTTGTTTTATACTATGTATCGATAGTAGATAGATAGTATACAATATAAGGTATCGCTTGTTGTAGGTCAATTAAGCTAATTATTTTATGTAGTTGCCAATGGCAATGCCAAATTGCCAACTCATTTAAAGGATTCGCCAAAAAACCGCGATCCAGAGCGAGCCCTCAAAGCGAGCAACAAGCGACTCGCCCCGTAACAATACGTGCTGACTGCACGAGTGCTCGCGGTGCAATGTATCATATAACACAAAGAGTACTAGTTGCTCGCTTTCAGTGTTCGCTCCAGATGGTGCTTTTTTGGCGAATACTTTGAGTGAGAAACAAACGTCTCCGTTTGTATCGGTGCGCAACAGCTATAACAACAAGTGTAGGCACCACCGCTATCCCTGGCTAACGCACCGAGCCGACAAGAATTGCCACTATGAATATTAGTTTGAATAACTTAATTCCTTTCAAGTTCCAGGCTATTTATAGACATTTAAATAAATAGTCTCGCTCTGCCGTTATTTTTAGTTTGTCGCATACGGAAGTACGATTAGAAGTGTAAATATCTTATTGTACGTTTAGCCTTCACATCATTCAAAAGTATTATTATACTTATTATATTGAATAGACTTCTTATCTTTGGCAAATTTTCGTGGCCTTCACTTATTATATAGTTCAGGCAATGTTGTTTTAGCCCTGTTATGATCGCTAGCGGAACTTTTAATAAAGTCGTATGCCCCGCGGGTAGATTTTTTGGGATAGTAGTAAGTACGAAACGTTACGAAAGGCGATACTTAGTATAAGGCTATATTTATATTGGTTTTCAGTTTTGAGATTTTTATCTTAGTCATTTTTCTAGCTCGGAGTTATTGACATACAGACGGAAGGAATATTGTCCAACATTCATAACATAACATAAATGGTCCCACTGTTGCTTTAAAACGGCACTGCTTCCTTAGAAATATAAACCTATGGTTTGTAGAACTTTATGGCTCTTTTACAGATCAACAACAGTTCAGAGATTCTACCAGATGTGAACCTTCTCCTGGAATGGAACGACACGCGCTGCGACACGGTGGTGGCGACGCGGCTCATCACGGACATGAGCTGCGCGGGCGTGGTCGCCTTCTTCGGCCCCGAGGGCAAGTGCAATACAGAGGCTATCATCGCTCAAGCGCGGAATCTGCCTATGATCTCATATGTAAGACTTTTTAATTGTACTATACCGAATATCCAATACTACTTAGACTATTAAATGCATATAAGTAGTAAAAAGTGTAAAGTAAAAGATAGAGTATACATATATAGAAAAGAAATTTTTAGTACCTATAGATAGTTACTTCTTATAGTACACTAGTCGTCCCGGCGAACTTCGTCCCGCCTAACCTGTAACTATTTTGTGCATGTTTTATACTTATAAACCTTCCTCTTGAATCACTCTATCTATTACAAAAAAACGCATCAAAATCCGTTGCGTACTTTTAAAGATTTAAGCATACATAGGGACAGACGCGGGAAGCGACTTTATTTTATACTATGTATTGATATTGATTATAATACAAGGGCGTAAAGTAATGTATTATGTATGAGGGTTTCAAGTTCGAACCAGAGTGCTGTGAGAGTATCAAGGGTTCGTAACAAATAGTATCAAAGGTAATCGCTTGAAACTTGAACAAGCGAGGGTTTTAACGAAACCAGAAGCGAAATATCTTTACGCCAGAGTATTATATTCTACTTTTCCGACGAGATTTTTTTTTCCATAAAAAGCAGATACCTAGTTACCTACCTGGATGATTCTCAGTTTACGACGATTTTTTCCTAATTTCGGTAGTTATTACATGCTACGTTTACAGTGACCTCGGCATAGGCTTTGGTAATGACTGAAGTATATAGAAATGTATTGGGGATAGTTGAAAATTAAGTACTTTTTGAGATATGAGCCTCCAAAGTTTTCAGTGGCCACTGAAATTAGAGGTGTCCACCGAATATGTTCTCCCTACAATTTTCATACTAGAATTTTATTTTCTTTATAAATAATAGTTTTTCGTGTATTTATTTATTTTCAAGACTACGGATTTTAAACATAAATCGTATAGCTCAATTCTTGATTTTCCCTTTTTTTAAGCTTACTTCTGCTGCTCTTATTTTTTCTTTATTACAAATTTTATGTTAGGCTTTTCTGCCAATGCAAAAAATTGTGTATATGCGTGCATTTAGGTGACAAAAAGCGATCTTCAATTATTTTTAACCCATTTATATGCCCAGAAAAGCCAGAAGGATATAATGTTTTAATGAAATATGGATAAAATAACAAATTATAGTTAACGTTGCATTTAAATTTAGGAAGCACTTGGTGAAAAATAATAACGGTGTCCATGACTAATTTCGGTGTCCATAAAAAAGCCACCGTAATCACCGAAATTTGTACACCGTAATTGAAAAATACACAAAAAAATCTCTGTACTTTAATAATAAAAAACAAATTAAAATCCTATTTAAAAAAAAATACTAGAAACCGAGAGTTATCTTTCAAAAAATCATCTGTAATTAAATGCAATTCAGTACTAACATAATAAAATACACCGGAATTGACAAATCACCGAACCAAAAGCCACCGAAGCATGTTCTTATATATTTTACAACTAAACATGGAATCCAGTGCATTATTGGTCTTCTGTTTTATGATCGGATGCAATTATGGAGTCCAGAGATGTGGGAGCCGAAGATCCACGATCAGAATAAACTTAGTTACAGAGTGAGAAAGGAGTGGACACCGCAAGTATGTTTTTCTCGCGGTCAAGTATACAGGCTTAGTTATTTCAAAAACAAAAGTCATATAAAATTCAAACATATTATTTACCAGTAGTTTACTAATTAAAAAGTCTTTTGCAGTGTGTAAACATTTCAAGCTTCAACTATTTTTTTTTAAATAATATTTATCCCAAAACACAGAATTTCAGGGCTTTTGAATAAGTATTTCAGGGATTTTGAATTTTTTTCCAGTACTTCTTCATAGAATTTTGAATCGATTTAGTTTGCGCAAGGTACCTTGATAACACATGAATGCCTGAAAAAATATTTTGAAATCCTACGGTACTTAGTTTAGCGTTCCACGCTGTTGCCATGTTAAAAACCGCTTATTTGAGAATCATCCACCTAATTCTGTTGAAATAATCAGTCAACTTGTTTTTAAATCGACTTGCTACTAAATTTCTTTGGTTAAGGCACAGATATAATAACTTTTTTTTTGTTTTCTTTGTTTGAAACAAAAATTAAAAAACTACTGCTGTGCATTTCAGTACATTTATAATGTACCTATGGAAATTCGTATTCAACCAGCTGTAAGCCAAAAGTCAATAAATACGTGTACCGTGTAAAATACTTTTTAAATACGTGTACAGGTACGAAAAAGTAGTGTTTTAGAGCGGGTGGAATGAAAAGAATATATCATATGTGTATGTGACTCATTGACAAATGTAGCTTCGAATACTATTTCTAATTGATTTTTATCTCGAAGTTGAACCCTCTATAACCCCCCTTTTTATGATGCCACCGTCAAGGGAGCACAAAAACAAGCACGTTAGAGGGGGCTTTTCGCCAAAGTACCCCATTTCCGAAAAAAACAGACCTATAATATTTTTTCGTTCAATAACTCAAAAGGGGGGAATCACACAGGATGGGTTCCTTGGCCACTCTTGATCAGCGTCAGACACACTATCCATCTGCATGGCCATACGTGTTCATTATCGGAAAAAGTTTCAAGCCATAATTTTGACTAAAAAACTCAGTGGACACGGGTTTAATCCGACATTGGATAAAAAGTCCCCTTGAATTGACACCCATCTCTTGGTTTAGCTGAATGTAAGCTCAATTGGTGAAACAAAACTGAGTAACATTCTGAATTCGCCTCTAACTTAAAACCTTATAATTTTCTATATACCTATTTCCAGAAATGCTCTGAGTACCAGACTTCGGCGTTGGCCAACTTTGCGAGGCTGGAGCCGCCAGATACCCAGGTATAAAAAAGGTTCAAGTGCTTATTGACTCGCGTGTTACATTGTTGTAAGCACACTTATCAAGACAAACATTTTTTCAGGCTACAAAATCAGTGATATCCCTACTTCGTTACTATAGATGGTACAAATTCTCGATTCTGTTCGAGGAGTCGTGGGTGAGCGTTGCTCTGACGCTCGAGAACCGAGCCAAGAGGAACAACATGACGGTCAACCACCAGCGACAGGTCATCGACTCCTTCAAGTGCTGCGAGGGCAAGCTGGCGTGCTGCGCGCCCGGCTTCTGGTACCAGTTCATACAGGACACCAAGAATACCACTAGAAGTTTGTACATTTTGTTCATTTTTAACCTCCGAATGAAAAATTCAGAGAGGGGTGTTATAATTTTAACGTGTGTATCTGTCTGTCTGTCTGTCTGTGTATCTGTCTGTGGCATCGTAGAGCCCAAACGGCTGAACCGATTTTCGTTTAGTTTTTTTTGTATCATAGATAATTTCAGGCCGAGTGTTCTTAGCCATGTCTGATAAAGATCTGATCAGCGGTTTGAAGATGATCAGCTCTTGAATAATGGATGAGAGGATCTAACTAGCTTCCTTATGTCCCATCGATTTGAAATTTGGTACCATGTTACATCTATGTAATAGAAAGTATTTGGTAAGGTAACCATGACCTGATCTGCCGTTTGAAGATGATCAGCTCTTGAATAATGGATGAGAGGATCTAACTAGCTTCCTTATGTCCCATCGATTTGAAATTTGGTACCATGTTACATCTATGTAATAGAAAGTATTTGGTAAGGTAACCATGACCTGATCTGCCGTTTGAAGATGATCAGCTCTTGAATAATGGATGAGAGGATCTAACTAGCTTCCTTATGTCCGATCGAGTTGAAATTTGGTACCATGTTACATCTATGATATAGAAAGTATTTGGTAAGGTAACCATGACCTGATCTGCCGTTTAAAGATGATCAGCTCTTGAATAATGGATGAGAGGATCTAACTAGCTTCCTTATGGCCGATCGATTTGAAATTTGATACCATGTTACATCTATGTTATAGAAAGTATTTGGTAAGGTAACCATGACCTGATCTGCCGTTTGAAGATGATCAGCTCTTGAATAATGGATGAGAGGATTTAACTAGCTTCCTTATGTCCGATCGAGTTGAAATTTGGTACCATGTTACATCTATGATATAGAAAGTATATGGTAAGGTAACCATGAAATTATTTTTAAGAAGATTAGCTCTAGTTTTAGTTAAGTTGATGAGGGGTTGACTGGGTCGGGGGTTTTTAAATTTTTAAATTTGAGTTATTGTTATGTGGGCGTGGCTACGTTTATATTCCACTGCCTTCGGTCATTTTATCAATTACTAGCTGACACGTCGAATTTAGTTATCTATGCCTATGTCACGGTTCAGTAGTCTTGGAGCCTATTCAATGCAAGCAAATAATCCAATCTTTCCTCTTTATTATTGGTATAGATTAAACGACGTTTAAAGTGTTTTGAGGCCTCGGGGGTGATGCAATAGACTCCAGTGACTAGTGACTAGAAGTAGTACAGTAACAGTAACCTAGACTAAGGAGGGTCGGTTGTTGCCAGTCTACGTGTTCCTGGGCTCGGCGGGCGGGCTGATCGAGATGATGTCGGCCATGGAGTCGCTGCAGCTGTTCGCGCGCGGCGAGTACATGGTCGTCTTCGTCGACATGATGACCTACTCGCACAAGGAGTCCCTCAAGTATTTGATGAGTGAGTCCTACCCCACTTTATGTTTTTATTCTGTACTAGCTGACCCGGCAATCTTCGTATCGCCTTACAGTTTATACAAGTAAACGAAATTGTTGTTTTTACTAACTTCCCCTACCTTTTTGAAACCAAAACCAGTCAAATAGGCCTGGCCGTTCTCGAGTTTTAACAAAACTAACGAACCACGATTCATCAATACATAGTATATCTATATATATAAAACTCAAAGGTGAGTGACTGACTGACTGACTGACATAGTGATCTATCAACGCACAGCCCAAACTACTGGACGGATTAACCTGAAATTTGGCATGCAGGTAGATGTTATGGCGTAGGCATCCGCTAAGAAAGGATTTCCCAAAATTCCTTCAGGAACGGGAATCACGCGACTTTTTAGTTAGTATGAAAAATCGACATTATTGAGTGTATCGACGTGAAACTTGGTGTACAGGTTCCTCAGTGAATGAAAGAGTGTTGAAAGAAAGGAATTTACAATATTCTCACGGGAACGGGAATTACGGGACTTTTTTAGTGGGAATGAAAAATCGACATCCTTGAGTGTTTCCCCAACTAGCAACGAAGGTCGTATAAGATTTACTCTTTCGACTATAGATCGTAAGACACTTGTATAAACGATCCTAAAATGTTAAAAAGCTGTATAAAAGCGGCTATCTGGATTATTTTGCATTCAACGCTTTTTGGCTCTATAAACATGTCTAGTAAACGTTTATACGATGAAATCATATCGCATTTACTCGATTGTTGTATAAATGTATCTCTTGATCGCCATTATACAACAATAAGTCGTAAGACAGCTCTTTAAAAGCAACTGAATTGCTAATTTGTCGTCAAACTAGCTATTAAAGCACAATCTATCGACATTTAATTTTAACAGCATAATTGTTGAGTAAACGCGGTTCATACGATAAAACAGCATCTTAGTTACTTTAACAGCACTTTATGTCGTATGATAACTCTATGGAATGCTTTTATTCGACTTAACTAATTAGGTTGAGTAAAAGCTTTCAAATTATTCTTTTACAGCCTTTTCGGTCTCTAAAGGTTATTTGAAAGCCATTTTACATCTATATAGTGGTATAAATGCTTTTTGAAATCTTTTACAGCACTATCTGCCATTTTGTTACATGATTCCAAAATAAACAACGTAATTTGCTTTTTTTATTCGCAAAATGGATTATAATCGATGGAAAAGAAGTGGAGGATTCCGACGTCAAGTAAATAAGATGTATACACGATTGAAACAGTCAAGATCTTCATTGGCTATAACCACGAGTGAAGAGCGTTTAATTGACAGGCGTGAGGGTTCCGTAGCGTATAATAATTACTACTTCTATTAGGTACTATTAGGTATTCTGTGATATAGGTAACAACGGCCATATTTGACCACCGTTTGCAATTTATTGAATTTGCCAGTATGTTTTTCTAAGTCATGGGTGTTTATCTTATACTAATTGTGTTTGTTTTTATAATTTTATAAGTTAGTTGGTAGGTACCCAAAGAATTTGACTAAACTATTTTTTTTTTTTTTTTATAATAAAGAGATACTTAAGTAAGTACTTACAATTTTGTTTTGTATTAAGTGATCCTACTTGCAATAATAACATTCGTCGCTTGGATAGTGATAATAAATTGAATATTCTGAACAATTCGGACACCAGAAAAATGAGGTGCGCAGTAATAATTTTATTCTTTTCTTAGATAATATAAAATGACGTGGTTTTGATCCATTTTTAATTACAAAATGACATGAGTAACATTTAAGCATTATAAAAAATGTGTTTTCTTCCAAGGCCATTTTGCTTCCTTAAGCTTCTTTGAGTCCTCTTTTTTTATGAATTTATCTATATCCAAGTAGACTACCATTTTACATTGTCACCTAATATAAAAAAAAAGCGAATTTTACCTAAAATATTGTATTCTATGAACTTACGCAAACCAAATTCAATGTAACTTAACTATTCAATGTGGTTTTTTTTTAAGTTAGGTTGATGGTATAGGCAGTTTTAAAACACGGCCGCGCGCCCCGTCTCAAACTGAGGCGCAGATCGGCGCTTGTCTGATTGGTCAATCTTTCCAAAATTTAAAAATGTTTCAAAATATGCAAAAATTTAGCGAAGTTGACGGTATATTAAATTTATTGATAGTAAAATAATTATTTTATACTAAGTAGCTGACCCGGCAAACTCCGGATCACCCTAGATATAAGTTAGCACGATTATTATAACATTATCTACCCGCTAAAAACTTGGCTGTATGTACTTTGTTATTTTGCCCGCCCAGAATTAAAGAATTTAAAAACAACGTCAAATCAATCAATCTTTTGATTAAAAATTGATACAACAGTAACGGAAAACTTAGTAGGTAGGTATTGGAAATTATATTGAGTTGACAAAAACAATAATGATTGTGGCTGTCCTATGATAGATAAAGTTGCAGCTGTGAAATATCTGGGAATTATGCTGGATCAGAGGCTGTCATGGTATTCGCATATTGAGCTGGTTTCAACAAGAATACGAAAACTAATTTGGATTTTTAAAGTTCTTCGACACGTTGTGACCTCGAAGAATTTATTAAACCAAATTTACAAAGCTCTTGCTCAGTCTGTTATTGCCTATTGCATTCCTGTGTGGGGTGGTGCTGCAAAGACAAGGTTTCTTGAAGTTGAAAGAGCGCAACGGTTACTCATTAAGGTGATGTACTTTTTCCGGTATATGCACTCGACAACTAAAGTGTATGACTCATGCAATCTTTTGTCAGTAAGAAAACTCTATGTACTAAATAGTTTGATTAGAATACACAAAACATTACCATACATTCATAGTACTGTCGAAAAACGACGTAATTATACAGTTGCTCCAATTAGTGCCACAAACACCTATTTCGCAATGAGACAATACTGTGCACAAATTGGACGCCTATACAATAAATCGAATCGCCTATTAAATATTTATCCTCTAACAACTGGCAAGGTAATGAAGTCTCTTTTACACTGGCTTGCAACTCTCAACTACGAAGAAGTAGAAGCACTCTTAAAGTGATTTTAATCTATACATTTTGAATTTTGATTGGAAATACGACTGAACAAACAGACTGACAAACATAAAACTATTAATTTGTAACATTGCAGTTAGACCAGTAATAGCCAAAAATAGACCAGTAATATATGTATCTTTATACTTTATACTTATTTGCTAAATTTAACTTATTATTTTTTATTCTTACTTTTGCATGCTATTATTATTATTATTATGTTTCTCAATACTCTTCGGTATCACGGGATGGAGCCCGGTCCTTTGAGAGGCGTGCGAGGGGACGAATCCAACTCGTAGAGGCCCTTTCGAGAGTTTTGCTATATTGTATATGGATCACCAACCAGGCACCGCCACTAAATGCACAAATAGATCATGCACCCAGAGGCGGCACCCAGTAGATAGGAACTATTGTAAAATGGATGACAAGAAATGTTTATGGGGGTGAACTGTTTAATGGACCGGTTAACTGGTGCTATGGAGTGAAATACCGGTACGCCTGCCTTTAATGCAACATTTCACTAATTATCATGGCAGGCGGTGACTCGCTGTCCACTGGGTGGGCTTCCACTAAGTCGCCGATCTGTTGGCGACGGGTCGCAACACTGGTCGTGGACAGCTAAGGTTGTCGAGAGGTGAGACTGCGGGCAGCATAAGATGCACCCGGCGTTATGACATTTTACACTTCCAACCTGGAGCATAGGCTTCGCTCTTGCTACTCCACTCTGGCCGGCTGGTGAAGGCAAGCTCAGAGGCAGGGGGGTGTGTGTGTGTGATGACTGCATGTGAGTGTGCGTGTGATGACTGCGTGTGTCCCCCTGGAGGTATAGGGTCCGTGGTGTCGCCACTCACCATCGACTCGCCACAAGCCGTCCCTGCGGTGACTCATTGCAATGGAAGTTCCAGACCGAAAGTACTGGAATTTCCACTGGGCGATGGGGTCGTCACATCCCTACGCCATTATTATTATTATTATTATAAGTAATTGTTGTTTTTTACTAACTTTCCCTTAATTTTTCCAAATTTTCTCACTTTTTCAACCTTCTCTGGACTATTACAAACATTTCAAGACTAAAAGCTAAATCGGCCCAGCCGTTCTTGAGTTTTTGCGAGACTAACAAACCACGATTCATTTTTATATATTGGTAGATAGATAGTAGGTAGTAGAAGTAGATAGTAGATTATGCACTAAGGAACCCTAAACTATCTGTAATGGCGTCCCTAGAAGTCGTAAGATGGAAATCTCATTTCAATCTTTCGACTAACAGCTGAGAGAATGCTCTGTGATGATAAATGAGTTGCTATTATTTGCTATTGATGGCGAATTTATTTTAAATGTTAAATTAACATTATTTGTTATTCATTATTTACATAGAAATCTTGGGGCCCATTGAAATATTAACTACAATGCTAGGTATATAGACGGAAATTTTTATTCCGCATATGAAAGTAAGACTCTACGACCTAACTTTAACAGGCAACTAATTACCTGTCATTATTTGGCTTGATGGCTTAAAAACGTAATGGTAAATACGATGGCAAAATATACTTATATTTATTAGGTTTGACACTTCAACTGACATAAATTACACGTATAAAATAAAAAGTCTATAAGTGCTGCTTGGGTGCAGTTACACGATGAAAAAGTCGAGTGATTGCAACCAAATTGCTTTCTAACTATAAATTAGTCGAATAAAAGCGGTTCTACCGACTTGGAAAAAGCAGATGTGTCGAATAATGGCATTCTGATGGCCATTATGGTACTAAGTAGCATTCTAGTTGCGATTACTCGATATTTATTCGACTAAATGGCTACTCATACGATAATCTTACGATATTTACTGCATCTAAAGCTGAGAGAAGTGCGCCCAAATCGCGTTGAGAGAACGTGCACAGAGCATTTACACGACTTTTTAAAGATCCTTCTTACGACCAATAGCTGAAAGAGAAACGTGCTGCTGACTTTTTTACGACATGATTTGCTGGTTGGGTCGACGTGAAATTTGATGTACAGGTTCCTCAGTAAATGTAGGAATGTTGAAAGAAAGTAATTTACAAAATTCCCATGGGAACTGGAATAACGGGACTTTTTGTGAGATGGAAATCTCGACTTCCTTGAGTGTATCGACGTGAAATTTGTATACAGGTTCCTCAGTGGATGAAAGGGTGTTGAAGAAAGGAATTAACTAAATTTCCATGGGAATAGTGTTACAGGACTAATTATTTAGTATGAAAAATCGATTTCCTTGAGTATGCCAACGTGAAATTTGGTCTACAAGTGTAAGGGTGTTGAAAGGAAGAAATATACTAAATTCCCACGGGAACGTAAAACGGGACTCTTTTTAGTTTAGTTAGTATTAAAATTTTAACTATTTTTAAATTAGATATTTCTTTATTTCCACGTAAAAATAGGAAAACGGGTTCTTCAGT
The DNA here is from genome assembly GCA_951802225.1 of Euspilapteryx auroguttella. NCBI lineage: Eukaryota > Metazoa > Arthropoda > Insecta > Lepidoptera > Gracillariidae > Euspilapteryx > Euspilapteryx auroguttella. The sequence goes on along the minus strand of OX637644.1, from coordinate 8,493,413 downwards.
GGGTGTAATTAGATTGAGACTTTTATTAAGAAAATATAACCAAAATTCGCATGGTAACGGAACATTCCCAAAAACATAAAGCGCCTAAAAATCTTCAACTTTTTTTTACTCGAATAGGTACATATACTAGGTATGTAGGTACGTATATCCAACTACTTTTATCCAACCAGCTTATAGAAATGTTAGAAGTTTCAATGTCTGAATGGTGGAGTGTAGAAATGAATTTATGGAGTTGCCACGGGAACTGAAATAAAGATAGATATTTTTAGGGGGTATGGGTGCGATCAGAAATGATGTCACCAAAATCCTGAGTCGTAAATCAACCAGTAATTTACGATTTTAATGAAAAAGCGCGTGCGAAGCTGCGGGCAAATGCTAGTATAAAATAAAGTCGCCTCTCTATATATGCTTAAATCGGCTAGACCGATTTAACTGATTTTCGTTTTGAAATAGTTGTCGTTATGCGATACGAAATTCGCTGGGTCGACTAGTTTTTTTTAAATATAAATAGTAGATAGAAGAAAAAGACTAAAAGTACTAGTCGACCCGGCGAACTTCGTACCGCCTAACCTATGACTATGCTGTGCAAGTATTTTACATATAAACCTTCCTCTTGAATCACTCTATGTTTAACAAAAAACTTATAAAATTTAAGCATATTTACCGACAGATAGCGGGAAGCGACTTTGTTTTAGACAATGAATTGATTCAGTTAGATTCAGTCGGACAGCACGTCACGCAGTCGATATGTACCGCATGCGGTCGACATCGACTGTAACCGACCGCGTGAAGTTAAGTGTCGACTGCGTTCCGTTGAGTCTGTCGAGCGGTTGATGCCGTGAGTTCCGGCTGATGGCTGGTGTACATAGTACATAGTGCGAGCTAGCGTACGAGTCAGCTGCGTTATGAGTAACTTGTATAGTAGCTCGAAGCGTACGAGTAGAGTAGACAGACCGCGACTGTGTAGAACAGGCATAAGTATCAGTTGTCCGGGCCGCAGAGACGGAGGAGCGCGACGCGGGGCTGCAGTGCCCGGCGGGCGCCGAGTTCCGCCGCCGCGCGCAGTCGCTGCTCGTCGTCGTGGCCTCCGAGCCCGCGCCCGTCTACGCCGACTTCACTGAGAAGGTAATCAATAACCTAATTAATAAAACTATATGAAATATTTTTATCCTCAGATAAATATAAAGTGTCCTCTGGTATGCTTTATCAAATTAATATCATTACAAATCTAAAATAATAGAAGCCCTTTGCAACAGTGGCATACGGTCATATGTTTTTTGTTTTGTTATTATAAAAACGTCAACTGTTTGGCAATAAATATTATCTATTCTGACTTGACATGACTGACTGACCGACCGACCGACCGACCGACCGACTGACTAACGCAGAGCCGAAACTACTGGACATAGCGGGTTGACATTTTGCAAGTCGGTTCCTTGGGGAGTGTAGGGGAGCACTAAGAAAGAATTTCCCGAAATTCCCATAAGAACGGTAAAAAATTAATTTTTGTGTTTGAAAAATCTGCGCGGGTGTAACCGCGGGGCAGCCTCTAGTAAACGCAAACTGCAGTTGAACACTGATCTGCTAAAGAAAGAAATGCGTGACATAATATTGCTACCATTCCTTACGTGATGAATTTCATATTTTCATATTTGTTTGTATTTTTTTTCAGGTTAATAAATACAACACAATAGCACCCTTTGAGTTCGGGGTGCCTGCGGTGATTGGAGCAAAGTTTAACAAGGTGTGTCACTATAAGTATCAATGATATCATAGCTAAACTAAGTTTTGTTTAGTAACAGCTCACAATTTTTTTTTATTCAGTACGTATCCATCTACGCGGCGTATCTCTACGATTCAGTAAAACTGTACGCTATGGCGCTTGACAAGCTCATCTCAGAAGAAACTACAAAAGAAAAGCTGACGTACTCGAAACTACTTAGTATCGCGACCAACGGCACGAAGATCATCTCTACTATGATCGCCAGTACGCCCTATAAAAGTAAGTAGGTGATTAAAATCATGAAAAAATCAGCGAAACCGCGAATTAGTATACTTAAATATTGTTATTCATTACGTTAATAATGATCATTAACTATAGAGGAAACGTTTTTTTTTCATAAGTATATTATTGAAACTGAACAAAGATGTTACAGGACAAGACCTAGACCTTCTGCATTCAATCATTTAATTGCAGCAATTGCAAATGATCTACTCAGTCATTGTTGTTATTTCATGCATTAATTTTTGTACTTACTTTTTATTTCAACTGGTATAAGCCGCGCACATAATGTAAAGTTTTATAAAACCATGACTGTTTGTCATGGTTTTGTAGTTTAGCTCAGACATATTCATTCTGTACGCATCTCTGCTGTTCAAGTACGCATGAGGCTGTCATGGTTTAAGAAAACTGTTCTTTATATGCGCGGCTTATCAAAGAGTGCAGCTGCTAGCTGAAAACCATGTTGCATAGAATGGTAGAGTACGCGCCAGCCAAGTCTCCGCGCGACTGGGGGCGTCACTGTATACGTACTTGACGTACTTCATTCAGAACAAATTTTTATTTAACTGACAGATTGCTTATTGATTCATATTTTTACGGCGCGCAAACTTAGCTGGCACGCACTCTAGCAGCAAACTGCAAACCTAGTACTATAGAGTGATAGTTGATAGTTAGAGCCCGCGCGCACTAGCGATGTCGGCCGATAGTTGAACTCCATACGAGTACTCTGATCGAGCAAGTATCGAGTGGTCGCGGGCTCTGAGCGCGTGAGTGCGTGAGTGCGTGAGCACGTCAGCACGTCAGCACGTCAGCAACTACTCGGTCCCCCGCAGGCGTGTCGGGCATGTCGATCCGGCTGGACGAGCGCGCGGACTCGGAAGGCAACTTCTCGGTGCTGGCCGTGAAGCCCACCAACGACAGCGAGATCAACTGCACCTACGGCATGACGGCCGTGGGACACTTCCAGCAGAGCCGCCGCGAGTACCCCGTCTGTGTCCTCTCTTCTCTCTCTTCTCTCTCTTCTACTGTCTGTCTACTGTGTGCCGAGCTCACAGCTCACTACTCTGCTCTACTCTACTAAATACATTATTTGTACCATTCACTTTTAAACAGTTGATTACCAACAGTGATAAGTCGATAATAAATTAAGGAGAAATAAAAAAAAAACAATTTCAAATGATTTACTTAATGCATTCACATTTGTAAAATGAGATGTAAGTAATAATAATAACAAAAATAGTATCAATACGTGATCTCAGATATGGCATCACAATTTAAAAAATAAATTATACTGAATCTACTAAGCTTTCAAATCTTTGTTTTCGAAAAACTATTTACTAATGCTTATTGATTGACTCCAACAATATTAATTGTATTCGTTCCACAGGAATACAAACTGAACCCTCGACTACCGATCGACTGGCCGGACAGCGTGAAACCAGAGGACGAGCCCTCTTGCGGCTTCTACAACGAGAAATGTCCTAAAGATGATTCCCAAATAACATCACTGGTGGTCGCGGGCACTCTGGCGGTCACACTGTTCTGCGCGCTGGTGGTGACTGTCAGTATATACCGCAAGTGGAAGATTGAGCAGGAGATTGAAGGGTTGCTGTGGAAGATTGACCCCCAGGACATATCTGGCTACCTCGGCAGCGGGCTCGTCTGGTCGCCCAGTAAGGTAATAATAATTTAAAATATCTGATTGTTATTCACAATATTTATGTATTGTTCATATAATTTTATGTTAAAAGAAAAATATTCATATGCTCAAAGATTTATTTAAATGTATATAATATTTACAGTTAAGTTTGGCGAGCGGTATTTCGTGCGAGAGCCGCTGCCTTCCGCAGATATTTGCGACGACGGCGCAGTACCGCGGGAACGTCGTTAGGATCAAGGAGCTCAAGTTCTCCAAGAAAAAGGTTATACTTTTATGAATGTTACATTGGATATTTAAGTTAAAGTTAAGTTAACGGAATGCTGCATAATTAAATGTAAAAAAGATGTCCTATAAGACTGCCTCCGAGGCGCATTGAGGCAGTGGTGGCAACTCGGAATATCGATTTATGTTGATGGTTTCAATATGGGTTCTTATGGCAATGTCTACCTTTTTGGAGGCTTTAAATGTGATGCGTTATTATTATTTAGTAAATATTTTTATTTTCCCATTAGAAAAAGTAATAACTCAAATTTAAAAATTTAAAAACCCCCGGCCCAGTCAGACCCCTCATCAACTTAACTAGAACTAGAGCTAATCATCTTAAAAATATCAAGGTCACCTTAACATATACTTTCAATATCATTAGTAACACTGACCCAATTTTTAATTGATAGGACAAATGCAAGGTGGTTAGATCCTCTCATCCATTATTCAAGAGCTGATCATCTTCAAACGGCAGATTAGGTCATGGTTACCTTAAAATATACTTTCAATATCATAGATGTAACATGGTAGCAAATTTCAAATCGATCGGACATAAGGAAGCTAGTTAGATCCTCTCATCCATTATTCAAGAGCTGATCATCTTCAGACGGCAGATCAGGTCATGGTTACCTTAACATATACTTTCAATATCATAGATATAGCATGTTACCAAATTTCAACTCGATCGGACATAAGGAAGCTAGTTAGATCCTCTCATCCATTATTCAAGAGCTGATCATCTTCAAACGGCAGATCAGATCTTCATCAGACATGGCTAAGAACACTCGGCCTGAAATTATCTATGATACATAAAAAAAACTAAACGAAAATCGGTTCAGCCGTTTGGGCTCTACGATGCCACAGAGAGATACAGAGACAGACAGACAGACATATACACACGTTAAAATTATAACACCCCTCTCTGAATTTTTCGTTCGGGGGTTAAAAATAAAGACGAGAATGTATAAAGACGAGAATGTAGTTTAGTTAAGGGGCGAGTATCCCCAATTTGACAGCTTTTATGCTTATCCCATTCAGCGCCACGGGCGCAACGTATGCGTCCGTTAAAAACATATCCCCAGGCGCCGAGGACGCCGGCTGGCGCTCGCACTATTTTCAATAAAAACCATACTAAATAGGATATTACAATATTATTTGTACTGAAAAAAGACACTCAAGGATTTGATTAAAAGGATCTTATTCATGCTTTATACTTTTTTCATACATTTATTATATAAAAATAGCCATTGAAGTTCAACTTGAGATAAATGTAATTCTATTTACTCAAATATTTTTATTTAAATGCAGAATTTAATAATTTTAATAGAACTATACGTTGTAATTTTTTGAAATTTTTATGTTGTAATTTAGTATATTTTGGGACAGGGCACATACGTTGCGCCCGATGGCGCTCGAGGAAGTGTATTTTTCGGTTCGCGCGTGCTACTTTGTCCAAGTGCAAGGGAAAATGTGATTTGTAAGCAAGCAGTTAACGCCGCTTTTAGGATTGAAGTGGTAAACGGTTTCGACTTTTTGTAATTATAAAGGTGACCGTAAATTTGAACAAGCGTCATATCACCAATTTTGTATTCAATGAAATAAAAATAAGGCGGTAATTTATCGGTGCTTTTAAGTTCAAACGAAACATTTTTTGTTTTATTTTATTTAATGTGTCGGTTAATTATAAACATTTCAAAAATATTCCGAAAATCACACAATACATAATCTTTGCAGCTGTGCGTTTCATTGTTTTTAACATAAGATTAGGATATTTTTGAGTGGTCGCCGCTCGCTATTCTTTTGTCTTTCGAACATAAAAGTGCACAGCGTCGGTTCATTGCCTATTGTTTTCAAAAATAAAGAAATGTGTCGACATTTTTTTTTTGGTTTTAGCAGATTAATCCTTCTTAGAAAAAGTGTACACGTAAATATTGCCTCCGAGAGCATACCTACTTATAAAAAAAAAAATTTGGTTTAGGTTAGTTTTAGGTAGTAAATGCAACGGCAGGTTAGCCTTGGTCTAATCGTTAGGTACTGCGGCGTATCTCATCTCTTGTTTGTATTGGTGTAAAATTTGTGACCTGGTTGTAAATCCCGATACTCCGATTTGAATCAAATGACCTAGCTATGGATACTAGCACTACGAACTACGAACCCTCCTTAGACTGATCTGACAATGAACACTGGCACTACGATTGATATGGGAAATGAAACTGGTACTCTGAACCCTCATTTGAAGATTGATCTGGCTATAAAAACAGACAAATTAAGTTCTTTGAATCCCTTTTCAGAACATGTAATCAACAGATATGTTATCGCAATAAACTGTAAGTACTTTCTAGTACATAAGAAACTAGTACCTAGTACTTAAATGGACATCATTTTAAGTGTGTAAACTACAGAATTCAATTTTTATTTATTTATCAGGATAACGTTTCCTGTTTACAACTGTTTGCCATATTAAATCTAGACTATGTGTTCAGTCCATATTTGCTAATTGAATCACTAGATCTTAATTCAGAGAATCCTATAAATCCTTTTACATACTTCTTAAATTTGGTATGTAAATTGGATTTTGCTATAAACAGATGACGATGAGTTTTCTGAAAATGAATTTGCGGGCTTAGTGGTTGAAACTGGTAATTTATCGGAACCTGAATCTGGAATGATTCATCAGATTTGAATGAATGTAATTAAGAGGAAATTTTATAGAAGAGTCATTAAATAGCGAACAGCAAAATAATTTTTTTTTTTTTTTTTTTTGCTGAAGAATTATAATAGAGATGTTGACCTCGAAACGCCAGAGTGGAGTCATGAGCATCCACATATCAGGTCAAATGTAAACATTTTCACTGAGCGTGTTGGACTTGATACTAGATACTAGATTTTTTCTTTACTTAGTTAACTGTTTTTTTTTTAACTAAAAAAAACATAAATGCTTCGAACCTGTTTCTTACTTCCACATATTTCGACAAATTGCACTTTGCTTTGACTTAAAAGCCAGGGGATCTATTGCCGTTCAAAATGAAAATTAGAATGTGAATCATTTTGACATAAAATATGTATAAGTGTGTGTATATAGGTGAATCATTTTGTCTACCTACACAAGAGATTCAGCTGTAAACCCGCAATGTATACTTATCACATGTCAAAAAAATTCTCATTCTTATTTTCATTGTGAAAGGCAATAGCCTAACTTCTCCAAACCGTCCATAAGTCTAGATCTCGATGTCCGCGCCATTATCCTTGTATCGTTTACCCACCATCAACCTTCTTTAGGCAGTGGTGCGACCGCCGACGATAAACGAGAAACGAGTAGAACTAGAAACTATAAACGAGTTGACGATCAGTGGAAGGCGACTGTGTAGTTTGGATAGTTTTTTCGCCGGGCAACGAGCGATTTCTCGCGCCACTCGCCCGTTGTCGCTGCGGTCAGTGCGAGCGAGCATCGCTGAACGAGCTCTTTTTTTTAAAAGCTAGTCGTAGCCGGCGGCAGTGTGAACAGTCAGAGAGCAACTATTAATACATGCATTACTTTCCTTTACACAGAATGTTTTTATGTATTGTTCCTGTCTTGAGCGAGAAAATCGCTGAGAGTTAGTCGTTATCTTGCCTACAGAGTCGGACTCTGCCTTAATTATGCTTCGAAAAATTTCTGGTTTTCACCATTCAGCGTTGACAAATATCGACATAATCGTAAGATTATAATATTAATATAATAACAAATTAATCATTTTTATTCCAGAACTTGGTGGCGTGTTCGAAACGGCAATAACTATTTTATTTTTATGTCCTCAGAGACAACATTTTGTGAAATATTAATGACTTATCCTAATCATGATATAGGTCCTGACTACCTGACTAGACCTTTAATAAATTGTAAGATCATTAAGTTGCAAAACAATTAAATATAATATTCGAAACCTCTTTTTCTGATAAAATACACCAAACCTTTTTTAGTTCTTAAAATAAGAAATAAATTGGCAGCTACATTTAAAAACTGTTACTTTAGTCAGTCAATAAATAAACTAAAGTATAGCATTTGGTTGTTGAATAAGAAATTTTCTGCGTAAACACGTCCATTTTTTCTGCCAAAATCGGTAGCTTTTTAGGTGATTTTTACAGCTCGCGCAGCGCCAGGGGACGCCGCACTGTCGGCCTTGCGCGGCGAACGAAATCTTTGTATGGTGGCGTGGCGCGTTGTGTTTTTTGAAATCGCGGTGGAGGTGGAAGAGTTATTTAGCGTGAAAGGGGCTAGCGCTACTCTAACCTAGACTAGAACTAGAGACTAACACAAGTATTATATTATTTGATTGCAGGACATAACGCGCGAGGTGATGAAGGAGATGCGGCTGCTGCGCGAGCTGCGGCACGAGCACCTCAACTCGTTCGTGGGCGCCGTGGTCGAGCCGCTGCGCGTGCTGCTGCTCTCCGACTACTGCGCCAAGGGCAGCTTGTATGTGGGTACCAGCCGCGCCATGTTGGATAGGTGTTGGGCCCCGCCCGTTCGTGGGCGCCGTGGTCGAGCCGCTGCGCGTGCTGCTGCTCTCCGACTACTGCGCCAAGGGCAGCTTGTATGTGGGTACCAGCCGCGCCATGTTGGATAGGTGTTGGGCCCCGCCCGTTCGTGGGCGCCGTGGTCGAGCCGCTGCGCGTGCTGCTGCTCTCCGACTACTGCGCCAAGGGCAGCTTGTATGTGGGTACCAGCCGCGCCATGTTGGATAGGTGTTGGGCCCCGCCCGTTCGTGGGCGCCGTGGTCGAGCCGCTGCGCGTGCTGCTGCTCTCCGACTACTGCGCCAAGGGCAGCTTGTATGTGGGTACCAGCCGCGCCATGTTGGATAGGTGTTGGGCCCCGCCCGTTCGTGGGCGCCGTGGTCGAGCCGCTGCGCGTGCTGCTGCTCTCCGACTACTGCGCCAAGGGCAGCTTGTATGTGGGTACCAGCCGCGCCATGTTGGATAGGTGTTGGGCCCCGCCCGTTCGTGGGCGCCGTGGTCGAGCCGCTGCGCGTGCTGCTGCTCTCCGACTACTGCGCCAAGGGCAGCTTGTATGTGGGTACCAGCCGCGCCATGTTGGATAGGTGTTGGGCCCCGCCCGTTCGTGGGCGCCGTGGTCGAGCCGCTGCGCGTGCTGCTGCTCTCCGACTACTGCGCCAAGGGCAGCTTGTATGTGGGTACCAGCCGCGCCATGTTGGATAGGTGTTGGGCCCCGCCCGTTCGTGGGCGCCGTGGTCGAGCCGCTGCGCGTGCTGCTGCTCTCCGACTACTGCGCCAAGGGCAGCTTGTATGTGGGTACCAGCCGCGCCATGTTGGATAGGTGTTGGGCCCCGCCCGGCACACCCAAGTCTCCGGTGGCTTCTTTTAGTCGCCTCTTACCTTAAATCTGACGCCCGCACTCCGCACCCACAAGGTTAACTCTTTACCACCCCAAGGCTCCACCCGTCTCTCCTTAAATATCATATTACGAACACCTGTGCTCGTGCTCTCGTTGTGTCTCGCCCTGGAATTGCGCTTGCCGAGCCACTACGAGCCGAAGCGTGGATGCAATAAGCTAGCCTCCCATAAATAACATACTTTACAACAAAATTAATATGAAAAAATATTTTAAATACGACATGAAACATAAACATAAACATAATAACTCAAATAAAAAAAAAAAACCCCCGACCCAGTAAGACCCCTGATCAACTTAACTAGAACTAAAGCTAACCATCTTAAAATTATTATGGTTGCCTTACCATATACTTTCAATATCATTGAAATAACACAGTACCAAATTTCAAATCGATAGGACATATGAAAGGTGGTTAGGTCCTCTCATCCTCTATTTAAGAGCTGATCATCTTCAAACGGCAGATCAGGTTATGATTACCTTACCATATGCTTTCAATATCATTGAAGTAACACGGTACCAAATTTCAAATCGATAGGACATAAAGAAGATAGTTAGATCCCCTTATCCACTATTTAAGAGTTGATCATCTTCAAACGGCAGATCAGGTCATGGTTACCTTACCAAACACTTTCGATATCATTGAAGTAACACGGTACCAAATTTCAAATCGCTAGGACAAATGGAAGGTAGTTAGATCCCCTCATCTATTATTTAAGAGCTGATCATCTTCAAACGGCAGATCAGGTCATGGTTACCTTACCAAACACTTTCGATATCATTGAAGTAACACGGTACCAAATTTCAAATCGCTAGGACAAATGGAAGGTAGTTAGATCCCCTCATCTATTATTTAAGAGCTGATCATCTTCAAACGGCAGATAAGGTAATGGTGCCCTTATCATATACTTTTAATATCATTTAGGAAACACGGTACCACATTTCAAAGCGATAGGACATATGGAAGGTAGTTAGATCCCGAGAGAAGTAGAGTTTGTTACCCCTTTCTTCTCTGCTGTAAAATCATTGCGACAGGGAGTAGAATCATTTGACAGAGCAGGGCTCGTTTGGGGGCCTCTCCAGGCGACCATTGTCATAAGGCAAGGCAAACATTTGTTTGCCTGAACCAATTGGTGGGCACCCTGAACTACCTCGCCTCTATCAGTATAGGTCTTTACCAAATAAGGTATCAATAGCAATTAGATTAGATGTAGTCTAATTGACTTTCAATAAGTGATATCTTGTATGCTATATAGAATAAAGAATTTTGATTTGATTTGATTTATCCCCTCATTCACTATTTCCGAGCTGATCATCTTCAAGCAGCAGATCACGTCATGGTTACCTTACCATATACTTTCAATATCATTGAAGTAACACTGTACCAAATTTTAAATCGATAAGACAAATGGAAGATATAGTTAGATCCTCTCATACATTATTCAAGAGCTGATCATCTTCAAACGGCTGATCAGGTCATGGTTACCTTACCATATACTTACAATATCATAGATATAACATGGTACCAAATTTCAAATCGATCGGACATAAGGAAGCTAGTTAGATCCCCTCATCACCTAGAAAAGAGCTGATGATCTTAAAACCGCTGATCAGTACTACTATTGCGGTTGACAATGGATATGATATGGGTATTGGGTATTGAAAAAGAAAGATGGCGCTATACACATGAAGCGTTGTCTCTTTTTTTAATAGCCATAATCATATCCATTGCTAACCGCAATAGATCCCCCCCAGATCTTCATGAGACATGGCTAAGAAAACTAGGGCTGAAATTATCTATGATACAAAAAAATAAACGAAAATCGGCTCAGTCGTTTGGGCTCTACGATGCCACAGACAGACACACGTTAAAATTATAACACTCCTCTGAGGTTTTCGTCGGGGGTTAAAACACAGACACGTAAAGGTAATTATTGTTTTTTTTTTCAGGATATAATTGAAAATGAAGATATAAAACTGGACAAAATGTTTATATCATCACTGATTCATGATCTCATTAAGGTGACGTACACTGTTCTTTTGTTATACTAGATAAACATCCTATTATATCAGCTCTACTTCATATTTTAATTATGATTTATTCTTTTAGGGTATGATGTTTATTCACACATCCCCACTCATATTCCACGGTAATCTGAAATCCTCGAACTGCGTGGTGACGTCTCGGTGGATGCTGCAAGTATCAGATTTTGGTCTTCACGAGTTGCGGTATTGCGCTGAGAACGAATTTATCGGAGAACATCAATATTACAGAGGTATGCACTTTATGAATATTTAAATTTATTCATTGTTCGACTTGGAAAATTATAAATTTTTAAGATTTTGTTATATTTGTTTCCTTGACAATGTTTATTTCATTTCTAGGCTTATTATGGAAATCCCCAGAGCTATTGCGGCAGTTGGAAGACCCGAACGGGACTGTAGGCGGGACTCAGAAAGGCGACGTCTACGCTTTCGGCATTATTCTATACGAAATAATTTCCAGAAGAGGCCCGTTTGGAATCACCACTTTAGAACCAAAAGGTACATACGTCATGTTAGTTTATACGCGTTATGTCTGCCGCAAGTCGGTGGCTCCTCCCCCAGAGCCCCGCACAGGACCCGCGTGGCGCTATCCTCTATCCAGTGAACTACTGCAACAGCAATCTATCTTCACCAGCTTAACACACTCTTTAGTTTTAGACATTTGATGCCGTTATTTTATTTTTTCAATAACCAGTAACATCGGTTCAATTAATGTTAACATAAAACTTGTAAAATCAAAAAAAAAATAAAAAACTTTATTCAATATAGGATACAAGATATCACTTATTGAAAGTCAATTACTCAAATTAAAAAAAATTAAAAACCCACGACCCAGTCAGACCCCTCATCAACTTAACTAGAACTAGAGCTAATCATCTTAAAAAGAGCATGGTTACCTTAACATATACTTTCAATATTATTGAAGTAACACCGTACCAAATTTCAACTCGATCGGACATAAGGAAGCTAGTTAGATCCTCTCATCCATTATTCAAGAGCTGATCATCTTCAAACGGAAGATCAGGTCATGATTACCTTAACATATGTTTACAATATCATTGACGTAACTCTGTACGAAATTTAAACTCAATAGGACATATAAATAATATAACACATCACACTCAGAGCCCCTAACTAGGAAGAACCTGTATCTAGGGTGCCCGAAACACACACAGAGACTAACATCACACCCAGACCGGAAACAAACATCGATATTCATCATATCAATATTCGCCCCGGGAGCGTAAAGCCACAATCTGTGTATGGCCCAACGCTGTATGAGTTGAGCCGCAACAGAACGTGTCTCCTAAACTTAGTATCTAAAGCTTTTTTGAAAGGACAAAGTATGTTACGCGCCAACACCGTTGAAACTACTTGAAACGCTTATTTTAGTTTTTTAATAAATATATTGTAGACTAAATTATAGTACTTAATTAATTTACATTATTGAAGAGTTATAAGTAATGAAAAGTAATAAGAAAAGCCAAAAGTTTTAAGTTTTTTTTTTAAAACGACTTCAAGAAAGGAGTTTCTAAGTTTGACCTGTATGTATGTTTGTCCGTATGATTATCTTGAGTTTGGCTAAAGCGATCTTGATGCGATTTTCAGAAAAGAAAGTGTATTGGTTATATTTAGGAGAATATTTTAATACTTATTTAATCGAAAAACCTACTTCTTATTCTTGAACATCTTATTTTATTCTCGATTTAAGTAGGTATGTGTCAGTTTATTAAAGGCTGTTAAAAAAAAAGATAATTTTTTAATACATATACTTACTTAACTTACCGTTTAAAACGTTGACTAGTTGGACACAATTAACAAAAAATTACTTTTGAATTTAATTCTCTTTTATGTAACAATAATTATTCTAAGTCAGTCAACTTCATATTTATTATGATTTAATAATAATAACCAACGATATTTAATGAATGAAATTAATGAATGATCTCTTTATTGTTTAAAAAACACACTAATCAAGAAAGAAACTAAATTCTACTAAATATTCAATATTATGCGATAATTACAGGTTAACTGTCCCAAAATGCAATGCTAACACAATCATAGGAATGTCGGTTACCAACCTCTGGATTACAAAATACTAAATTATTATCTATCTCGCTCTAATGCATGCTATCTTCAACACAGGTTGGAACCTTCCTAATAATGTTTAGATCGAACAATCATGTTGCGGCTCAACGCGTTACCATAGAAAAGTGTTGAGCGCGAACATAATTTGGCTCTTACTTTAATTCCAAAGACTGGACAAAACATGTTGCGTAAAAACTGTCAATATAGGGCGTTGAGCCAAAACAGATTGTGTCCTCACATTTTTCGGCAAATGAGAGACAATTTCTGTGTGAGGTCAACACATTTAGGTGTTGAATAGTATACAGATTTTGGCTTTACGCGCCCCGGGAATCGAACCCGGGTGCACACGTTTACTAAGTCCACATCACTGCCAACTGAGCCACGGAGCAGTCACGGATATGGAAGCTACTTAGATCCTCTAATCCATTATTCAAGAGCTGATCATCTTCAAACGGAAGATCAGGTCATGGTTACGTAAACAAATACTTTCTATATCATAGATGTAACATGTTACCAAATTTCAAATCGATCGGACATAAGGAAGCTAGTTAGATCCTCTCATCCATTATTCAAGAGCTGATCATCTTCAAACGGAAGATCAGGTCATGGTTACCTTAACAAATACTTTCTATATCATAGATGTAACATGTTACCAAATTTTAAATCGATCGGACATAAGGAAGCTAGTTAGATCCTCTCATCCATTATTCAAGAGCTGATCATCTTCAAACGGAAGATCAGGTCATGGTTACCTTACCAAATACTTTCTATAACATAGATGTAACATGGTACCAAATTTCAAATCGATCGGACATAAGGAAGCTAGTTAGATCCTCTCATCCATTATTCAAGAGCTGATCATCTTCAACCCGCTGATCAGATCTTCATCAGACATGGCTAAGAACACTCGGCCCGAAATTATCTATGATACAAAAAAAACTAAACATAAATCGGTTCAGCTGTTTGGGCTCTACGATGCCACAGACAGACAGACAGACAGATACACACGTTAAAATTATAACACCCGTCTCTGAATTTCTTCGTCGGGGGTTAATTAGACTACATCTAATCTAATCGCTATTGATACCTTATTTGGTAAAGTATCCTATACTGTGAGAGGCGAGGTAGTGTTGCACTTTGCACTTTACTCGGTCAACAAACCCAACCTAAATAAACATCGTTCCAGCTGCTTCAATCCAAAATAACATCATTAAGCGTGTTTCCTGAAGAAGCGATATCGATCGTGCGATAGTGGTTCGACAGTCAATGAGGCAGGCTTCGTGGATGTACGAGCGATTTCTATTGGCTATCGAACCCCTATCGCGCGATCGATATCGCTTCTTGAGAAAACACGCTAAGAAGCAAGGGCCCCAAACCGTACAAGATTATAGTTCTATAGTCGTATTTTTAATTAGACGAAGTCAACTTAAGTTTACTTTATTGTCAGTTTTTTATGAAATATGCTATAAAAGAAATAATGTTATATTATAGTTTGAAATGGTTAACTATTCACACTCATTGTTCATTCATCTGATTGAACGAGAACTGGGGGTCAAGTTTCTTAACGAAAAACGATCGACTCGTGATTGGCTTGTTAGCGAATTCGTTAACCATTGCTGTTTTCTTTGGGCATGCAACAGAAATAGCCTTTGTTAAAGCGGCAATAGTTAACGAAGTCGGTAACAAGACAATTACGAGTCGATCATTTTAGTCAAGAAACTTGACACCCTTAACGCATCACTATTACTAATTAAGGCGACATTATTTTACAAAGTAAATATAGCTAACTGACAGTTAGCTTCGTCTAATAAAAATTCGACTATAAACTTAAACATTTGAGATATATCATCATGTAGTGTAAAACATAGATCGTGACTATTGGCAACTGGATTTAGGGAGCGCTAATAAAAAAAAGATAAATATATAGATAGATAGATAAAATATTTATTTCGGTAAGCAATACTCATAAATTAAATTAACAATAAATACAAAAATAATAAATAGTGAAGGAACATTCCCCAACAGATATAGTAGAGCGCGTAAAGCGGCCCAAGTTAGAAGGGTCGGAGGTGTTCCGGCCGGACACGGCGGCGCTGGCGGGCGCGGGCGCGGCGGAGGACTACGTGCTGGCCTGCATGCACGACTGCTGGGCCGAGGAGCCCGCGCTGCGGCCCGACTTCCCGGCCGTGCGCGCGCGCCTCAAGAAGATGAAGAGCGGCAAGTCAGTGCTCCTACACCTACAGCCTACTGACTGCTGACCTAGTGCCGCTTTACAACTACTGCGACACACCATACACAAATTATTCTTTTAATTATTTATTGAAATTTGTTTTTGCTTATTGATTTTATTATTAGGTTTTTTCGAACCAAGCTCGAACTCGCACTCCAAAGTGTCAAAATGTTACTTTAAATCGTTGTCCGCTCCAAATGATATACACAGTCAAGTTCCGACTTCAAACAGTCAAGCATTCGCTCGACGGAGTATGAGACAATCATTACTCGAGAAGACTTGTACAAGCTTAAACTCGAGCGATGAGACACTTGACTGTGAATGTCAGCCTTATACCTTCCACACTCCGGAGATGACTATGATAACAATACTTTCTGCTTCCCTAGGTCAAGAAATATAATGGACCAAATGATGGACATGATGGAGATCTATGCGAACAACCTGGAGAATCTAGTCAACGAGCGCACGCGGCTGCTGTTCGAGGAGAAGCAGAAGACGGAGGACTTGCTGCACCGCATGCTGCCCAAGTGAGTAGCCGCCGCCTATCTGATGCTGATGCACATGAATACTGGAATTTATCTAAACTGAAACAGACTTAAACTTACTTAATTTGGTTTTAACAAAAGTCTGGTTTATGGTAACAATAAAAAAGAAAAGAAAAATACTTGTCTACTTATCCATTTGCACAGAAAAAGCTCACCAAAGTTTTAAAGTTATCAGGATACTGCTGCTGTATTTGTTACTTCACGCCATTATTAGATGGTTATGGTTATTTATATGTTACTCGATGTTCTTGTAATTAGAGATCTCAATTATAAATACTCATCTGGAATGCATCCGCGGTGTTGTTAACTCAATGTTGAAGTTGTAACATTATGCATGAGCTCGGAGCGACGGCGAACAGTTCAATGTTACTGCCACACTGCACTCTCTTGTTGTACTAACTGAATGTAACTCGATGTCCGATAATGTTAATGAGGATTTTATTTCGCCTACACAAAGACAGATGTTTAAGAAAACAAAAGATATATCCGTTACTCGTGCATACATGTATCTAAAGTAAAAGTATCTAAAATCTTTTTTCTTAATCTTTGTTTATAAAGCTTTCGCTGTTCCTGTAAATCCATTTGGTTATTCTAAGCTTTTACCAGCGAAATTAAACTAAACAAGACTTAATATGGGATAAGAAACCACATCTAGATGGAATCAAAGCGTTCACCAGGAACCTGCACCGATCTTAGTTTTCATGACGGCGATTGATGGCTACAAGACGCAAATACAACAAGCGGCACTCCCTCCCGGCCTCGTCGATCAGTCTCTTATTCACTGGTTTTACATTCAGACCTCGCCTGACTTAAAAACCAATGTCAGTATACAATCTTGAAACATTTCCTTTTTCTTAATTAATAATCTTGGGGATGAAATTAAGCATTGGCTATTATTATATAAATTAAATAATTTTTTAGTGTGCTATTAAATTTATTGTGATAATTCTATTTGTAATCGCCTCACATCAAATTTAACGAAACCGAGTCGTACTTGCGAGTACTGTAGTTTTTTTACTGTTTTTTTTTCATATTCAGATATATATTTTTTAGACAAAATTCTATGTAAATCAGCGGGCTGTATGTAAAACAGTGGTTAATTTAAACAGACGTCTCACAAAAATATTCACTTTGTTGTACTTGTGTTCTTTTCCAGATGTGGGGGTTGAAATTTCGTGAAAGTATCTGAGGTAATTAACTATATTCTGGTGGTAGTAGCTAATGCGGTTTGCGTACGTAGGTGCGACTAAACTTGGTAATGTCAACTGCTAGCGCAGGTCTAGCTCCACGGCTCAGCAGTAATGTAGCGTTGAGGTAATGTTAAAGGTGGCAGCTTGACTCGCGGCAATGCTAGGCCTGCTGTAGTGCTAGTGCTTGCTTGGGTTTGTCCGGTGTGTTGGTCGAGTGCAGGTTTGAGTATTTAGTGGTTTGCTTGTAGTCAATATTGAGAGGCATGTCAACACTTTTTAAATGCACTATAGATTAAAATATCACATTAATTTAAAAATGTAGAGTTTCGTCATAGGTAAAAATTTAATCTCACAAAATATTACTATATAAAATATTATCATAGAAGCACTTCTAACATTTTATTAAAAAATGTTTTAAGGGAACCTTACATTTTAATTTGCAAGTGACATTACGAATTTAGGCAGAGGTCAAAGGAATAGCTAATTTACAATACAATTAGCAATGCAGAAGGTTTTTTATGTTTGCCTTTTTTATTTGAACTGAGTGTGTACCACTTTTGCTTTGCGTTTGATGCAATCTTTGGTGGTCGTCACTTTTTTGTGGTTATGTGGCACACATTTAAGACCAATAAATATGTAATGTTATACAGGGTTACTGGTAAGTAGACCCGACCATTTCAGGAGGTGATAGTAAGGGTCATTACCAATCATTTTAGCCCTCTGATACCCAGGTCAAAACCCAACGGTTTTCGAGTTATTGAACTTTTTAGTTTTGTTCATAATATCGTCACCTTGAAAACATTTTTTTAAATTAAATTTAAATTTTCAAGTATAAGGATGTTTCTTTTAATGCTAATCTAATCCTAAATAAATTATTTAAATAAAAAATACTTAAATTGAAAAAAATATTTAACAACATGAGTTTTATAGCCCTCTCAACTGCAATTTTAATTTTAATTTACGTATTTTTTTCAGTGGCATTTTTGTAAGAAATCCGCCTAGGATTTTTATCGGCAGATTATTCAAAAAACATCTACGTCTTCTAAGCTATCCAAAATGCTAGCATAGTTGGGTCAAACATCCATTATCTTCTGAGTAAATCTACACCTAAGAGGTCAGGTCGTACAATTCGGATTAGAGAAATTTCATTATTTGATTAATAAAAAGTTATAAATCAATTGAAATATCTTGTAAATGGAAAAAAAAGTATTCTCTATTGATGTTCCACATAACCACCTTGTTTCCTGGCACACACCCTCATTCTTCATCACAAACCAGCTTTTCTCAGAAAATAATAAAAAAAAAATTTGAAGACTGGCTAGTTGCCCATAGGAGGGTCATGTGCTACCAGCACGTCGGCTGCCCAACTAGTCTTTAAGGGGCGGGTTTCTTGGTAAACCAGGCTCTACATGTGACCCCAAACGTAAAAGTCAAAAGGAGTCAAGTTCTTGGTCATGGGGTGGGACAGCCATTTTTGATCAATTTGTTGGAATAATTTTGGTCCAACCATTCATGAACACAAGTGATGTGTTGGGTAGAACTGAAGTAAGCTGGGCAGCCATCGTGCTGGTAGCACATGACCCTTCCTAGGGGCAACTAGCCAGTCTTAAAAAAAAACTAATTTGTTTCTGAGGAAAGCTGGTTGGTGATGAAGAATGAGGGTGTGTGCCAGGAATCAAGGTGGTCATGTGGAACATCAATAGAAAATACTTTTTTTTCCATTTACAAGATATTTCAATTGATTTATAACTTTTTATTAATCAAATAATGAAATTTCTATAATCCGAATTGTACGACCTGACCACTTTGGTGTAGATTTACTCAGAAGATAATGGATGTTTGACCCAACTATGCTAGCATTTTGGATAGCTTAGAAGACGTAGATGTTTTTTGAATAATCTGCCGATAAAAATCCTAGGCGAATTTCTTACAAAAATGCCACTGAAAAAAATACGTAAATTAAAATTAAAATTAAAATTGCAGTTGAGAGGGCTATAAAACTCATGTTGTTAAATATTTTTTTCAATTTAAGTATTTTTTATTTTAATAATTTATTAAGGATTAGATTAGCATTAAAAGAAACATCCTTATACTTGAAAATTTAAATTTAATAAAAAAAATGTTCTCAAGGTGACGATACTATGAAAAAAAACTAAAAAGTTCAATAACTCGAAAACCGTTGGGTTTTGACCTGGGTACCTGAGGGCTAAAATGATTGGTAATGACCCCTACTATCACCTCCTGAAATGGTCGGGTCTACTTACCAGTAACCCTGTATAATGATGTATTATAATATGAGATAATTTGTTTGTTTTAGGTCCGTGGCACGCAGGCTGACGACGGGCGAGGGCGTGGAGCCGGAGTCGTTCGACTCCGTCACCATCTACTTCAGCGACATCGTGGGCTTCACCGCCATGTCGGCCGCGAGCACGCCGCTGCAGGTCGTCAACTTCCTGAACGACCTCTACACGGTCTTCGACAGAATTATTAGAGGCTATGATGTCTACAAGGTGGAGACTATCGGCGATGCTTACATGGTGGTGAGTGCTCACCTTTTTATTATCGGTTTGAAAACTAAAGTGTGCTTGTAAAATTGGCTGAATTTCACTTAGGAATTATTTTTTGGAAACTTAATTTAATCTACATTTGAAATGTTAAACTAAACTAAAACCTTGTTTTATTTTAATGGTGCATTCGAGCTTTATCTGAATGAGTATATCTCAGCATGAACTGAGTATGAGTTTGGTTTGAGAATGTTGTGTGGCGTGTGCACTGTGCAGGTGTCGGGGCTGCCCATCCGCAACCAGGAGCGGCACGCGGGCGAGGTGGCGTCCATGGCGCTGGAGCTGCTGCACGCCGTGCAGAGCCACAAGGTCTCGCACCGCCCCAACGAGACTCTCAAACTTAGGATAGGAATACATACTGGTTCGTACTTAACTACTTACGTATTGCGCTCATCAATATATATAAAACTCTTCCGTTACTGACTGACTGACTGACTGACTGACTGACTGACTGACTGACTGACTGACTGACTGACTGACTGACTGACTGACTGACTGACTGACTGACTGACTGACTGACTGACTGACTGACTGACTGACTGACTGACAGACAACGCAGAGCCAAAACTACTGGGCGTAGAAAGCTGAAAATTGGCACGTGGATTCCTTGGGGAGTGTAGGTGAGCACTATGAAGGGATTTCCCGAAATTCCCACGGGAACGGGACAAAAACGGGATTTTTGTGTTTATGAGAAATCTGCGCGGGAAAAACCGCGGGGCAGCCTCTAGTTTGGATATATATTTTTCTTTTTACGCCTTTTTTAAATCTATATCCAGCAGGACTTGAATAGTTTTGACTTTACTTTACTTTAGATTCAATTTAGATGGTTTAGTTAGATAAATGGAACCTATTTTTGTTTTGTATGATATATGCATAGTTTACATAGCATTAATTATTTAGATAGTTTTCAAAATGATGTGTTTTATAATTAAATAAAATTTCCGGTGGGTATAGATTTCTCAAAACAAACAAAATTGACACAAAAAAGTTAATATTTTCGTTATTATATTAATATGACCTATATTACTTTTATAAATTATGTGCTTAACTTGCTAATTATTTAACTGGCTCAAAATCACCAAGGTGCAAAATTTGCTTTGTAAGAAATTTTATGTATCAAATTATTACTTTTTTGGGAAATTATAAATCATAAAATACTTTAAATAAGCTGTTTTATGCGTACCTCGAACAATAAAATTCATTAATTAGTTAAATTTTAAATTAAATCAATTTAAATGCATAAAAAATCATTTCGGGAACGCGTCCTCATGTCAGATCTTTAACAACAAGTCTAAAATTATAATGAAAAATGTAAGGTAATGAACATCCGTCTAAACTCATTTAACTGTATTATTTTATACAAAATCAAGTTTTGGATAGTATATCATTATATTATTTAATTATAATTATAAAATTGTAAAAAGAAAAATGTCCCGAAGCGCACAAGTCATTTCAGTGAACGCATCTATAAACAAAAAATATATAATTTTTTGTGAAGGTAGCCATTCGGTGTGGAATGTCAGTTGATAAAGAAAATAATACCTAACCTGGCTTTCAGTGTATTTTTCGACAAATAAATAAATGTAAAGTGGCAAGTACGTTTCAATTCATTATTCTATAGAGCGTACATAAATAGACCGTCATTTCGTGAACGTGTTTATTAAATGTAATTATTAATTAGGTTATTTTTTACGAATCTTATTAACAAAGTAACCAACAATATGTTACTATTGACAAAGTCAGATCGCATTTGAGATGGCCGTCGAATGAAAAAAGCGCGTCAATTCTTGAAATCGTCATTTCGTGAACGGTCATTTCGGGAACATTCCTGGACATGATGGCACGTTCCCGAAATGACTGTTACGTTCACGGAATGATAATTTTCGTTTTCAATGGCGCTCCACTAACATTTTTCTTACAATATCGTTGTTTTTTTAATTATAGCGTAATGAAAACTCCTGATAAAGAAAAAAATTAAAAATAAATAAACATTTAAAGCTTAAAAAGGATAGTGCAGCTAATTTGCGCCTAAGAGAAAAGGCAAATTTTTATTCATCTTATTGACTGAAGAAAAAAAATAAATTAAACGGGCTAAGGACAGGGAATATGAGAATGAAAAGCCAGAAAGTAAAGTAAGGAAATTAATAATATGACCGTACGCGAGTAGCAAAAGAGATTGTAAAGATGAACCTCCAGATCCAGAAAGAAGACAAGCAGGTAGAAAATCGGAAAGATAAGGTAAAAGCATACCGAAAATTAAAAAAACAGGATGAAACTATAGTTATAATGAAGCTGAAAATACAATCTTTAAAGAATAAACTACAAAGAAGAGATGCTAAAATTAAAACTGTTCCAAGCCCCATCAAGAAAGTGATGCTTTCAATAAAGGATATTCCGGTACCTCATACTTCAGGAAAACTTCGTAAACGACTTCTATATAGCGAAGTATTGACTGAGCAATTGCAAGAAAATGCTGATGCAATTACAAAAAACTCAAAAAAGAGGTCCTTCTTATACGTATTAGTGGAAGCACTTAGCAAAATACGGAATGGTACATGTGACCAAGAAGATGGTAAAATCTAAAGGCCAGACTAAAGGAGAGATACTATATCAATTTTAGAGTCTGATGCCAAAGCTCGCTTAATTGTTTTGAAGCAAGAAGTTTGCAAAAAAGTCATTGATTCTTCCAACAATGATGCAAGTCGACTTGTGTCCTAAGAGACTGTGAAATCTAATTGTATTAAAAAACAAAGACGCGCTCTCTTAGACAAAGTTATGACCTTTGCTAAAATTCGAAAGAGAAACCGGAATTTTCTAATTCGCAACGCTTTTGTTAACTACGCAGTCAATAATAATCTAGATCACCAAGCACATCCCGTATGGTATGAGCTAATATAAAATCAATATTAATTATAACGTTAAAACTGAATTATTTTATAAAATTGATTAGTTTGCAATCAATACGGCAATATTAATAAACAAAGAATTAAAAAATCCGTTTTTTATTTAAATATTTCTTACTTTCTTTATCTTTTGTTATCAATATCATCATTTCGGTAACATTATGTCATTCCGGGAACACTAACACATTTAAGAAAAAATCGCATAAATTAAGCTTTTTTGTTTAAAAACTTTAATTTATTACATTAAAAAACTATCATTCTGTTTCAGTAAAGTCAATTAGATTATATTAGTTTTGAATATTTTGAAATATCACAAATTAGATGCATGATAATTGCAACTTCTTAATTTTTTTGACGTATTTTGCTTGTAGAAGATTTTGTATGTATTATTTTATTTATTGGTAATTTAATATAGATACATTATACACCCATAATATAAAAAAAGCTTAAATTACGTACTTTGATTTGTTTTTTGTAAATTTTATCAAATTTACAAAAACGTTCCCGAAATGATAGTTTGCTATGACATATTCACTTATGAGCCATATTACAAGAAAAGTATAAACTTTCTAGCGCTGCCCTAAAAAAGTTTTAAAATATACAAGTTTAGCAACAGTATAAACTGAGTCGTTACTAAAGCTTGCAATTTATTTTATCATAAAACCAATTTAGAAATTTGCAACCTTGGTGATTTTGAGCCAACTATGTTTTAAATAGATTCGTATTAAAATAAAAAAGTTTCCCGCTGTCTATAGGTTTCAATAAACAGCTAATAAAATTAAACAAATTATATTTTTATTACTGTTCGATAGAACAAATTAGATGCTATATTTTAAAAATATTTGAAAAATACTTATGTTCCCGCTGGATATAGTCACACTTTTCCCTCAACTCTTTGTAATTATTTAGATTCAATATGTAAGACTAAAATTAGTGATGAAAGTGTTTTAAGTTATTAACCCCCGAACGAAAAATTCAGAGGGGTGTTATAATTTTAACGTGTGTATCTGTCTGTGGCATCGTAGAGCCCAAACGGCTGAACCGATTTTCGTTTAGTTTTGTTGTATCATAGATAATTTCAGGCCGAGTGTTCTTAGCCATGCCTGATCAGCCGTTTGAAAATGATCAGCTCTTGAATAATGGATGAGAGGATCTAACTAGCTTCCTTAAGTCCGATCGATTTGAAATTTGGTACGGTGTTACATCTATGTTATAAAATGTATTTGGTAAGGGT
This sequence comes from Euspilapteryx auroguttella, assembly GCA_951802225.1. Lineage (NCBI taxonomy): Eukaryota > Metazoa > Arthropoda > Insecta > Lepidoptera > Gracillariidae > Euspilapteryx > Euspilapteryx auroguttella. The sequence continues at coordinate 8,469,297 of OX637644.1, read as the reverse complement.
AACCATGACCTGATCTGCCGTTTGAAGATGATCAGCTCTTGAATAATGGATGAGAGGATCTAACTAGCTTCCTTATGTCCGATCGATTTGAAATTTGGTACCATGTTACATCTATGTTATAGAATGTATTTGGTAAGGGTAACCATGACCTGATCTGCCGTTTGAAGATGATCAGCTCTTGAACAATGGATGAGAGGATCTAACTAGCTTCCTTATGTCCGAACGAGTTCAAATTTGGTACCATGTTACATCTATGATATTGAAAGTATATCTTATGGTAACCATGACCTGATCTGCCGTTTGAAGATGATCAGCTCTTGAATAATGGATGAGAGGATCTAACTAGCTTCCTTATGTCCGATAAATTTGAAATTCGGTACCATGTTACATCTATGATATAGAAAGTATATGGTAAAGTAACCATTACCTGATCAGCCGTTTGAAGATGATCAGCTCTTGAATATTGGATGAGAGGATCTAACTAGCTTCCTTATGTCCCATCGATTTGAAATTTGGTACCATGTTACATCTATGATATTGAAAGTATATGTTAAGGTAACCATGACCTGATCTGCCCTTTGTAGATGATCAGCTCTTGAATAATGGATGAGAGGATCTAACCACCTTGCATTTGTCCTATCAATTAAAAATTTGGTACAGTGTTACTAATGATATTGAAAGTATATGTAAAGGTAACCATGATATTTTTAAGATGATTAGCTCTAGTTCTAGTTAAGTTGATGAGGGGTCTGACTGGGTCGGGGGTTTTTAAATTTTAAATTTTGAGTTATCGTATGTAATGTTGTTGTCAAGGCGCGGTGGTGGCCGGCGTGGTGGGGCTCACCATGCCGCGCTACTGCCTGTTCGGCGACACGGTGAACACGGCCTCGCGCATGGAGTCCACGGGCGAGCCTCTCAAGATCCACATATCGCCGAGCTGCAAGCAGGCGCTCGACAAGATTGGCGGATATGTAGTCGAGCCTCGCGGCGCTATCAATATCAAAGGGAAAGGCGAGGTGGGTACCTCCTGCTTTCTAATTTTATATTAAGGTAAAGCAACAATACGTAATAATTTCCCTATATAAAAGTAAAACGCTAATTTTTTTGTGATGTTCTTTTGAAAATAAAATATATTTTTAAATTTATTCATTTTTATTGTTGCTACAAGACATTACACCTGAGTCGCTAAATATTATCGAGAGCAATCCGAAGTGTTACCGGAGTGTTGGGTGTATTCCAGCTGGCGACGTACTGGCTGGCGGCGGCCACGGAGCGCGCGGTGCAGAAGCGGCCGGTGGAGGGCGCCGAGCTGCGGCCGCTGTTCCGCCGCCCGCGCCGCAGCCCGCGCCTCGCCGACTCCCGCCGCGCCTCGCTCTCAGGTCGTCAGATCAATTCATCGTTTAGTTTACTTACATGTTTTGATAGACCCGATAAGTTTATCACTAGGGTTGGGCATGTAAAAGTAAAGTAAAAAAAAGTAAAAAATGATTTATTCAATACAGGATACAAGATATCGCTTATTGAAAGTCAATTAGACTAATCTAATTAATATTGATACCTTATTTCGTAAAGTATCCTATACTGATAGAGGCGAGGTAGTTCAGGGTGCCCACTAATTGGCTCTGGCAAACAATGTTTGCCTTGCCTTACGACAATGGTCGCCTGGAGACGCCCCCAAACGAGCCCTCCTCTGTCAAATGATTCTATGTATGCATGTACAAAGAAAACCAATAAATACAAAAGAAAAAACTAAACAGAATCACAGAGTATATAATACTTAACCAGTACAGAGGCCTCGCGGCATACTACGTTTTCTTTTCGGCCTAACTCGGGCAGTCGTTCGGGTTATTTTTGATTCCTTCCTCCGCCGCTAGATCTCGCATACATTGCCCGAATTTACATTGCCCGAATAGCCAGAGCCTTAGCGAGGCCGAGCAAGGTAACGAGTTTTTTTCCATTATTTCAATAGATGGCGTAACTGAATAAATCGGTTTTCAATGTCGTTGTCTAGCGTGAGCGGAAAATTCCGCAAAAGTTTGGACTTGCGACCTTGGCTCGCCGAGCTATTCAAGGTCGTTCGTATGAGAAATAAAAGATAGGTCGGTCGGTATATTTCAAAGGTGAGTAGGTGAACAGTGAGAGGTGATTTGTTTACTTACGAAACTCTTTTCTCCTATGCAACGCAGTAAATAATAAAGATAATAAAGAGTGTTTGTAATTCGAAAGTGGTCGAACCTAGAAAAATACTTATAACGCAGTGCAATGATCGTGATTATTTATGAGTAGTAAATACACCACAAAATAAAATGACTATTATAATATAAGATTATAGATCAAGAATGACGGGCCGTAACGTAACTAAAACAAAAGTCAGTTCACCGGCACTAGGAAATTAAATTGTAGGTAGAGGTCACCAGTGGGCCGCTATGGCCTCGTACTGAAAGCAAAAATTTGACTCATTGGCGTATCAATAAGTACTCGTACGGACACAAACGTGGATTTAATGGCTCATTTCCAATTTTTTCGTTTGGTAAAAATAAGGTCCGGTGCACATATGGCGAAGCGCAGCGCCGAATATTTTTCACTGACAAACAATGTAATAATAATATCGGCTTTTTCGTCTTTGAAATGTGCATAATATACGTAAAAAAATAACACAATACCTACGTGCGAAATGTAGCGTGCAGAAAAGGGGGTTATTATAAATTGACTGCTCCGTGGCTCAGTTGGCAGTGATGTGGACTGAGTAAGCGTGTGCACCCGGGTTCGATTCCCGGGCGGGGCGAATATTGATATGATGAATATCGATGTTTGTTTCCGGTCTGGGTGTGATGTTCGTCTTTGTGTGTGTTTCGGGCACCCTAGATACAGGTTCTTCCTAGTTAGGGGCTCTGAGTGTGATGTGTTATTATTATTTAAAGACAACAAAGTCGATAAAAGTTTACTAGTGAAAAATTATCTGTGCTACGCCTTACCAATGTGCGCCGGCCCTAAGTCTATAATCTCTCTTCTCTATTCCGAACGAGCCCACCTGCACTGAGCGCCTGAGTCCCTTTCCCGGTGCCCGAACGCGGCGGCGCGCAAAGCGAAGCGGGCAAAGAGCCGGTTGCTCCGGGCCGCGGGGCGGCGCGGAAATTTGCGAGATGCAGCAAAGCAAACTCCCGCTCTACTGCTGATTAAGGGCTGAGCATCGAAATGGGCGGACGGAACAGTCATAATGTGTGGCGCCATTTTAAAGGTTCCGGGTACTCGTCCCAGGACCTTATTTATATTAATTTTCCGTCCGTACATATGTCTGACTGTCTGTCAAAGACTATCTCCGAAACGGATCAATCAATCCAAATTAAATGTTTGCACGATTTTTTTCTTGTTTCTCAAAGAATACTAACAAAATTAAAAACTTAAAAAAATTACGTTCATAGTTGCACTTGGTCGTTTATTTTAATAACACCACATTACACGCTCATATCGTTAGAAATCAAAAACATAGTATATAAAACAAAGTCGCTTCCCGCGTAGTCCCTATGTATCTTAGAACATTTAGAACGGGAAACGCCTTACACAGGCTTACCCCTCAGAAAAAAGTTTTGGAACTAAAGTCCACCGCTTTATATAAAACTAGTTGAACGCCATCTTGTTCATACTTCCTTAGTCTGTTGTGCAGTGCAGTGCTCCAACAAAAATGCCGTATTGTGCTATTTTTGCGTGTAAAAGGAGATCGAATACATCAAATCTCCTGAAGGATGGAGTAACCTTCCACTTGTAAGTATAATTGTGCCAACTGGATGTATATTGAGTACATAAAACGTAAAAAACAATCATGGAAATTTGAATTTACCGCCACAAGATTCAATGTGATGACGTCATGATGACATAGACGAGACTACCTGAATGTTGCCAACCTGTCAGAAATAATGTGCACCATAACTACGGAAATTAAATTGTTTTGTTTTTGCAATGTTATTTATCTGCCCAAAATACACTTAACTTACACCTTATCTAATCTTTTCTAATCATACTTTATACAATAAAGTATTTACGCAATAAAAGTGCAATATAAAATTTACTCTTTTTCTCTTCTGTAAATGTTTATTGTTATTAATATTTACCCATAATTTAAGGTAATGGTAAGAACAAACAAGTGGCAACACCACAACTAGTCCGTGGGGAGTGTGCTAGGGATGTCCACCGTTATGTATCGATTAAATTTGTCGACAGTATTAACTGTGAAACTTGATGCCTCTTTCAAAACAATTTTTCTTCAATAGATTTGCTTCATCAATCAATACATAGTATAAAATGAAGTCGTTTCCCGCGTCTGTCCCTATGTATGCTTAAATCTTTAACAATACGCAACCGATTTTGATGCGGTTTCTTTTTATAGATAAAGTGATTCAAGAGGAAGGTTTATAAGTATAATACATGCACAAAATAGTAATAGGTTAGGCGGTACGAAGTTCGCCGGGTCGACTAGTATATCTATAAATTAATGAATAAAACTAAGAAAAAAAGAAAGAGAGAAAATCAATAGACACCATTTTACGTCAGATTGAAAAATAAAATTACCAGTATGTTAGAGTGATGTGTGTGTGACTGCATAGTAAAATAGCAATGTTATTGCATAAAGTAGAACTAGCCAAAGCTGTCTTGCAGAAATATTCAAACACGAGGATATCTTATCTATCAAAAAAAGGAGATCCGGAAAAATGTATACGTAATATATATAAAAAGCTTGTACATTTCAAGAATCAGTAAATATCTTTCATTAAAGTCAATTGAAAATTGCATAAGTAGCAATTGAAATTGTTGTTCGCAGCGCTGTATCAAAAACTTTCAGGAATTTGATTTTTTATGGTTTCTTCTGTTACAGTGGCGGACCGCTTTAAAATTACGGTTTTTCTGTATTGAAAAATAGCTTTTGTTCTTTTGCACAAGACCATAAACTAAAGTGTTACGCCGTCTATGTCCGCCACTTAACTAGTACTTAATAATGTAACAATAAATAAAAAATTTGATCTTTGTCTTTTTTTTATTTTGTTATCTTCATACTTACTTACCGATTTTTATTTTAAAGCAAGAAAATTGGGTCAGTTACAGAATCACCATGACACTAAGATCACGAAGTAAACTTACCATACTAAGTATTTTGCTACTGTCAATCTAACAAAAGACCTATCAAAACATTTATACATTTTAGGAAACCTCCAAAGAATTAAGCTTACCATCTTATTTTAACTATCTTTGTTTAAAGGGGTAACTATGGTAATGGCGCGAAATAATTTTTTATTGAAGTTTTTTAATAATCTGGCGAAAGTATTCATTTTTAAATTTATTAAAGCATTTTTCTCATTGTGATATACCGTTCTTGAAATACAGAGTTACCGATTTTTTGTCATTCAAGAATCTAGCTTTTTGGCCTTTTACCTCTTCTATACAAAATTAGTAACTCTTGTCTTCCAAAAACACAGCTATAGAATAACCAAGCTTAGCGGGCTCTTGAGGGACATCGAAACCACTTTTATTTATAGTAAACGCCTTATTACCATAAGATGAGAACACAAAACACTTAATCGACTTTTTTGAAAATCATCGATAACCTGTCGCTAGTTATTAGCGGGTCTAGTTTTTGACCACACACACATCAGAAAAAAGCGTAGGTACGTATTGTATGGATGTGTGGGTGTAATTTGTTCGAATGCGCGTGCATAATTACGCGATTCAGTGAATGTGTGCGTTACCTCGTCCCCCGCAGAAAATGACAGACAGAGTTAGTAGGAGAAAATGTTAAGATGGCGTTTCCCGTTCTAAATGTTCTAAGCTATGTATGCTTAAATCTTTAAAACTTCGCAACGAATTTTGATGCGGTTTTTTTAATAGATAGAGTGATTCAAGAGAAAGATTTATAAGTATAATACATGCACAAAATATTAAAAGGTTAGGCGGTATAAAGTTCGCCGGGTCGACTAGTAAACAATAACAAAGACGAAACTCCCAGAACCGGAAAATAAAAATAGAGTAAAAAAAAAGAGTTCACCTCTGCCGTGCCAGGGATCGAACCCGGAGCTTCGGAATCGCAGTTTACATCACTGCCAATTGATCCACGAGACATTCATCAATTTTCGTCAATATTGTTGTATATTTGCAATTGAACAAGCAGCAAAACTAAACAAGTACTCTGTGCATCGCAAGCGTGTAAGCGCCATCTAGTGCTTAATAAGATTTAGTTGTTTCTGTGTTTGTTCGAATGCTAATTATAAAAACTTTTATTTTTCGAAATTCTCTTATGAGGTGCATACTTTTACATTATTTTGCCTTAAAAAAAATCTCATAGATAGTTATGTACATATTTCGATACCAATTTATCTATTTTGAAAAATGGTTTTATTTTATAATGAGCTTTCATACTGGTAGAGCCACCTATTGTATTTTTGTGAAGTTAATATGCTCTTTAACCTGATGACCACCCAGTGACAGAATAAACAAAGATTATAATAAATTATAAAAACAATCAATAAATATTTGATCAATATTTTTACTAAACGAAGTTTGAAAAGATTGCTACAGTAGCGATCTCTTCAAATCGTAGACTACGATCGCTTTTACTACTTTTCCCTTTTCTTTTGATTTACAATTTTGTAGATGTGAGTAAGTAAGTACCTACTCAGGTTTAACAAGCGCATTTGTCTGTGACAGGCGGCATG